>JARQOC010000004.1:38973361-39573361 GCA_033576535.1 Allobates femoralis | reverse complement strand
ACCCCCATGCACATTAAGTTAGGGAAAGCAAGTGCCTGGGGGTGGTGTAGAGAATCCAGGCCTCCTAAGCAGAAACACCCGTGGACGAATGTACATAGTTAACTTAATGTAACGTTACAAGATCTGTGCCTCCTTAAATGGAAGAAACAAGAATGCTTAATGTTAAATGTTTTAATGTAATGAAAATGCCTTTTTCAGGGGGACCCATGCCGGACGGCGTGAGGACACGCCGGTTTAACTCCAAGGGAATGTGGCCACATAGGGAACTGCAGCCAGGCAGGAAGATAGACGGTTTGTACTCCAAACACCCTCACAGAATACCACACACCACTAGAGGCAGCACCCAACCCGGAGCCCGGAACTCTAGGAGGGCAAGGGGTGGTGGGTTTAGAGGAAAGTGGGTGGGAAGCATGTAGATCAGGTGACAGAGAGCACAAATAGAGGAGAAAGAGGAGGAAGGAGTTAGTAGGCCGGAGTAGGCTGAGAGGAAAAGACACAGTAGGCCGAGGTAGGCTGAGCTGAAAAGACATCAAGCAAAGAGTGACACGCATCCCGGTGGGGTTGGGCTTGATGGAGACACATAATCCACAGAGTCACAGAAACCATGGAGAGAAAGCTCGTCCATAGCCGGCATCTCAGGGGAGTCTGAGGAAAGAGACCGGACCAGCAGTACTGGGTCCGAGGAACACGGCAGCACTGACTGACTTGTGGAGAAGTTTTCCCTGTTTTGTGCTGGAGTCACATGGGTTAGATGGAGTCTGGTAACGCCTTGCAGGAAAGGGTTGCTGCAGACTAGGCACACTGCAGAGTGTCGGCTCTGGAGGGAACCGATGATTCACCTGGCTTCCCAGATTAACCGACAGGGAGCTCTAACTCCAGGTTGGAGTTCCCACAACAAGGGTTGCAGGCACAGCAGCAACCACGAGGACCCACAAGGGTCCGAGCTGCCACCATACAACCCAGGGAGACAACAGAGAGAGAGAAACAACAGCCTGGAAGGACTTAGAAGGAGTGAGGGGTCTCAGAGTGACAGCCTGGCTGCAGAGGGTTCGAGTGTTCCCGGGGTTAACTGCACTGTGAACTGTTAAGAACTGAACTGTACCGTGAGCTGTGTTAACTGTGAAGAACTGACAAGTAAACCTGGTGAACCCTGCTTGAGCGTCCGTGTTTGATTCCAGGTATATTGAACTTTGCATATGTGGAGCCCACTGGGACGGGGTACTCGGTGCCGGACTGGGGTACTGCTGTGAGATGTCACGGCGGTCCTGGTTCGGACCGTGTCCCGGGCCCGCACAATAAAATGGGGGTTATTTACAGGGGATTTGTCAGTCGTGACGCCACCCACTATATGCGGTCAGTGATGGGGCCGCCGCTGCTGCAGAACCTCTGGGATGATGGGATAGCAGCTTGGATGGAATAGTTCCAGTGGGTAGAACTGGGTTCTCCGGGGGAGTGGTAGTAGTAGTTAAAGTCTGTGAGGATGGTTATTGATGCTGCAGGAGAGTAGGGGTAGCAGTAGAGATGATGAGAGTAGAAGCAATGGCCATTTATGAGGGAAAATGGGGCTTCAGCATAAGGATCACACACACTCACGGTTTCTGTAGTTTTCCAAGTCTTTACTTGCAGATGGTAAAAGCAAGTTATTGTCCACGGAGTCTGTACCGGGTTGCTACCACCCTGACCGGGTCCTTGGCTTCCTACTTATGCGCTGTGTGTGGCCCTGCTGCCGCTTGTAGCTGAACTGCTGGCCCTGTCTCTTCCCTTGGGTACCAATCTGCTAGGCAACTTGAGTCCTCTCTGTCACTGACCCCTCCGTGTTGCTTTGCTATGGTACAGTGAAGATGGTGGACCTTCACTATTCCGGTGTTTACTGTCCTGTCTGTCTCAGGCACAGCCTCAGATCCGGTATCTGTCCTAAGCGCCTCTCCGGGGTTAAGTTTGGGGTAACTCATTATCCCGGGGATGTTCCTCTGTTCCTCTGTCTCCTTTCCTCAGACCTCTCAGGACCTCCACTTCTACTTGACTCTCAACTCAACTAAACTCAAACTGACTAACTGTCACTCCTGCTCTGTGGTAAACAACTTTAGCTCCTCCCACTAGTGCAGGTGTCACCTAAGCTCCTCCCACTATCTAGTGTAGTGTTGTGTGGGGATTAAACCTGTTTGATGTTTCTGTGGCACATTAACCCTTGGGGTGCCACATTTCCCCTTAGTTAAAGACAGTACTCCGGGACTGTGGAACAATAAAGAAACAAACAATTAATACAATTAATATTTACAAAGACTTAAAAGTAAAAATTACAAAAATCACTATAGTTTAAAAATAGTCCAAAAATTCAAAAAGCAGTCCTTCCGAAGGTTTAGTCTTTTGCCTCCGGGCTGATGAATATATACAAGAGAGTTTATACCACAACCAGTCCGTGGTAGTATGGTCCATAAAAAAAAAAAATAAAAGGAAAAAGTTTGACGAATATGCAAGAAGTTCATACAGGATAGTCTCTGTAGGTACTGGGCTTTTTTTTTAACGTTGCATTAACTATATACATTTGTCCACGGGCGTATCTGCTTAGGAGGCCTGGATTCTCTACGCCACCCCCAGGCACTTTCTTTCCCTAACTTAATGTACATGGGGGTTAATCCAGTTCCCCCACCCTCTTGGACACTATCTACCGAGTTTAATTTATATTAACAAAAACATATTTACATTTTTCAGTTAATTTGACCTTTTAATCCCTGTACCTAGCTGGTAACTGACATCTGGTACTACGCTCTGATCTGCGTAAAACGGGTATACTACTTGCATGTAGCCTATTGGTGCTGGTGGGCATGTACCTACTTGTAGTGCTTGGTACTATAGAACATGAAGATCTGAATGTAGGACTGGCAAACTCACTGGGATCAGAAATTGATTGTTCCTCTACGGGTTCTACTTCCAGTTCTTCGAGTCTTGGGTCTTCCTCTGGTAACACGGATTCTGGTGTGGGTTCCACCATTGGAGGGAAAGCAATCATTGGGACTACAACGGCTCTGTGATAATTTGGCCATGTTTTGGGGAAATCTCCTAGCACCGTATGAAATACTTCATCTTCTTTCTCTTTGACAGGTTGGACCTGTACGGGTACTATTACTTCTGGTGTCTTCAGGGTTTCAGGACACGGTTTGAGATGGTCTCTGGACACAAGTATCGAAGTTCTTCCTTCATCTTTGCTTATTAGACACATTTTAGCATTGTCTAGATTGGATGGTAAGACTGTGTATGGGATGGTTTCCCACTGATTATCCAATTTGTTAGTGCGTCTCTTTCTTTTGAGAACTTGTTCACCAGGTTGTAATGGAGTTGCTTGAGCACTTTGGTTATAGGTTCTCTCTTGTCTTGCTCTAGCTTGCTGAAGATTTTTCTCTACGCACTCTTGTACTAAGCGATACTATTGCTGACGTAGGGTATGCCAATTGGTTTCTTCAATTTCTGCATCTGGTTTCACGATTCCCATATCTAAGTCAATTGGTAGCTTACCAGGTCTTGCACGCATAAGATAAGCTGGGGTGCAGTTTGTAGAACTCAATGGAACATGGTTGTATAAGTCTACCAAATCAGGTAATTTATCTGGCCATTGTTTTCTCTCAGACTCTGGTAACGTTTTCAATAGGTCTATTACAATATGGTTCATCCTCTCGCATAAGCCATTTGTTTGGGGATGGTACGCTGTTGTGCGGTTCTTCTTACAGCCATACATATTGCAGAATTCTTGGAAAATCTCTGATTCAAAGGCTGGACCTTGATCTGCAAGGACTTGTTCCGGGTAACCATGCGGTCAGGGCCGGCGTCAGCACCCGGCGTACCCGGGCAAGTGCCGGGGCCCGACGGCTTGGAGGGGGCCCACCGGGCCCCTGAGGGCTAGGGTCACACTTGTGTTGTGACCCTAGCCTGACTCAAGTATTGTCTGCTGCAGCGCAGAGCCCATAGAAACCCGCAGTTTACATTGACAATGAGTGGTTGTCACGGTAAACGTCGGGTTTCTATGGGCTGCCTCCAGCGCATAGCAGCGTTGCAACATACAATACTTGCATAAGGCTAGGGTCACAATGCAAGTGTGACCCTAGCCTCAGGGGCCCCTGAGCACTGCCCCCACAGCCAGAGCCATATCCAGGGGGCAGCTGGGGGGTCATTTTCAGGCTCCTGCAGGCTGCAGCACCGGAGGTCTCCCTCCTCCCCCCTCCACGGGAGCCGACAGAGCTGCACACACTCTGTGCTTACAGGACCTGCGATGATGTCACATGGAGGGGAGGAGTCAGGGGTCTCATGATCAGCTCCTCAGTGTATCCAGGACTCTGCTGGCTATCAATGATGCTCAAATAAGGTGAAGTTTGTGTGTGGTCAGGAGGCATTTACAGTGTGAATGTAGCAGAGGTGAGTGTGTACTAGGTGTATGGCAATTAGGTGAAGGTTATGTGTGGGGTCAGGAGGGATTTACAGTGTGAATGTAGCAGAGGCGAGTGTGTACGAGGTGTACGGAGCAGAGCCGTGTGTGTACGAGGTGTACAGAGCAGAGCCGTGTGTGTACGAGGTGTACGGAGCAGACCCGTGTGTGTATGAGGTGTACGGAGCAGAGCCTTGTGTGTACGAGGTGTACGGAGCAGAGCCATGTGTGTACGAGGTGTACGGAGCAGAGCCGTGTGTGTACGAGGTGTACGGAGCAGAGCCGTGTGTGTACGAGGTGTACGGAGCAGAGCCCTGTGTGTACGAGGTGTACGGAGCAGAGCCGTGTGTGTACGAGGTGTACGGAGCAGAGCCGTGTGTGTACGAGGTGTACGGAGCAGACCCGTGTGTGTACGAGGTGTACGGAGCAGAGCCGTGTGTGTACGAGGTGTACGGAGCAGAGCCCTGTGTGTACGAGGTGTATGGAGCAGAGCCGTGTTTGTACGAGGTGTACGGAGCAGAGCCTTGTGTGTACGAGGTGTACGGAGCAGAGCCGTGTGTGTACGAGGTGTACGGAGCAGAGCCGTGTGTGTACGAGGTGTACGGAGCAGAGCCTTGTGTGTACGAGGTGTACGGAGCAGAGCCGTGTGTGTACGAGGTGTACGGAGCAGAGCCTTGTGTGTATGAGGTGTACGGAGCGGAGCCGAGTGTGTACGAGGTGTACGGAGCAGAGCCCTGTGTGTACGAGGTGTACGGAGCAGAGCCGCGTGCGTACGAGGTGTATAAAGCGGAGCCGCGTGTGTATGAGGTGTACGGAGCAGAGCCGCGTGTGTATGAGGTGTACGGAGCAGAGCCGTGTGTGTACGAAGTGTACGGAGCAGAGCCGCGTGTGTACGAAGTATGTGTACCAGTGGTAGCCCCCCGCGGATTCCGCTCCTATAGTCTCAGCCACCTTTGCCAGCAGCATTCTTCTCCATAGTCTCTTCTGCCGCTGTCTGCATTCTTCAGCTCAGCATGGAGGGGCACGATGTCATCACTGTGCTGATATGTGCAGAGCGACCGGAGGAGACCGGAGCAGCGAGAAGAAAGGTGAGGAGAGAGAGAGATCTGGATGGCCAGACACTCCGCTTGGCTGCGGTGCCACCATATGGCAGTGCGGCTCCATTGAGCTGCTTGCATTATTTGTGTGCTTCAGGATGCTTGTGTATATACCAAGCATCCTCAGACGCACAAAAATGCAACATTTTGCATTTGAAGGGTATTTTTAAAAGGCGCAAGGGAACGCAATCGCATTTTAGCCCGCTCCTAACAATGTGTAATATACTCACTGTCAGAAACAGCTCTTGCTGGATTCGGCAGTCACTGTTCCTGTAAGGCTGCCTTTACATAGGAGTTTTTTTTAAAATGTGGCAGTTGCGGTAAAAAAAACCTGCATCTGCCGCATTTTCCGCCTAGCGGCTGCACTTGCTGCACGTTTGCGGCAAGCCCCATGCATTGTCTATGGGGCTTGCGGTAAGTGTGCGGCAATATATATATATACATATATATATATATATATATATATATATATATATATATATATATATATAGTCCGCGATATGTACTTAAAGGGGGCCCACTGAGACCTTTTCGCCCGGGGCCCACAGAAACCTGGAGCCAGCCCTGCATGCGGTCCACAGAAATGGGTCTGAAATGCTCTTGCTGCCGTCTTTGCTGTCAGGTCCTTGACGGGCACCACTACTAAGAAGCGTGAGTAATGGTCCACGATGGTTAAGGCATAGACATAGCCTGTCCGGCTTGGTGACAACTAGGGATGAGCGAGTCTACTCGCTAGGACTCGTTACTCGGCGATTCTTAAGGGACTCGCTGGACTCGGTAATCGGCGAGTCTTTTAGCGAATACTCGCTCAGTAACGAGTCCAATGTAAGTCAATGGCAATCTTAGTTTTGTCAGAGTTTACTTTATCTCACTCGCTAGACTCGCTAGACTCGCTCTATCACATCACTATATAGCTTGAATCTCCCCAAACAGCAGCGAGTCTGAGCGAGTCTACGAGTCCGAATCCTAGCGAGTCTGCGATTCCGAGTCCTGTATTCTCTATTCGGGACTCGCGAATCCAGAATCTTTTATGTTACTAGTCAGCATTGCGTGTTAGGTCAGAAAACTTGTGAAGATAGCCAATCATAGTCAGTAATGCCATAGCAGCTTTGGTTGTGTCAGGACTATGATTGGCTGCTGTCCATCGTGATGCCTATGTCATCTATGACAGGCAAGGCAGTATATAAGGCTTGCCCCCGCCATTTTGGGCACATTCCTGAGAAGAGCTGACCTAGTGCAGGGAGACTTGGAGCAGATCTAGGGACAGTTAGGCAGTGTAGGAGTCACATATAACCCAAAAGTTCTTTTCAGAACTAACAGGACGGAGTGTAGGAGTCAAGATTCCTCACACATAACCCAAAAGTTCTTTTCAGAACTACCAGGACGGAGGATTGCTGTACAGGACTGTAAGGAAGGGGAGATAGGAGCAGCCTTACAGTGAATCCAGCACCATCCTCAGAGCTTAGTTCACCCAGCTTTCCGCAGAGCTGTAATCCTAAGCTTTTTCTTATTTTTGGCACTAGTCTACCAAATAATTTTGGTGCCATTGTTCCACAAAACATTTCCTGTGCCAGTGCGTTGCTGTACGGTGTCCTGCCTGCAGCTCGCACGGTACTTGTAAACTTGCACGCAGCCAGCACCGCAGCCTAACAGTGCCTGGTTCTGCGTACTAAACAATTTTTTCCTGTGCCAGTGCGTTGCTGTACGGTGTCCTGCCTGCAGCTCGCACGGTACTTGTAAACTTGCACGCAGCCAGCACCGCAGCCTAACAGTGCCTGGTTCTGCGTACTAAACAATTTTTTCCTGTGCCAGTGCGTTGCTGTACGGTGTCCTGCCTGCAGCTCGCACGGTACTTGTAAACTTGCACGCAGCCAGCACCGCAGCCTAAGGCTACCTTCACATTTGCGTTTGTGTCTGCATGCTGATGGCATGCAGACAAAAACGCTGTCAAAAGCATGGTCTTTTGATGTGTCCGCAGCGGATAATGTCCGCCTGCGGACACATCACTAGGGAGCCCGGCCAGCCAATCGGCTTTGTCCGGGGGCGGGCCGGGGCGGAGATCAGCGCCGGAGATCTCCGCCCCCCGGCCGCCGGTAAGCTCCGGGACTGTCGGCGGGGAGAACAGCTGATTTGACAGCTGTTTGAATCTTCCCGCGCCGACACCGAGAGGAGATGTCGGCGCGGGAAGATTCAAACAGCTGTCAAATCAGCTGTTCTCCCCGCCGACATCGCTAGGAGATTACCGCCGGCGGGGAAGAAGACAAGAAGAAGGGAAGAAGAAGAGAAGAAGCAGAGGCTGAGCTGATCTCCCGGTGGCCGTCAGTGAGCTCCTGTGACATCACCGGCGGCCACCGGGAGATTTTTCAATGGGTCCGCAGCGTTCTCCTGCGCTGTCAAGCGCAGAACACTGCGGACCCATTGAAGACAATGCAGGTTTTGTGCGCTTGGGGACGCTTGCTGATCTTCCAAGGTCCCCGAGCGCCCAAAAAATGCAACATGCTGCGTCCCGGGTGCGGACGCTGGACCCTGAAGAGAGCAGATATCGTCCGCATCCGCACCCGAACGCAGCAAACGCTGCCAAACGCAGGCACTATGCGTTCCTATGTTAAACATAGGAACGCAGTGCGCATGCGTTTGGATGCGTATGGGAACGCAGCATACGCTGCGTTACCATACGCAAATGTGAAGGAGCCCTAACAGTGCCTGGTTCTGCGTACTAAACAATTTTTTCCTGTGCCAGTGCGTTGCTGTACGGTGTCCTGCCTGCAGCTCGGCTCCAAATAAGAGAAAAACCTGCGAGTTTGGACTCGCACACTTTCAGAGACACATCAGCGATTTGGAAATAGCATTATTCGTTATTACTCGGTTCCCTATTCATTAACATTGGACTCGCTAGACTCGCAACGAGTAGCGAGTCCTGGGCTCGGACTCGTGCGGGTCTAGCGATTCCGAGTAATTTAGGACTCGCTCATCCCTAGTGACAACTTGACGTGGTCTATTGCAACTAACTCTAGTGGTTGCTTGGTTACTATGGACTGGAGTGGGGCTCTCTGATGATCTTTTCTTCTTAGGTTGCATGGGCCACATTTTCTACACCAATCTTCAATTGATTTTCTCATGCTAACCCAATAGAATCTCTCTCTTAGGAGCATTTCCAACGTCTTCCATCCAAAATGACCTGCACCGTCATGGTAGGCTTCTAAGACCATTTTGACGTCTCGCTTGGGTACGATTATCTGCCAGACCAATTCATGTGTTTTGGGATTGGTATGCCTTCTGCAGAGCTTCCCTTGATACAGGAACAACTTGCCTCTCTCTTTCCAGAGTTGTTGGGTCTCTGCCCGGGCATTCTGATTAGGGTACACACCTTGTTGTGTAAGCAGTTCTTTCACTAGCTTCACAGCTGGATCACTATCTTGGGTATCAGCCCATCCATGGTGTGCTAACGGGTTAAGACTTGCCTGTTGTTCTCTTTGGTAGATGCCGGGTTGATACTTGTCTACCTTTGAACGATGAAAGGCCGGTAGTTCAACTTCTTCCAACTCTTCCGGTTCCTCTTCCGGTTCCTCTTCCACGTCTTTCAGGTGTGGCATCCGGGATAAGGCATCTGGGTTCCCGTTCTTGCGGCCTGCCCTATATTTGATGACAGAATTGTAGTTAGATAGCCGGGCTATCCATCGCTGCTCCAATGCACCTAATTTTGCTGTATCCAGGTGGGTCAACGGGTTGTTATCTGTGTAGATGGTGAATTCTGCACCTGCCAAGTAGTGCTTAAAATGTTCAGTCACAGCCCAAACTACTGCCAGTAGTTCTAAATTGAAGGAGCTGTAGTTCTCGGGATTTCTTTCTGTAGGCCGGAGCTTCCTACTTGCAAAGGCAATAACTCGTTCTTTGCCTCCTTGCATCTGCGACAACACTGCTCCCAGTCCCACGTTGCTGGCATCCGTGTATAGAATGAATGGTTGATGGTAATCAGGGTATGCCAGAATCTCTTCTCCCGTCAGTGCACACTTCAGTTTGTTGAAGGAGTCTTCCTTCTCTTCACTCCACTGGAAAAGAGGATCACGGGTTGAAGACTTTCTTGATTGTCCTACCAGGATGTCTTGTAGAGGAGCTGCTAGCTTCGTGAATCCACTGATAAATCTTCTATAATAGCCTACCAGGCCCAGGAATTGCCTCACTTCTTTCACACTTGTAGGTCTTGGCCAATCCCTTATCACTGTGACTTTATCAGGATCCGGTGCTACTCCCTCTGAACTCACGACATGTCCCAGGTACTGTACCTTTGGCTTCAGAAGGTGACACTTGGATGGCTTGATTTTCATGCCGTACTTGGATAAAGCCTCAAATACTTCTGCCAGGTCTTGTAGATGTTGCTCATACGTCTTGGAGTAGACTATGACGTCATCTAGGTACAGGAGGACAGTTTCAAAGTTCTTGTGTCCTAGGCAGCTCTCCATCAGGCGTTAGAAGGTCCCGGGTGCGTTGCAGAGTCCGAACGGCATACAATTGAACTCACAGAGGCCCATCGGTGTAGTAAACGCTGTCTTCTACTTGTCGGCCTCGGCCACAGGAACCTGCCAGTACCCACTAGTCAGATCAAGGGTGGAAAAGTAGTTAGCAGATTTTAATGCAGCTAATGACTCCTCAATCCTAGGTAATGGGTATGCATCCTTATGTGTGATGCGGTTAATCTGCCCGTAATGTACGCACATTCTCATGGTCCTATCCTTCTTTTTAACTAACACTAGAGCTGCTGCCCAGGGGCTACAACTGTCTGTTATTACCCCTGCAGATTTCATTTCTCTGAGCATGTCTTTGGTGATTTGATAGTGAGCGGGTGGTAATGGTCTATACCTCTCTTTTATAGGCTGATGGTTACCTGTGGGTATAATGTGCTCTACCCCTTTGATTTGCCCAAAGTCTAACGGGTGTTTGCTGAATATCTGCTCATATTCTTTCACTACCCGGTATACTCCATGCTTTTGATGGGAAGGTGTAGAACTGGTACCTACATGTAACTTTTGACACCAATCCTCCTGCTTCTCCCCTGAGCCATTGTCATCCGCCTGCCTTGACGGGTTCAAGGGCTCGATGGCTGTGATGGCATTATTATCAACCGTGTACAACTTAGCCATGGTAGCATACTTTGGTAATGTGATCTCATCATCTCCACAGTTTAGTAAGCGTAATGGCACTCTACCCCTGTGTATGTCAACTATTCCTCTAGCTGTGAGTATGGTCGGTCTACTGTCTGAGTACACGGGTTCTACCAGAGCTTGATAGTCTTGCCCTTTGATGCCTATTGCGGCTCTACACCAGACCAACATTTCAGTTTTGGGAGGTATTACAATGGGTATTGGATCACTTACTCGTACACTGCCAATTTCACCGCCGGATATTTCTACCTGTTGCTTTAACATCAGAGCTTTTATTTCTTTGTGCAAAAGCCTCTGCTGTCCGGTTCCGGCAGTCTCGGCGATCTGCTGCAAAATAGTAATTACCTCGGAAAAACACTTTTCAATTACATTCATTCCTAGTAACATTACGGGTTCACGGTCTCGCCGGTCAACATCTATAATTATAATACCCTGGTTCTGCAATTCTACCTTTCCAATCTGAATGGTCATTTCTCTGAACCCAACCTGTGGTATTAATTGTCCATTACTAGCCCATACTTCCATGTTAAAGTCTGATGGACGACTTCCGGTTCCGGCTCTGAGGAGGATGGCAGCGTGAAGGAGAAGCTCCTGAGACCGCGCCACTAACCCGCAGGATATAACAAACCTAATGCCCCAAAACGCTCCCAAAAGCTCGGAGGGGACTCCCAAAGCATCAGGGACCCTGGACCGCTACGTCCTGAGGAGCTCGGGACGCGAGGAGCCGGCAACCGCACAGAGCGGGAGGAAGAACGCGCCAGGGAAAATGGCGGCCGCAGGAGGAGGCAGAGCACTCGCAGCGGGGAACAGCATCCGCAACAGAGATCGCGGCACCCCCACAGGCAAGGGAGAAGTGGCGGCCGATCGGCATAACACACAGGAGATGTGCAATGTCTCAGGCAGAGACAAAAGACCAGAGAACCAGTCGCTGGATTATGCAGAGGTACTGGAGGAAGGGCGGGAGAATAATGCTCAACCTGGGGAGCCACAGGATGAGGAGACACTGGAGGGGAAGGAAGCTGAATGCATCACTGGCCCTATTAATGTCGCCCAGCTAGCAAAAGCCATAGCCCCTTACATAGTGGCAGACATTACATCAGCCCTGAAAGACACTGTCACAGAAGCTCTGTTTGGGCTCAAGCAAGTCACAGAGCAGCATGGAGAGAGGTTGCAAGAGGCAGAGAGGAGGCTGGGAGAGGCTGAGGACAGAATTGTGATATTGGAGAGACACATAGCAGCCTTACAAAAGCATTCTGCATACACCGAAGAAAAGGTAGATGATCTGGAAAACCGATCCAGAAGAAATAACCTTAGAATGGTCGGCCTACCAGAGACTTTTTTACCAGGACAATTAGATGCGATATGGGAGACAGAGTTACCCAAAGTTATGGGACTAAAGAGACAATGTAAAGTGGAAAGAGCCCATAGGGTCGGTCCCCCGAAGGACCCGAAAGAAGGACCACGACAGATTATAGCCAGATTCCTGGATTATAAGGATAAGGAAACCATTCTGAGAGAATTCCGATCCAGGAGGATCCCGTTGGTAATACAAGGCCACAGAGTTAGACTATATGAGGACTATTTGGCAGAAGTAGCACGTAAAAGGAAGAATTTCAGCGCGGCTTGCACCATTTTGTACAAACGAAACATAAGATTTCAATTGGCTTTTCCCGCAACACTAAGATTCAGGAACGGACAGGGCGAGATGATGTCGTTTATCAACGCTAAGGTGGCCATGGACTTTCTTCGGCAGGAGCCATCATCATCTCCTCAGAAAGCGAGGTCGTCTAATTTCGCACAGGACTCACGGATACCCCCATCACAACGAATCTACGCAGAGAAGGTAGCGACAAACAAAGAGGGACCAGGACTTCCAGATGCGGATGGCAGAGGACAGTCAGGACGACAACAAGATGGAAGTAGATGACCATGAAATGACACGTGAATATTGGTCAAAATAAACAGACAATGTGTGGAGAGAGGGTGGGGGAGGAGGGAAGGGTCATTAATAGGATTGTTTAATTGATATGGTTACTACTAGTTTTACTCTAGGCTCTGCCAAGTGATGGAACATAAGGGGTTAAGAAGAGTAAAAAAAATAAAAAAAAAAAAAAAAAAAAAAAAAAAAAAAAAGGGGAGAGAAAAGTTAATGTTCCACAGAAAATCCTTGAATTGAAAAGAGCTACTCACAAAGAGAGTCGTGATTTTGACAGGTATCTTGGTAATGTGGTGATGGGGGGGGGGGAATAGGAGAACGCCATTCATAAATATACCTAGAGGGCGAGAGGGGGGAAGCAGAGGTGATTATGAGTAGCTATTGTGTCTAAAGGCGCGGGGAGCAGCTATCCTCCACAGTACAAGGGAAGTCACGAGAAGGTTTATGCATCCAAGGAGAGGAGGGGGGAGAAACGGATACTCCTTGAGAATGGGAAAACAGGGGGGGATTAAAACTTGTTGGAATTCATTATTGGATGTTAAGCTTGCGTTACAAAAAGCAAAAGGTTTTATACTTGAAATGTTCACTTTTATTACACAAGATATTAAACAATTAAGAGGGGCTCACTTGAAGAAAATGTTACACAAAAAAGACATAGAGTACGTGGGGAGAAGAGTTCTAGTGCAATGTTGCGAATAATATCATGGAATGTGAAGGGGTTGAGGTCCCCAAATAAGCGATATATGATCTTACGCCATCTAAAAAAATTAAAAGCTGATATAGCCCTTCTCCAGGAGACCCACCTTCAGACGCACGAGCTAAAATATATGCAGAAGCTTTGGGTTGGGGCAGGGTGGATTTCAGGTGCTAGAGATAAAAAAGCAGGGGTGCTGACATTGCTTAATAAACATTTGGCCCACAACTTAATATCGGTATCACATGACTCTGATGGCAGAAGGCTGCAGGTGGTGCTCCAGCTTCAGGAACAACAACTAAGCATATATAATGTATATGCACCCAACACCTCAAGAACCCAATTCTTTACAGACCTATCCATTTCAATTCTGGGGGATAGAGAAGTCAATATCCTAATGGGAGGAGATTTCAATGAAGTAGTGTTAGAAGATATGGACAGGAAAAAAGGGGGGCCGAGGGGAGATCAAGTGCTATCAGCAAAAAAGAGTGGGGATCTTGCAGAACTTTTGGAAGAGACAGGGCTAATTGACGTATGGAGAGTGATGCACCCACAAGAACTAGATTACACCCACTTCTCTCACCCGCACAGTTCCTGGTCGCGTATTGATCTATTTTTGGCGTCCGAGCAACTGTGGCGGAGGACAGAAGAGGCCACAATAGAAAGTATGGTCATTTCTGATCATAGCCCGATATCCATTGAAATAACAGAGACGCACACGAGAGGAACAGACTTCATATGGAGATTCCCCTCATATTTGGCAAAGGATGGTGAATTCAAGGTGAAGTTGAAAGAATGGTGGGAGGGCTTCGTCTCCGATAACATAGAGCACAAGGAAGACCAACGTCTGTTGTGGGAAACGGGAAAGGCGGTTCTGAGGGGCCTCATACTGGCTCACACCTTTAATCAAAAAAAGGCTATAAGAGAAGGCTACACAACGGCAAGCAAAAAGGTGTTAAACACCTATAAGCTGTTTAGACAATCACAAGAACCTGGCGACAAAAACGCTTGGGTCAAAGCCAAAACAGAATTTGAGATGTGGGCCAGTAAGAGAGAAACATCAATAAAAGGTCAATTGGAAACTGATCTCAACAGGTTTGGAGATAAGGCGGGAAAGTTATTGGCGGGTTTAGCTAAGGGGAGGAGACTGCCTAACCCGATCAGAGCACTACGCGGAAAAGAAGGAAATACCACAACGAACCCCAAGGAAATAAATTCCATATTGGAAAAATACTATAGGAAATTATATGAAGCCTCAGACATAACCACTCAGGAGGGGAATAAATGGCTAGAAAAGATACCCCTTACCCAGGTCAAAGAACTTGATCTGGAAGATCTAAATAGGCCAATAACAGAAGAAGAGGTGGCACATACAATCAAAAATTTAGGTAATGGGAAAGCTCCAGGACCGGACGGGTTTACAGGGGAATTTTATAAAATTTTAAGAGAAGAAGTAACACCGGTATTGACGGGAATGTATAATAACATATTGTCGGGAGAACTCATATCAGATGCTATGAATATGGCCTATATAAAGGTATTGCCAAAAGGGGAGGGAGGGGGGGATAACCCAGCAAATTTTAGACCCATATCTTTAATTAACATCGATCTGAAGATACTCTCCAAACTAATGGCGGACAGATTAGCGAAGGTATTGCCAGATCTGATTGAAAGCCATCAAACGGGGTTTATAAAAGGAAGATCAGCAGTGACAAATGTGCGCAAAGTCCTCTTGGCACTGGATGTGGTCCGGTTCGGAAATAAAGAGGGAGCGGGAGACCCAGCCATGGTCACTTTAGACGCAGAAAAAGCATTTGATAATGTGAGATGGCCATGGCTGGGTCTGGTATTGGATCGCATAGGGATACAGGGGAGATTTCGACAATATCTGAGATCTCTGTATTCCAATCCAACAGCCCGAGTTCATACGCCGGGCTTTCTATCCCCCACATTTCCACTGCAGAAGGGCACAAGACAGGGGTGTCCGTTATCTCCACTTTTGTTCGATCTGGCTATAGAACCACTGGCACGATACATAAATAATGGTAATCCCTTTGAAGGCATATCAGTGGGAGAACAAACATTGAGATCTGCTCTATTTGCGGATGACATAGTATTATTCATGAACAATCCAATTAGGGATCTCCCTACACTTCTAAATACAATAGAGTGCTACGGTGGATTCTCGGGCTTCAGGTTGAACAAAAAAAAATGTGAACTTTTAAAAATCAGAGGAGGGGAAGACAGAGGAGGTGTCTTGGGAAAAATAGGCATACCAATAGCGCCATCTTTTGTCAAGTACCTGGGACTGAGACTGGGAAGGACGTCGGAGCAAATATATACCCTTAATTACGGCCCGCTCATTGAAAAAATTGAGAAAGAGCTAAAAAAATGGATGGAGCTACCAATATCTTTGTTGGGACGCAGCCATTTAGTGAAAATGATCAGCTTTGCTCGACTCCTATATCCTCTTCAGACTCTACCTCTACTCTTGAAAAGGGCGGATATAGCCAGGTTAAATAGAGCATTCACTAATTTTCTGTGGAAGGGCAAAAGATCAAGACTGAGACTGGGAATCATGACTCGAGGGAAGGAGAGAGGAGGTACAAATTTCCCCGACATCAGAGGGTACAACTTGGCATGTCTCCTTAGACATGTAACTGAGTGGATTAAAGACACAGAAAGGTATTCAGATAAAAAGTTAGAGAAGGCATATTGTGCGCCTTGGGATAGGGGATCACTACTAAAATTGTCAGCAGTCTTCAGAGACACTATTTTGTCATGGAAGGCAGTTAGGAAAAAGTGTGGTCTGTCATGGAAGGTGTCCAAGTACCTAACCCCTTGGGCCTTTCCGGATTTTCCAATGGGAAGGGAAAATGCTCTCTTTGGCAAATGGAAACAAAAAGGGATACATAAAATGAGTGATTTGATTAATATGCCAGGAGCCAGGTGGATGACAAAACATGAAGTGATAGAGACCTATAATTTGGGAGGTGCGCAAGATTTACAGTTCCTGCAGCTGAGGCACCATATCATGGCCAATTTGAAAGACCTAACAAAAGAAGCTAAAAGCAATGTCTGGGACAGACTACTAACACTAGATTTATACCAACTCACAATATCTGAGATCTATGGGACACTGAGAGAAATATTATTACCCAGAGGAAAAACGACACCTTTTCAACAGTGGCGTAAATACCTAGAGCATGACATGGTGGAGGAACAAATCCTAGCAGGTTGGAACAAGGTAAGACATAATGTAATAAATGAGCAGTGGAGAGATTCACACTTCCGAATAATTCATGGGCTAGTCTATGGTTTTAATATTCCATCATCAACAACCAACCCTGACAGGAAAATTAGTTGTCCTAAATGTGACCAATCAAAGACGGACATGATACATGGCGTTTGGAATTGTCCGAAGGTACAAGCATTTTGGAAATTGATTGGAGATATATGTTCACAAATATGTAAGATCACCTTTGATTTAGACCCGAAAGTATGGGTATTCCAAGATATAGAAGCACCACAAGGCAGGGGGGCGGGGCTGAAATTAGCTCACACTCTAATATTACTAGCAAAACGATGGCTACTAACATATTGGATTAAACCAGAGATGCCGGGAAAAAAGAGGTGATGGCAGGTTTAAAGAAAGCGTTGGAAGTAGACAGGAGGGAAGTTCTTCGGGACAAGGAAAATGGTACCACAGCATTC
The DNA here is from genome assembly GCA_033576535.1 of Allobates femoralis. NCBI lineage: Eukaryota > Metazoa > Chordata > Amphibia > Anura > Aromobatidae > Allobates > Allobates femoralis. The sequence goes on along the minus strand of JARQOC010000004.1, from coordinate 39,556,344 downwards.
ATGGGAAAATGGAGGGGCTTAATGGAATCCCAAATGTCAACTGAAGAGATTCGTCAGATACTATACCCACTCAAAGGGACCTCGTGGTACCTATTAGAAGATTTAGGGGGAACTCTGGGGAAATTGAAAATGTAAGATGTCTTGAAACAGGTCTGAAAGTGTAACCTTAAAGAAGGATATTTACAACCCTGACTTGGTAGGGGAAAGTGAACTATGTTATGTTATGTAATACTTTTAAAACAGAACCTGTTAAATGGTACTTGCAGATACATTAATCCATAATGATATAATTGTTTATATAACAAATGTTTATTTTTTCTGTAATTATATATTATTGAAAATACCAATAAAAAGAGGTTTTAAAAAAAAAAAAGTCTGATGGACCACTATTAATGTCTGAATCAGCCCAGTACATTTTATATAGAACATGTGGGATTGATGTTATCTGGGATCCAGTATCCAGCAAGGCATTAAAGGGAATGCCATTCAACACGATAGGGATCACCGGTTGTCCTCCCACGAATCTGTCAAACCAGGCTGAAGGACCTATAGAGTTCATACCTGAGGAGCAGCCCGCCTGCCCAGGGAATCTCCGTTTAAAGCACACTCTCGGGCAAAGTGACCTGGTTTCTGGCAACTGCGGCAAATGGGCTGTCCATCCGGCTGATAGCGATCACTGGGTGGTCCTCTTGTTGCTTGATATCTCCTGGGCCTCATCCACGGGTCATCCTCTCTGCTGGTCACTAACTTGATCTTGGGTGCAGGCTTTGACTCTCGCAGCTCCTTGATGACCTTGGCCATTGAGATGACGGTGTCTGTCAGGGCATCTAGCTTTTGATTGAGGGCTGCATTAGAGATATATTTCCCAGCCTCAGCAGCAGTTGCTGACATAGCAGACGTCGCTGATGCTATCTGTTGCTGAGGTGCTGCTGCAGGGCCCTGTATAGATTGCAGATTCCAGGGCTCCTCTACCTGCTGCAGACGAATAGCTCTGTCTTTTAACTCAGCAAATGTCATTTTAGGATTCTGGATGAGCATCATACTCAACTGTCCTCTGTGGGACGGGGATAAGAGACCCTCTATGAACTGGTCAATTAACATTTTGTCAGCTCCCGGGGCTAAGGCAGGTTCTGCTAGCTTAAATGCTTTGAGTGCTTCCTGCAGATTTAAGGCAAAGTCTCTGGCACTCTCTTCAGGCTTTTGTTGACATGCAAAGAATCTCATTTTAGCCCGTGTATCAGCAGTAGATTCAAATGCTGCTTTTAATCCAGCTATAAGATGCTCTACAGTGTCCTTTTCTGTATCCAGCCAGGATGCGACCTCCCGCTGTGCATTGCCTGTTAATTGCCCAATAATCATCCCTACACGTTGGGCTTCAGTGAGGGGGTACATCACATAGCATGCTTTTATCTTGCTAATAAAATCATTAAGAGTGTTAGGCTCACCGGAGTATTGAGGCAGCCACATTGCCCCTGGAGTATATGGCATCAGGAGCGGCATAATAGGTGCTGCTCCTTGCGCCGCTGCACCGCTGGGTGCAGCTCCTTGATCCGGTGCTGAATTCTCACCGGCTGCTCCGCCGCTGCTTGGCACCGCTGGCTGCGACATCCTGTGCCCCCTTAGTTAAGGTCCGCCCTCTGTCTTCCGCTTCCGTCCGGATGTCTAACAAAGGTTCCGCTGCGCACCAGGGATTCTCTTCCCTTCCGGAAGACGTCAGAGCTGTGAGCGGTTTCTCTCCCGCGCGTCGCGCGCTCTGTAATGGCGGATTTTGAAATTTTCAGTCTCTGTGGCGCAGATAAAATTCAGCTTGCGTGCGCCCAGCAATGGCGGCAGATTTAAAACAGTCACTAATCACGGCACACAATGCCCGGTAACGGGCACAGTAGATCCTGTTCGTGCGCCAAGTTGTGGAGCCCACTGGGACGGGGTACTCGGTGCCGGACCGGGGTGCTGCTGGGGGATGTCACGGCGGTCCTGGTCCGGACCGTGTCCCGGGCCCGCACAATAAAATGGGGGTTATTTACAGGGGATTTGTCAGTCGTGACGCCACCCACTATATGCGGTCAGTGATGGGGCCGCCGCTGCTGCAGAACCTCCGGGGATGATGGGATAGCAGCTTGGATGGAATAGTTCCAGTGGGTAGAACTGGGTTCCCCGGGGAAGTGGTAGTAGTAGTTAAAGTCTGTGAGGATGGTTATTGATGCTGCAGGAGAGTAGGGGTAGCAGTAGAGATGATGAGAGTAGAGGCAATGGCCGTTTATGAGGGAAAATGGGGCTTCAGCATAAGGATCACACACACTCACGGTTTCTGTAGTTTTCCAAGTCTTTACTTGCAGATGGTAAAAGCAGGTTATTGTCCACGGAGTCTGTACCTGGTTGCTCCCACCCTGACCGGGTCCTTGGCTTCCTACTTATGCGCTGTGTGTGGCCCTGCTGCCGCTTGTAGCTGACCTGCTGGCCCTGTCTATTCCCACGGGTACCAATCTGCTAGGCAGCTTGAGTCCTCTCTGTCACTGACCCCTCCGTGTTGCTTTGCTATGGTACAGTGAAGATGGTGGACCTTCACTATTCCGGTGTTTACTGTCCTGTCTGTCTCAGGCACAGCCTCAGATCCGGTATCCGTCCTAAGCGCCTCTCCGGGGTTAAGTTTGGGGTAACTCTGTATCCCGGGGATGTTCCTCTGTTCCTCTGTCTCCTTTCCTCAGACCTCTCAGGACCTCCACTTCTACTTGACTCTGCTCCTGCTCTCAACTCAACTAAACTCAAACTGACTAACTGTCACTCCTGCTCTGTGGTAAACAAATTTAGCTCCTCCCACTAGTGCAGGTGCCACCTAAGCTCCTCCCACTTTCTAGTGTAGTGTTGTGTGGGGATTAAACCTGTGTTGATGTTTCTGTGGCACATTAACCCTTGGGGTGCCACACATAACTTTTATCCTGTCAGGAGCAGCCCGACCCGCGGGGGACTCATCCATCTGGCTGCAGCCCATCATCCATCCATCCTCCTGTCAGAGCAGCGCTGAAGCGGTGGTCCCATCATTGACCACAACCCGTGGGTGGCGTCACGACAAACTTTATCCATTGTAAATACCCCCTTTACTTGTGAGAACCCGGGACACAGTCCGGACAAGGACCTCCGTGACATCCCCAGCAGTACCCCGGTCCGTTACCGAGTACCCCGTCCCAGTGGGCTCCACACATATACATCACAGTGAAGACTGAGGCTGGGGCATATACGTCATTGGGGGGGGGCTGAAGCAGGGACATATGCGTCACTGGGGAGGCTGAGGCTGGGACATATAAATCACAGGGGAGGCTAAGGCTGGGACATATATGTCACTGACGAGGCTGAGGCTGGGACATATATGTCACTGGGGAGGCTGAGGCTGGGACATATACATCACTGGGGAGGCTGAGGCTGGGACATATATGTCACAGGGGAGGCTGAGGCTGGGACATATATGTCACAGGGGAGGCTGAGGCTGGGACATATACATCACAGGGGAGGTTGAGGCTGGGACATATATGTCACTGGAGAGCCTGAGGCTGGGACATATAAGTCACTGGGAGGCTGAAGCTGGGACATATACATCACTGGGAAGGCTGAAGCTTGAACATATACGTCCCTGGGGGGGCTGAGGCTGGGACATATACGTCACTGGGGAGGCTGAGGCTGGGGCATATACGTCACTGGGGAGGCTGAGGCTGGGACATATACATCACTGGGGAGGCTGAGGCTGGGGCATATACATCACAGGGGAGGCTGAGGCTGTGGCATAGAGAACAGTGGGTAGCAGGATTTAAAGGGCAGGCAGTAGGCAAAACATGGCTGCCAGCCTGGGCACTGCACTCCCCAGGAAACTACCTGAGGGCTGCAGAAATGGTCATCGAGGGCCTCATGCGGCTCACGAGCCTGAGATTCCCCACCGCTGCTCAACCACATGGAGGCACCATATGATAGCATGTGGAGTGGACTGAGAAATACATTCATATGGAAAAGTCATAATTCTGGAAAGCTTGTTTGTGATTTTTTATCGTTATCAATTTAGAATAACAGAGACATACCTGAATATTATATATATAAAAAAGGAATTCATAAATGGGTTCATGTTTTCCAAACTGCGCAGGTTGTAATTTCTAATTAGTATTATTACATCCAACGCTCAAAATACAAAATGTCACAATAGGGTCATCGAGAAACACTACACATTTCATTCTGTCTAAACCCCCTACCTGCAAGCTAACAAGCCTCGTTATGTCATAGCTGGATATGTTTATTTAGCTAGCCTTCATTTACATAACTCTCTGCCGCTTAGGAACAGACGCTCCTGTTTGTATCGGTCTAAGACATGACTGCTTATTTTCAAGTTTCGAAAAGTTGCATAACGAATTAAAAATATAGAGATGATAAGATTTCGTCTTCTAATTTAATAAAAAAAATCGTGGAAAAGAAGTAGACTGTGAAGTCTTACGATATAAAGTGAATATCAAGACAACTTAATGTTTCAGCTGTCTTGTGATTGAAGAAAAACATTACAGTAAAAGTTCAAAAATGTCAGACTATCTTTGTCATCGTGCCAATGTTCTCCCACGAAGTGATCGGTGATGTACAGTAATAATCACATGTCACATATACTTCTGGGAGATGATAATCTCGTCACAGATATGCTTGCTTTTCAGATTTGGAGAAATTTGGAGCCTCGATTGACACACTAGCAATTAGTGTCAGCGATAGATCTGAGATATCTACAGTATACAAAAATGTTCAAGGTTCTGGAACGCGAGCGATACTGGAAAGGGCTGATGAACCGATGACCGGTCGAAAACCCCACACGAGAAGGTCAAAAATGTTACTCCAAGAAGAAAAAATGACAGCAGTAAGAGGAATGGAAACAAATACCGAAATGAACAAACCATTGAGAAGTCTGAAAATACAAACAGAAGACAAGAAATACTGGAGTGACATATGGTCACCAGGAGGCCAAACACAATGGGCTATAGATAATCCAACTTGAAAGAAGTAAAAAAAACAAGACTTGCAAATATGGGTATGTTTTTGTCCACGTTGACCTGTGGTAGACCTGCACCCATCCCTCACTAGTTTAAAACTTTTTAAGGATTAAAATAAACAGATTATTGGTTGAACTCGATAGATGTTTAACATTGGTGGCATTGATCTGAAGTCCGAGCGTTGCCTCTCTTCACTATTATGAACTTCTGTAGATTAATTACTCAGAATTAATACATGGTTTTTCATTTCCAAAAAGAACAAATTTGATTGTTCCTATTTTACACATCATGGTGCTTCTCCTTTGCTTAGTTTCCCATGCTGCCTTCTGTAACTCACTAACTGCTGCAGGACACCAGTGATAGAATAATGATTTATTGGATGCAGCGCAAAATATATGTGGTTGCTAAAACTCCATCAATGGAGAGTTGGTAGAATAATTTCCATAGCATAGGTAGCAAAAAATGGTGAGTTTTTGAAAAATATGTTTAAGTAGAACGTGTGGGAAAGCGACAGTCACACTAGTGGCTGTAAACCCACTGCGCTACGGGGCCGAGGTTACCTTGGAGGGGTGAAACAAACTGACTGGCTTTCACTTGAGCCACTGAGGGTGTGAATAGGCTTGTGATTAGGCTTGTGGCACAAGTTATCACTTCAGGGCAGTCCCCACTTCTGCAGCAGCTGACCCCACAGGTTAGGAAGGCAGGTTCAGACTTAGGGTATCTGACAGGTTGGCAGGGACTGACATGTCGGCTTATACAGTCTGGACAGCTGGTACAGGCTGGATGGCAAGTACAGGCTGGACAGCAGGCACACAGAAACAAGTTCACAGGACAGGTTTTGGTTACAAGATGACAGGTTTGGGTATATTGGACGAGATCAGAATAATGGATTATCTGACAACTAGTAAAAGTAAAGGTAAACTTATGTTACACATTGCCCAGACACCTCCCTAAGTGGGAGGGTGTCTTAAGTACCTACTGCCTCTTAGGCATAGGCTGGAGGCACTTCCAGATTAAGCATGCTGCCTTTAAGAGGCGGGAGTATGTGCACTCCCGCCCTTAGCGTGCTCCCAGGTGACCTATGCAATGTATGTAGGGAGTAGAAAGACATGGTAGGAGCCATAACAGAAGCAGATGGGCAGCCGGAGCATGTGTCGGGACTTTTGTTGCCTGGACTGCAGGGACACCAGTGGCATTACAGAGCGACTGTGACTTTCTGGTTCTGTTAACGTGCAACGTGTTTTGCAATTTCAGTGGAAGCTCAGGGCTGACCCAATCCCATTTCAACGTAAAAGAAAAAGAATTTTACGTCAGAGACTATATCAATTCCAGTGCACAGGGTCTTTACTCTTCATCAATCAGGTTACAGTACTTAATGTGTCAAGTATGGTTGTGAACTGTACAGTACTAGTTAAACTATCATGGTGGAATTATGTTCTAAACCCTGTTACTTTAAGGATGCTATGTCAAGTATTAGAGGTTCGCAACCACAAGGACCTGGGTTGTTTGCTAAATATGACTTTAGACCTCTAGATATTGTAGGTGACCCACAGAACCTTTTTGGAGGCAATATTAAGGTGTCTAGGAGCATTGGACACTGGTAGGATTTTTTGCCTTGGGCAAGATCTCTAAGCTTTGCTGACGCTTCATTGCATATTACATCTGTATTATGAATTCAGTAACTAAACTGGTTCAACGCCAGGCAAGTGTATCCCTATTCTTGGCAAGACATTTTGTACCTTCATTAAGAATGAGTGGGATTCTCATTGCAGAGAATCAGTAAATCAATCTCTGAGTAGAAGATTTAATCTAAATCGTCATCTGATATGTCATAAACATTTGTGAAGATCGCAACGAAGAGATCCGAGATCTTAGACCTATAGTAGACAGCCTTTATTTTCAGTGGACTATTATATTATAGGCAGTCAAAGTTTATGTCAAATTAGAAAAGTCACCTAGAAAAGAATATAGTATTTAACAGTTTGCTTAGACCCACATTAGGGGTACTGTCCTCACACTTATCGTTTGGTGATACATGCAGCTAAACCTTCGTATCTTCTACTTGAGAATGAGGCTGTTAAACCATAATCTTCTTCCTTGTTGATGGTAGATGTGACATGAATTAAGTAAAACTATGGATGTATACATCGACATATGTCTAATTATGAATAATACACGTGCTTATCCTACCATTTATACTTGAAAAGGCTTAACTTGCAACAAGACACAGGTGAGAATTCATCATGTTCTCACATCTGAGGTGAAGATGAAAGTGGCCATTGTGTCTGAGGTAACCACAATGCATCCTGGGAGACTTCCCATAATACATTACAACTGAATTAAACTTATATACCACAAATAAGACAGTATAAAAAAAGTCTAAAAATATTCTGTTATATAGTTAAAAGTAAAAAAACAAGTGAAAACAGTGTCTATAACAGGGCACTTAGTTGATATGTGTTTTGCAAAAAATGTACAGAAGCTGTTCTATCAATGCCAAGTTGACCCTTTCAGAACGGTCCCTAAACTAACGTATTTAAAACCTGATCTAATGTGAACATAGCTCTCAGATGCCGGATGCAGCAGGGCCAGAGTCTTTCATAACAAGAGACTAATTGAATACTAACAGCTGAGCCAGAGCACAATGTCTACAGACCTGTTCACATTGTGTTCTTGCTCAGCTGTTAGTATTGAATTAAACCCCCATGGGGTCCAGTCGCCACAAAGGTACTGCACCTCCGCTAGAGGTATTGTGCCCCATTCTCGGGTAAGGAGGGGACACTGACCGGTATTCAGACACACATAGCCAACTCTACACCATTCCAGGTCAGGGTAAGGGCGAGATTGCTCCAAAGAAAGAGCACAGTCCCCGTTCATGTCTGGAGGGGAGGAACCAAGGTAGTGGGGATGGGTGGAGAACAGAGTTTAGCGGAGCACTCAGGAAGTAGTGCAGTCAGGGAGGATGTATGTTATTGACATAGGACACGTGACAGACAGTATAAAAGGACCAGTAGAAACATCTAGAAGGCAGTTGGTGGGTGGCTGGCAAGAGCTACATAGGTCTGTAAGGTTCAGAGAGCCTGTCAGAGAAGGACAAGAGTGAGTGACTCACCGTAGCCGGGGGTACACGTAGCGGGCGTTGATTCTCCTCCTGTCACGGAACCGCGCCTGCGGTAGTGTAGGCCCGGTGGTCCAGATCAATAGGGGAATGGCGGAACAGTGGGGGTGATTTGTCTTCGTGACGCCACCTGCGGGTGTTCTGGTAACTTTACCAGCGCTGTTCAGGTCTCCGGGGGATGTTATACAGCGAGATGGAACGCTCCCCACAGGATGAGCGGGAGTCCCCGGAGCCGGGAGCTGCGCAAGATGTTGTGAGGCAGCTGCGGGATGCTGCGCGCTGAATCCAGGAATAATGCACAACCACACCAAGTCTCTTTTAGGTACCTTTACTGGTTGGTAGTCAGGTACACTCGGACCGGGGTAGTGAAGTTGGCACTTATGGAGTTTCACAGCAAGCAGTGTTAGGCTTCCTTTCTCTACTTCTGGTGCTAAGGTCGGGTGGATATGGAATCCTTCCGGACCGGGCAGTTTGTTCAATGGAACAGATTTCACCTGGTTGTCAGCACTGAGGGCACTGTAAAAGGGTGATGATAATTCTACCTTCTTCCCTGGGCTCTCACTGGTAGGTGCGGCAGGTGAACAGGGGGCTAGACTCCCTGTGTAGTATGCTGGTTCTCTGTGATGGCTTTGTAGCTTCCACAGCTTCAGTTCCAGTAACCGGATGATTTGGAAAGAGTTGGATTAACTCTGTATTCCTGAGAGGTGATCTCCTTCTTCCTATTATCCCAATTGCAGGGATCTCCACTGGCTAACAGGCTGGATGGGCCTAGTGTGTTCCTCATAGGGTGGAGGTTTCACACAGGCAGGCAGCTCTTGTAGCGTCTACCACACTCTGAAGTTTCTCCCTCCAAGACTCTTTTTATAGGGGGAACTGGCTCAAGTGACCAGTGGTAGCTCCCCCTAGAGGCTCGGGGTGAAACCAGGTGTTCTAAGTGTTGTTTGTGTTGTGGTTTTGCTGTGCTGTTACTTACTCCATTGTACCTAAGGATTTCTGTGGTGCCCAACAGGTGCCAGGGTGCCACATTCCCCCTTAGTTAACCTCAGTTCTCCCGGCTGAGCAAAAGGTTCTTTTTACAACTTAACACTAAGCATTTTATAAACATTCAATTTACAAAGTCTTAAAGAAAACACAAAAATCACTGAAAAGGAGTGAAAAATGTGGAAAAGGTGAAAAGCAGTCCGTACGGCACTAGTCCATCTGCCGCAGGCTGGAAAAAGGTAAAGTTAGTGGTCACACAAGTCCTGTGACAATTGTTCAAAGTTTTGAAAAGGGAAAAAGGTAAAGTCCAGGGATACACGGTAAACTTTATACATTCCCTACGGGTGTCTCTGCTTGGGAGGCCGGTACTAACCTACTATACCTTACCAGGCGCTTTCTGTCCCCAACTTAGTATACTTGGGACATAGCCCAGTTCCTCCACCCTTCTGTACACTACTTTTTACAGGTTTTTGAAAACTGGTTAATATTTACAACACTTACAGGTTACATTTTCCACTACATTTTAAACCCATTCTCCAAGTTTTTGTGGGGGTTGACCTAGTGTACTACGTGTGGATCTGCGTAGTGTGGGTGTTTCAAAAGCTGTTTGTGTAGTGTACGAAGTGGTTGGTACTTCTCTATGTCTGCTTTGTGTAAGACCATAGTAAGTGCGGAGTCTATCAACTGGACTGACCTCTGTAGGTAGTTGATTAGGAATGGCTTCTCTTACTGTGGGACTAGCAGGCTGACCGATTACAGGAATCTCAGGTTCCATGATAACAGGCTGCAATTCTTGCACTTGGACTTCTTCTTGTGGATTGTGGATTGGATTTGGCTTTGGCTGACCTTCTGTAGGCTGGTAGAAGTGCATAACTGGTATGAGGAATGCATCACCTATTTGTGGCCAATCAGCTGGTAAGTATCCAATTTCTGTAAGGACGAGATTTTCTTTTGTTTCTTCATCTTGAGTTACAGTAGGGTAACTGGTTGCTTGTGGGATTAACTGTGGCGGACATTTCTTCAAATGATCCCTTGAGACAGTCGCAATAGTATTCCCATTGTCTTTGCTAATAACACAAGTTTTTGAGTTATCATAGTGTGACGGCATAACGGTGTAGGGTATGGATTCCCAACTGTTATCCAATTTGTTTGTTTTTCTTTTTCTTTTCAGCACTACATCACCTATAGCTAGCGGTTCAGCTGAGGCATGCTTGTTAAAGTCTTTTTCTTGTTTGGTCCTACTGATTTCAAGGTTCCTTTCAACACTCTCTTGTACCTTCCTGTACTTTTCTTGGCGTTGGCTGACCCAGTCTTCGTCAGAAGAGTCTTCTGTGGGTTCAACGGTTCCCATCTGCAAATCAATAGGCAGTTTACCTGGTCTTGCTCTCATCAAGTAAGCAGGTGTGTAATTTGTCGAACTGACAGGTATGTGGTTGTAGATGTCCACGAGATCTGGAAGTTTCTCTGGCCATTGATTTCTCTCTTCAACTGGTAAGGTCTTGAGCATGTCAATGACTATGTGGTTCATCTTCTCACATAAACCGTTCGTTTGAGGATGATAAGGTGTTGTGCGGATTTTCTTGCACCCATACAGCCCTAAGAATTCTTGGAAAAGAGCTGATTCGAAGGCTGGTCCTTGATCAGTTAAGACCTGGTCTGGATACCCATGGGGGCGACAGAAGTAACTCTGGAACGCTTTGGCTGCTACCTCAGCAGTTAAATCTTTAACTGGAACGACTACCAGGAATCTTGAGTAGTGATCAACGATGGTGAGAGCGTAGGTGTACCCGGTTCGACTTGGGGTAAGCTTCACGTGGTCGAGAGCAACTATTTCAAGAGGTTTGGTGGTAACAATTGGTTGCAACGGAGCTTTCTGAGTTAAGTGGTCTTTTCTTCGAAGGTGACAAGGTCCACAGTTTTTACACCATTTGTCAATGGAACCTCTCATACCGACCCAGTAGAACCGATCCTTCAGGAGTCTCTCCAGCTTCTTCCATCCAAAGTGTCCGGCATCATCATGGTATGCTTCAAGGATCATTTGGACTTCAGTCTTGGGAACTACGATCTGCCAGATTAGTTCATGGGTTCTCGGGTTGAGGTATCTTCTGCATAGTTTACCTTGGTAGACGAACAACCTTCCTTTCTCCTTCCACAGGCGTTTAGCATTTGGTGAGGCATCAGAGTCCATGTTGGCGTGTTCTTGAGTGATCAGATCCCTTACCAGGCTGACATCTGGGTCGTTGGCTTGAGCCTCCTTCCAGTCATGGTGAGGTAACGGGTTCACGGTCCTCTCTACACGTGTTGGTTTCTCTGATGACAAGTTGTTGTACCGGAACGGTGGAAAGCAGGTAGTTCAATTTCTTCTAGGTCATCTATGTCTTCTCCCTCTTCAGAAAGATGAGGCATTCGGGACAGGGCATCAGCATTGCCGTTCTTGTGACCTGCCCGGTACTTTACAGTGAAGTCGTAGTTAGCGAGTCTTGCTACCCAACGCTGTTCTAGGGCTCCCAGCTTTGCAGTCTCCAAGTGTGTTAGAGGATTGTTTCTGTGAAAGCTGTGAACGGGGCGGATGCCAGGTAATGCTTGAAACGCTCTGTGATCGCCCAGACCAGGGCCAGGAACTCCAGCTTGAAGGAGCTGTAGTTTTCCGGGTTCCTTTCGGTGGGACGGAGCTTTCTGCTTGCGTAGGCTATCACCTTTTCCTTGCCCTGCTGACGTTGAGATAGGACTGCTCCTAAACCTTCATTACTTGCGTCAGTGTACAACAGAAACGGTAGATTGTAGTCAGGTAGGCCAGGATTTCTTCTCCAGTTAAAGCGTCTTTTAACGTTTGGAAGGACTTGTCCTGTTCTGGTCCCCAGTGGAACGGGGGTCCCCTGATCTTGCCGTTTTTGGATTGACCTACTAGGAGATCTTGCATGGGGGCAGCTATCTTGGTATAGCCTTTGATGAATCGTCGGTAGTACCCGACCAGTCCTAGGAATTGACGTACCTCTTTGTGGTTGATGGGTGCTGGCCAGTCCTTGATGACGGTGACCTTATCCGGATCCGGTGCTACGCCTTCGGCGCTTACCACATGTCCTAGGTATTGGACCTTGGGTTTCAGCAGGTGGCACTTGGACGGTTTCAGTTTCATCCCGTACTTGGACAGTGACTCAAACACTTCACTCAGGTGTTGGAGGTGATCTTCATAGGTCTGAGAGTAGACAATGACATCATCAAGGTATAACAAGACAGTCTCAAAGTTCTTGTGGCCCAAACAACACTCCATAAGTCTCTGAAATGTTCCTGGGGCATTGCACAAACCGAATGGCATACTGTTGAATCGCATAAGCCCATGGGAGTCGTGAAGGCTGTCTTCTCACGATCCTCCTCTGCAACGGCAACCTGCCAGTACCCACTAGTAAGATCTAATGTGGAGAAGTAGTTGGCAGATTTGAGTGCAGCTAGTGACTCTTCTATGCGTGGTAACGGGTATGCATCCTTGTGTGTGACTTTGTTGATTTGCCTATAATCTACACACATCCTCATACTACCATCTTTCTTTTTAACCAGGACTAGTGGTGCGGCCCAGGGACTACAGCTATCCCTAATGACTCCTGCATTTTTCATGTCCTGAAGCATCTCTTTTGCTTTCTGGTAGTGAGTGGTGGTATAGGCCTGTACCTTTCTTTGATAGGTGCATGGTTGTTTGTGGGGATATGATGTTGTACCCCTTTAATCCTCCCAAAGTCAAGTGGGTGTTTGCTGAACACTTGCTCATACTCCCGAACCACCCGGTATACTCCATTTTTCTGGTGAGAGGGTGTATTGTCAGTTCCTACACTGAGGTCTTGACACCATTTCTCTAACTGATCTTTGGAGTGAGGGGGTTCATCAGTGACTGTTTGGTTTGAGGATTTTACATCAATCACAGCATCATCTTTTACTTGGTATAATTTGGCAACAGTTGCATATCTAGGCAGTCTGACTTCGTCATCACCATAATTCAATATGCGTACGGGGACTCTCCCCTTTCTTACATCAACTAACCCTCTGGCTGTCAAGAGCGTAGGACTACTATCGGACATTACAGGTTCTACTACAGCTTGGTAGTCCTGCCCTCTGAGGCCTATGGCTGCTCGACACCAGATCATCATTTCACTTCTGGGTGGTACCACAATTGGAATGGGATCTGTGACCCTTACTCTGCCAATCTCACCATTTGACAAGGTTACCTGTTGTTGATACACCAGAGCTCTGATCTGCTTTTGGATAGCCCTCTTTTCTCTGGGTTTACCGGCTTCAGCACTCTGTTGGAGTAAAAACAACACTTCATCGAGACATTTGATCATGACATTGGTACCCAATATGACATATGGATCCTTGTGGTTAGGTTTATCCTGGACCACTAAGATACCCTGGTTATTCAACTGCACCCTCCCCACCTTTACTGTAGCTTCCCACTGTCCCTCTATGGTAACCGGAATACCATTAGTGGCTTCAAGGTTCATCTCAGGGTTAGGGGGTTCTAGCTTAACATTGGGCCAGAACTGCTTGTAAAGGGTACTGGGGATGGATGTCACCTGGGTCCAGTGTCTATCAAGGCGGAGATAGCGATGCCATCGATGACGATTGGTAAGTACGGACAGTCTCCCACATACTTGTGTTCCCAGCTGGACGTAGGGCCTGCACAGCCTACTCCTGGGGTTGGCCCTTCTCGCCCAGGGGTCGCTCGTTTAAAGGACGGGATTGCACGATTGCGTCCTCCTAAGTCGTTCTGCTGACTGTTGCGGCGTCTGTCAGGACTGCGGCGGTCTGCAGGTTTTCCTCGCGACGGCTGTGTCTTTCTCCTCATCCAGGGAACATCATCCGGGCTGTCGGCGAGTTGAATCTTGTCCGATGGCCTTGCATCTGTCTTGGGTCTTCTCCCAGCTTGTAGCTTGGCCACGTCTTTCATCAGCTGCTCGACATTAGCACACAGTTGGTCAAACCGGTCAGGTGTTACAGTCTGTGCACTGGATTGAATCGCAGGGATTGGAGATGCTGCTGCCGGCACGGAAGGGGTGTCAGTGTACTGCTGCTGCGGTGAAGCGGGATCGGGTACTTCAGCGAGTCGTTGTCCCCAGACTGTTAAATCTCTCAAGGTATCAAACTCCGCGCCTGGGTTTTGTATGGACCACCAGCTTGCTTGCTTCCTATCCTCAGACAGTTTAAGGCCCACAATAAATTGTCCAATTAACGCTTTGTTCTCATCTCGAGCACTATCGGGATCGACTTGTTTTAACAGTCTGTATGCTTCTTGTAAGCGCAGTGAATAATCAAGGACAGTTTCTTGTGCCCCTTGTTACAACGATAGAATGACAGTCTTAATCCAGCTTCTGTATGGCACTCAAAGACCCGGGTTAATCTAGCGAATATCTGCTCCACAGATTCCTGAACTTCTACAGGCCAGCTGCGGCTCTGCAGTTCGGCTGCACCGGTTAATTGTCCCATAATAACTGAAGCTCTTTGCTTACCGGTCATCGGGTACATGTCCAGGGCTTGGCATATCTTCCTCTGGAAGTTCTCCAAGGTGCTGGGTACACCGCTGTACTTGGGTAACCAGGTCACACTAGGAATGTAGGGTAGAGACATCGGCATAATCGGAGCGGGTTGTGGTAGCATACCGCCGACTTGTTGCTGTCCATCAAAAGGTATATTTTGAGGTACCGCTTGGTCTAGCGGGGGTGCCGCGTGATCGGGAGCCGGGTTACTCATGGTCGCTCCCCCTTAGTTAAGCGTAGCCTTTCCCTCGGTTGCAAACGGAAGTGTCGGCCTCGCGGTGAGGAGTGAGGCACCACGGGAGTTTCCGGTTATTGCTGCGTACAGGGGAAGTCGTCAGAGCGTGGGGGCGGGGTCAATCTTCGCGCCCTCTGTACAGTCACGCCCCTTCTTTTCCCGCCTTTTCGCGCAGCAATGGCGGACCAAACGTACAGTTCGATATTTACAGTCAATAAATAGCACACAATACCCGTGATAACGGGCCTGCTCGAATCCTGTTCGTGACGCCAAATTCTGACTCACCGTAGCCGGGGGTACACGTAGCGGGCGTTGATTCTCCTCCTGTCACGGAACCGCGCCTGCGGTAGTGTAGGCCCGGTGGTCCAGATCAATAGGGGAATGGCGGAACAGTGGGGGTGATTTGTCTTCGTGACGCCACCTGCGGGTGTTCTGGTAACTTTACCAGCGCTGTTCAGGTCTCCGGGGGATGTTATACAGCAAGATGGAACGCTCCCCACAGGATGAGCGGGAGTCCCCGGAGCCGGGAGCTGCGCAAGATGTTGTGAGGCAGCTGCGGGATGCTGCGCGCTGAATCCAGGAATAATGCACAACCACACCAAGTCTCTTTTAGGTACCTTTACTGGTTGGTAGTCAGGTACACTCGGACCGGGGTAGTGAATTTGGCACTTATGGAGTTTCACAGCAAGCAGTGTTAGGCTTCCTTTCTCTACTTCTGGTGCTAAGGTCGGGTGGATATGGAATCCTTCCGGACCGGGCAGTTTGTTCAATGGAACAGATTTCACCTGGTTGTCAGCACTGAGGGCACTGTAAAAGGGTGATGATAATTCTACCTTCTTCCCTGGGCTCTCACTGGTAGGTGCGGCAGGTGAACAGGGGGCTAGACTCCCTGTGTAGTATGCTGGTTCTCTGTGATGGCTTTGTAGCTTCCACAGCTTCGGTTCCAGTAACCGGATGATTTGGAAAGAGTTGGATTAACTCTGTATTCCTGAGAGGTGATCTCCTTCTTCCTATTATCCCAATTGCAGGGATCTCCACTGGCTAACAGGCTGGATGGGCCTAGTGTGTTCCTCATAGGGTGGAGGTTTCACACAGGCAGGCAGCTCTTGTAGCGTCTACCACACTCTGAAGTTTCTCCCTCCAAGACTCTTTTTATAGGGGGAACTGGCTCAAGTGACCAGTGGTAGCTCCCCCTAGAGGCTCGGGGTGAAACCAGGTGTTCTAAGTGTTGTTTGTGTTGTGGTTTTGCTGTGCTGTTACTTACTCCATTTGTACCTAAGGATTTCTGTGGTGCCCAACAGGTGCCAGGGTGCCACATGAGTACGAGGCATCCTAGGGACTGGAGCCAGTGGGAGCTCATCCCAAGACCTGAGAAGGACAAAGAACTGATGGTGGAGCCAGAAAGTGAGGGTGTTCCAGAGAACAGAGGGGGTCCCAGGGGCCCAAGTAGTGAGCAGTGCACCCGTGGGTGCTCACATCCACATTGACTGAAGCTGTGTGGAGGGACTAGGCGACATTGGGGTACCGGCCCCAGATTAGTGGAGAGCGATCAGGTTCAGCTAGCAATCCGGAGGCTGTGGTATCTTCAAGTGCCGCAGCCAAAACCACGCACACCTGCTGAAAGGTGGCCACGTAGGGTCCAGGAGACTGAGAGAGAAGTTGCCCAACAAGACCTGTGGCCACTGGCTCGGGGCTCTGTGTGTGAGGCAGACGGCAGGAGGGTGAAGCCAGCGCAGAAAGAGACGACCGAAAGAGAGGACAATGAAAGGGGGTACTGGTTGAGTGCCACCAAGCTACCCGAGAGTCAGCTGGATCCAATCCTCCCAGGCGCAGTGGTGACGATTGTTGTAACCTGGAACAACGGAACTGTGAGTAAAGAGCTTGAGACTGCACCCCGCTGTGTTTGTGAATTTTATTGCACACCATCAGCCCTGCGCTGTAACATCAGTACCAACTAGTAACATCTGCTGCCCTGGGTTAGCCCTACCCGCGGAGAGCTTTCCCACTTTGCTGCATTGCCATCAACCCCAGTGGAACTGTATTGCAGTAGCGGCCATCAATAGCCGCAACCCGCGGGTGGCGACACAAGGGCTATTATCCCTGAATCTCAAGTCCCGTAATCCCCTAAAGCAGCATAGACTTCCCTTTTTATTGACAACTCAGGGTCCATGGACTGGGTCACGCTACCATGACATCCACAACAACATCGACAGACCCGATATCAAGTACCCCACGGCCCCCTAGTGGACGTGTCATATATGCTTGGAATCGCCAGCAGAGGGTGCTGGTACTAATCAATGAAATGCTGTAGTGCATTATTTACAGGTATTATAATAATTACAAGTACTGTATTATGATCACAAAGAAACAAACAGTTGCAGTGCCAATTATGTATATATATCAAAGACTAATTCTAAGAACAGCTCAATTATCAGCTGGTGCAGAACATTACTAATGAATTAAGATTTAAACATTTTTAGAAGTAAAAGAAAACAGAGGCTAACAATATTATCATCAAGAAACATAAAGCAGATTAATATCCTGATGTCAAGCGAAAATTATGCTACATATGACAACATGAAAGTAGTTATTGAGGTTGTTGTTAAAAGTCTTTTTTCTTCCAGAAACAGCGCCACTCTTTCTAAGGCTGGAAACAATCTATCCTACTTACATGCGAGTCTCTCAGACGAGACTTGGATCAGTGACCCTGAACGGCCTCTCCCTCTCTGGATGGGAGTGTCAGCTGCTTATGTTTTTGTGCAGCTCCACACTCTACCGTCCAGAGAGGAAGAGGCTGTTCAGGGTCACTGATCCGAGTCTGGTGTTGCAGCTCTGCTTTATATAAATGGTAGCAATACCAGACACAGCTCATAGGCAAGAGTATCACTATTTCTAGAAATAAAAGAAACAATTTTAACTAATCTGTTATGATCCTTCAAGTATGGGGACATAATCTCATCCTCTTGGACATATGTGGAATTACACCCTAGATAGGTTTGTGATACCAAATACTGTGTTGTGGCAGGGCCATATCTGGGGGGGCTGGTGGGGCATCTGCCCTGAGCGCAGCAGGCAGGAGGGCACTGTCAGGCCTCCTGCTGCATCACCTGAGGTCTCTCCCTTGCTCCTCCATTTGCCCCTCCCCCGGTATGGAATATAAGATAGAGGGACGCTCCACTCCAGTCCGGGTCTTGTAGGTTTTCTCTGGAGGGAGACATGGGGTTAAAAGCTAAATTAGGAGACGGGGCAGGGTCCCCTGTGGAGAGCTTCAGCCTGAGTTGAGGCAGAAGGGACTGCTGAGTGGTCAGGTCCAGGGAGTGAGAGGCTGTGTGCTGCTACAACACGGCCCAACCCGGGGGCCCAGGGCGACCTAGACTGGAGAGAACTCCTAACCTGAAGGGACCGTGTTACTGTCCGGAGGATGTATGCATTGTACCCGGCTGCGTCCCAGAAGCCGGCAACTTGTGCCACTGCTGTGCCTCATGAATAATACTGTATAAACTGATACAGCTCACGGCCGTTTGTCTTCCAATCCTGGCGCTACCTCACAGTGGGTGCAGCGTGGAGCTCAAGCAAGGGGGATTTGACAAGACAGAAAATGGAGTGAGGGGTTGATAAGTATGTACACAGTATGAGGAGTACAGTATGGGAAGCAATGAGGTAAGTTTGAGGATCCAGTATAAAAAGTGAGAGGGAGATGGCTGCTGAACAGTTTGTGGAGTAAAAGGGGATGGGTGTGGATACAGTATAACGAGCGAGGAAGAGATGGCTGCCACACAGTATGTGGAGTGAGGGGTCATGGCTACGACACAGTATGTGGAGTGAGGAGGATGTCTGCTGAGATAGCTGTAGACATAGTATGTGGAGTTAAGGAGAACTCTGCTGACACAGTATGTGGAGTTGGGGGGATGAATGTAGGCACAGAATGTGGTGTGAGAGGGAGATAGGTGTGAACACAGTATGTGGAGTGAGGGGAGGGAAGTAGTCAATAAACTTTAGGGCATGAGAAAAATGTAAGGGGCACAGAATAGAGAGTGAGTACTGTGGGGCTGTATGGAGAGGGGGCAACATTCGGGGACAGTGTGAGGCCACAGCCAGGAGAGGGAGTGTGATGAGAGAGAACAGTATAAACAGTGAACAGTATAGGAGGACACAATGTGAGAGGACAGGGTGATCAGGGAATTCACTATGGAAAGGAGAGGGCAGTGTAATGAGGGGCAGTGTGGAAGACATGTACCAAAAGAGGGACAGTGTGTAAATCATATTTTGGGCAGGGAAGAGCGAGGAAGGTCAGTGTAGGGCAGATATTTTTGCTTTGGAGAATTTTGTTTATTCTGCTATTTTTAAGGGTATCGTGCCGGGATGGGCTGAAGACCGGAAAAGATGGACGTCTCCAGAGATGAGCTGTGGATGTGAAGAGTCATTATGGCATCTGGACAGGATGAAGAAAAGAAAAAGGTGACGCCGATCAGAGACAAGGTCATCTATAAGGTATATAAAGAAAGTAGTCCAATGCCACCGATGCGATTATTCCTTTTTATTCAGGTTTTAAAAGCACACATACACCCCATCAGGGGAACGCTAGACGCGTTTCAGCGAACGTGTCCCCTTAATCATTAGTGCTAATTGCATTTTTGTGCTTACATGACCTCCAAACTTTCCATTTGCACAGGAGAATCCTGAAATGTGCAGCCCACGTGCTGTGAGAATTCAGAGGCCCTGTAGCATGGTGGAATTTGGGGGGGGGGGGTTTAAGGTGTCAAACTTAATTCTTGCCCCGGGTACCAGAAAATCTAGATACTCCTCTGATTGTGGGATCATATTACCATATATACTCGAGTATAAGCCGAGTTTCAGCACAATTTTTGTGCTGAAAAGTGCCCCGCTCGGCTTATACTTGAGTCAGTGTTTAGTGTCAGTGGGGGTGCTGGAGGAGGTGGGGGGAGGCTGCAGTGACATGTGCCATCGCTCATTAGTGTAGTGTAATATGCACTGCATCCCCCTGTCCATCACCGTGGAGAGGAGTGGCGCACATTACATTACACTACGTATTGTATACACCCCCATCACAGTATATTGCCCCCTGCTACCAGACACCATAATATAATAAACTATTTAACTCACTCTTCTGATGCTTCTCCACAGGCTCCGTAGCTTCCTCCGGTCTTCCTGCTTGTCCTCGGCTTCTAATCATGTGACCAGCGCAGCAGCGACGACATCACTGATGCGCCGGTCACATGATTAGATTTGCCAGGAACAAGCAAAAAGAGCGGGGGAAGCCAGGGAGCCTGCAGACAAGCATCAGAGGGGTGAGTTAAATAGTTTATTATTTTATTGTGAGGGCCAGCATGGAGCCCATATACCAGTGATGGGGGCTATATACCTGTGATGAGGGACATATACCAGTGATAGGGGCGCTATACCAGTGATGGGGGCAGATATTGTGATGGGGGGCTATATTAAGTAATGGGGGCAATTACTGTGATGGGGGTGCTATACACCAGTGATGGGAGCACATACTGTGATGCGGGCACTATATACCAGTGATGGGGGCATGTACTGTGATGGGTGAGCTATATACCAGTGATGGAGAGTGCTATATACCAGTGATGGAGATGCTATATACTAGTGACGAGGGACTATATACCAGTGATGAAAGGTTATATACCAGGATGGGGGGCTGCTGCATTTCCCACCCTAGGCTTATACTTAAGTCAATAAGTTTCTCCAGTTGTTGGGGGTAAAATTAGGGGCCTCGGCTTACAATCGGTTAGGCTTTATCCTCGAGTATATACGGTATATCCTTACTTCCGGATATTACAAAAATGTAGAAGCTGATTCAAGAAATCGGTTGTTTGCCAGTGAAAGGTAATAATAAGGATTTATTCTAGTCTCAGGGGTGATTGGATAATGCTTTATTATGACACATTTAGTCCTAGGGATCAATTCTGAACTTGGGTTTCCACTGGAATTTTCAGGGTAAGAGTGTAAACTTAGAAGACATGTCTCACTGCCTGCAGCGTCTGGTGATACAAGACGTCCTTCACAGTCCATTACAATTTTCAATTTTTTTACTTTTTTTTTTTGCCTAAAATTGCTTTTTAACTACAAATCTTTGATACTAGGGATGAACGAATCTAATATAATTTTAATTACCGAAGGGTACCTTTACACGCCGCAACCGCGGGAGACATTTCAGTGCCACTGAAATCAGGCGACCGTGGTGAGACGACATATCGCCGCCAAATTCCTCAATTACACGCCGCAATTGGGAGGCAATTTGACGGCGATAATTCCGGTGCGACATATCGCCGTCAAAAATGTCTCCCGCGGTTGCGGCATGTAAAGGTACCCATAGTCATATTAGCTTCAATTAGCGGGAAATTTGATTTTCATTGAATTTATTTAACATAAATTTTCAAATTGTGCCCTTACTGTCAGTAAGAGGTTTAAAAACTAATCATATATTACACTCACCTCTTCCCTGACGTTTGCCACCAACGCTGCTCCACCTCGTCACTCTATCCCGGTCTTGTTTTGATATTTTCCATCTCCTTTGACATTGACTATGCCTTATGTGACATCATGATGTTGGAAAGCTACACACAGCACTCACTAGGTCTCATCCCATGACATCATGACATTGTGTGAGACCTAGGGAAAAACAATTCACTGAAAATTAACAAAAAATCTATGTAAAACATGACCGAAAGAAAAGCATCCATACTTACCAATACCATTTAGAGACATAAATGAACAACAAGAGGCAGCAAGCCCCCATGATAAAGGAGGGGGCAGTGTCAAAATACTAATGAAACAACTACTTTGGCTGGTTTCACAAGGCTGTTTTTTTTATTTTTTTTTCTTAATTCCGGGGACATGTGTGGCACCCAGCCATTACATGTAGCCACAGACTTACCTAAAGCTGGGATGGAATTCCACAGTAGGTACCCAAACACATACAATCTTCCACATCAGACCTGTAAGGGGAGCCCCACTTGCTGCCTTTAAAGGGATCCTGTCACCTCCAGAACGCCTTCTAAGCTACCAAAACATGTCCCTGCAGCATCCTATCACTATAATAATAATATTTATTCATTTTTATAGCGCTATTAATTCCTTAGCACTTTACATACATCAGTAATACTGTCTTCTCTTGGAGCTCACAATCTAAACATCTTATCAGTATGTCATTGCAATGTGGGAGGAAACTGGAGTGCCTGGAGGAAACCGACACAAACATGGGGAGGACATACAAACTCCTTGCAGATGTTGTCCTTGGTGGGCATTGAACCCAGGACCTCAGGATCCCAGTGCTGCAAAGGCTGCAGTGCTAACCACTTGATCCACTGTGTCACCCGCTATTCTCACACTCCTTTTGTCTCCTAAAAGCATCCTGTGAAAGTGCATAAAAACGTTTTAATACTTACTCATTAGGGATTATAATTAGCAGGGGATATATTCTTTAGCCCTTAGGGCGTGTTGTTTTGCAGCTCCAGGATCCACCCTCTCTCTGTCTGTGCTGCTTTGCTTGTGCAGACATTGCCCTCCCCCCTCTCTATCACTTACAGAATGCAAATCATTAGTCCTACCTTCATCTCCACATCACAGCAGCACAGACAGAGGAGAGGGTGGATCCTCAAGGCTGTAAAACAACACGCCCTAAGGGCTAAACAATATAGACTCTGCAAATTATAATCCCTAATGAGTAAGTATTAAAATGTTTTTATGCACTTTCACAGGATGCTTTTAGGAGACAAAAGGAGTGTTCATTGAAACCTACACTATCTATATCTAATTGAAACCTACACTATCTATATTTTGAAATTGAGTGTGAGATTAGTGATAATATGCTGCAGGGACATGTTTTGGTAGTTTAGGAGGCGTTTTGGAGGTGACAGGATCTCTTTAAGCAAGATCCTCTATAAATACTGGGGGCGGAGTTAGTCAGAGTGTGCAGTCGCTAGGAGAACTGTGAAGACGTCCTGGTGTGTTGGAGCCATGCTAGGCCCGAGCCAGTTGACAATGGAACAGTTACTCAGCCTAGCCAGTGCATTGACCTAAGAGTGAGGTAGAGGGCAAGGTGAGAGGAACAAAGGAGCAGCAGACTGGGGGCATAGAAGCCGTACCGGTTCACCTCAGAAAGCATCCCAGACACCGGAGTCCGAGTCTGCAGGAGAGCATGTAGCCCAGCAGAAACACTGGTTCACCGAGGAGACTCCAGTCTCCCGAACACCTGTACGGCAACCAGAAGGGTGCCAGGTATCGCAGGAGAAGTAATAGCGGTAGTCCACACAAAGGTTTCCCACTACACAATACAGATGACAGAGACACAGAGGAAGCCAGGCCTAGTTTTACATGGGTCAGAAACTTCACTAAGGGGAAAAGCAACAAAGAGGCCTACAACTCACTCACTGTGGAGATCCAGAAGTGTTACCCAAACATTGGCGTGTGCCCTGGACAGTATCTTCAATACCACCAGTATAAGGTACAGAAACAACTTCAGTGTGTGTCAGATTCTCCAACCCTAACCCTGTCCAGCTCAGAGACTGTAGCAGCGGCCCGGCTGCCTAGCTGCATGCCCCTGTCACCTCACCACAACCCCGGGGACTCTGCTCCTCCTGTGGGAAGCTATACCATCCAGCTGCCCGTCCATCATCCCCAGAAGACCCACAGCAGCGCTGGTGTCATCACCAGAAACCACAGGTGGGGTCACGAGAACTCTTTTATTCACTTTTCCCAGTTTTAACGATATCCCCAGGGCTACGGGCCAGGGCACCAGCCACCACACAGCATCCCAAAGTCCAACCCTGGTACCTAGTATCCCATAGAACCCTGGGGTGAGTCAAATGCAGGAAAAGCCTGTATGCCCCCAGATTCCCCTGCCGTGATGATACTGGATGCAACAACACCCTGTGCAGGAGCATCCGGTTGCATATTTGACAGGGATCCAGTGAGTGGATCTGAGCATGTGCAGTTCATAGCACACGTACCAGAAATCCAGATCACACTGCAAACACGCTTCCCGCTGCAATGATGGTGGTGGCAGGAAAATTTAAAATGGAGGCAGGTGACTGAATAATCAGTGACCTGTAACAAGGAACATAGGTGGAGAAGAAGAAAGCCCTAACTACAAGTCCGGCCCCAGTGCACACAAGACGTCATCAGATGAAAACTTTAGTGGAAGATTATTCAGTAACGATGTAGCGACCGGTGGTAAGGCCGCGGGTGTGTGTGTATGTCTTGCTTCAACAGAATCTCCATACTCAGATTTAACCGGTAGTAACATTTCTTTACTGTAAAACATATCTATAACACAGTCAACTGATCCAGCTGCACACATGTATATGGTGGAGTCCCTGGATCTTCACTTTATCCAGGTGCTCAGCAAGAAGAAGAAAAAGAAAAAAAACAAAATGGAGATATCTTTCCCTAACTTTCCCTCAAATCACGTACCAGTCTATCACAGAAGAAGATGTCACTCCCACGTGGCAGGCCTGGGATCTCACGATGACGGGTCCCCGTGCAGCTCTGAAGGGGAAACTCCTCAGTCCTCTTCTTTGGTCTTCTTCCGCAGGTAACAGATTTTTGTTAGTCTCTCTCTCTGTCCCGGGGCACACCGATGAGCAGAAGGGAGATCACGGTAGCACAGATGGCTCCCTTATGTCGGTCACAGCCCCTACACATGTAATCCGGTGGCAATGTCCTGAATTTGAGTTGGACTCTCGGTAAAATAATGTCCTGCAGACCGGGGGTTGCAACAGCGATCCTCACAAGGTATTTCTTCCCAAGAATCCGGTTGCAAAAGAGCCCTATGTCGGGAGACACCACACGCAGGTCTGTCCTGGCTGAGCTCTGGGTCTGCACACTTCTCCCGCACTTTTACTTCCTCAGCACAAGGCTGTTGTGGGAGGGGATCAGCAATGTGTTTTTTTTCTCTGCAGTCATTTCAGCAATTGTCCACAAGGGGGCAGTATCGGACTGTGTAATGTTCACTTCAGTGTCCATTTCAATAATAATACAGTCAGGGCTATCCACTCCGTTACAACCACATAATCAGATCCTTCACTGCAGGTATCTATTTAATTGGTTCTCTTTAAATCCTTTTTCACATTCAACACTATGGTCCTTATAACCATAGTAGCTGCGTACCACCCACGACACCTTTGCCCAAATACAGTCCATGTGATGGGCATTTTCTTTTTTCTGGAACCTCATATTTCCTTGCAAGGTAAGGTATTTTGAGAACATTTTTGTTTTTAAAGACCTCCGTGGTCTTTCCCATGAGTGGACTAATAAGTCTAATAAGAGCGCTCATTTCCTGTTTTCGACAGCTCATGTCACAGAGAACACTGAGCTTTTCTCTGAAAGGTACGATGCCTCCTGAGACACTCATGTCCTGGGTAGAAGGCGTATGCTGCCTTGACTGGTTTCGACATTGACCAAAGACGTGCTGTATGGAGAATAATCCTGATTTTCCCTTTAAGCATTTCCCTATGCAGTGACTAATTCCAACTATTTCTTAGCAAACTGTTGTTTGTCTCCTGTCACACTAGGAAAAGTTTACCAGTGACGACTTATACCAATGAAAGGTGAATTTATCAAGATCGAAGGCAAGCTTAGGATTACTCATGTCTGGTTACAAAACGCTGAACAAATTTAGCATTGTGTCCAAGGTCGATTCCAGGATTTCTGCAGGCCCTTGGGCGATGGAGTCCTAGTGGGCCCCTTGTTTTTTTACATTTTTCCTCCTTCCCCTTCCAAGGGCGACAACTTTTTCATATTTTGGTCCATAGCGTTGTAGTATGGCTTATTTTTAACTTTCTGATCACTTTATATTCCATTATTTTGGTGGCGAATGCTGTAACTATCCTGGTCCCCTGGTGGAGACATACTCACCTTTAGAGATACTTCTGGGAATAGGGTCAGCTAGGGACCCCCAGTATAAGAGTCAGACTAGTTCCCCTAATCAGCTTTAGCTTATCACTGCATTCCTCCTGCTATACCTCTTCATCCGTTATAGCCACCTGTGACACCAGGGCAGTTTTCAGTGATGTGACTGGCATCATGGGCACCTCTGGCACTTATTGGCATCAACAGGTTGGAGATTCCCTTTTCCACCTTCCTGACTCCATGATTACCATCTTGTAAATTAACTCCTCATCTCCTGCTTCAGATTTATATGCCAGGAAGGACTTCACTTTCTACTGCATTATCAAAGACAGACATCTTCTGAGGACATCGTGCAAGTTGCAAAGGAAGACCTCAAACATCTGGTCCAGCTAGCTCCCCACCACACATTGATAAGAATGGAATACACCGTACACATAGCATCTTTACAGAATGGAGACCCCCTAGAAAGGAGACTTCCCTAGATTCGCTCCATTCACCTTTATGATGTATGTTCCCAGTAGGTAAAAGAGAATAAATGCCATTTGACCTAAGGCTGGAGCTATATGTCAACTTTGGCCATGATGCAGGTCGCACAGCCAAAGGTCTCCCCAGTCACCGCTACATTGCAACACAATGAAAGTGAGAGGGGTTATATTGTGAGCCACAAGATGCTGTGACCACAATGAGCAAATTATAAAAAGCCAGAAATAATTGGACTTTTAGCCAACTTGCTTGCTGTGATCCATGGAACCTTGTTAGTAGCTGTGTGTCCTCATTTATTGGCCATGGTGAAACTCAAAATGTAGCCTCAGCCTAACCCGATTTACCTGCACTTTTATCTGTCCATCCTGCTCCAAGAACTAAGCACACCGTTGTTGTACTGCTCCTATTAGTGCTGTAATTGGCTGTTCATTTTGCAATTCTTGGGTGGGGTGGAGGACCCTCAGACACTTGGCTTCTTCTGGGCTCTGGTGACTCACCGTGGCCGGCTGACTCTGGTTGATACAGGCGATTCTTCTCCTTCCTTGTCACGGGTGGACCGCGCCTGCCGGTAGTGGGGCCCGGTGTAGTGCAGATCAAAATTTAGGACGTCTTACGGGAACAGATTAAAGGGGGTTTAATTTGTTTTCTTCGTGACGCCACCTATGAGTAGATTCGGTAAGGGCTACCGACGCTGCGGAACCTCCCGGGGTGATGGACAGCAGCAAGATGTTACGCTCCCCACAGGCTGAGCGGTGATCCCCGGGGGCTGGAGCTGCTCAAGATGTTGTGCGGCAGCTGCGGTTACCTTTAGTTAATGACGGACAGTTCATAAGGAGACACGGACACAGATAGTCTCTGCAACGGTTCTTTACTGTCACCAGCAGGCAGTACATGGCTTACAGTGGTTGAGTAGAAGACCGGGTGGACTTAGCAGTGATAGTGCTCCTCAGAGATCCGCAGTGTACCTCCTTTCTACCTCCTTAGCTTCTCTTGCCAGCGTCGCCCAGGAATACCAGGTCGGGTACGGGGAGGCTGCTTCAATGCCCTATCCATGATGTACGTTCTGGATTCTTTGGGGAGCCTTGGGTCCCTCAGTGGGTACACCGCTGGTTAGACGACTGGAAACTGGCTGATGGTGGGGTGCTCCTATAAAGCTGCTCCTCCACGGGGCTGGTTCGCGTGACAGAGGTGAACTGCTGCCAGCTTCGGTACCAGTGAACCGGCTGTGAGTTGTGGGCACGGGAGTCTTTTGGGGACCCGTGTAGAAATGCCCATTCCCGGTGGTTAAGGCCTCAGGTGCTGACACCCGACCGGTGACGGCCCAGGGGCCCGCACGGAGTGCGGAGCCCCCGCTCCTCTCCAAGTTCTGTGTTCTAGGTTCTAGATTCCAGACTCTTACTGTTCTGACTGTCTAGATTATTGTGTGTTCTACTTCACTACCCTAACACTCCACCCACCAGGACCTAGGATTGGTCCCCTGTTCTAGGTGTTGTATGTTGGGTTGGATCTCAGAGTTAACTATTTCACTGCTTTGTCAGAGAATATTGCGGCTGCAATACTCCCTTGTGACGCACTCGTTGCGGGGCGCCACATTCCCCCTTGGTTAAATCAGCTTGTCCCCAAGCGTCAAACTACTCACATTACAGAGGTTTTTACATTTTTATACATATATGACACACTTTTATTAAAATAGAAAAACAGGTAATGATATGCTTTGATGATATAAGCAAAGAAACAGGTAATCACTTTGTGCGGACCCGGCGGGCGGTCGGCTGTACTTTAACTAGAGTCCAGGCTGTAGCCGCAAGATCACACGGTCAGTGATTAACGGGAAACAGAGTCATTGATGAAGTTCAAGTTTTAAAGTCACTGGCTCTGAGGGCGACGGCGCACCCGGATAGCGAACCACCCATCTGCACAAGCATAGCGCTCGTAGGTGATTATATCGCCCCGGTATAGGTCGCGATCGGGATGTCCTCTTGGCAAGTTTGACTCAACGTCCCGGCGCCCCACAAACACCTCCTCATTCAAACCCACCTCCCAAGCGAACCCCCACCCGGTATGTAAGTTAAAGGTGGAAATTCTACCTTCACGGCGGAGTTCCTCAGGCAGCGGCGGCTGGCGGCGAGCCTCGGCACGGGCCTCCATGTTGGCACGTTCTCGGGCTTGCCACTCCTCTCGTCGTCTCTGGCGTATATCTCCGTCGTTACGGCTCGGGGTGTAAAGATGAGTAATGGAGCTGGTGGTTTGGCGGGAAGCTTGAACTTGGCGGGCTGTCTGTATCGGAACCCGGTGGAACGGCACAGGGGAAGGTGTCGGCGTTGCACCCGACCAGTGTACCCGAGCTGTGTGCCCGGAAGGAAGTTCTTTGTTGTCTCCCCAAGCGAACCCGGTGTCGAAATCCTCAGCGGTGCTGTGGGTCTCGTCGTCATCCTCTCCGACCTCTTCCTCGATGACCACATCAGGCTGCTCGATGATGAAAGACGTTAAAGCTTGTTCCGTTGTACAACAGAGCGGTGGTGCTGCGGATCCTTCCGTAGGGACGTCCTGCAGGGTTTCCAGGCTGCCTGCCTCTTCATCTGTTTCCGCAGGTAAAGGTGTTTCAATCCCGGTTACCAGGTAGGCCTCGGCAATGGCAAGGGAAGCCTCCGGTACGGGGATAAAACAGGCGACTGTCTCTGTAGTGGTGAAACATGTCGCGGGTTCCTCAGTGGGAACCTGGTAGAGATCTAATTCTTCAATGGAGCGTGTTATGAGCTCCGGCTCAAGAACGGAATCGGTTGCGATGTTGGTCGCTGGAACGGGTCGAGTTGCGGCCTCCACCGGAATGACACAGTCTATTGGCTCAGGTGACGGAGCAGGACAGGTGGTAGGCGATGGTGAGGCGGTCGAGAAGCTGGTGACGTCGTCTGGGCTTGGAGAAGCTGTACCCGGTCGGCTCTGCTGCATCGCATGGTGTAGTCGTCTGCCTAGGGTCGCGCTCCAGCTACGGATCGTCCATTCCACTGTCTCTAGTAACCGCACCCGGAGGTCTTGTAGAGCCTCTAGCCAGAAGTCGGGGCTGCCGTCTATGGTAAGGGCAGGATCCGGACCCGGTTGGCTTATGGCTGCTCTGGCCTCCGCCTCGACCTCCCGCATCAGGTCTTGGAGTCTCATGCTGGCCATTCTTCTTGGAGGGGAACCACACCCGTTCAACCGGTAAGACGTTCTGGTTGAGCTGGTGAAGAAGTCTTCTCTTTCTGTCGGTGTATCTATGTATGACACTCCCATCTCCTCTGGGCTTTTGTAGTCCAATCGTGGGAAAAGTCTTTGGGGTCCGCCCCCATGGTTGATTCGAGCAATCAGGGCGGACAAAGAGTTTGGCGCCTTTTGTCTTTAGCCCTCCCACGATGAGGGGGGGGGTTGACTCACTCCTGGGCTTCACGTGGCGGCTTCTTGTGGCGGGAACGCCATCTTGGGCGCCATCTTGACCCAATGGTGTAAAGGCGGGTAAGTTCTTTTAGGGACGAACAAAGTCCAATTGTAGACAATAAAGTCCAGTTTAAGCACAATATACCCGTTGGGTAACGGGCCTGCTCGTATCCTGTTCGTGACGCCATTTTCTGACTCACCGTGGCCGGCTGACTCCGGTTGATACAGGCGATTCTTCTCCTTCCTTGTCACGGGTGGACCGCGCCTGCCGGTAGTGGGGCCCGGTGTAGTGCAGATCAAAATTTAGGACGTCTTACGGGAACAGATTAAAGGGGGTTTAATTTGTTTTCTTCGTGACGCCACCTATGAGTAGATTCGGTAAGGGCTACCGACGCTGCGGAACCTCCCGGGGTGATGGACAGCAGCAAGATGTTACGCTCCCCACAGGCTGAGCGGTGATCCCCGGGGGCTGGAGCTGCTCAAGATGTTGTGCGGCAGCTGCGGTTACCTTTAGTTAATGACGGACAGTTCATAAGGAGACACGGACACAGATAGTCTCTGCAACGGTTCTTTACTGTCACCAGCAGGCAGTACATGGCTTACAGTGGTTGAGTAGAAGACCGGGTGGACTTAGCAGTGATAGTGCTCCTCAGAGATCCGCAGTGTACCTCCTTTCTACCTCCTTAGCTTCTCTTGCCAGCGTCGCCCAGGAATACCAGATCGGGTACGGGGAGGCTGCTTCAATGCCCTATCCATGATGTACGTTCTGGATTCTTTGGGGAGCCTTGGGTCCCTCAGTGGGTACACCGCTGGTTAGACGACTGGAAACTGGCTGATGGTGGGGTGCTCCTATAAAGCTGCTCCTCCACGGGGCTGGTTCGCGTGACAGAGGTGAACTGCTGCCAGCTTCGGTACCAGTGAACCGGCTGTGAGTTGTGGGCACGGGAGTCTTTTGGGAACCCGTGTAGAAATGCCCATTCCCGGTGGTTAAGGCCTCAGGTGCTGACACCCGACCGGTGACGGCCCAGGGGCCCGCACGGAGTGCGGAGCCCCCGCTCCTCTCCAAGTTCTGTGTTCTAGGTTCTAGATTCCAGACTCTTACTGTTCTGACTGTCTAGATTATTGTGTGTTCTACTTCACTACCCTAACACTCCACCCACCAGGACCTAGGATTGGTCCCCTGTTCTAGGTGTTGTATGTTGGGTTGGATCTCAGAGTTAACTATTTCACTGCTTTGTCAGAGAATATTGCGGCTGCAATACTCCCTTGTGACGCACTCGTTGCGGGGCGCCACATTGGCACCAACCAAAAACAGTCCAGCTCCTCTTGTCTCCTCTACTCAGGACCTTCTCATCACCTTTATTGGGCTGCACATTTTTTTTACTATACATGTTGTGCAGGTCCAACACTACCTTGGAAGGATGATCATTAAGAGTGCTCTTCCTCCCCATACTAAATAAATCATTGGGCACCAAGATCAGTACTCAGACTTCGATCTTCAGGTGACATTACAATACTGGTATCTTCTTCTAAAGCAAAGAAGCATTTGGACCCCTCAGAGCCCAGGTGTGAGTAATACCTCTGAATCTTATTAACCAATACTGCAGGATTTACTTAGTATTGTACCGGTGATAGTAATCACCTGCACTGGTGATGATTCCAACCTCTGTGCAATACTAAGGAAATCCTGAAAACCTGCACTGTTAGCGGCCCTCGAGGCCTGAAGTTGGGGACCCTTGTTATAAACTGTCCCCATAGGGATGCACGTCATGCCTTCATTATCGTTCAAAGAGCAATGGCTCCATGTAAGTTCATGCACTTGGCCTACCTCTATATCTAACACCCCTGGTAAGGGCTGTGAAGCCATCTTATTAATTGCCTGAATTCCAGACACATGACTTTATGGTGATGAAAAAACACAAAAAATTTACTCAGTACACCTAATACATTTAATAAATAAATAAGTGGCTGCCATTCCACCATGACGGGGAAAGTAAATTACAATCAGGCTACATAAACAGTCTATGTGCGCCAAGATATACATGTAGTTATATTCAGATACATTTATATTGTAATGCTAGAACTATAATTGTTACAAGAAATGTAAAGTCCCTAGTGCCTGTTTTCAATCATCTTTTGTGCTGGCCCAAATTCATCATATCGGGGCAACCTAAAGGGTTTGAAAATGATGTTGCGCCCAGAAACAGCAACACTCGTGTCTTTGGGATGACCTGCAATACCAGACACAACCAGTGACCAAGAGTGGCACTGCTTCTACTTTCATTTTTTTCATGCCTACCGTTCTATTAAAGATCCATATTAAAACTTGCCTAATGTGGGAAGAGTTGCATGTCTTAATGGCTGCTTCAAACACTTTCAGTCAGATTTTTTTTAATGGCTTGAGGTTAACTATTCAGCTTCACAATGGGAACTAGTGAGTTTTCAGTTCCTCTGATAGAGGTGTGACATGGGAAAGTTCACCTCAGGTCTATCTGACCTCAGGTGACCCAGACCATAATGTCACCTGGTTCACTACGAGAACCAAAACTCATTTGGGTCTTGGCAGAAACAGACGTTGCAGAGGATCGTGGTGGGGTATGTGGGAGTAATAAAGATGACAAATATAAATAAATGAATGAAGAGTTAAAATATATGTTTGTGTTTTTCGCTTTAATAAAAAGATTTTTCTTTGTGTTGTGTTTTTTTTACTATATTCATAATGACCAGGTCTAACATTGACGCAACATTATGATTCTCAAGCTTAGTGCCAGCTGGCAATATTCAGCTGTCATTAACCCCTTATTACCCAGTCTGCCAGTGCCACAGGGCAGCTGGAAGAGCCAGGCACAGTTTCAAAAAATGGTGCTATAATGGATGCAACATTTTCTTGGGCGGCTACATGCTGCAATTCGCAGTGGGGAGAGGGTGGAGCCCAGAACACTTGAGATTCCTCATGCTGATGATTCCAGCCCCCAGCTGCCTACTTGTACCTGGCTGGAAACCAAAAATACAGCGAAGCTCCATGTTTGCTTACAATTGAAAGACATGACCAGAGGGGAGGAAAAAAAAGAGAACTCCAAATAGTGACGCTGTGCTGCACACATCAATCATCTGCTGCCTTGTTCTCCAGGAGTCCATGGCACTTTTCTCTGCAATTCAACATGGAATCCTTCAAGTAAAGGTATGATTGCAATCAGTATCCCAGAGCCTGTAAGGCACAGGCTTCACTTTACAGACCCAAACCCTGCTGGTTGGTTCAATATTATATATATATATATATAGATATATATAGATATATATATATATATATATATATATATATATATATTTTTTTTTTTTTTATTCCTTATTAATTTTTTGCATTTTGTTAAATACTTTTGAAAATGGAATAACATTTTTCCATTTTTGTTTAGTACCACTGTGTGACCTGAACATGTTTGATCAGCAATACACACAGATGAGCGAAACAATTGAAATTTTAATTCTCCAGCTACATTTTCTCAAAAATTTGATTGGAGCTACTGATTGGCTGCTCTAGACAATGTGATATCATGGACAAAGAGTATTATGGGGAAGCCCATGTGCCTGCACTTGATGTCATTCATCTTAGGCCTTGCTCCCACTTACTTATAAGTAATTGCTTTGATACTCATCCTGAAACGTGTTATGTGTATATTATTGCATATGGAATGCGAGTGTGCATTTTTTTTCTCACATAGCATCTATATGTAACTATCAGAATCCCCCATGACAAACCCAGTAAGTGAAAAGAAAAAACATACAAAAATAGATTATTTAAAAACACTTCCTATTTCCCTGGTGCATGACTTATTGAAATAAAAAAGCCATGCCGGTCCCACAGAGTCCAAGAAATCCTACGTAGTCCAGGGAATCCAAAATAGTCCACAAATGGAAACTTGAAGGACATAAAAAGAGAGATCTAAGAACAAGACATTGTCCCTCGTTCACCAATTTATTAGAAAGTTCCCAGGTCCGACGATGTCCATCATTTCCTACAATATTCCTCAATGGTCAAAGACTATGGAGCATTATTTTGAGGCTACAGATTCTATTTTCCCACTGTATCATAGACCCCACCCTACCTTGAGTCTCTTCATACTATTACAACTACACATTTAGCGTCTCCCACTCCAACACTACCTCTTTATTCTACCCTCTCTATGTTTATGTCCCTCAAGGCTCTATCCAAGGACCCCTACTCTTCTCCATCTATACCCTTGGCTTGGGACAACTCATAAAGTCCCATGGCTTCTGGTACCATCTATATGCTGATGACACAGAGATCTACCTTTCTGGTACAGATGTCACCTCCCTACTGTCCAGAATACCGGAGTGTCTATCAGCCATATCCTCCTCTCGCATCCTAAATCTCAGTATGGATAAAACCGAACTCATCATCTTTCCTCCGCCCCTAACACCCCTACCTGTTCTATGTATCCCAATAAATAACATTGCATATCCTCTGTACTGGACATCCACTGTCTCAAAATAACCCTGGACTCTGCCCTGTCCTTCACACCACATATCCAAGCTTGTGTCACCTTCTGCTTCCTCCAACTCAAAAATGTTTCCAAAATCCATCCTTCCATCAACACTGAATTTAGCAGCATGCTTGTACATTCCCTCATCATCTCTCCCCTTGACTACTGTAACATCCTTTACTGTTGCCATCCTCCTAACACTCTCACTCCTCTGCAGTCTGTCTTTGACTCTGCTGCCTGACCAATCTACCTCTCTCCTCACAACTCCTCCACTTGTGTTAGGTGCAGATTCCTTTGCTGGCTCCCAATTTCCCAACGTATGCAATTCAAGTTACTAACAGTGACCTACAAAGTCGTCAATAATCTGACTCCTCCATATAACTCTAAATGTACTGAAATCTTTCCACACATAATCACCGGTCCTCCCAAGACCTCATTCTCTCCTTCACACTTATACGTTCCTTAGACAGTCACCTCTAAGGCTTCTTCAAGACCCAAGTATTCCCCATCTTCTGGAATTCTGTACCGTGACGTGTCTGATTATCTATCAGGTGGAACTAGAACACCCATCACTTCAATGAAATCTTACAACCTGTCTGCTGGCTCTCCACCACCACCGGAGCTGCCTCAACCCTCAATCTATTGTCTCCTCCCCATTATCCTGTATACTGTAAGTCCTCATGGGCAGGGTCTTCGTCCCTCTGTACCAGTCTGTCATTGCTAGTTTGCTCATTGTAATGTGTATTTGTGTTTTGTATGTACCAATCTCATGTGCAACAGCATAGAATCAATGGTGCTATATAAATAAATAATAATTATGTATGTAGGTTTGGAAAGCAACCTATTTTAATCACATCATGCTTTCTTTAAAAATGCATAATCTATATGTAATCTAAACTCCTTAATAGGAAATGCTGAAATAAATGTGGAAAACCGCTATCCACCGCGTGCCGCCAGCACCGAGATCTGATAAGGATATTGTAAAACCTCAGTCGCCATGTAGAAGCGGCATCTCCTGATCTATTAATGTGAAGTCACTCCGGGTGATTTGCTCTGAAAACATCACCCAGAATAGTACAATTTAGCTTTTCAGCTGATCCCCATTATATATACAGAGCAATTAGCCGCAGCTACAAGCAACCACATAGCTGACATGCATGCAGGTCCCAGAGGAAGGCAATTTTCTTTATCTGTAATAGATTCTTGGCATGCGGATCACTCGATATATTCCGAGGGTGTAGGTGAAGAAAAGCATACTCATCTACGCCTGTAATGTCATTCAGTGTTCTGTTCACTGAGGCCTTACACATGTCCATGAAGTCATTGTTTTTGGGAGAACTGGAACCCATTTGTCATCTCTAGTTATTTTCACTTAATTTTCAGCCCAGCTGTTTATTTAAACACTCGGAAGCGTGCGGTGCTGTTTTTCCGACATATGTCTTACCCATTTATCATATATCATTAGTAAATACGCTTTGTACTCTATATGTATACACCATCGCTCTAATATGTGGGACTCGGCAGAGTTAGGGTCTCAATAATGGCAGAGGAGCACATTTTGCCACATATACAACTTCCATAATCAACTTGAGATGTAGTGGTGCCAAAGACCTCTTTTTATTTCTAAGCGCCTACATACAGTAATTATTATTATTACTAGATGGCGGCCCGATTCTAAAGAATCGGGTAGTCTAGAATCCATATATAGTTTATTTACTAATAGTTACGGGAGTGCGGTGAACTGAATTGTGTGTATACAGGCAGCTTTGTGGACAGCAGAGTATACAGGCAGCTCTGTGGGTAGCAGAGTATACGGTGGCTCAGTGGCTAGCACTGCGCGGTAGCTCAGCGGTTATCACTGCGCGGTGGCTCAGTGGTTAGCACAGCGCCGTGGCTCAGTGGTTATCACTGTGCGGTGGCTCAGTAGTTAGCAGTGAGTGCGGTGAAAGTGGTCAGCGCGATCAGCGCAGTGCCGTTGGCACAGTGGTCAGTGCAGTGCCGTGGGCAGAGTGGTGAGCGAAGTGCCGTGGGCAGAGTGGTCAGCGCAGTGCCATGGGCAGGGTGGTCAGTGCAATGTTGTGGGCAGAGTGGTCAGTGCAGTGCCATGGGCAGAGTGGTCAGAGCAGCGCCATGGGCAGAGTGGTGAGTGCAGCGCTGTGGGCAGAGTGGTGAGCACAGCGCCGTGGGCAGAGTGGTGAGCGCAGCGCCGTGGGCAGAGTGGTGAGCGCAGTGCCATGAGCAGAGTGGTCAGCGCACACACACACACACACACACACACTCCGCTATACTTACCACCGGCCCTGCGTCTTTCCCGCTGCCTGGATCCTCAGTCGACATGTCGCCGCCCCCGGACGACTGGATCCAATATGGCGTCCGGGAAGTCTCGCCATATTGGATCCAGTAGTTTGGGGGCGGCGACATGTCGACTGAGGATCTAGGCGGCGGACGCAGGGCCGGTGGTAAGTATAGGGGTGTTGTGTGTGTGTGTCCCACTTACGGCCGCCATCATGGCACACCCTGAACGGGTGTAGGGCTCCGGTGATGTCACGTAGCTCCGGACAAAGTGACGGAAGTGCAGACAAAGTGACGGAAGTGCCTTCGGCTTTTATATATTACATTATTTATTATTCTAGTGCCATATATTCCACAGTGCTTTACATGTGAAAGAAAAGAGGCGTACACAAACAAGTGCAATAATCATGAACACAGGTAGAGGAAGATAGAGGACCCAGCCCGCGAGGGCTCACAGTCTACAAGAGATAGGTGAGAATACAGTAGGTGAGGAGAGAGGACCCTGCCCATAAGGGCTCACAGTCTACAAGGGAGGGGTGAGGATACAGTAGGTGAGGAGAGAGGACCCTGCCCATGAGGGTTCACAGTGTACAAGGGATGGGTGAGGTACAGTAGGTGAGGAGAGAGGACCCTGCCCATAAGGGCTCACAGTCTACAAGAGATGGGAGAGAATACAGTAGGTGAGGAGAGAGGACCCTGCCCATAAGGGCTCACAGTCTACAAGGGATGGGTGAGGATACAGTAGGTGAGGAGAGAGGACCCTGCCCATAAGGGCTCACAGTCTACAAGGGATGGGTGAGGATACAATAGGGCAGGGTAGAACTGTAGAAGTGTATACTACTAATGGGGCATCTAATTTCTCTATCACACATGCCATTTTAATAGGAAACCAATAATGTGGGTATGAGGTTTTTTTTTAGGGAAAGTAGGGACAACCTGAGGAGACCTAAACAAACATGACAACACATAGGGTCTACCTGGAATAACTGGACATAGACCCATTAGGAAGGGTAAGATCCTGATATAGCAAGCAGCAACCATATTGTGCCACACCTGGATAAACCACATTGCTTGGCCGCTCACTCATTTACTTTATATTGAAGCAGCCGATGCGCCAAGTGAACATTTCTGGTGTGATAGTCATTGTTATGACTTTTTTAAAACTTTCCTTGGGATTCTGTCTATATTGTGGTGAACAGGGTCACTCTCACACAGACTGTCCCCAACCTAAGGACACACAGGGAAACCTCAGCCCCTAAGCAGGAAAGGAGGTATCTCTTTGGGTGTAAGGTGTATACAGTTTTCACTAAATTTAACTTGAGTGGCACCTATAACTTAACCCTGCTGTGCTGTTTGGGTCCACTATACACTCAATGTTCTGTTCATTTTTAACCGGACCTATTAAAATCTTGATTTTTGGCTAATTTAGGTGTTTTATTTGAATACCTCTTGCAGTATTATACTGTAAGTGAATATGGTTGTTCATAAAAAAATGAAAAATGAAATAAAATACTTCAAATTTGGTCATTTTTGACCAAACAAAACAACAGGATTAATTCACATCAAAAAGAGCAATGAATGAAAGACAGCGTTCAACACCTGTGATGGACACTACGAATATCTAATTATGCAATTCATTGGCTGTGTTCCAGCATTTTATTAATCCTCTCCCGTTGTGTATCAGCAAGCATTGACTGCTCATATGTGCTGTACCTGTCCTTGTTACCCCAACTCCTTATGTAAAGCGCCATGGAACCAATGGCGCTATATAAATAAATAATAATAAAAAAATAATAATAATAATTAATGAGATCTTTCATTATGTCATGTATCAAAATGTCTATCTGGAGGATACACTAATCTTCTGCAGAGACTTGGACTCTCATCGTCTTCATATCTGCTCCATTCTAATGAGACTGTGACATTACCTGTATGCCAATTTGGAGAAATATCGGTTTGAGGACAGTAATTGCCATCCCTCGGCTACATCAACTCTTCTGGTGGTCTTCACATGGACCAATAGAAAATTTCCACCATATTGCCAAAGCTAGGCGGTCTTAAGGCTCTCCAAAGATTTCTGGGCTTTGCTAATTATTACCAAAAAGTACTCTCTAGTGGCTTGCCCACTGATGGCCTTAACTTAGAATGGCACAAAATCCTGGAACCGGTTGGAATCTGCTGGCCAAGCCTTTCAAGAACTCAAGTCTTGTTTCTCAACTTCTTCTGTCCCTCACCATCCTGATGTGAACAGTCTGTTTTTCCTTGAAGTCAATGCCTCTGCTATTGGTGTAGGAGCAGTTGTGTTTCATAATTCTTCCCTTTAGATTCTTCTTCAATCTTTTTTTTTGAGTACGGCATTATTCCATTGGTGACGGTGAACTCTTAGCCTAAAAATTCAGCCTTAAGAAATGGCGATATCTTCTTGAAGGGGCTAAGATCCCAGTGGGCATCTATGCTGATCACAGAAAACAGGAGTATCTCCATTCTGCTTATTTACTGAATACTCATAAAACTTGATGGTCTTACTTTTTCTTATTATTTGATTTCATTCTCACCTACCACCCAGCTGAGAAAAAATGCAGGGCTGACACTCTGTACAGGTCCTTTGCTACGTCTTTTGTTGCTGATGACCCACTTTCATACGTAATTGAACTTGAAGATACTGTTGCTGCCAGCTCTTCTTCCTCCAGTTAACCACCTAAGGGATAGTTCTCTGGTGTCAAAGGCACTCCACCAGAACGTCTTATCTTGGGCTTATTCTTCTCACATATCCATTCATCTGGGAGATTAAAATACCACGGAACGTTTTTCCTGCTTCCTGCTTCTATTGGTGGTCGAAATGGAGACAAGATGGTCAAACAGTTTATAGCATCCTTCCCTCAGTGTGAGCAGTTGAAACCATCTCATCAAGCCTCTCCAACGTCTTCCAATTCCTCCAGAGTTTTTGACTGAGATCTCTATGGAAATTATTACTGATCTTCCTGAAGTGCAGAGGCTTACTAACATCTGATTATTGTGGATCGATACTCCAACATGTCTCGTTTTGTGCCCTTACAAGGTCTTCTGTCCATCCTCCATAGCGCAAGTGATTTTTCAAAGCAACTTTTGTAACCCTCACAGGGGCGAGCATCCGGCCATAGACTCACTGGGCCAAAGTACCAATCTTTACATTTTGTAGTGGCCTGAGCTGCTATCGAGTCTTCTCTAGAGCCTCAAATGGAGAAGTTAGGCTTAGGCTGGTAGGTAGCCATCAAGTAAAACACCAAGGGTCTCGCTATAGCTGACTCTAGGGGTGGAGATCCTACGAGCAGACACAGTCTTTGGATAGAGGCATCTGGGATGGCTGAGTGCAGGTATAGATGGTGTGACAGCAGGACTGATACAGATGGTGCAGCAGCAGAATAGTGCAAATGGTGTGACAGCAGGGCTACCAGGACAGCTGAGTTCAGGTGCAGATGGTACGGCAGCAGGACTGATGCAGACAGTGCAACAGCAGGACTGATGCAGATGGTGCGACAGCAGGGCAGCCAGGACAGCTGAGTTCAGGTGCAGATGGTACGGCAGCAGGACTGATGCAGATGGTGCGGAAGCAGATTGGTGCAGATGGTGCGACAGCAGGGCAGCCAGGACAGCTGAGTTCAGGTGCAGATGGTACGGCAGCAGGACTGATGCAGATGGTGCGGAAGCTGATTGGTGCAGATGGTGCGACAGCAGGGCAGCCAGGACAGCTGAGTTCAGGTGCAGATGGTACGGCAGCAGGACTGATGCAGACAGTGCAGCAGCAGGACTGATGCAGATGGTGCGACAGCAGGGCAGCCAGGACATCTGAGTGCAGGTGCAGATGGTACGGCAGCAGGACTGATGCAGACAGTGCAGCAGCAGGACTGATGCAGATGGTGCGACAGCAGGGCAGCCAGGACAGCTGAGTGCAGGTGCAGATGGTACGGAAGCAGGACTGATGCAGATGGTGCGGAAGCAGATTGGTGCAGATGGTGTGACAGCAGGGCAGCCAGGATGGTTGAGTTCAATTGCAGATGGTGCAGCAGCAGATTGGTGCAGATAGTATGGCAGCAGGACTAATGAAAATGGTGCTGCAGCCAGACTGATGCAGATGCTATTGCAGCAGGCTGTTAAAGATGGGTGCTTGCGGGTCAGCAGAACTATGAACAAACACAGATCAGGCAAGGTAAGGACACTGGAAAAAGCAAGGGTACTTGACAACTAGCAGTCTGTTTCTAAAGCATAGACCATGTTGCTCATATACCATCAAAATTGGGAAGTTACCTTAAACACTTTGTGCTTCTCAGCCATAGGCTAAGAAGCATATCCATGTAGGGTGTACTGGCCCTTTAAGGAGTGGGGGGCGTGCAGTGTGCGTACGTGGCCTAAGGAGACCTGAACGGTGTGCACAAGCCCTGGGAGAAGAAAGCAGCAGATGTAACCCAGACAGGTGTCACAGGCCTGCGGGGGTGAGTATGCAGTGGTCGTCTGTCTCCTTGCCTTGGACATGCCAGCGGTTGAAGCAATTTTCACTTTCCCAACCTTTTTAGCTTTTATAGTTTCTAGCTGTGGTGTGCAACTTGTTTCCAGGTTCTGGAGGACACTCTTGAAGAACAGAAAAATGTCCCTGGACGTCTTGTCAGTTTATAACCCCCAACGTATTGGGAACAATAAAAGAATGAATCAGTTGATAGAACAGTATACAAATATTCTCCAGTTTTCACCAAGATCACTGGACAGACTTTGCTTTCTTGGGTTAAGTTGGCCCATGACAATTCTGTTTAAGTGTCTTCTGGGAGATTTGATTTTGTTACAGTTTGGCTTATTCCAGCTAGAAGCTTTCTCCTTGCTGTGAAGAGCATCTATCAAGATATTCACAACATCTGTACTGAGATATAAGCTAATTTAGCTGCAGCAAGATCCATGGCATCGCTGACCTGTTCCCAACATTGCTCCCAGAGATGAGGTCTGGCTTTTCAAAAAATCATCCCATTGAAGACTCATTGCAAAAAATTGGCACCCAAGTTCATTGGTCCATTCCAAAGTAAACCTGGTCATCGTCCGTCTTAAACTACCTCCCGCTGAGAAGCACTACCTAATGCCTTTTCATGTCTCTGGTCCTCATAGGCTCTGGTGTATGGTCAAGACTTTTCCTGCTTCCGCTTCTGATTTCAACACGCAGTATAAAATCAACCAAATTCTGGACTTTAAGAAGGTTCGTGACAATCTTATTTACTTGATTGACTGTGAAGGGTACGGTCCTGAGGAGAGATGTTGTGTGCTGGAGAATTTCATGCTAAGTATCCACTTTCTTCCATTACAGACTCATCTGCGAGGGACCCTAAGAGGAGGGCTATACCCCTACTGATCTGCCCCGGACCCGGGCTTTGCTTCGCTCACTCCTGTTTGCCAACCTAGGTTGTGCTCCTTGTTAGGCATTTCAGATGGCCCGGCCTTATCATCTGCCTAGGCCTATATTAGACCTACCAGGACACACACCTTTGTTTTGGTATAAACACTTTTAGTGTTCTGGAGTACTGTCCTGCAGTATCAGTACCTCTGCTGCCAGATTCTTTTCTACCTTTGGCTCCCAGTACCTCTGTTACTGGACTCCCCTTTGCCTCTGACTTCCAGTACCTCTACTATCTATCTCCTGTCTGCCTACGGCTTCCAGTACCTCTGCTACAAGCCTCCTGCCTGCCTGCAGATTCCATTCCTCTGCTACCGAATTCTTTTCTGCCTTTCGCTTCAAGTACCTCTGCTTCCAGTCTTCTGTTTGCCTGCAGCTTCTATTACCTTTGCTCTTGGTCTTACGTCTGCCCATTTCCCTTGTGCTTGCTGCACCAAAACCTGTGGCCTGTGTTCCCACCTGGACCTTTGTCTTGGAGAATGCTCCTCAACAGTTAAGCTTAACATTCTGTTTGGTACTGTCTTTACAGCAAGTTGTATCTCCCAAGACTGAACATGGGTTGTAGGACAGATACTGCTTTTATGCTTTAATCAGGTACCAGCCAACCCCTCCATTTCCTTTCCTTGATGACCTCACATGGGTGTAAGAAGAGAAGGGGTCTATATCCATCTCCTAAGCAGGTGGAATTGTGCATTATGATGACCTATTGGACTGCAAAAGTCCCATATATTGTTCTTGTACAGGGGCAGTCTTCTGTCTGTGTCTGCTCCTCATTTTCTCCATGCCTATTATTACGTCATTTCATGAGAGAACGGTGATTGATGTTCAACATATCCCCAGATACTGCGTGCAGACTGGCAAAATGTACCTGGAGGTTGACCAAGATTTTGCTTTCGCCCCAGAACGTCTCCTATTAGTCATAATGTGAAGTACGTGATCAGATATACGCAGCCGGGCATCTGAGTGCCAGCTCAGATAAGGCTTATAGCATTTCAGGAGGTGCGGAAGGCCCCAGTCTAGGACCATGTGTGGATTACATAGCAGATGCCCCTACATTCTGCCAAAAACACTCATATATTTTCCCAATCTTATAAATCTTTACTCCCTGCACAGTAAATATTCATAGCATGCCCAATGCTCTTGGCACCACCCTGGCATTACAGTGCAGTCTTTGTTCTATGACAAGTTTATTATACAAGGAATAGAGTAAGTGACA
Organism: Allobates femoralis; assembly: GCA_033576535.1. Classification (NCBI taxonomy): domain Eukaryota; kingdom Metazoa; phylum Chordata; class Amphibia; order Anura; family Aromobatidae; genus Allobates; species Allobates femoralis. The sequence goes on along the minus strand of JARQOC010000004.1, from coordinate 39,513,269 downwards.
GGCTCATAGCAAGAAGTCTTATGAAAACTAACTCGTTGGCTTCTCTGGTTTATTTTCTTTGGGCTTGAAGTTTCCTTGCGACTTCGATCTCAGTAGAACAGTAGCTGTTGTCGAGGTCGCCGAACAGGGGTACTCGACTATCTGCGGTCAGACGGTTCCATAGTCGTGGCCCATAATGGACATGTCAAGGGGGAATTTAGAGGGGATTAGTTTGTCATAACGCCATCTGAGGTTTCTGGTCAACAGTGACCAGTGCTGCATATGTTGGTCCCCAGGGGATAGTTGGTGTTGCAGCTAGTTGTAACACTCCTCTCAGACGGAGTGGGGCCCTGGGGTATAGTAGTGGTAAAGTGATGATGTTGGCAGCGGTTGTAGTAGTTGAAGGTACTGGGGGTGCAGAAAGGCATAGGAAGGACCAGACAACACACGGGATTTTGCAGTTCTTACCGTTTTACTTGGCTTTGAAGTAGACACAACCCAGCCGGGGTGCTGCTGACTCGCCCAAACTCGGGGCCATGGGATATTCGGAATCGGGTCACAGTTCTGCCGGGAAGTCACAGGGGTCAAGACCCGACTTCCGTGACCCCGGGGGAGTCAGTGCTCTGGGGATTAACTGGTTCTAGGATGTATTGGTTGGGGGTAAAGTTTATGGAAGGAAAGTCTGTGATGCCACTTACGGTTCTCGTTCAAAAGGGACCGACGCTTCAGGTCAGACGTCTGGGGTTGTTGGTATGGCAGGCTGATATTGTCGCTCCCCGTAGATGGAGCAGTACCCCGAGATAGATTTGTTTAGTTAAGGGAGTGTGTACGGCCGTGGTTGCGCTAAGCCTCTATGTCTCGTATGCAGTTGCAGTCGGTGGCTCTGCAGGCGGGAGAATAAATCAGTCTCACACAGTGTTGGAATTCTGTACTCAGTTTACTCACTGAAGTTGCAACTGGCCACCGGGTGCTTCTCTCTACCAAGTCCAGTCTGGCCTGTCCACAAAGAACCGGGATAGTTCACCCTGGACCCCTTCGTGTGCCACTCCATTCTCTAGCCTCTCTCTCCCAGCGCTACTTCTTCGTCTCACCTGTCAGCACCTCTGCACACAGTGCCTCGATCTAGCACCCACGGGTCCTCTCAGATGACTGGTACCTGTCTCCTGACCCTAGTTCGTCTGCCTTCTCAGCGGATGCGTGGGGTTGCGGCCACCACTCTTGCAGACCGCATAGCCTCCAGTTGAGTGGTTCGAGCATACAGCGACTTTGTCCACATTCAGTGCCGGGTGCCTGGTTCTCGACCAACCTCTCAGTCTTGGATCTTGGCGCCCAGGTTGTTCTCACTTCACCTGTGCCCCTGGGGTTCTCTCTTTGCTCCCCTTTTCAAGCCTGCACACTTGGCTTTTACCTCCTTCACTTCTAATTCCATACTCACTCACTGTCGCTCCCACCTGTTCTTCCCCTGTCCCCTTTGACTTTGCCCCCCCCCCTATCCCCCCGGGTTCGCCCATGCTCCCATGAGTCCTAAGGTGTGTGGGTGTGTTTGGTGGGGCTTGAGTTCCGCATCCCATTTCCCTTAGGACTGAGACACCACACACATTCATTGAATGTAGTACCCCTTTGTGGCAACCAGACTGGTGGGGCGCCACACTGTATTCTCCAGGATTGCCAGATCATAGGTAATCAAAGTCCACTTGCTGTGACACAGGGAATATGGCCTTCCTTGCTACCCTTCTATCCCTGACACTGCTACCTCTTGTCCTCCTAGTGTCCTGTGGTTGCCAGTCCCAGCAGGCAGGTGACGGCGGGTCCTCTCTGAGCGACTGCCTTGCAAGTTCTCTTAGCCTTGGGAGGGTCCACTATTGTAGTCACTGCATCTGAAGCCCAGTGACCACCAGTTTCTTGGCTGGTCCTGAAGTTATCCAGACCGAATTGGTGCTAGTAGCCCTGCTTCAGCTAGCTCCTCTGTCCGGCCTGGACGGCCAGCTTCAGACTCGAGTCATTGGGCCTAGGACCAGCACTTCACTCCACGTGTGTCCTGGCTCTTCACTAGCTCCCGACTTCTCTAGAAGTCCCTCCTCAACTGCCTCCCACCCCTTTCCTAACTCTTCCCTCCATCCAGTAGATGGGGACTGCTCTGAATGTGAGTCTCTGTTCAGCATCTCCCTGGCCTGGAGTTTGGATAGGGTTGGGTGGGTGTTGGGGGTCTCAGCAAAGTTTTCTTCTCTTAGTTATGCGCATGATGCTACACCTATTAGATAGGTGCAGTACCTATTGGTGACGGAACCCCATACTATCGGAGGTATAAAGGTAGCAGTCACAACCAGGGTTGTGGAGTCAAAATTATTGAATCGGAGTCGGTGTCCATTTTTGGTGGAGTCGGATGTTTGGCTAACTGATTTCCCAGCCATGGTTGTGGAGTCGGAGTCGTGGAGTCGGAAACCGAGTCAGATTCAAGGAAATTGAGGAGTTGGATATTTGTTTAACTAACTTCACAGCTCTGGTCACAACCATGCCCTGATTCTTCCCAAGACCCTTATACTAATAAGACAGCACCAGTATGATACATGACAAGTAACATTTTTCATTTGGCCAGGAAACATAGGCAAATCTTTTGTAGGCAGAGTAGCAAGAAGTTAAGTAAGTGACACATCACTGACATCAGGGTCTCTATCCTTACATCTAGGGATGAGCGAGTACTGCACTATTCGGACTCGCTATACTCGCAACGAGTAGGTCTCGGTACTCGTTGCGAGTATAGTGAGTCTGATTACTTTTGCATTGTATCTATAGATAAATGCAATGGACAGTCCTGCTTACAGGAAATAACTGTGACTGTACCCTGATCTCCCTACTGTCCCTATACAGGCCCATTCACCCCTTCGCCGAGCAGAATACTTATGCTCTCGCTAGCCCTGATGTAAACCATCAATAGGGAGATGGCTGGTGTGAGCACTAGTTCCAACAACTGCAATTAGCAAGACAAGAGGTGAAGGGGAGACAGACAGGGAAACAACAAGGCAACTCCACGCCTGCTGCCACACTCCAAGGCAGAAGACAGCTTGGCAACGATCAGCTTTCTAGAGTACTACCTACACATCAGGTAGCCAGGCCAGGAATGATTTCAATAACCAGCAAGAAATGCTGGATTATGAGACCATATAAAGAAGATGGGAGTGATTACAAAGTAGACACATCTGGAAAGAGCAATGGTGAGCTTGCTAGAAGGAAAAATAACAAAGATATGGCTCTTGGAGTAAAAAACTAAACTGCAAAAATGGAAAATCGGCTTGTTGTCAAAGGGATAAATGAGTGTCCTATGTTACCCTCAGGATTCTTGTTTGCTATACACAAAGTTATTGAAATAATAACGGAATTTACAAGGATTCCAAAATAAAATATCTATGTATGGATAGCAGAGATTCCCAACATTTATTACCAATGTAAATGTCGTTGTAATGATCTCATTGGACCCTTGGGCACAGCTTCATGCTGTGTAATATGCTCTGTATATTCTGACAATATAGGCTAATTCAAGAATATAAATACATCCCATTCCCACATTGTGTAGACCCCTGGGAATAATAGTCCTTCCCATGCTAAAGTCCCTCTGTGAACTGTTTTATCCATTTGGATGTAAAGTTTGATGATTAAAGAGTAGTGACAATGCCACCGCCAAAGGCCATATGTAACATACATGAAGTCATTGCGATTCCCAAGGACCAGGTATGAACCGATGGAGGCGGTGGTGAACCTACACAAATAGCTCAAGAGAGCTTTTCTCCAAAAACTGATGCCAAGGAGGCGTGAAATGAAGAACTGACTGTGTTAGACCCCTACTCTAGCCAATACTCTAGCCAACAGAAAGGGGTCCCGACACAGGTAAACACAGTGAGGAGAGGGTGCCTGTGTAAGAACAAGATAGAGGCTTTTTCCTGTCCAATAGCTCATCATGATTGTAATTCAGCCACATTGGAGAGTTTCCAAGCATGAACCGCCTTATTAAAGTCATGCCACAGCATCACAATTGGATTAAGGTCAGGACTTTAACTAGTCCTCTCCAAAAGCTGCTTTCACATTGCGATTTTTTGCTGTCCGAGGTGATCCTTTTTTTTTTTGCAGGATCCCCGGACAGCAATGGATCCAAATGGACGCCTGCAATCGTATACCAAATAGGCATCCGTTTCCGATATTTGCAGGATCCGTTTGGGGTCCTCTCCCTCTTCTATCCTGCCCCCCTCTCCTCCATCTTTCCTGTCTCCTCGGTCCCTGCTCCTCTATCCCTCCTGTCTCCTCAATCCCCGCTCCTCCATCTCTCCTGTCTTCTCTCCCCCCTCCTCTCCCTGCTCCCTACCTCTTCTCGCCTCTTCTTCCCTCTCCTCCGGTATAAAAAAAAAATTCTCCGTGAGGGTCCCTCACTCTTGCCAGGACTTAGATACATGATCGACCGATCAGCTGATGTGTCATATGACCGCATACACCAGCCGCCCAGCTGATGCCCAGCATGCTCAGTACAGAACAACGGAGCCGACATTGGATCTGATATTTTGACGGATCCGATGTCCATAGACTCCAACGTTAAAGGGCAGCGGACCGCGACGGTCCATTTGTGTCTGATTTTTCTGACGGACATCAAAATCGTTGCAGGGTACGATTTTGGTACCGTCAGAAAATCGGACAACAACAGATGGTGCCCAAATCGGATGCCAATAGGCACAAATCCGAGCACATATGCTGCTCATAGGGATACATGGGGGCCAAAACTGATCCGTTGCTGTCCGTTTTACAACGGACAGCAACAGATGTACAAAAATCACAGTGTGAAAGCATTCAAAGTCTTCATTTTGTTTCTCTTGCAACCTTTCAGAAGTAACTTGCTGTGTGTTTTGCATCATAGCCTTGCTGCACAACCCAAGTGCTCTTCAGCTTGAGGTCACAAACAGATGGCCGGACATTGTCCTTCAGGATATTTTGGAAGACAGCAGAATTCATGGTTCCATTTACCACATCAAGTCTTCAAGGTCCTGAAGCAGCCAAACAGCCCCAGACCATCGCACTAGCACCACCATGATTTACTGTTGGTATGATGTTCCTTTTCGGAAATGCTGTGTTACTTCTACTCAAGATGTAATGGGACATTCACCTTCCAAAAAGTTCAACTTTTGTCCACAGAGTTTTCTCCTAAAAGTCATAGGGATCATCAAGATGTTTTCTGGCAAAACTGAAATGAGCCGTTATGTTGTTTTTGCTCAGCAATGGTTTTTGTTTTGGAACTCTGCCAAGCAGCCAGTCTCATTCTTATGATGGATTCATGAGTTCCGACTTTAACTTAGGCAACAAAGGCCTGCAGTTCTTCGGGTGTTGTTGTGGGGTCTTTTGTGACCTCTTGGATGAGTCATTGCTGTGCTCTTTGGGTAATATTGGTCGGTCCACCACTCCAGGGAAGGTTCACCACTGTTCTATGTTTTCGCCATTTGTGATAATGGCTCTCACTGTGATTCACTGGAGTCCCAAAGCTTTAAAAATGGCTTTACAACCTTTTCCAGACTAATAGATCTCAATTACTTTGTTTCTCACTCATTCCTGAATTTTTTTGGATCGCGGCATGATGTTTAGCTTTTGAGGATCTTTTAGTCTACTTCACTTTGTCAGGTAAGTCCTATTTAAATGATTTCTTGATTGAGAACAGGTGTGGCAGCAATAAGGCCTGGGAAAGGCTAGGGAAATTGAACTCACCTTCCAAAAGATGTGATAAACCACAGGCTATTTATGTTTTAAGCAGTGGGGCAATCACTTTTTCACACAGGATCCTGTAGGTTTGGATTTCTTTTTCCCTTAATAATAACGACCTTAATTTATAAACTGCATTTTGTGAATTCTTGTGTTGTCTTTGTCTAATATTTAAATTTGTTTGGTGATCTGAAAGATTTAATTGACAAATATGGAAAAGAATAAGAAATCAGGAGGGAACAAACACTCTCTCACAACACTGTATGTATGACTCACCGTGGGCCAGGGGACTCAGTTCTCAGGCGCAGTCTGTAGGTAACGGTTTCGGTGCCTGAGGCTGTGGGCCCGGTGGTAAATAAAAAGGGAAAATAAAATAATAAAAAGGAGTAAAGTTTTTGTTCGTGACGCCACCTGTAGGTTCCGGTGATGGGACCGGCGCTGCAGGATCCTCCAGGGTGATGGACGGCAGCAAGATGGAGTCACTCCCTTGAGGACGAGCGGGTTCCCCGGAGCTGTGAGCTGTGATGGTGGAATAGGGCTGCTCGGTTGTTTCTGGAAAGCAATGCAAATAAATGGCAGTTCCGGAATAAAGCTCGGACACGTTGCTCACTCTGAACGGGTATTAACTCGGGTATTCTGCAGCATACAGGGTAATGCAGTTCTTAATGCCAGGTAGTGAACCGGGTGGTTCCCGCAATGAGTAGTGTCCTTCTGAGGCTCCACAAGTGTCTTTCTCTATCACTGTCTGTCCCTTCTCTTTGCTGCTCTGTTATACCCAATTAGGAGCACTGAGGGCCTTCGGTTGGGTCGCCATTTAGCCCTCACGGTCCCTGGCCTTCAATGGTGGGTGCTCCCGGTATAACTGCAGTAGTTGGTGTTTTGTGAGTCGAGCTCCTAAAAAGCCTACGACCACTTCGGGTTTTGTGGTTCAGGGATGAACCTGCTGGACCACGTCGGAGCCGGTACTCCAGGTTTTGGACTGGGCTCGGGTCTTGGATCACCCGCTCTAACTTTGCCCCTCTCTGTCTCTTCTGGGTCACCAGGTTGAGGTGCCCTCCCTGTTAGCTGTCTCCGTTCTTTTCTGTTCTTCTCCCACTCTGCTACATCTGCTGTGCAGCTCTGTGCAGCTCCTCTCTTGTCACGACTTGACTTCTGTACTGTTCTGTTCTGATTCCTTCTGTTCTCAACTTCCTGGTGTCCTGATCTGTTCTAACTCCTTGCTGCTTTCCCCACTGCTATATACCCTAGCTTCTCCTCTCACCAGGACCGGTTACCCTAGGAATGGGTGCCTAATTGGTCCTCTAACACTAGGTGTTGCATGTGGTGGATGGAGCATCAGAATTATCCTACTCATTACTAGAACAGAGAATACGACACCTTCAGTCAGGGGTGTAGCACCCTCCTGTGACGTACTCTTAGTGGGGCGCCACATGTAACTCTTTGAAATGCCTATTGCAGCACAAATGGAAGATCAAATTCTAAATTAGGGATTGTAACCATTAGGCATTTCTGGTTTCTTCAAGAGTTCTGCAGTTTTAGGTTAAAGAACATCCAAGAGGTTGGGATATGTCACTACAAGCTGTCTCCCGCTGGTCTGGTGCATGAGCAGTATATGTAGATGTAGGGTAACAATTAAGCCAAGAGTCATGTGGGATGACATTGCTTCTTACTATCAAAACTAGAAAAGGTAAAGAGAAGCGCAATAGGGTCTTATCATTGATAAAAAGGTGGACTAAATTTAATTAGTCACTCACCTGGAGGGGTTGTGTAGCACACAACCAGCGTCAGGACAAAAGGTAATAGCTAGGGATGGGCGAATCTACTCGTTAGGACTCGTTACTCTGCGAGTAGTAGTGGACTCGCAGGACTCGGCACTCTGCGAGTTTCCAAGCGATTACTCGCACAGTAACGAGTCCAATGAAAATCAATGGCAATCCGGTAGTTTAACATTAAAACCGGATTGTCCCTGTCCTCAATCCGGTTTCATAGACATAATTGTTAAATTTAACCGTATTAACCCAAATCGTCACAAACCGAGACAATCCGGTTTCAATCCAGTCACATTTAAAGGGATCCTGTCACCCCCAAAACACCTCTAAACCTATTAAAAGCTGTCCCTAGAGCATATTAACACTTTCCCTACACTCCTTTTAGCTCCTAAATGCCCTTAGTCAAAGTGAAGAAAAACGTTATAATAGTACCTCATTAGTGATGATAATGAGTGACTATGCTATTCATAGTCACTCATCAAGGCAGCCCCTCTTCTTCATATCACGCCTATTCAGGCGTGATCGTCATCCTAGATTCAAAATCGCGCCTCCCTGCGCGCCTCCCCACTCTCCCATAGCGTCCATGCTTCATTGTGGGGCTGTATGACGCGATCCGCGTCATTCCCGGCGCTGGGTGACGTATTTGCAGCCGCGCCGTGCTGTCAGCTTCAAGTCCCGCACTGCGCATGCGCATGGGCATGCGCAGTGCGGGACTTGAAGCTGACAGCGCGGCGCAGCTGCAAATACGTCACCCGGCGCCGGGAATGACGCGGATCGCGTCATACAGCCCCACAATGAAGCACGGACGCTATGGGAGAGTGGGGAGGCGCGCAGGGAGGCGCGATTTTGAATCTAGGATGACGATCACGCCTGAATAGGCGTGATATGAAGAAGAGGGGCTGCCTGGATGAGTGACTATGAATAGCATAGTCACTCATTATCATCACTAATGAGGTACTATTATAACGTTTTTCTTCACTTTGACTAAGGGCATTTAGGAGCTAAAAGGAGTGTAGGGAAAGTGTTAATATGCTCTAGGGACAGCTTTTAATAGGTTTAGAGGTGTTTTGGGGGTGACAGGATCCCTTTAACATTGCTGTGTATGGGACCGGATTGAACCTGATTGAACCTGATTGTACCAATCAGGTTTCACATTAAATCTTTATGCTTTTTAGCGATGGCTTCTAAACCACGATTAAATGAATTGCAGGTTGTTCCTCTGCTGCCAGACCTCTTTTTTCTCTTTATGGGGTCCAGCATCAGAGGAATTACTCGCAATTACTCGCTTCCCCATTCATTTACATTGGACTCGCTAGACTCGCAACGAGTAGCGAGTCCCAGAATCGGTCTCGTTAGAGTCCAGCGATTCCGAGTAATTTAGGATTCGCTCATCCATAGTAATAGCTGCTGCAAGGATCCACACCACAATGGTCAACGTAGTTCAAAATTGCAGAGGGTGGACAGTGTATACGGACCTGCGCTGCATAGCCCAGAAAGATCAGACGGTGTTCATCATTGTAGTGTTTATTTCCAATGCGTTTCGGAGTTAGTCCCAACTCCTTCCTCAACTAGTCCCAACTACCATTCCCTGAGGAAGGAGTTGGGACCACTATGGTCACATGATCATTACATCACACAGGTCCTTTAGCCATCCAAGTTAAAAGTGAGTTAACTATTATCCTGCCAGACAGTCCCCCTCCTCCAACTTGGGGATTGAAATATAATTTTCACCTTTCACATTAAACTCAGCTCAGACAGGGATGATTAGAATAGTATTATGAAGCTACAGGTACAGACAGTGGGGGGGACATAGACCACCTGACAGGTTCCCTTTAATCTAGTGCAGGGGTCTCAAATTCCAAGCTTCAAGTACTGCACACAGTGCAGGTTTTTGGGATTTCCTTAGCATTTCACAGTTTGTAATGAAAATACCAACTGTCAAATGCTAAGGAAATCCTGGAAGACCATAACCTCAGCCTAGGAATTTCAGTTCAGGCTGCCAGGATAACATCATCTCTTCATACTCTGAATAGCCTCAGTCTAGGAGCTTTGGGTCTGACTAGAGGGGCACCAAAACTGGATTTTTTTCTGCAGGAGTTCAGCCAAGGATTCGGCAGGAATATCAGAGACTATTTATGGAGGAAACCCAGGTTGGGACAATTCATTCACTTGGCTACCAACATTACTGTGCTCGGTCATCTTCCTAAGCTTGCGCTATTCATTTCTTGGTGGGTGTCCTCCAAAATCAGGGACAATTTACTGGTACTGCACAGCGGGAGGTAAAGTCCTGGCCGGAGACTGAAAAAGATACCGTTGAACATGTAATTGCCAGGCTGAAAGCTACTTTTGATACCAGTACTGCTGCACAAGTAAAAATGAGATTCTTTAGGTGCAGGCAGAAGGCACAGGAGAGCGCACGGGACTTTGCATTAAATTTACAGGAAGTGTTCAGGGCATTGAAACAGACAGACCCAACTCTGGCGAGGGAGAGAAGAAACTGCTTATTGACCAATTTATTGATGGACTCTTACTCCCTGCTCATAGAGCGCAACTGCGAATGTTGGATATACAAAACCCTGATCTGGACTTTGTGCAGTTTAATGACAGAGCTAGCCGCATTTTACAGGAGGAAGCACCTCGTTTTACAGAACCTGCACAATGCCTAACTTCCGCCTACCAACAGCCGGGGTTACAGGATTTGCAGGCTACAGCAGGGGCAAATGCACATACTCAGGGGCCTATCACCGATGAGGCTCTAAATTCCAAAATTGAAGCCTTAACTAAAAGTGTAGCTGAAATGGCTAAGGCGATGCAAAAGCTGGAATGGATTCAAGCCGTTGAAGAAGATTGAATTGGCTTCCAGCAGAGATGATGTCCCGTGGATGCGACCAAGATGATACCCAGCGACCAAAGGACGATCCAGCGATCGCTATAACCCTGACGGACAGCCCATCTGCCACCATTGTGAAAAACCAGGTCATTTTGCCAGGGAATGTACTTTAAATGAGAATCCCCTGGGGAAGAGCACCACCCCTCAGAAATAAGATCACCAGGCCCACCAAACTGGCATGACAGGTATGTGGGAGGATGCCCGCTCCTGCCTGTCGTGCTGGTTTGAATCCCCATGAATGCTTTGCTGGACACTGGTTCACAGGTGACAACTATACCGTATATCCTTTATAAAAGATACTGGGCAGACTCAGACATTTCGCATGGCCCAGATAATGACTTTAATATAATAGCTAGTACTGGTAAACTTGTACCACAGATGGGGTTCAAAGAAGTGATCATTAAGGTGGGGCGGGTGGAGTTGAAAGACCAAGGATTAATAATTGTTGATGCTGACCGGCATGAACATAATCCAATTATTATTTTGGGTACTGATGTCATAGAAAATTGTCTTGCAGAAATTATTGTTGTGTTACAGGAGATTGCCGAGACTGCCAACAGTCGACAGCAGCGAGTCCTGCAGAGAGAGATAAAAGCACTGACGCTGAGACAGCAGGTAGCGTTGTCCAGAGGATAAATTGGCAGCGCAAGAGTAAGTGACCCTGGTACAAATTGTAATACCCCCGAAAAGTGAAATATTGATCTGGTGTAGGGCAGTAATAGGCCTTAGAGAGCGAGATTACCAAGCACTGGTTGAGCCTGTATATTCAGACAGTAGGCCCATTGTCCTGACAGCTAGAGGGGTAGTTGAGGTACACAGATAAAGGGTAACGGTGTGAATTTTAAATTATGGGGTGGAAGAAGTCACCTTGCCAAAGTATGCTACCATTGCTAAATTATACACTGTCGATAACAACTCCATCAAGACAGTAGAACCCTTGAGCCCGTCTGAGCCGGTGGAGGGCAATGGGTCAGAGGTAAAGCTGGAGTATTGGTGCCAGACGTTACATATAGGTACTGATTCTATGCCCTCCCATCAATAGCATGGAGTATACCAGGTAGTGAAAGAATATGAACAAGTCTATTAGACTTTGGGCAGATAAAAGGGGTAGAACATCACATACCCACAGGTGATCATCCACCCATAAAAGAAAGATATATGCCTGTACCACCAGCTCAATATCAATGTGCCATGGTAAGGGAAATGAAGGAGGCTAGGGTGATAAAAGATAGTTGTAGCCCCTGGGCAGCTCTTCTAGTCCTAGTCAGAAAGAAAGGTGGTACATTGAGGATGTTTGTAGACTACAGACAGATGTCATTACACACAAGGATGCATACTCACTACCTAGAATTGAAGAATCACTAGCTGCATTATGATCTGCTAGCTACTTTTCCACCTTAGATCTTACTAGTGGGTATTGGCATGTTCCTGTGGCAGAGGCGGATAGGGAGAAGACAGCGTTTACTATGCCGATGGGCCTCTGCAAGTTCAATTGTATGCCATTCAGACTCTGTAATGCACTGGGAACATGCCAGAGGCTGATGGAGTGCTGTCTGGGGCACAAGAACTTAGAAACCATCTTATTGTACCTTGATGCTGTCATAGTCTGCGTGAAGACAAATGAAGAGCATCTGGAGCACTTGGCAGAAGTGTTTGAAGCCTTGTCCGGCTATGCCATGGAAGTGAAGCCATCCAAGTGTCACCTGCTGAAACCAAAGGTACAGTACCTCTGTCACGTAGTGAGCTCTGAAGGTGTAGCACAAGATCCTGAGAAGATAGCGGTCATTAGGGACTGACCAAGACCCACCAGTATCAAAGAGGGGAGGCAGTTCCTGGGGCTGGTAGGATATTACAAAGGGTCATCAAGGGGTTCACGAAGATGGCAGCACCTTTACAAGATCTCCTTGTAGGACAATCCAAAAAGCTAAGAGCCCGAGTCCTCCATTCGTATGGAACAGCCGGAAAGAAGAATCCTTCAAGAAGTTGAAGTGGGCTTTGATGGGGGAAGAGATCTTAGCATACCCTGATTACAGCCAGCCATTCATCTTGTATACTGATGCCAGTAAGGTGAGACTGGGAGCCATGTTATCCTAGGTGCAAGAAGGTAAAGAGAAGGTGATAGCCTTCGTAAGCAGAAAGCTCCATCCTACAGAGAAATCTGGAGAACTATAGCTCATTCAAGTTTGAATTCCTGGGCGTAGTCTGGGCCGTCACAGAATGCTTCAAACACTACCTGGGTGCCGCGAAGTTTACCATACTCACTTGGACGCCGCGAAATTAGGAGTACCAGAGGAGCACTGGATGGCTGGGCTGTCTAACTACAATTTCAATATCAAATACAGGGCAGGCTGCAATAATGCCTTGTCCAGGATGCCACACTTGCAGGACGTGGAAGAGGAACCAGTGGAACTGGAAGAAATAGAGCTACCGGCCTTTCGCCGCCCTCAAGTGAAGCAACACAGGAGCTGTGTATAAAACAAATGTCAAGAAGCGATATTGAACCCATTACCTCACCATGGATGGGCTGAAACTAGGGATGGGCGAGTACCGTACTATTCGGAATCGCTATACCCGCAATGAGTAGGTCTCGGTGCTCGCTACTCATTGCGAGTATAGCGATTCTGAGGACTTTTGCAGTGTATCTATTGATACACTGCGAAAGTACTCGGTACTTGCTACTCCCGAGTAATCCTAATTCGGCGAGTAGCGAGTACACGAATACCGCTACTATTCGGCGAGTTCCGAATAGTAGCGAGTATACTCGCCCATCCCTAGCTGAAACGCAGAACAGTGATCCAGCTGTAACGTTAGTCAAGGAGCTACTGACCAGGTAACCTGGTCCGGATGCCCCATCTGAAGCTCAACAGCTGTGGAAATATCGAAGTAAACTGTTCCTGTATGAAGGTAAATTGTGCAGAAGGCATACAAACCATAAAACTTACAAAGTGGTTTGGCAAATTGTAGTACCAAAAAGAGATGTCAAAATGGTTTTGAAAGCCTACCATGATGATGCAGGGCATTTCCGTTGGAAGAAATTAGAAGTTCTGCTGAGAGAGAGATTCTATTGGGTTGGCATGAGAAGATCCATTGAGAGTTGGTGCAGGAACTGTGGCCCTGGCAACCTGAGAAGAAAAGACAACGATAGTGAGAGAGCCCCACTCCAGCATATTGTAACAAAATAACCACTAGAACTTGTAGCCTTGTATTATGTCAAGTTAACTCCATGTAGATCAGGCTATGTCTATGCCCTTACAATCGTGGAACACTATCCCTGTTTCTTGGTGGTAGTGCTCGTGAAGGCTCCAACAGCCAGAATAGTGACTAGAGCATTCCAGGCCTTCTTCTGCAGACCGCATGGATATCCAGAACAGGTCCTCACAGATCAAGGTCCAGCATTTGAAGCGGAAGTGTTTCAAGAGTTCTGTAATCTCTATGGATGCAAGAGAATTAGAACAACACTGTACCTCCCGCAAACAAATGGCCTATGTGAGAAAATGAATCAAATTGTGATGGGCTTATTGAAGACCTTACCAGAAGAAGAAAGGAACATGTGGCCAGAGACATTACCAGATTTGGTGGACTTATATAATCATGTCCCGGTGAGTTCTACAAACTGTACCCCGGCTTACTTAATGAGAGCAAGACCTAGTAAGCTACCAATTGATCTAGATATGGAAATACTGAAGCCAGATGTTGAAGTACAAGAAACCAGTTGAGATACTGCTCATTAATTAAAGTACCTCCAAGTACAAGAGTGTGTGTAAAGGAGCCTCTCACAAGCAAGAGAAAAACAGGGGAGAACTTATAATCAACATGCTCCCGCAACTCCTTTAAAACCTGGTGAACAGGTACTCAAAAGAAAAAGACGTTTCAATAAATTAGATGAACAGTGGGAATCAGTACTATATACAGTACTATCATCTAACTTTGATAACACCAAGGTATGCTTAGTGAGTAAGGACAAAGGAAAGACAACTTCAGCTGTATCTAGAGATCATCTCAAATTATGTCCTGAAACCATGAAGATTGCAGAAAATGAACCAGTTCCCATAGTAACACCATCTAGAGAAGAAGATATCTTCCATACCGTCTAGTTTTTCACCAAGTACAGATACCTGTACCAGTGAGGCAAGAAAAAGAAATACCACAAATGGAAGTACCGATAGTGGCACCTGTAGAAGATGCACATGAAGAACAGATTCCTGCTCATAGTGCTTAGTACACCTGCAGTAGACCCTCCAGCACTAAGGAGGTCACAGCATAGTACAGAAAGTCAGATTCCAGCCTGTTATAGTGAGTAAAAGTGCATGTATGTTTTCTTATGTATGTAAAAAGATGTAAATAGTTAACCTGTAAAGGTACCTTCACACACAGCAATATTGCTAGGTATTTTCACTGGCAATTTGCTGATTGCAGTGAAATCATGGACACATTGTTCTATTTTGTTGCTGTGTACAAAGGTAACAATGTGTCCATTATTTCACTGAAACCAGCAAATTGCCAGTAAAATTGCTAGCAATATCGCCGCGTGTGACGGTACCCTAAGAGTAGTGTACAGACGGGTGGAGGAACTGGAGTCAAACCCAAGAACATCAAGTTAGGAGGTCAGGTTCCTGGAGGAGAGGAGTAGAGTACAGGACTCCTAAGCAGAAACACCCATAAAGAAAAAGTCTAGTTATTAGGAACTTTTATCTTGTTCTATATATAATGTAAGTAAGCAAACGTTGCAACCATCAAACGTACACACCTACAGAGACTTTACTGTATGAACGTTTACAAATTCTTGGACTTTTATTAACCATGGACCATTACACCATTGGACTGGTTGTGGTAAAGACTTCTTGTAATTAACATTTTCATCCAAAAGTGGAAGGATTAATCACCAAGTGACTGCTTTTTGAATTTACTTGGTTTTTTACATTTTTATATTTTGAGACTTTGTTAAACATTTATTTTTCATTTAACCTTGTATTGTTATTATTTTATTTTTTGAAAAATTACACAGTTCCGGAGTACTGTATTTCACTAAGGGGAAATGTCGCACCCCAGGGTTCTATTGCCACAGTGTCATTTTTGCCCCCGGGTGGTAATGTAACGCTTGAGAGCAACAGAAGGGTATTCACACGAGGCAGGTAACCACATGCAAAACCTTCTGCCTCCAGGCCTGAAGGGGGAGACCTAAACCCGGATTTAGGGTGAGCTCCCCTGTAAATTCTGGTCTGGGGCGGAGCTAGTCAGTTCAGTTCCCGAGAGGACTGTGAAGAGGACTAATGGTACCTTTACACGCCGCCACAACAGGATGGATACAACCCGCTACAGGCTACAAATGTAGCTTGTCGCGCCAATATCGCCCGTAGTAGCGGCGTCTGAAGACGGGACGACACAGCCGGCTACAGATACATCTGTATCCGTGCACTGCCCATAAACAGATGGCAACAAAGCCGATTGTAGCGAGCTGTATCGGCGTGTAAAGAAGGAACAGAAGGGTTGTTTCTACACCATGCTATGTAGCTGGGGCGTGACACAGGGTCCGGGTTTCCGCGCCCCCTTCAGCGATCATTGGAGGAAGCTCCTGCGTTGCGATTGGTTGTCGCCGCACAGGGCGGCATATTTAAGGAGCTGACGAGTCACACTACACAATTGCTCGAGCGTCAAGTATTAATCTGCCTCCTGCGATGCCTGTCCAATCATGGTATTTTTGCTTTCTCCTATCAGCGTACGGACGTCTCGTAATCCACAATTGGAGCATGCCTATGTGCTGTCCCTGCTGCACCAGGTACGCCCATAGTAGCTGGTTGTAGCGGTGTGTAAATGAGCTACAGATGGCTACTTGAGACACCCGGCGATGTATCTAGCTGTAGATGTAGCGTAGCGTAGCGCACCTTGTGGGAGCGTGTAAAGAGGGTGCGTTTCCCGTTGGTAGCCGTTTGGGCGTGCTCGTGCACGTGAAGTAGCCGTTGGTATCCATCCTGCAGTGGCGGCGTGTAAAGGTACCATTAGGGATAGACAGAGAGGAGTGCTAAGCTCTTCCCAGGGTCGCTAACTAAGCGGAAGACATAAGGCTAGGGTCTGAGGAAGTGTTAAAGGAACACCTGGGGAGCAGAGCAGCACCGTGCTCACCCCGGAGGAACAGTGCAAAGAATGGACACTGGAGTCAGAGGCTGTGCAGGGCTTAATGTCCCGATAGTCAATACTGGAAGGTGGGGAATTCCAAATTCTCCAGCCACCCTGTGCCCTGAGGCAAAGCAATGTAGAGAATTCAGGAGTTGTCACCTGAGATGATAGACTAATAAAGGACTCAAGTTGCTTGTCATACCGCCACCTCGCAGGAGAGAGAGGGCTAGCAGCTTAGCTAAAGCAGCAGGAGGCCTCAGAACCGGCCAGGTGAAGATCATCCCGAGTTGCTCTCAGTCAAGGACCCCAGTAACAACAACCTGAATTGCAGTGCATCAGTAAAAGGACTGAGGAACTACAAAACTGTGAGTCAGTCTGTTGATTTGCGCCCACCATCCTGCTCCCTACACCTTTTCTACATCCACTGCCTCGGGGATCTGCTCCGCCCATGGGGAGACACTCCATCCCTGCTGCCAGTTCATCAACTCCGGAGGTTCTGCAGCAGCGGTGGCCGCCTTTAGCCACATACCACGGGTGGCATCATTAATAAATTCCCTTTTTCAACATCCCCTTTCCCTATCAAGCCAGAACTCCCCTTTAATAACTGCACCCAGGGCCACGGAAGCAAGGACTCAACCCCTGTGACTCCCCAGAGACAGTATAGCCTGGTTCCAAGTACCCCACGACTCCGGGGTCCTACATTTGCACAAAGTTTTGTTGTGAACTCCAATTTTTATCCTACAAATTGCACGCTACCTCAAAATGCTGTCAGTGTTCAACAAGTAGCAAGCCATGACACAAACATTGGGTGGCCCAACACAGGCACACATAGCATTATTATTATTATTTATTTATATAACACCAATAGTTCCATGGTGCTGTACATGAGAGGTGTTACATACAAAATTATAGATATAGTGACTCACCGTAGCCGGGTTATGCACGTCGCAGGCGTCTTTCCTCTCTTTGTCACGGAACCGCGCCTGCGGCTGTGGGGCCCGGTGGTCCAGATCAATGGGGGAATGGCTGAACAGTTAAGGGGTTAAATCTTTCGTGACGCCACCTGTGAGAATTCCGGTGATGTCCACCGGCGCTGCTTGGGTCTCCGGGGGATCAGATGCAGCAAGATGGGATGCTCCCCACAGGATGAGCGGGAGTCCCCGGAGCCAGGAGCTACATGAGATGTTGTGAGGTAGCTTTGTAAGTCTACTGATAGATCCAAGGAGTAAAATGCGGACACACCAAAGTCTTTTAGGTACCTTTACTGGTGGATAGCAGGTACACTCCGACCGGGGGAGGGTGAGGTCAACACTCCTGGAGGTTCACAGCAAGCAGTAGTGTAGGCTTCCTTTTTCTGTCTCTGGTTTTGAGGTCGGGTGGATGTGGAATCCTGCCCGGACCGGTTTGTGCATTCAGTGGAACGTGCTTCACCTGGGTAACTGCACTGAGGGCACTGTTAAGGGGTTAAGCCGGATCAATGCTCTTCCCTGGGCTCTCATCGGTAGGTGCTTCAGGTGAACAGGGAGCTAGACTTCCTGATAGTTGTGCTGGTTCTCCGTGGTGGCTGGGTAGCTCTCACAGCTCGGTTCCAGTAACCGGTTGGTGCGGGAGAGAGTTAGGGTAACTCTGGTGTCCCTGAGAGGTGCTTTCTCCTTTCCTCTGACCCCAATTGCAAGGGTCCCTCACTGGGCAGGTGTGCTGGTTTGGGCCTGGTATGGCTCCAGAACCGGTGGTTGCACACGTCCTGCAGCTCTTCTAGCGTCTGCACACGCTGGTGTTTCTTCCTCCAAGACCCTATTTATGGGGGAAACTGGCTCAAAGTGACCAGTGGAGCTCCCCCTAGAGGCTTGGGGTGAAACAGGTGTTAAAGGTGTACTAAGGTGGTTGTGTGAGTGTTGCTTTGCTGTTACTGCTCCACTCATGTACCAAGGGTTCTGTAGTGCTCAACAAGGTGCCAGGGTGCCACAATAATTTACAGTAAACAAATTAACAATGACAGACTGCTACAGAGTGGAGAGAACCCTGCCCTTGCAGGCTTACATTCTACAGGATATTTGGGAGAATAGGTAGGTGTACAGCAGCTTCAGTGGCGGCGGTGCGGTGGCTCGGTCATTGCAGGCTGTAAGCTTTCCTAAAGAGATGAATATTCAGGTTCCGTCTGAAGGATCCGAGCATGGTGGATAATTGGACATGTTGGGGCGCAGACTTCCAGAGGATGGGGGATATTCGGGAAACATCTTGGAGGCGGTTGTGTGAGGAATGGATAAATGTAGAATAGAGAAGGAGGTTTTGGGAGGATCGAAGATTGTGAGGGAAGATATTGGGAGATTAGTTTGGAATTATAGGGAGGGGACAGGTTATGGATGGCTTTGTAGGTCAGTGTTAGTAGCTTGAACTGGATTTGTTGGGGTATTGGGATTCAGTGGAGAGATTTGCAGAGAGGGGAAACAGGTGACTAGCGGAGAGAGAGGTGGATTAGTCGGGGGGCAGAGTTGAGGACAGACTGGAGAGGTGCAAAAATGTTAGCAGGGAGGCCACAGAGGAGAATCCTGGAAGATTAAACATTTTTTGAACTGTCCCTGCCCTCCTACATGATGAAGCAGAAATCAATAAAATCATATCTGCTCCTCAGCTCTAACCCCTCCCTACAGGAACAGAGAAATTCAGTCAAGCATAGTGCTAACGTTTCAGGGGACAGGAAGCTACCAATTGGATACGGGAGAGGGAAGACCATTGCAGTGCTGAATCAATCATGCTCTGCCTCTGCTCTTAGCCTGATACATGGCAATGCACATTATGCACCATCATAAGATGTATAGCAGAATATCACAGCATGTATTCATATCTGCTTAGTGACAGGATTGCTATTTGAAGGGAGAACACCCCTGTTCATATATAACATAGGGTGGTATGTCAGGGGCAAGATTGTAGTGTGACCAAGGGGTCGGCGGCCACACCCCCTCTTCATACAGAAGTATGAGGGGACAGGAATGTAAGATGATCTTTGAGCCCCCAGGGTCCATGCCCCCAACACACCTCTTGCTCTTAGCAGCAACATGAGCATGAATTTCTCTGTCCCTTGAGAGAGGGGTGAGAGCTGAGGATCAGGTATAATTTTATTGATTTATAAATGATCTATAGATCCCAGAACTGTATTGCCCAGCTCTGCTTCATCATGTAGGAGGGCAGCGACTGTACAAAAATGTATTTATCTCCCCAGAGTTCCCCTTTAAGTGATTTTTGATCTTTGCATTTCAGAAGTCATGGACAGGACAAAAGGTTTAGTGTAAATGTGAGCCGTACAGACACAAGAAATCTGAAGAATGAGGCCAGGCTGATGATCACACATCGCCTGTGGTTTTACTGTAGATAAGAAAATGGACGGGCAGGACGGCTTACATATCAGTGTCTACATTTCTCAGCGAGATGAGTGGATACCGCCATGTTACTGTCTTCTCTTACCAGCTGTTATTTATAACTGATCCCCCATAGACCTTAATCTTCACGACTTTGTATGAAATTCAAGACCTCCGCAAAGTTCTCCAAAAGATACCGGCAATTATGATAACAATTAAATAGATTATGGCCGTGGACGTGAGGCATAGAGAAGGACAATCTGCCATTAGAAGACTTCTTTATTGAGGTGTCGTGAACACATGGACATTACATTATCAATAGACATCTGGTCAGTTGTGCCATTTGTCAAAGACATTGTGAAATCACAATCTGGAGATGACAGCGTTGCACAACACCAGAGTTGCAGGTTTAATGAAGAATTATGTGACATTCAGATATAGTGAGGTCCAGAAATATTTGGACAGTAACCAAATCTTCGTGATCTGGGGTCTGCGTGCCGCTAGTTTTTATTTAAAATGAAAGAACTGAGATGCAATTGAGGTGTAGAGTTTCAGGTTTAATTAACGGGGTTGGACATTTGCACAAAGATTCTTCATTTCAGGGGCTGAAAAGTAATAGGACTAATTAAGTTTTCCATAACTCAAATGCTCATTTTTAATAATTTTAAGAAAATCCTTTTCGGGCAATGACTGACTGAAGTCTGGAAGCGGTGGATGCCACCCAACACTGAGTCCGTAGAAGGGGCAGGTGCTCCGAAACGGAATCCGTCACCTGTGTGTCTCCTCACTCCCTCCCCCATTGCAGAGAAACCATGTAAAGAGGACTCTGAAATAAAAAAGGAAAAAGATTTGCTCGGTGAGTGCCGCAATTTTTTCTTATCCATTGATATTGCTGTCTAATAAGCGTGCACCCGGGCACATGAACCTGCTTTACTCGCACCCTTACATGTGTAAGTAGCACCGGTCCCTGTAGCACAGCAGTGCCCAGTATATATCTGCAAAACCTATAACCAAGGGTACACCGAGGACACAGTAACAATGGTGGGCTCTGACGCACAGGAGATGGGAGATAATACACCTCTTGAACTAACCTGAGACTTTACCCTAAGCATCCTAGTGTCCCTCTATGGGTCCTTCACACCATTGCCGAGCAGGATACCTTGTCGGCTAGCCCTGAACTTACTGTTCACTAGGGAGATGGCTGGCAAGAGCACTAGTCCCACTACTGCAATAATAAACATGAGAGAAGGTAAACAAACAGGGGAAAACACCAAAGGATATACATCGACTTCACCCAGCAAGACTTCACCAAAAACAAGGGCTTCCAGCAGCAGCCTGACTCTAGAAGCTTTTAGAGCAACCTTTCTCATCCATGGCTAATATAGGAATTGATATTCTATAACTGGCACCCTCTGGTTGAACATGGGACTAATTAAAGGTGATTGGTCTGGTCACCAACTGGATGCCATGAGAAGTAATCAGCAGTGATTGGACACGGGGCTCGCGTGATGTCACAACGTCACGTCACATCTTCTTTATATTATATATATACTTATATAATCGGGAGTTGGGATTTCGGGCACTGTAGCCCAATCCCAGACTCCTTAGTGGCACTGCGAGTGATGACGCGCAGCGTCATCACGAGCCGCAGCCGCTCTACAGTTAAAAAAAAAAAAATATCCTCACCTCTCCCCGAGCCCCCGGAGTCTCCCGCCGTCTTCCGCCGTGTTCCGCTAGGCTCCCGGTGGCTCTGCAGGCTCCCGGTGCCTGCAGTGGTCTTCTATCTACTGCAGTCAAGGACCTGTGGTGATGTCAGAGTCACGTGACACCAGCTTACTCCAGGCAAATCGCAGGTCACGTGACTCTGACATCACCACAGGTCCTTGACTGCAGTAGATAGAAGACCACTGCAGGCACCGGGAGCAGCCGCACCTCTCCTCACCCCTCCTCCATCCGCACCTCACCTCACCCCTCCTCCAGCCTGACCTCTCCTCACCCCTCCTCCAGCCTGACCTCTCCTCACCCCTCCTCCATCCGCACCTCACCTCACCCCTCCTCCAGCCTGACCTCACCTCACCCCTCCTCCAGCCTGACCTCTCTCACCCTCCTCCAGCCTGACCTCTCCTCACCCTCCTCCAGCCTGACCTCTCCTCACCCCTCCTCCAGCCGCACCTCTCCTCACCCCTCTCCAGCCGCACCTCTCCTCACCCCTCCTCCAGCCTGACCTCTCCTCACCCTCCTCCATCCGCACCTCACCTCACCCCTCCTCCAGCCTGACCTCTCCTCACCCCTCCTCCAGCCTGACCTCTCCTCACCCTCCTCCATCCGCACCTCACCTCACCCTCCTCCAGCCTGACCTCTCCTCACCCTCCTCCAGCCTGAACTCTCCTCACCCTCCTCCATCCGCACCTCACCTCACCCCTCCTCCAGCCTGACCTCTCCTCACCCCTCCTCCAGCTGACCTCCCTCACCCCTCCTCCAGCCTGACCTCTCCTCACCCTCCTCCAGCCTGACCTCTCCTCACCCTCCTCCAGCCTGACCTCTCCTCACCCCTCCTCCAGCCGCACCTCTCCTCACCCTCCTCCAGCCTGACCTCTCCTCACCCTCCTCCATCCGCACCTCACCTCACCCTCCTCCAGCCTGACCTCACCTCACCCCTCCTCCAGCCTGACCTCTCCTCACCCCTCCTCCAGCCTGGGCCTCTCCTCACCCCTCCTCCAGCCTGCACCCTCCTCACCCCTCCTCCAGCCTGAACTCTCCTCACCCCTCCTCCAGCCTGACTCTCCTCACACCCCTCCTCCAGCCTGACTCTCTCCTCACCCCTCCTCCATCCGCACCTCACCTTCACCCCTCCTCCAGCCTGACCTCTCCTCACCCCTCCTCCAGCCTGACCTCTCCTCACCCCTCCTCCAGCCTGACCTCTCCTCACCCCTCCTCCAGCCTGACCTCTCCTCACCCCTCCTCCAGCCGCACCTCTCCTCACCCCTCCTCCAGCCCACCTCTCCTCACCCCTCCTCCAGCCTGACCTCTCCTCACCCCTCCAGCCTGACCTCTCCTCACCCTCCTCCATCCGCACCTCACCTCACCCTCCTCCAGCCTGACCTCTCCTCACCCCTCCTCCAGCCTGACCTCTCCTCACCCCTCCTCCATCCGCCTCACCTCACCCTCCTCCAGCCTGACCTCTCCTCACCCCTCTCCAGCCTGACCTCTCCTCACCCCTCTCCATCCGACCTCACTCACCCCTCCTCCAGCCTGACCTCTCCTCACCCCTCCTCCAGCCTGACCTCTCCTCACCCCTCCTCCATCCGCACCTCACCTCACCCCTCCTCCAGCCTGACCTCTCCTCACCCCTCCTCCAGCCTGACCTCTCCTCACCCCTCCTCCAGCCTGACCTCTCCTCACCCCTCCTCCAGCCTGACCTCTCCTCACCCCTCCTCCAGCCGCACCTCTCCTCACCCCTCCTCCAGCCTGACCTCTCCTCACCCTCCTCCACCGCACCTCCTCACCCTCCTCCAGCCGACCTCACCTCACCCCTCCTCCAGCCTGACCTCTCCTCACCCCTCCTCCAGGCCTGACCTTTCCTCACTCCTCCTTTAGCCTGACCTTTCCTCACTCCTCCTTTAGCCTGATCTCTCCTCACCCCTCCTCCAGCCTGACCTCTCCTCACCCCTCCTCCAGCCTCGCCTCTCCTCACCCCTCCTCCAGCCACACCTCTCCTCACCCCTCCTCCAGCCTGACCTCACCCCTCCTCCAGCCTGACCTCTCCTCACCCCTCCATCCAGCCTGACCTCTCCTCACTCCTCCTTTAGCCTGATCTCTCCTCACCCGTCTTCCAGCCTGACCTCTCCTCACCCCTCCATCCAGCCTGACCTCCCTCACCCCTCCATCCAGCCTGACCTCTCCTCACACCTCCATCCAGCCTGACCTCTCCTCACACCTCCATCCAGCCTGACCTCTCCTCACACCTCCATCCAGCCTGACCTCTCCTCACACCTCCTCCAGCCTGACCTCTCCTCACCCCTCCTCCAGCCTGACCTCTCCTCCACCCCTCCTCCAGCCTGACCTCTCCTCACCCCTCCATCCAGCCTGACCTCTCCTCACCCCTCCATCCAGCCTGACCTCTCCTCACCCCTCCATCCAGCCTGACCTCTCCTCACCCCTCCATCCAGCCTGACCTTTCCTCACTCCTCCTTTAGCCTGACCTCTCCTCACCCCTCCTCCAGCCTGACCTCTCCTCACCCCCTCCTCCAGCCTCGCCTCTCCTCACCCCTCCTCCAGCCACACCTCTCCTCACCCCTCCTCCAGCCTGACCTCACCCCTCCTCCAGCCTGACCTCACCCCTCCTCCAGCCTGACCTCTCCTCACCCCTCCTCCAGCCACACCTCTCTTCACCCTCCTCAAGCCTGACCTCACCCCTCCTCCAGCCTGACCTCTCCTCACCCCTCCTCCAGCCTGACCTCTCCTTGCCCCTCCTCCAGCCTGACCTCTCCTCGCCCCTCCTCCAGCCTGACCTCACCCCTCCTCCAGCCTGACCTCTCCTCACCCCTCCTCCAGCCTGAACTCTCCTCACCCCTCCTCCAGCCTGACCTCTCCTCACCCCTCCTCCAGCCTGACCTCTCCTCACCCCTCCTCCAGCCTGACCTCTCCTCACCCCTCCTCCAGCCTGACCCCCTCCTCGCCCCTCCTCCAGCCTGACCTCACCCCTCCTCCAGCCTGACCTCTCCTCACCCCTCCTCCAGCCTGACCTCTCCTCACCCCTCCTCCAGCCTGAACTCTCCTCACCCCTCCTCCAGCCGCACCTCTCCTCACCCCTCCTCCAGCCGCACCTCTCCTCACCCCTCCTCCAGCCGCACCTCTCCTCACCCCTCCTCCATCCGCACCTCTCTTCACCCCTCCTCCAGCCTCACCTCTCCTCACCCCTCCTCCAGCCTCACCTCTCCTCACCCCTCCTCCAGCCTGACCTCTCCTCACCCCTCCTCCAGCCTGACCTCTCCTCGCCCCTCCTCCAGCCTGACCTCACCCCTCCTCCAGCCTGACCTCTCCTCACCCCTCCTCCAGCCTGACCTCTCCTCACCCCTCCTCCAGCCTGAACTCTCCTCACCCCTCCTCCAGCCGCACCTCTCCTCCCCCCTCCTCACCCCTCCTCCAGCCGCACCTCTCCTCACCCCTCCTCCAGCCTCACCTCTCCTCACCCCTCCTCCAGCCTGACCTCTCCTCACCCCTCCTCCAGCCTGAACTCTCCTCACCCCTCCTCCAGCCGCACCTCTCCTCACCCCTCCTCCAGCCGCACCTCTCTTCACCCCTCCTCCAGCCTCACCTCTCCTCACCCCTCCTCCAGCCTCACCTCTCCTCACCCCTCCTCCAGCCTCACCTCTCCTCACCCCTCCTCAAGCCTGACCTCTCCTCACCCCTCCTCCAGCCTGACCTCTCCTCACCCCTCCTCCAGCCTCACCTCTCCTCACCCCTCCTCCAGCCTGACCTCTCCTCACCCCTCCTCCAGCCTGACCTCTCCTCACCCCTCTTTCAGAATCACCTCTCCTCATCCCTCCTCCAGCCTGATCTCTCCTCACCCCTCCTCCAGCCGCACCTCTCCTACACCCTCCTCCAGCCGCACCTCTCCTCACCCCTCCTCCAGCTGCACCTCTCCTCACCCCTCCACCCTCTGCTCTCCTCACCCCTCCAGCCTCTGCTCTCCTCACCCCTCCAGCCTCTGCTCTCCTCACCCCTCCAGCCTCCCGCCACATCATACTCTGCTATCCACAGAGCCACCTGTATACTCTGCTACCCACACAGCTGCCTGTATACTCGCCTCTATGCTCTGCCACCCACACAGCCGCCTCTATGCTCTGCCACCCACACAGCCGCCTCTATGCTCTGCCACCCACACAGCCGCCTCTATGCTCTGCCACCCACACAGCCGCCTCTATGCTCTGCGACCCACACAGCCGCCTCTATGCTCTGCCACCCACACAGCCGCCTCTATGTTCTGCCACCCACACAGCCGCCTCTATGCTCTGCGACCCACACAGCCGCCTCTATGCTCTGCGACCCACACAGCCGCCTCTATACACACAATTCATTTCACCGCGCTCCCGATGCAATTGCATCGGGCCTTTTTACTAGTCATTAATAAACACCAGTGACTAAGGGTCATCGGAAGCCCTGCATGCCCGGCTATCACATTACCTCTACATGTGTTACAGAGGATGGTTGTGCTTTGGATCATGAGCCATTCCAAGCCTTCTCCATACTTTCTTCTTCCCTTCTTTCTGGTACAGGTTGATCTTAGTTTCATCTGTCTAAAGAATGATTTTTCAGAACTGTGTTGACTTCTTTACATTTTTTGGGGAGCAAAGTGTAATCTTGCTCTTCTATTTTTAAGGCTGATTAATGCTTTACACCTTGAGGTGACCCCTCTGTATTCATTCTCATGAAGTCTTCTCTTTATGGTGGATTTACACTGACAAGCTGATGATATGCATAATAATAACTAATTGTATGCTAAATAGTTGCAAGTCAAATTTATGTATGAGATGGCCAAGATGATTGTCTATAACAGAGGTCCCCAACTCCAGGCCTCGAGGGCCGCCAACAATGCAGGTTTTCAGGATTTCCTTAAGGTGTAATGGTGGGTTTACACATCGCGATATCGGTCCGATATTGGAACCAACGCCACGGGAGCGCGCTTTTTCTGGGCAGAATTCCAAGATCGCATAGGAGATGTTACACAGCGCGATATCGGCAGGCAACGCCACTACGATGTGTACGCCCCCTTATACGGCCGACTCAAGAACGACCATTTAACATGGAGAGGATAGGGGACGTTGTACTCCACATCGTAGTTGGGCTTTTACACAGCAAGATACGGCCACAACGTCCATCCAATATCGGGCAGTTGGAGAGCAGGCTCATTTGATGCCCGATATCGGTTTGACATCGTTCGTGCATAGTATTGGTCATTTACACCATACAACGCACGAGCGATACCGGGTCCAACGCACGAACCACGTGACTTTTGGTCGGAGTTGGACGTCGATATCGGGACGTGTAAACCCACCATTAATGTGATCATCTGCACAGGTGATGATTCCAACTCCTGTGCAATACCAAGAAAATCCTGAAAACCAGCATTGTTGCCAGCCCTCGAGGCCTAGAGTTGTGGACTCCTGGTCTATAACATGAAGGTAGTCTCACTTTCAAAGCTGTAGTGAATGGTGGGATTTCAGTCTGAAAGTGAAACGTTTACAACATTGTTACCCTTTTGCTCATCAGTGTAGATACTGAAACACCGATTTCCTGGAGAGGTTTCTTTACTCGAGAAAATGTTGTGAAGTAGTTTTTCATCACCATGAAAAAGATTCTGTGATCATCCTCCACTGTTGCCTTCTTTAGATGTTCAGGCCTTTTTGAGTTCTCAGCTCACCAGTGCACTTTTTTTTGTCTGCAGAATGTACCAAACTGTTGATTTGGCTACTCCCTATCATTTCTGCTATGTGTCTGATGGATTTCTTCCTTTTTTCAGCCTAATGATTGTCTGTATCCTTTCCATTAAGAATTTCTTTCACCACATATTGTAGATTCCAAGCAACTGCTGTCAACTGCAAATGCAACACCTGAAATCAGCTCCAGACCTTTTACCTGTTTAGTTAAGGATGAATTAATGAGGAAATAGCTCACACAGCCATTGAAGAGCTTTTGAGATGACTTTCCAAGAAGATGAAGCAGAAGTCCAGCGTGGGTGATGTCCGTAAAAAATAACTTTTATTCCATTTTCATTAAAAACACATAAGTCCAGAATCCATCTTTATATCCAGAGACACGCAAATGGGTATTTTCTACCAGTGACAGTCACAGGCTTATAGTGCATTTAAAAGCATACGTTTCATTGTCACAATGACAGCTAAAATACCAAAACTTGTGTCACTTTCTAAATATTTCTAGACCTCACTGTATCTATGGCCAGTGTGTGAGATACATAGTACAGCTGTTTGTTAAGGCCCCCCCTTTTATGTTCCAATGAGTCATAATTATGTATAGGAAATGCAAATGGTTTCACAGATCTGCTCTTAGGAGTAGATACTGGATACAGATAACCTTTTCTTCTGTTGATATGGTATCTCGGTGTAGTGGGCCCATCCTTTATCTCCATTGAGTCCTTCCTCTTGAATGACACCAACCACAACCTCTGCAAACTGGCTGAATATACTGTACTTACACTAACGGCAGGCAGAAAATTATAAAGACATTCAATTTGCAATTTCTGTGACTGTGTTCCCTTGCTCTCTATCTCTCTGGGAACTAGACCTCCCAGTGCAATGGCCACAAGGGCCCGGGGAACTCAGTAGCCAGGCCAGCTGACCATCTCAGAGGTGACGATGGCTGTGGCCCAGCTACACGGCCCTGGCCATGCAGTGATGAGGTTATTTACAGGGGATGATGAGTTTGTACGTGACATCACCTGTGGTCCCTGGTCATAGGTGATCAGCGCTGACTCGGGGGCAGATGGTGCAGCAGCCAGGATGGTAACGCTCCCCACAGGTGGCGCAGGACCTCAGGGTCGGTATAATAGTCTATAGGGATGATAGGGGTTGTTGGTTAGGGGTGCAGGAGGAGGCAAGGTGGGCACAGGAAATAACAGGAGGACAAAAAGGTTGTAGTTCCATTACCTTTACTTGTAGCTTTCAGCAGTTCCAGCCCAGCCGGGGCACGATGTCCTTCAGGTCAGCAATCCAGTCAACTCCCAGGCAATTCAGGTTCAATCCACCGAGACACCCGTTTCTAACCATTTCCATGTTGTCTCTTCTGTGCTGGCTACTCGTCTCTCCTGCCCTGTACATTCGTGCAACAGTATCCCAAACAGGAGGCTGCGGGCCCTGTCGAGCAACGGTCAACACGTCCTCTGACCCTAGGTACAGCCGCCATTTTGCGGAATGCCCTCGGTTGTGGGCTACTGCACCTGCAGCTCAGTATCCCCAGTTTTCTGGTTCAAGCTTTCAGTGTTGTTGCCAGATTGGGGCCGGTCCCCACTCCTCCCCAGAGCCAGAACCCTAGAACTCCGTCTTTTTTTGTGGTCTATTCTGTCCAACTGGTCTGACTGACTTCTCCCTCCAACTCACAAACTCCAAATCACTAACTCCTCCTCTTCCTACTCTGTTTTCCACTCTCTATCCCCACCCCCTCTGCCTACTCCCTCCTCCTACCAGCAGATGGGATTCCTCGTATGAGGTCACATTCGTCCCCTCTATCTCTTGGCCAATTAGGATGGGTGTTGGGTGCAGGTGTATGTGTGTCTCGGTATTGTGTTCCCTTCTTACCTGGGAGTGGGATACCCCAACTATGGATAAGGTGCAGTACCTCTGTGGCACCAGACTGCAGGGGTGCCACACCAGCATGCCGTAACGTTATAGTTGCCAACATCTCTGTCTCTACTACTCCCATAAATATCCCACTCCTATTGGGAAGACCTCAGACCCATCCCAGAATACTTTTGATAAACTCAACAAGCTTTTTGATTGAGCAGTCCCAGAAAATCCTCTGGGACATTTGTCAAGAATGCTTAATACTCATATCTGTGATTGGCGGGGGTCTAGAAGAACAAAAAAGTAGTCATATGGAGCTTTGTGTTTCCTGTGACAATGCAGATTTGCAAAGATATCAGGTGGACCACCTGAGGAAGATAGAGAATCTATCGAAACATGTTGTGGTGTAGGAGGGGAGCCTGAATAAAGGTCTGTTGAAAAACCATCCCAGTGCCTGCTGCCTTTGTGCCTGAGCGCCTCCAATTAGACCGCTTACAGTTTGCTTACCTTCTAATCTAAATCCCTCTCTGAGGGTAAAGCGGCGGGGAGCAGCTAGGCGCAGAGTGCAGCTTAACGTGAGGACCTGGCGTCGCCTGGCAACAGGAGCTTTAACTTAAGGACCTGCGGTGACATGACCGGTTGCTCGGAGCCCCCGGAGCACGCTGTGTGCTAATGAGCTGGAGCCTGTGAAGGGCGCCTTATCAAGTGTATTACCGGGTTGTGCGGGGACAGCACAACCCGATAAGGTGAGTGGTCACCTATTAGTACGCCACGCTAAATAAAGCCCCCCTGGTAACCGCACTATTGCGCCCCTTTCTCTCTCTTTTCTCTTGCATCTCACCAACAATGTCAATATGATGTCCGCAACGACCGCGAGCCCATGAGATCGTTGCGGACATCGTTACAACATTGTGCCGTGTAACGGGACCTTTACTTAGACATGTGTTTGGCAGGTGACCATGAATACAAAAAGGAATGCTATATTTGCCCTTGGAAGAGGCGTGAGACCGAAGGTCTGTTTACACATTACGACCACCGATTTGGTAAACCTTTACTAATCGGTGGTCTTAATATCTTGTGTACAGAGACAGACCAAAATAAACAATGCGCACTGAGCAATCTGTACTAGATGTCTCAGTGAGCATAGTTCTCGGCAGTGTGAGACCTCTTTCTATAGGATGATGTGTTTCCAGGAATGATTATTAGTGATGAGCGAGTACTAAAATGCTCGGGTGCTCGAAGCTCGGGCCGAGCATCCCGAGATACTCGTGTACTCGGCCCGAGTAACGAGCCCAATGTTATCCTATGGGAGACACGAGTATTTTTATGAAATGACTGCCGGCTGCCTGGAAAAACCCTAAAAATGTCACAAAGGTCTCAGAAGAGTGCTGAAATGACATGGCAACACCATGGGGAAGACCCCTGGAAGCATTTCTCACTCAAAAGTCACAGCTGTGAACAATGTTGTCCGAGTTTCACGCCAATTTTACGGAGTGTCCAGAAAACCTTCCAAAATTACACCAAAATGAATATTTAGGGTGGAAATGTTAAGGGCACATACCCAATAGTGATATACAGCTGGTGTATGTCACTTTTTGTGATTACATAAAAGATTTTACGTGAAAACATTGTGCGACACTCCGATGACCCTGACAAGAGACGTACATGAAGCCCTGTCTAGAAATAAAGTGCCCATTTTGAGGAACTGGGTCTATTGTAGTATCTTCCATTGCAAGGGCAGTCAAAAATTGGGAGGTTCACCAATGCCCCTGGATACAGACATGCAGGATGGCCTGTAAACAAGAACTGGGTGTATTTTAGTATAGCCCTTTGGTCAGGGCAGCCAAAAATTGGGAGGTTCAACAATGACCCATGCTTACAGACATGCAGTAGGGCCTGTAACCCTCAAGTGGGTGTATTTTAGTATAGCCCTTTGGTCAGGGCAGCCAAAAATTGGGAGGCTCCTCTTTGTCCCTGGATAGAGATGTGCAGGAGGGCCTGTAACCCTCAAGTGGGTGTATTGTAGTATAGCCCTTTTGTCAGGGCAGCCAAAAATTGGGAGGCTCCTCTTTGTCCCTGGATAGAGACGTGCAGGAGGGCCTGTTAAGAACTGGGTGTATTGTAGTATAGCCCTTTGGTCAGGGCAGCCAAAAATTGGGAAGCTCGTCTTTGTCCCTGGATAGAGATGTGCAGGAGGGCCTGTAACCCTCAAGTGGGTGTATTGTAGTATAGCCCTTTTGTCAGGGCAGCCAAAAATTGGGAGGCTCCTCTTTGTCCCTGGATAGAGACGTGCAGGAGGGCCTGTTAAGAACTGGGTGTATTGTAGTATAGCCCTTTGGTCAGGGCAGCCAAAAATTGGGAGGCTCCTCTTTGTCCCTGGATAGAGACGTGCAGGAGGGCCTGTTAAGAACTGGGTGTATTGTAGTATAGCCCTTTGGTCAGGGCAGCCAAAAATTGGGAGGCTCCTCTTTGTCCCTGGATAGAGACGTGCAGGAGGGCCTCAAAACATTTTTCACATTGAAAAGATGCGGGTATCCTGTCTTTGTAATGCCCATTCAAAAAGAATGGGCGTAAAAATTTCCCACTGGGGGTATACCTGAAACAACAGCCAAACTATTGTAACGGTCATCATGGTGGCACATGAGGAGAAGGAGGAGCAGTCCAGCGATTAGCCAAAGAATAGGAAGACGACGTGGTGGATGATCCAGTAGCTGACCCAACCTGGCAGGAGTATATGCAGAGCGAGGACAGCAGTGCACAGGGGAAGGGAGGCATAGCATCCCAACAGGCAGTACGAAGCAGGGTCGGGTACGCAGGCATAAGGCAGGCAACCGTTCCCCGGAACAACAACACGACACAAGGTGCCTGTGCAAATGTTAGGTCTTCCCGAGTCTGGCAGTATTTTCAGTTGGCTCCAGATGACTCTAAAAAGGCCATTTGCAACACCTGCCATGCCAGCATCAGCAGGGGTACGAAAAGTAGCAGCCTGACCACCACCAGCATGATCAGGCACATGTCAGCCAAGCACCCGACTTTGTGGAAAGTACAACAGAGTCGAGGAGCGGTGCTTGCTGATGTCACTGCTACGTCTTTGCCTGTTGTGCGTGCGAGCCAATCCCCTGTCCATGCTGGCCGCGAACAAGCCTCCGGCCCTGCACCTGAAGTTGCCCACGTACAAATTACACCACCATCAAGCACGTCCTTGTCCAGCGCAGTGTTCAATTATCCATTCAGCAAACATTTGAACGCAGGCGCAAATACGCTGCCAACGCCCCACATGCCACAGTCCTGAATGATCACATTTCGCGACTCATTGCGCTACAAATGTTGCCTTTCCGGCTGTTGTAGACGGAAGCA
This sequence comes from Allobates femoralis, assembly GCA_033576535.1. Lineage (NCBI taxonomy): Eukaryota > Metazoa > Chordata > Amphibia > Anura > Aromobatidae > Allobates > Allobates femoralis. The sequence goes on along the minus strand of JARQOC010000004.1, from coordinate 39,480,775 downwards.
TTCTGCGACCTGATGGCGGCTGCTGTCCCACGTTACTCCCCAGCCGCCACTATTTCTCCAGATGTGCCGTCCCAGCATTGCATAACCACGTGTCCAACAGCATCACACGTGCCCTGAACAACGCTGTTTCAGCCAAAGTCCACCGAATAATAATAATAATAATACAGCTTTATTTATATAACGCCAACATATTACGCAGCGCTTTACAATGTAGGGTTAGAGTACAGAAAATATAATACAGTAAATTACAGTAATTACAGTAGAGAACAAATACAGTAGAATAATTGGATACAAAACAATAGGCATAGAATCAATGTAAAAAAGAAAATACAAAAAATAAAGCAAGAAATGAAGGTGACCCTGCTCAAAAGAGCTTACAATCTACAACGGGATAGGGGTTGCACAAGGTGCAGGGGCTTATTGCACTGATGGTCCAGGCATCTCGAGGAAATGGGGCATAGAACTAAGCTTACATGGATGGTCATTATACAGTCTGTGTCGACCTTTTTGGTTTGGTGGAGTTTGTAGAAGAGTAATGTCCAGAGGGGTAGCCCATTCACTATCTACAGTACAAAGGACTTCTATTAGGGAGTATGATAGGCCGCCTTAAAAAGATGCGTTTTTAGGGATCGTCTGAAGCCATGCAAGTTGTGGATAGTCCTGATTTCTTTTGGTAAAGCATTCCAGAGGTTTGGTGCAGCTCTGGAGAAGTCTTGGAGCCGGGAGTGGGAGGATCGGATTATTACCGATGTCAGTCGAAGGTCATTTGAGGAACGTAGAGCGCGAGTGGGGTGATAGACAGAGATGAGGGAGGAGAGGTAGGGGGGTGCTGCACTGTGAAGAGCTTTGTGGGTGATAAGAAGCAATTTGAATTTGATGCTGTAGTATACGGGCAGCCAGTGCAATGACTGGCACAGAGCAGAGGCATCTGAGTAACGATTGGCCAGATGGGTGATCATGGCTGCTGCATTAAGGATGCACTGGAGAGGAGAAACTCTGGTGAGGGGGAGGCCGCTTAATAGAGAATTGCAATAGTCAAGGCGGTAATGGATTAGGGCCACGGTGAGGGTTTTTGTTGTTTACAGGGTGAGAAAGGGACGGACTCTGGAGATATTGTTCAAGTGTAAGTGACATGAGCGGACGAGACATTGTGTGTGGGAGGAGAAGGAGCGATCGGTGTCAAACATAACACCCAGACAACGAGCCTGCTGCCTAGGCGTTATCGTGGTGCCACAAACTGAGAGAGAGATGTCCGATTTAGGGAGGTTAGTGGATGGGGGGAGCAGAAGAAGTTCAGTTTTGGAAAGGTTTAGTTTCAAATAGAGAGTGGACATGATATTGGAAACTGCAGCTAGACAGTCATTGCTGTTCTTTAATACCGCAGGGGTAAGGTCAGGGGCTGAAGTGTATAACCACAGACACGTGGACAAGTGCTTGTGGGCAAGGCCGCTACATCTCCTTGACAAGACACTGGGTTAATATTGTGGAGGCTCTGACACAGTCTGATCGAGGGACGGAACACGTCCTTCCCACACCAAGGATAGCAGGCCCTACCTCTGTCAGAGTTTCACCGACACTCTACAGCTCCGGAATGTCATGCTCTTCAGCCTCCTCCTCCTCCTGCTCATCCTCATCCACTGTACCCTCCACACCAGTCCCAAGCTGGAAGCACTGCAGCACTGCCTCTGCGAAGCGGCAACAGGCTGTGCTGAAGCTAGTCTGCATAGGTGACAAACCCCACAATGCAGAAGAGGTGTTGACAGCTCTGAAACAGCAGGCAGATCACTGGCTCACACCTCTGAACCTAAAGCCAGGAAAGGTCGTGTGTGACAATGGACGGAACTTGGTGGCAGCTTTGAGGCGAGGCCAGCTGACGCATGTTCCACGTGCTCAACCTGGTGGTTCAGAGGTTTCTAAAGTCATACCCAGAGCTGTCTGAACTGCTGGTAAAAGTTCGCCTTCTGTCTACACATTTTCGCAAGTCACCTGCTGCTTCAGCCGACCTTAGCGGATTTCAGCACCGTTAGCGTCTTACGGCCCACAGACTGGTGTGTGATGTCCCCACGCGTTGGAATTCAACTCTGCACATGTTGGTCAGGATATGTGAGCAGAAGAGGGCAGTTGTTGACTACCTGCATCACCTAAGCCGTCGGGAAATGCTTCAAACTCCACACATAACACCTGAGGAGTGGAGATGGATGTCCGACCTATGTACCGTCCTCCAAAACTTTGAGGACTCCACCAAGATGGTGAGCTGCGATGACGCCATTATTAGCGTCACCATACCACTACTCTGCCTTCTAAAACGGTCTCTGCTGAAAAACAAAGAGGATGCATTGCAGGCCGAGCGCGATGACTTGGAGCAAGAAACAGTAATGGGTGTGGGTGAAAACACAGAGTCCAGCCTCATCTCATCACAACGTGCAGTGGAGGACTATGACGAGGAGGAGGAGGATGAAGACATGGAGCAACTCTCTGGCCAAATTGAGGATATGACATGCACACCAGTCATACCCTCGATTCAGCGTGGCTGACCAGAGGACAGGGGAGATGAGGAGGAGGAGGAGGAGGAGAAGGACAGCATGTTCAGTCATCGTGTTGGTCTGGATACTAAAGTGATGGCTGTTAAGAGTCTGGCGCACATGGCTGACTTTATGGTAAGCTGCCTGCCTCGTGACCCTCGCGTTCAGAACATCTTGGCCGACAATCTGTACTGGTTGGCAACACTGTTAGACCCACGCTACAAGGAGAACTTTATGTCTGTCATTCCTGAGGCGGAGAGGTCAGCCAAAACGCAGCAGTTCCAGAAGGCCTTAGTCACGGAAGTAGGCAAATCATTCCCCTCACAAAACGCTAGCGGCATAGGTCAGGAATCGGTGGACAACCAAGGCGTACGGCCGAGAGGGGCACAAGTCCTATCCGCCAAAGGTAGGGGAACAGTCTTTACGGGGTGGGACAGTTTTCTCAGCCCCTCACGTACCACAGCCCCTGAGGTGCGGGGTAGTGACACAAGAAATGCTAAGTTTGGTCAGATGCTAAAGGAGTACCTTGCCGATCGAACAACTGTACTGCGAGATTCCTCTGTGCCTTACAATTATTGGGTCTCCAAGCTGGACACGTGGCATGAATTGGCTCTCTACGCCTTGGAAGTCCTGGCCTGCCCTGCCGCTAGCGTTTTGTCAGAGCGTGTTTTCAGTGCCGCAGGTGGAATCATTACTGATAAACGCAACCGCCTGTCAATTGAAAATGCTGACAGGCTGACTGAGATCAAGATGAACAAGGGTTGGATTGAGCCAGACTTCACCACACCACCAACAAATGACAACTGAATTTAAATTTTGTAATGGGAATTTGCCATGTACCTCCACTGACCCATGGGTACACACTTCTGGACTTCCGAGTGTCCAAGTGTGGGATCAGTAATGTCCGTAGACATGCACTCAGCCAGTTGGTAGGAAGGAGGATCAGGTTGGGAAATGTGCGGTGCAGTATCACGGCTACTGACAATTGACCGTGTGGAAGACAGGGTGTTTGTGGAGGTGCCAATCAGACTAGAAGCATTATCCGCTATCCAAATAAAAAGCTGTTGACACTAGTGTTGGTTCAAGAGCGTAGTACTGCAGCGGGCCCCAACAATTTGGGACAGGACGTGTGAGCGAGTAGATGTGCCACTTTCTTGTTGCGAAATTACTGCTTGCACAAGACCTCGGCCTCTGCCTGCACCACCATCACGTTCACCTCCTTGTTCCTTGCCAACGCCCTTGCGCATTTTGCTTGTATACAGCGACAACAGTCACAGGAGAGAATTTTAGTCCCTAACCTGTATCAAGGTATGACGTACAACAGTCTGGTGACTTGAATGGTTTTAGGAGAGGATTTTAGTCCCTAACCTGTATCAAGGTATGACGTACAACAGTGTGGTGACTGTTGAGATGACAAGAGTTAGGATTTTAGTTCCCTAACCTGTATAAAGGTATGACGTTACAACAGTGTGGTGACTGTTGAGATGACAAGAGTTAGGATTTTAGTTCCCTAACCTGTATAAACGTATGACGTACAACAGTGTGGTGACTGTTGAGATGACAAGAGTTAGGATTTTAGTTCCCTAACCTGTATAAACGTATGACGTACAACAGTGTGGTGACTGTTGAGATGACAAGAGTTAGGATTTTAGTTCCCTAACCTGTATTAAAATAGTACGTACACCTGTCTGGTGACTGTAATGGTTTGAAGAGAGGCTTTTAGTCCCTAACCTGTATTAAGGTAGTACGTACACCTGTCTGGTGACTGTAATGGTTTCAGGAGACGATTTTAGTCCCTAACCTGTATTAAGGTAGTACGTACACCTGTCTGGTGACTGTTGAGATGACAAGAGTTAGGATTTTAGTTCCCTAACCTGTATAAACGTATGACGTACAACAGTGTGGTGACTGTTGAGATGACAAGAGTTAGGATTTTAGTTCCCTAACCTGTATAAACGTATGACGTACAACAGTGTGGTGACTGTTGAGATGACAAGAGTTAGGATTTTAGTTCCCTAACCTGTATAAACGTATGACGTACAACAGTGTGGTGACTGTTGAGATGACAAGAGTTAGGATTTTAGTTCCCTAACCTGTATAAAGGTATGACGTTACAACAGTGTGGTGACTGTTGAGATGACAAGAGTTAGGATTTTAGTTCCCTAACCTGTATAAAGGGTATGACGTACAACAGTGTGGTGACTGTTGAGATGACAAGAGTTAGGATTTTAGTTCCCTAACCTGTATAAACGTATGACGTACAACAGTGTGGTGACTGTTGAGATGACAAGAGTTAGGATTTTAGTTCCCTAACCTGTATAAAGGTATGACGTTACAACAGTGTGGTGACTGTTGAGATGACAAGAGTTAGGATTTTAGTTCCCTAACCTGTATAAAGGGTATGACGTTCAACAGTGTGGTGACTGTTGAGATGACAAGAGTTAGGATTTTAGTTCCCTAACCTGTATAAACGTATGACGTACAACAGTGTGGTGACTGTTGAGATGACAAGAGTTAGGATTTTAGTTCCCTAACCTGTATAAAGGTATGACGTTACAACAGTGTGGTGACTGTTGAGATGACAAGAGTTAGGATTTTAGTTCCCTAACCTGTATAAAGGGTATGACGTTCAACAGTGTGGTGACTGTTGAGATGACAAGAGTTAGGATTTTAGTTCCCTAACCTGTATAAACGTATGACGTACAACAGTGTGGTGACTGTTGAGATGACAAGAGTTAGGATTTTAGTTCCCTAACCTGTATAAACGTATGACGTACAACAGTGTGGTGACTGTTGAGATGACAAGAGTTAGGATTTTAGTTCCCTAACCTGTATAAACGTATGACGTACAACAGTGTGGTGACTGTTGAGATGACAAGAGTTAGGATTTTAGTTCCCTAACCTGTATAAAGGTATGACGTTACAACAGTGTGGTGACTGTTGAGATGACAAGAGTTAGGATTTTAGTTCCCTAACCTGTATAAAGGGTATGACGTACAACAGTGTGGTGACTGTTGAGATGACAAGAGTTAGGATTTTAGTTCCCTAACCTGTATTAAGGTAGTACGTACACCTGTCTGGTGACTGTAATGGTTTGAAGAGAGGATTTTAGTCCCTAACCTGTATTAAGGTAGTACGTACACCTGTCTGGTGACTGTAATGGTTTCAGGAGACGATTTTAGTCCCTAACCTGTATTAAGGTAGTACGTACACCTGTCTGGTGACTGTTTTGATGACAAGAGTTAGGATTTTAGTTCCCTAACCTGTATTAAGGTAGTACGTACACCTGTCTGGTGACTGTAATGGTTTGAAGAGAGGATTTTAGTCCCTAACCTGTATTAAGGTAGTACGTACACCTGTCTGGTGACTGTTTTGATGACAAGAGTTAGGATTTTAGTTCCCTAACCTGTATTAAGGTAGTACGTACACCTGTCTGGTGACTGTAATGGTTTGAAGAGAGGATTTTAGTCCCTAACCTGTATTAAGGTACTAAGTACAAGAGTGTGGTGACTCTAATGGTCACAGAAAAGCTTGGATTCCAATCTGTATCACCCTGCCTATATCCTCCTAGATTAGTCCTGAGAAGGACTGTTCTGGTCACTGGAAATCTTGGACTCCGATCTGGATCACCCTGCCTATGTCCTCCTAGATTAGTCCTGAGAAGGACTGTTGTGGTCAGCAGCAGTTTGCAGCCCTGATCCGGATCTACCTATGAGGGCCGCAAATCTGTCCCTAATCAGCAGCAGACACTCTCCCTACACTCACTGTCTGGATGGCTGTGTGCCGAGCACAGCGCGCCGGGAGTTATAAAGGCTCGGTCACACTGTGCAGGGCGGCCAATCACTGCTATGCCACAAGTAACAGGGCTGTGGCATTGCAGTGGTCTGTCAGCCAATCCCTGCACGTGGGCTGGCTCTCAAAAGAGCGCCAACATGGAGAGATGACGACCACGAGCACAGCACGAGTATCGCGAGATTACTCGGTGCTCGGCGAGTCGCCCGAGTACAGTGATACTCGTGCGAGTACCGAGTAGTGCCGAGCATGCTCGCTCAACACTAATGATTATATGTTTTAGGCTACACAAAAGCTAATGTTACCTGCTGCATGAGCATTTTGCTCATTTATTGATTAGCAGCATGTTTGCATGTTTGCAATGCAAGATAATTGTAAAATTGACGAATTTAAAGGGAATCAACCAGCAATATTTAGTCCTATAAAGTGAATCCAGTGCCTTCCAGGCTCTGGGATACTGAATACATTCATACCTTTATGATTCCATGTTTGATTGCAGAGAAAAGTGTCATAAAGCTCCTGGAAAACAGGGCAGCTGATGACTGATGTGTGCAGCACTGCATCACTATTTGGGGATGTTTTTTTTTCCTCCCCTGTGGGCATATCTTTCAGCTGTAAGCCAAACCCTACCCCCTCCTCAGTTTTATCAGGAGCCCTGTGGCTAGAGTATAGTGACAGTGCGCAGGAGCCAGAAACTGAAAAAAACAGATGAAAAAGAAGTGGGGAGAGTTTGGCTTACAGCCAAAAGACATGCCCACAGGGGAGGAAAAAGAACATCCCCAAATAGTGATGCAGTGCTGCACACATCAATAATCTGCTGCCCTGTTATCCAGGAGGTTTATGACACTTTTCTCTGCAATCAAACATGGAATCATTCAAGTAAAGGTATGATTTCACTCAGTATCCCACCGCCTGTAAGGCACTGACTTCACTTTATAACCCTAAATCCTACTGGTTGGTTCCCTTTAAGAATACTTGTACATGATTATCTTTCAGTGAAAATGCAACCAAGATCGGGGATGAAGATATTGAAGTTACCCCACTGATAGGAGTAAGAAGGGTACATCGCGGAAGTTCCTACCACATTGCCTCCGGTATGTGTTAATCTTCAACTGCTGAACTTTTGACGTAATATGGTGGATAACAATACATTGGTGGAGTAAAGTTCCCCTGTTCTGGCCAAGTTGTCTTCTCTTCAGCGGGGAGATATACCCCCTCTGAGATGAGGGCCCCATACTAATATATGTTGGGCATCACAACTGCGTCATATATTACAGTAACCTGAAGCCCTGGTGGAACACTAAAGGTACCTTTACACGCCGCTACTGGCGGGTGGATACAACCAGCTACAGGCTACAAATGTAGCTTGTAGCGGCAAAATACCCCGTAGTAGCGGCGTGTAAAGACGGTAGGAGGCACCCGGCCACAGATACATCTGTTTCCGAGCACTGCCCGGAAACAGGTGGCTACACAGGCGATTGTAGCGAGCTGTATCGGCGTGTAAAGAAGCAACAGAAGGGTTGTGTCGACACCAGGCAATGTAGCTGGTATGCAGCTGGGGCGTGACACAGGCTCCGGGTTACCGCGCCCCATCAGCGATCATTGGTGGAAGATACTGCGTACCGATTGGCTCTTCCTGCACACTCCGCCATGTCACAAGCGCTTATTCCGTGCCACAGTCCGATCACTACTACGTCAGGTGTCCGCCATCCGCCCTTTGCGTCGTGCCCAATCAGAACTCTGTTGTGTTAGCCAATGGTTGTGGTTTGGGCGCGGCGTGATGGACTGTGGCACGCCTATATGTTTTCTCTGCTGCCTTTGTTCCGCCCAGAGTACCCTGTGGTGGCGGCGTCTGAAGATGGTACGCTAAGCTACAGATGGCTACTTGTGGCACCCAGCGGTGTATCCAGGGATAGATGTCACGTAGCGTAGCGTAGCTTGTGGCGGCGTGTAAAGATGGTGCGTTGACCGCTTGTAACCGTTTGTGCGTGCTCGTGCACGTGAAGTAGCTGGTTGTATCCATCCTCCAGTAGCGGCGTGTAAAGGTACCTTAATGGTACCTTTACACGCCGCCACAACAGGATGGATACAACCCGCTACAGGCTACAAATGTAGCTTGTCGCGCCAATATCGCCCGTAGTAGCGGCGTCTGAAGACGGGACGACACAGCCGGCTACAGATACATCTGTATCCGTGCACTGCCCATAAACAGATGGCTACATCGCCGATTGTAGCGAGCTGTATCGGCGTGTAAAGAACCCACAGAAGGGAACTCTGGACACCCGGCGATGTAGCTGCAATGTAGTTAAGGCGTCACCCAGGCTCCGTGTTACCGCGCCCTATCTGCGATCATTGGTGGAAGATGCTGCATTACGATTGGCCCTTGCCTCACAGCCCTCCATCTTGGATGAGCTGTTCCTTCAGCACTACACATACGCGCCATATGCACGATCATATAGTAGTACAATTACGCGGACACACACTTGACGAAAGAAAATTACCAAAAGCATCATGATCTTCATACAGTGTACACATTCTCTCAACACATGATCACGAATAATGCAGGCCACAGCGCACAAGTGTGTGTTACGTACCGCTCTGGCTTATTGTACAGCAGCTGCTGTAGAAGTGTTCCTTGTGTGGCACTGCACGCAACTCTCACACTGATGCACGTATACACACAGCACATTGATACAGGACATATTCTTCTCAGGTGTTTTCAAATACAGTGTCACACAGATCTTTGACATGTTGCCTTGGGAGCTGTTCCACTACATTCACATCTGTGAGCAGATATATTCACACCATTCAGCCAGTATTCACACATAGTTCGCAATAGTTCACACAGATAGAATTTCAACTGAAAACGCACATACTGTGTGTTGTAAGCCGCTAATGTGTGTCGCACAATCGCACCTCAGTACAATCGCCAGACGCCGCTGTCACAAGCGCTGATCGTGCGTGACAAGGACAACACTTCTACTACGCACACATAGCCCAGGACCGCTACTTTTATACACACGGGAGGTATGTGACTGGCCACCGCTGCAGCGTGACGCATAACCATCGATTTCGAAGCATTCGCCATGCTCCGCCATGTCACAACCGCTTATTCCGTGCCACACTACGATCAGTAGTACGGCACGTCTCGGCCATCCGCCCTTTCCGTCGTGCCCAATCACAACTCCGTAGTGTTGGCCAATGGTTGTGGTTTGGGTGCGGCGTACAGGTCTGTGGCACGCCTATTAGTTTTACGTCCTGCCTTTGTTCCTCCGAGATCACTCTGTGGTGGCGGCGTGTACTGCTGCTACGCTGAGCTACAGGTGGCGACTTGAGACACCCGGCGATGTAGCTAGCTGTAAATGTAGCGTAGCGTAGCGTACCTTGTGGCGGCGTGTGAAGAGGGTGCGGTTCCCGTTGGTAACCGTTTGGGCGTGCTCGTGCACGTGAAGTAGCCGTTGGTATGCATCCTGCAGTGGCGGCGTGTAAAGGTACTATAAGAGTACGTCATGATATCCAATGTGTTATCTGCTGGGCCACCTTGATTGAAGCACATAGCACATAGAAAATAAACCTCGTATTCCTATGACGGTCAGTATTACTGTCTCTTCTTAGATTTGTTTTTCTAAAATATGGATCTCGCTGCTCCCTCGGGGTCCCGTCGTGTTGTCTCACAGGCTGTAGATCAGCAATAAAATCCTCACGACTTATTAAATCATCCGAACAATGAGTTCATCATAACTGCAACAAATGACTGAAGTGGTCTCTGCAGGATAAGGAGGACCGGTCTCGTGTAGCCGCGTCTGAAAAGGTGAGAAACAAGGTTTTATCAGCAATTTATGTGGCTGTCGATACTCAGACAAAAGCAATTAACCTTCCATAAAGCACAAAATGCAGGAAATGGATACTGAGAAATGTATTCAGGTCATCGTTCATTGCAGCGGTATATAACTCACTTTTATTACCGCTGGCTAAATGTTATGGTAATATGAAAGCATTGCCTGAAAAAACTATTTGTTACAGAATGGCTGATGGTGCAGAGCTCCCTGATACTGGTCCTGTAATAGAAGCCAAGTCCAGTCATGACATTTCTTCCTTTCTAAATCTTCCCCATCACCTGTGAGTGACATCACTGAGAAGTGGAAGGAGCCTCAGCTATGATGTGGAGACCATGTAACGGTAGAAACCCAGGGGTCGAGGGCTGAGGAGCAGAGGGATAAGTGACCAACACTCTGCTGACTCCATTATTGCAGAGTCCAGAACTCCTCAGATATGATTATTAGCACAAACACTGCTGGGAGCTTCATGGCTGAGCAACTGCATACAGCCGTACATCACCAAGCACAATGCCATGTGTCGGATGAAGTGGTGTAAAGACACCATCACTGGACTGTGGAGGAAACGATGTTGGTGGAGTGAGGAATCACACTTCTCTATCTGCCGTCTGATGTGAGAGTCTGAGTTTAATGAATTCTAGGAGAATGTTACCTGCCAGACTGCATTGTGACCACTGTACAGTTTGGTAAAGGAGGGATAATGCTAAGGGGATGTTCTACTAAGTCCCTTTGCTCCACTTAAGGAAATGTTAATGCTTCAACACAAGACATTTAGGACAACCGTAAAATTCTGGCATTTGGGAACAGTTTGGGGAAGGCCATTTTCTGTTCCCCATGACTATACCTGATGCACAAGGTCCATGAAGACCTGGTTGGTGGAGTCTGGTTTGGAAGAACATGACCGATGTAGGGATGTTGACTCACTCGGTAGCATTTGAGATAGGCACGGGAGGTAATTTAAATAATAAATCCATGTTGCTTTATTAAGACTTCATAAAGCATGCCACAAACATAGAAAAGAAATGGCCTTTCAGTGCAGTAAAACAGGTTACATGGTATAAACAACACTACTTTAGTGATAGTCCAGTATATAAGTCCCAGTATAGAGACTTCACATAGGAGGTCTTCTTACTTCCATACATATGTAGAAAAGAGAAAGAGGGGTGCAATGAGGAGTAACTGTGGAAAATTAATGTGGCACTAATGGGCAAATTATGGCCGCTCACTAGGGATGGGCGAATCCTGAAATACTCGGACTCTAACGAGTCCTGGTCCGAGACTCGGTATCGTTGCGAGTCCAGCGAGTCCGGGTAGTAACCTGTACTTTTGCAGTGTATCTATACAGATACACTATAAAAGTACCCTAAAAAGTTAATGTAAGGGGTTAAAAACAATAAACATTAATACTCACCTCCTGTACTCCTGGACCGGGACCGGTACCGAAGACCTCTGGCTGTTACAGGACCTCTGAGACCACCGGGAGAAGATGGGGAAAAAGACCTTGCAGTTCAGCCAATCAGCATTCGGCTAGCGGTCACATGGGTTGTGACGCGGCTGCACTGCGGTCACATGACAAACCCATGTGACCGCTAGCCGAATGCTGATTGGCTGAACTGCAAGGTCCTTTTCCCCATCTTCTCCCGGTGGTCTCGGAGGTCCTGTAAAAGCCGGAGGTCTTCGGTCCCGGTCCAGGAGTACAGGAGGTGAGTTAATGTTTATTGTTTTTAACCCCTTACATTAACTTTTAGATAAAATAGGGAGGGGGACAAGAGGCGCAATAGTGTCCTATCACTAGTGACACTTATATACAATGGTGGTGCTGTGAAGCTGCTCACCTGGTCCAGTTGTGATCCCCACAACTGGTTTGAAGGCGTTTTTGGAAACGATGTTCCAGCTGCTGCAGGACCTCCACCAACCACTGGATAGTGGTATAAATCAAAGAAATGATGGGAGTGCTGGTGTCTCACGGTCCTCGCTGCTTCAGGGTTAAATAAACTCAAATGCGCGCCTCCCGCTCTGTGCTGTCTCGGCCTGGGCTGCAGTGTGCGGCTGGGTGACGCGAATTGCGTCATTTCCGGCGCCGGGTGACGTAGTACACCCGCGCCGCTGTTGGCTTCAAGACCCGCACTGCGCATGTGCATGCGCATGCGCAGTGCGCGTTTTGAAGCTAACAGAGCGGCGCGGCGCCGGAAATGACGCGATTCGTGTCACCCAGCCGCACACTGCAGCCCAGGTCGAGACAGCACAGAGCGGGGAGGCGCGCATTTTAATCTGATTACAAGATCACGCCTATGGAGGCGTGATATCATGAAGGGGGACAGCCTGCCAGAGTGACTATGAATACCATAGTCACTCATTATCATCCCTAATGAGGTACTGTAATAACAGTTTTCTTCAATTTCACTTGGTGCTTTTAGGAGCTAAAAGGAGTGTAGGGTAAGTGTTACTATGCTGTAGGGACAGCTTTTAATAGGTTTAGAGGTGTTTTGGGGGTGACAGGATCCCTTTAATATTTGGTACAGAAACCTTTGTTTGCAATTATAGAGGTCAGACGTACCTGTAGTTCTTGACCAAGTTTGCACACACTGCAGGAGGGATTTTGACCCACTCCACCATACAGATCTTCTCCAGATGTTTCAGGTTTCAGGGCTGTCGCTGGGCAACATTGAGGTTCAGCTCCATCCAAAGACTTTATATTCGGTTGAGGTCTGAAGACTGGCTAGGCCCCTCCAGGATTTTGAAATTCTTCTTACGAAGCCACTCCTTAGGTACATTGACTGTGGGTTTTGGGTCTTTGTCATGCTTGAAGACCCAGTCACGATCCATGTTCAATACTCATACTGAGGGAAGTAGGTTTGTTGGCCAAAATCTCACAATACATGACCCCATCAATCCTCCTTTCAATAGGGTGCAGTTGCCCTGTCCCTTTGCTGAAAAGCACCCCCAAAGTATGACTTTGCACCCCCATGTTTTACAGTTGGGATGATGTTCTTCGGGTTGTACTCATACTAGGGATGGGCGAATCTACTCGCTAGGACTCGTTACTCGACGAGTAGTAAGGGACTTGCAGGACTCGGTACTCTGCGAGTTTCCCAGTGATTACTCGCACAGTAAACGAGTCCAATGCAAATCAATATCAATCCTAGTTTTGTCACAGACTCTGACAAAACTAGGATTGCCTTTGACTTGCATTGGTCTGATTACTGTGCGAGTAATCACAGGGAAACTCGCAAAGTAACTGCTGTTACTTTGTGAGCCGAGTCCAGCTGTCTTCTCTGTGCAGGCTGCCGCAGCTCCAGGGTCCTAGAGCCCGCCTGCTCACAGAGATGATGTAGCAGAGCTGCGATTGTTCTCAGTCTGCTCATTCCCTGTGCATAGACATCTATATCTATGCACAGGGGATGTAGCAGAGAGGACATTGCGTTTTGGACTACGTCGGACGGAAGAGGATTTTTTTAATTAAAGATAGAGTCCCTAATGGCTTTTTTTTTTATTTCTAATAAAATTTTTTCTCTGTGTTGTGTTTTTTTAACCATTTATTGGAGATTCTTAGTGGCTGGGTCAAACGTGGCCTGACATTAAGAATCTCAGGCTTAATACCAGCTTGTATAACAAAGCTGGTATTAACCCCTTTATTACCCAGCGTGCCACCGCCACCAGGGCCGCTGGAAGAGCGGGGTTCAGCGCCAGAGGATGGCGCTTCAATGAACGCACCATCTTCTGGGGCGGCTGCGGGCTGCAATTTGCAGCAGGGGGTGCCCAGAAAGCTTCGGCATCCCTGCGTTGAGGATTCCAGCCCCCAGCTGCTTAGCTGTACCTGGCTAGACATAGAAATTGCGAGGAGCCCCACACATTTTTTTTTTATTATTTCATGAAATTCATGAAATAATAAAAAAAAAGGGCTCCCCTATATTCTTGTGTCCGGCCAGGTACAAATAGGCACCTGGGGGTTGGGGGCAGCCCGTCGCTGCCTGCTGGATCCGGCTGGTTCCAGAAATACGGCGAAGCCCACGTGAATTTTTTTTCTGACAAATCCATAAAACAATGTAAATAAAAGGGACTGCATCTTTATTAACCCCTGGACCATGGGCGAGGGGTTAATAAAGATGCAGTCCCTTTTTTAGGATTGTTTTATTGATTTTTCAGAAAAAAAATTACATGGTCTTTCTGGAACCAGCCGGATCCAGCAGGCAGCGACGGGCTGCCCCCAACCCCCAGGTGCCTATTTGTACCTGGTCAGACACAAGAATATAGGGGAGCCCTTTTTTTTTATTATTTCATGAATTTCATAAAATAATTAAAAAACAAATGCGTGGGGCTCCGCGCAATTTCTATGTCTAGCCAGGTACAGCTAAGCAGCTGGGGGCTGGAATCCGCAGTGCAGGGAGGCCCAAGCTTTCTGGGCACCCCCCGCTGCAAATTGCAGCCCGCAGCCGCCCCAGAAGATGGCGCGTTCATTGAAGCGCCATCCTCTGGCGCTGAACCCCGCTCTTCCAGCGGCCCTGGTGGCGGTGGCACGCTGGGTAATAAAGAGGTTAGGGCCAGCTTTGTATTATCAGTTGGCTCTAAGCCCGAAATTTATGGCGGTCACGCCAATATTAGACATGACCGCCATGAATTTCTATTAAATTGTTTTAAAAAAAACACAACACAGAGAAAATTTTTTATTAGAAATAAAAAAAAAAGCCATTAGAGACTCCATTTTTAATTAAAAAAATCCTCTTCCGTCCGACGCAGTCCAAAACGCGATGTCCTCTCTGCTACATCCCTGTGCATAGATATAGATGTCTATGCACAGGGAATGAGCAGACTGAGAACAATTTCAGCTCTGCTACATCAGGCAGCAGGCGGGCTCTAGGACCCTGGAGCTGCGGCAGCCAGCACACAGAGGAGACAGCCGGACTCTTATCTGTGCGAGTTACCCAGTGATTACTTGCACAGTAAACGAGTCCAATGCAAATCAATGGCAAAACTAGGATTGCTTCAGGCTGAAGCTTCCGAGACACATCTGTGATTTGTAAATCGCACACTACTCGCTATTACTCGCTTACCCATTCATTAACATTGGACTCGCTAGACTCGCAACGAGTAGCGAGTCCCGGGCTTGGACTCGCTAGAGTCAAGCGATTCCGAGTAATTTAGGATTCGCCCATCACTAACTCATACCTCTTCCTCCAGACACGCTTAGTGGAGTTTATACCAAAAAGTTCTATTTTGGTCTCATCTGACTACATTACCTTCTTCTATGTCTCCTCTGGATCATCCAGATGGTCAATAGCAAACTTCAAATGGGCCTGGAGACATGTGCTAGTGACTTGCCTCAGCGGTGACTGTGGGGTACTCGGAACTGGGCCCTCCTGACGTCGTCAGGGCTGTGGGATGTCACGGTGACGTGACCCAGTCCGTGATCCTTTCATCGGGCGTTCAGTAAAAAGGGGGAGTTGAAAAAGGGATGATAAATAAAAATAAAAGTAAAATAAAAAAGTTTTTGTTGTGATGACACCCATGGAAGGCAGCCTGTGAGTCTGCTGCGGCAGTCGGGACCTATGGGGATGATGGGAGTAGCAACGGTGATGGTTTGGCTCTCCACGGGAAGAGTGGGTCCCCAAGGCAACCAAATAGTCTATGGAGGTGATTTGGGGGATGGAAGGCCAGCGGGACTGAGTTGGCTGCTGGCAGGGATCAGGGATAATCATGGGCAGGCTCCTGCTGCTGGCTCAGTGCTTCAGTCTACCTCTCCTCAGGTGCAGAAATAACAGTCTCACACAGTACTGAGCTTCAACCTGGTTTACTTGGCTGTTTCAACAGGTGTTCAAGTTACAAGACAGTGCAGTGGCGGCTCCGGTAGTCTTTTAGCAGCTGGGATGGCTCATCCAGTTCATCCCCTTTTGTGTTCCTTTCCATGGGTCTCTCTTCCGTTCACTTCCACATGCAAAGCTATGATCCAGCGGCCATGAGCCGTTGTTGGGCGACCTGCCTGGTCCCCTGGTCCTCCCCTCTCCGTCCCCTTCACTCACTAACTCCGACTGACTGACTACTGACTCGACCACTTCCTGAGGTGTTTTCGGGTTTTTGTTTCCTTTCCTAACCGTTTCCTGTCTAACTTTCCCACACTCCACTTGTCTCATTCCGCCATCCTGTTGCTGGGCATAGAGTTCCTAGTCTTGGGATCGCAGTGTGTTGGGTGTGTGTTTGGGTGACTGGACTTACCAGTCCCGGTTGCTGTAACTTCCAGTGGCGACCGGACCGCTGGGGCGCCACACTGGAGAGGGTTGCCTTGTGTGCCCTGCAGGATTTTATTCTATGACGGTGCAGAGAGTGACTAGTAGTAATCTTTGAGACTGTGATCCCAGCTCTCTTCTGCTCCTTGACTAGGTCCTCCCATGTAGTTCTGGACTAATTCCTGACCTTTCTCACAATCATCCTTACTGCACAAGGAGAGCGCTTACATGGAGCCCCAGACTGAAGAAGATTGACGTCATCTCGGGTTTTTTCCATTTTCTAATAATTGCTCAAACACTTGTTGTCTTCTCACCAAGCTGCTGCCTATTGTCCTGTAGCCCATCCCAGCCTTGTGCAGGTCTATATTGTTGTCCTTGGTGTCCTTAGACAGCAATTAATACAGGTTATGAGTGCAGATAGGAGGAAAACTAACAGGTCTGTGAGAGACAGAATTCTTGCTGGTTGGCCGGTGATCAAATACTTGTGTCATGCAAAAAAATGCTAATTATTTATGTAAAAATCAGACAATGTGATTTTCTGGAATTTTTTAGATTCTGTCTCTCAGTTGTAGTAAAAAAAAAAAATTACAGAGCTCTCCATTCTTTGTAGGTGGAAAAACGTGCAAAATCGGCAAAGTATCAAATACGTATCTTTCTCACTGTATGTGTTCAGGTAAACTTTTTTGCCTGTTGGCACCAATTTTGTCATCTCCCTTCTACTCCTCCTGTCAGCATTGCAAGTATGGACCATCAATATTGAATTAATGGAGGTTCACCTCTTGGCACCCCCTCTGTTTGAGAGTACTCTATGTATATGCCTTTTACAGGAACTTATATAGTATTTACATTATATAGATGAACCACCTTGTGACATGTGTTAGTACTTTATATGAATGACTCTCATGCGGTTGTGCAAAATGAGTCTACTCAACTTGATCTCAGTATTTCAATGGATGATGTAGATTGTCATAGTGTCCTCCTATTCCAGATGGATCCAACTATAGGACATATGGTACAGATATTAATGTGACATTTTTCTCTGCAGAGGGGCAGAAGGGATTAAATCTGATTGCAGAAAAATAAATGAGCTCATAAAATCCAACTGGGAAAGAAATGTGACCTGAGAAGCGCTTTACTCTCAGATACTCAGACAGATGATGTGTCCTACCGTTCACTTATTCAGGGGGTCCGCTAGCAGTTTTTGGCATAGTGAAAGTGCGTGAATTCCCCCTAAACTAGATAAGCAGTGTGTACAGAATGTATTCAGACCCCTTTACATTTTTCACTCTTTATTTCATTGCAGCCATTTGGTAAATTCCAAAAAGTTCATTTTTATCTCATTAATGTACACTCTGCACCCCATCTTGACATGGTCATAAGTATTCAGACCCTTTGCTCAGACACTCATATTTAAGTCACATGCTGTCCATTTCCTTGTGATCCTCCTTGAGATGGTTCTACTCCTTCATTGGAGTCCAGCTGTGTTTAATTAAACTGATAGGACTTGATTTGGAAAGGCACACACCTGTCTATACAACACCTCACAGCTCACAGTGCATGTCAGACCAAATGAGAATCATGAGGTCAAAGGAACTGCCCAAGGAGCTCAGAGACAGAATTGTCACAAGGCACAGATCTGACCAAGGTTACAATAGAATTTCTGCAGGACTCAAGGTTTGTAAAAGCACAGTGGCATCCATAATCCTTAAATGAAAGAAAAATTAAAGGAGTCTGAATAATTTCCGTACCCACAGTATATAGTAAATGGTATCTCTATGACTTAGGATGGTATGTTTCCGTCAGGAACGCTTCAGAGATGACTATTTTTAGCCACTTCAATATGATTTAATGGTCTGAAATAAAGTATTTTTCAAGTTTTTTAAATAAAATGGATTTATCCTCCTTCATTTTTTTATTATGTGGTTAAATTTATCAGAATATTCCCTGTGTTGCTTAAAAATTTATAAGCCAGAGACCCCTCTTCCTGCCAGATGGGGCAGCCCGTGCAAGAAGATTGTTCGGATGGGATATATATTTAAACATACTTGTACATCACATCTATAATGCTATAATATCTTCGGCCTTTGAAGACATATGCTTTGTGATCCCCTACATAATTTGTTCCAATTGGGTGATATATAAAATTGGTGATTGACTAAGTAACTAGCCAGTATATCTGTCCCTTAGTGAGGGATAGTTTTACTTCCATTATGCTCAGACATTGAACTCTTTTATTTATGTTGAGCAACATCTCGTCTATCATTCAAGAACCATATGCTCATAATCACCCTGCCTGTCATTAAACATGGTGTCATCCCTCAACCTGTCAATCAGCCAATACTGTTTGTCATCCAACACCCTGACAGTTATTCCGCACCTTGTCATTCATCCAGAACCCTGTCAGTGATCCAACACTCTGCCACTCGTCCAATACCATGTCACTCAACAGCTTGTAATTCATCATCATTCAATTATTGAACAACCTGTCATTCATTCAACATTCTGTCACTCATGCAACAGGTTATCACACTGACATTCAACATCCTGTTAATAATGCAATCCTCTCATTCTTCCAACGCCATGATTGTCATTCATCCAGAACCCTGTCAGTGATCCAACACTCTGCCACTCATCCAATACCATGTCACTCAACAGCTTGTAATTCATCATCATTCAATTATTGAACAACCTGTCATTCATTCAACACCCTGTCACTCATGCAACAGGTTATCAGTCATCAAACTCGGCATCCTGTCAGTCATTAAACACAATATCATTCAACACCCTGTAGGTCATCTAACACACTGACATTCAACATCCTGTCAATAATGCAATCCCTCTCGTTCTTCCAACGCCATGATTGTCATTCAATGCTATGTCGTTTTAACACCATGTAAGTCATCAATGACTTGCTCAGTCATCCAACATCCTGTTAGTCATGCAGCACCTTGCCAGTCATTCAATACCCTGTCGATCATCTAACACACGATCATTCAACACCCTGTCAGTCATGCAAAACCCTGTCAATCATCCTACAACCCTGTTGTTCAACATGTCAGTCATTCAGTACTCTGTTATTCATGAACATCCAACACCTGTTAGATTTCTACCACTCTTCCAGTCATTCAACACCTTGTAATTTACCCAACATCTTGTCAGACATTCTACAATATGTCATTCATTCAACAGGTTGCCAGTCATCCAACAACTCATCAGTCATTCAATACAAGTACAGGAATTTAGCACCCTGTCTGTCACCCAACAACCTGTCAGTCATTCAACTCACCTGGGCCAGGTGTCATCTATCATAACTACTTGTAGCACATATGATATCAGAGATATGCAGGATCAGCGGTGTGCAGTGGTCTCCCCAGCCTTGCAAATCCACAAACTTGTACACAGAAGGAAAGGGTAGAAGGACCGCACTACCATTCAAATGATGCAATGAACTCAATACAGTTATTCAAAACTCATTGGGTGGTTAAAAACCCTGTACATCTTATTGTCCTGGTGAAGGGATTTTTAACCCTGAAATGCGTAAAATAAACTACCCATTGATTTTTTAATAACTTTATTGATTTAATTACCTCATTTGAATGAGAGCGCTGTCCTTTTACCCTTTTCTTCTGTGTACAAGTTTGTGGATTCATCCAACAATGTCATTTAACACCACGTCAATCATCAATTCCTGCTCAGTCATCCAACATCCTGATTGTCATTCAACAACTTGTCAGTTCTTCAACTCCTGCTCAACCATCCAAAACACCATCAGTAATTGAGAACCCTAATAGTTATAAACACCTTGTTGTGTCATCCAGAGCTGAGTCATTCAGCCAACAACTTGTCATTGATTCAATACTCTTTTAAAGAGGCTGTCCACTACTTTAACAGTGATGACCTATCCTTAGGTCATCAATCAATCAGTTGGGGTCCAACACCCAGCACCGCCGCCGATCAGCTGCTGTCTGTTCCAACGGCGGTAGCAGGTGGATAGAAATGCTCAGTTGCAAAATCTATTGAAATCAGCAGGAGGCGGATGTGCAGTACACGGCGCTGCCACTATCAGAGGATGGATCAGCTTTGGAACTGAAAAAAAATAACATTATGACTATTATTATCTGTGTACTGTAAAGGTTAAAGGCTTTAATCATTACAAGAAAGCTCAGTGAGATTATCCTGATTTGGAATCAGAAAGACAACCTATTCCAACAGCAATGACTTTACCATACATGTGTTTAGCAGACCATGAAGAGAGGCAGGGTAATAGCATAGAAGCGAATTTGACGAAACTCTTCAATTCCTCAACCATTAAGCCAAAAGATCTAAATGATCTGATTCGAGACTTAAATCTATCCAAGCATCTGAACGTATAAATCTTATAAAGGCGAAAGTTAAAATTACAGCCTATCGGCCAAGAGGTGAGAGCCTTCTTGTCACGTCGCCATTGGACTCGGTGGCTGGTGTTCCTGCCTCGGCCGCTGAAAGGCGCTGGATTCCTTCTGCTGATGGTGCCAGTGATGGGAGGGCCATGTCCTCCTATCTCATATGGACCTGCTGCTTCGACGTCTGTCAAGGGGCACCGCCGTGTTTCTACTTTGGGTGATGTTGGTTGTAGAAGAGCGGGTCCTGCAGAGGCGTCTGATAGGCACAGCCTTTGTTCTTCTGTCAGAAGTGAGGTGGTTGATGCCAGTCGTGCATCACCATCTGGCCTGGTTCTAGGGGAGGTCTGGATGAGATCATCAGGCTGTGAGCTCCAGCCTATGGGAGATAAACGCACCCTTCAAATACCTTGGAGCCTGTCTTGCAGGCCACGAGATATAGTCTTGGTTCCCCAGTGATCTAATGTGTGTTTGGTTTTTGACCCTGCTTCAACCTGATGATTTAGTACCTTAGCTGCCCTCCCGGTTTGACTTGGACTCCTGACTACGTTTTCAGATCCTGGTTTTTATTCCCTTCCTGGCGACCTTCCTGCTCCAGTCCGCTGCTCATCTTAGGCAAGTACCTCCTGGGCTCGGCTGTAATCCCGGATCCCTGTATAGAGGTAAAGGATCTCGGGGTATCTCGAGGTGCTGGCAGCTCGGCCTCACAGCGCGTGGTCATCAAACATATTTCAACTAAGAGGAAGAACTTGTTATATTGCAATGATATTCCAGGAGTTGTATTTCAAATGAAACTAATGAAATATTGACCAGAAGACTGGTGTTTTTTTTATAGACCGCTCCATTAGAAGCTTGATATCTTGTTCTCTTGCACTACAGTAACTGTTATGCGTCTCTTCCCATTGCTCACTCAACAAAACTTAAATAATAATATAAAAATGTAAAAATCATATTACAAGACATCTGTTATCATGAGTAATAGTAACATCGACTGTGTTGATCTGAAAATGGTGAACTCCTTCTTGCTTGGACAGCAATTTAGATACACAAAATAGCCAAACTTCATGATGACTCACCGTAGCCGGGTCTTCACGTCTCGGGCATTGCTTCTCCTGTCACGGTCCCACGCCTGAGGCTGTGGGGCCCGGTGGTCAGATCAAAAAGGGGTTGATTGAACGGATAGGGGTTTAATTCTTACTTGTCGTGATGCCACCTGCGGGAATTCCGGTGATTTCACCGGGGCTGCTTGGGACTCCGGGGGATGTACGGCAGCTAGATGGGACGCTCCCCATTCCCTTGTTGGAATACGGCAGCTTAGTAGTTTTTAGCATGTAGAGAGTTAAAACAGTTCTGAAGAAAAGCACGGACACCTGGGGTCTTTTGGTACGTTTACTGGTGACAACAGGTACACTCGGACCGGGCGATGAAGTAGACACTCCTGGAGTTTCCACAGCAAGCAGTAGTGTAGACTTCCTTCTATTCACTGTTCTGGTGAGGTCGGGTGGATATGGAATCCTACCGGACCGGGTTACACGTTGTGGTGGGACGTGGTTCACCTGAGTTTGCTGCACTGAGGGCACTATTAAAGGGATTAGGCGTGATCACTTCTCCTTCCCTGGGCTCTCATCTGGCTGGTGCTTCAGGTATACAGGGAGCTAGGCTTCCTGGCTGAGGTGCTGGCTTCTCTGCAGCCTGCACTGTGGCTCCTGCAGCTCAGTTCCAGAAACCAGATTGTTAGGGAGAGTGGCTCCAGTACCAGGTCAGCTCTCCTAGCTGTTGTCAGTTCTAAAGTGACTGGACACACTCTTCTGTTTCCCCCTCCAGGACCCGTATTTATAGGGGAAACTGGCTTAAGGTAACCAGTGGAGCTCCCCCTAGAGGCCTGGGGTGAAACAGGGGTGTTCTAAGGTGTTTTGTTTGTTGTGTGTGCTGCTTGCTGTTTCCACTCCATTTGTGTACCAAGAGTTCTGTGGTGCCCAACAGGATGCCAGGGTGCCACAATGAGCCTCTGGGATAGCGGGGCAAAGCAAGGTAATTGGACAAAAGTGTCATGGCCTTAAAGAGAAGAAACAAATGTTTGTGCTGCAAATATCAACAAGCCGCCAGTGGACAGGGACAATATAATTTTCCCACCACTTCATATTAAGCTAGGATTAATGAAGCAAGTTATGGGTTTGGACAAATTGAGTAATTTATTCACGTACACTTGTAGATCATTCTCTGGACTGAGCATGGAAAAACTAAAACATACGGTACACCACCAGCACCACCCCACTCTACATATCAAGGGCATAGACACCCTCACTCATATTCCTTTTCCGGCCCCTGCACATGTGTGGCAGCATTCCCAGGAGTGTGCTTAGGGCATGGCCATACTACTCAACCCTTGCCTTTTAGAGACAGTGTACCCAAACCCAAGCCTCTTAGTCTATGGCTGGCTGAGAGGTACAGTGTATTTAAGGCATCCTCCCCCATTGGGAGGTGTCTTTGCAATGAGTCAGTTAGTTCTGTCTCTAATATAGAAAGACTACAGCAGACACCTCTAAATTTTGCGTGCATCTTATGATCCAGTTCATCTTATAGTCTGCAAAATATGGTAATTACTCAAATCATACATAACTTTTTCCTGTCACTGTTAGATTTTCTTTTGTTTTTGGATGATTTTACACCGTTTACTTACTAGTAACAAAAATAATAACATTCTTGTAATTCTAAATGGTTTACAATCATGTTGCATTAACTAATTCATTAACTATTAAATATCTCAGAAACTAGAGCCATCCGGCAAAACCTAAGTCATATCTTTAATCAGCGCCATAAACGTAATATAAAACCATTCAGACATTGTTGGCACCAAAATCCCTGTATATGGAGTATATTCTGATCTGAATTAAGTGCAGTAAATGAGGATGAATGTGTTATTCTGAATCAGGCAACATTAATCATTTGGAGAAAAACAATATGTTCTGGCACAAAAAAAAAATCTGAGGATAATGTCACCTCCATATTCTCCCAGCTGCGGCACATATGGCCGTACGTTTGACTGTAATTTACCGTCCTCTATTTTTAGAAAATGTCTGTGATCTTGGCGGAACATTGAATATTGATGGAGAGCGTAAAGGTACTTTTCTTGTAATTGCAGGGTATTCTTTTGTGTCTGATCTCTGACGTGTCCTCCGATGTAGCAGATCTGAGTCTTGGCACATATACTAACTACCAGGTAAGCCTGCCACATGATCTTTAAAGTGTAAATCTCATTTCATTGATAAAAATTAATACCGCACTGGTTGTTAATGATGGTCACATAGCAGCTAAGATAATGCTTTTTTGTGCCATATGAGTTATTTTCTCAACTTTTTTTGTGTGCTTTTAAATACTGCATTTTATGACTGTATGGGTGTGGCCAGCAGCTGATAGGGAGCAGTGCAATATAACAGCAGTGAAAGGGCAAGAGAGATCCTGAGCTGTGTGGGGAGTCAGCAGAGAAGGGGTTAACAGAGACCACTGACTGAGCTGTGTGGAGCCAGATGACAAATCAGAAGCTTGTGCCAAGGAAAGAGGAGTTTGCAGTGATCCTGACATTCTGACACTGCTCAACAACAATGCTGTAGCCTTAGCTAAGCTGATACATTGTTTCCTCCCCAGCTGCAGTCAGCAGTGTTGGCCACACCCTCTTTCTATTATATGGTTACATGCTCCGTATTCAGTGTGAAGATGGATCTGACTGATAATGAATATATGTCTGCTTCACACACACAGTGTAGTGGAGACCTTGTGGAAGGTTTATGAATGGTTTTCCACCAGATTTCACTTATAAAGTATATTTGAAAGTGTATTATAATCACTTGTTCTACATTATTATTAAATAAATATTTAAGCGGCTGTTACACTTTAACTCTGAGTAGGGAAGGTACATAAACAATAGTGCACCTATGTTTAGTACATATATATTGACAGAAACATGTCAATATTGCAACTCACACCTCCGTCTCCAAGACTTCTCTTATGTTGCACCAGTGCTCTGGACTGCACTACTCCAAACATTGCAAACAATTTCTTGCCCCCATGTTTTTAAGTGTGCTTTAACAACACATCTCTTTAGCTAGGCCTATCACCTCAACTCTCTAACGTAACTTTCCTCTCTTCCATGATTCTTCTTTCTAAATGTTAAACGCAACCTGCACCTTCCCATTCATCTGTCTTCACATCTTCCCTAAAACGAATAGCATGTAAGCGCATATTGACAAAACTGGCTGATGACCAGAGCAAGGCTGAATTAGACCCTACAAGCATGTCCTCCCTACTGTGAGCCCCTATGTCCTTATAGATTGTAAGCTTTCGAGCAGGGCCCTCTTCCCTTCTTTAACTGGTGAACTATGTATTACTTTGTATTGTCTCATATTGTCTATACATTCCCCTGCTTAATTGTAAAGCGCTGCGGAATATGATGGCGCAATATAAATAAACTTTATTATTATTATTATTATTATTATTATTATTATTGGTGAGGACCAAAAATCTGGAAGTGATTAAGAGATGCAGTACCTCAAAACGGCCACTATAAAGTGTAAGGAGCTGTGTGGCTCAAGCTCTGTACACTGGGTACATTTAGTCACAAGGAATCTGGAACGTTTGTGATTATTCCGCACAGCCGACTGCCGCTTTGCCATTCTTTTGAAAGCTGTGAGAGGGTAAAAATAATGAATGCCATTATACTCACCATCTGTCTTTAAACTAAATTTCATTGTTCTATACGGCTGTAGTCGCAAAGACACAGGGATGAAGACGGCGGGCGGGCCGCGCAGAGGATGGTGAGTAAACCAGCCCCATCCACCATCCCCCCGCTCCCGAACAATAGTGACAGCCTCTGCTGACAGCAGGATCCTCCACTCCCCCCCGATCTTAAGTTAGGATCGGGTGGGGAGGCGGTGGGGGGAGCAGAGAATCCCGCTGTCAGGCGGCAGGGAAGCTGTCAGCAGCTGTGAGCATTGTTTAAAAGCCGGCGGCTTTTTACCGCTGGCTTGTAAACAATGAAATTGGAATTTGCAGGTTTTTCCTCTGCTGACAGACCTTATAGGGTCCAGCAGCAGAGGAATTGCATTTCCCATTGATTTACATTGGACTCGTTACTCTGCGAGTAATCGCTAGAATACTCGCAGAGTAACGAGTAGAGCGAGTACCGTACTATTCACCGAGTAACGAGTAGACTCGCTCATCCCTACTCACAAGCAGTGGTGCAACTTGAAACTCATAGGCCCCGATGCAAAAGTTCCAGCGGCGCCCCCAATTGTTGCACATCTTTAACAGCATTAGTCTTTTTCTATAGGCCAAAGGGACTTTTGGGGCCCCCTAGACTCCAGTGCCCATGTGCGATTGCAACCCTTGCACCTTATGTAGTTACACCCCTGTATTCGCTGCATCTGATGGCTTAACATTACCAATGATCCTAATAAATTAGATTTTTTAAATATTCACCTGATCTCTTCCCTGGATTCCGGGGATCACCTATATTTACTCCATCACCACAGCTCCCCGGTCCTCCATGTTGGCTTTTGGTTCGGTTTATCCTGCGGTAGGTGGTGCTGGACGTCAGTGAAGTCGGGGAGCTGGGGCAGAGTTGGCGTAAGGAACATATTATTTCTCTTAACCCCTCGCCTGTTATCCCTATCCTTAGTTTATTTTGATTGGGGTACGTTCTCATGATGAGTTCGGTACTTGGTGAGGTTTTAATGTTGCAGATTTTTTGCACCTTTAGGTAAACTACCGGTTAGTTGCATTTCTTTGTAGCATTATTGCATGTTTTGACACTATGGTTCTTGTCTCTATTTGTGTCATGTTTTAAATGAAGCTGCTTTGTTTTTATTACGTCCTTGTATTTGACTGCAACACAACTTTATTGATATAATCATGTGCGGATTAAATGCAGTGTTTAAACTGTGGATTTTCTACATTTAATGAAATTCTAGCATCATGAGTGTGTTGCATCCTGCTGTATCTAAAATCAGAAGGTCGCAACGTTTGGCTGATCGCACGTCCTCTTAGAACCAGCTCAGCAATTATCGTGAGTACAGTGGAATTATTTCCTTTCAGTTCTGAAAGAGTTAAGATTTTCTTTGCGAATCCTTTCAGCTTATGACCACTCCCTTCCTCTACATAAACTCACTTCAAGCTCTCTCCTTTGCCAGTCATAGGTCTTCTATGCTGACCTCTCTGGTCATGTTGTTCAAGTTGAGGCTGTGAAATCCCTTTCTGGAGAAGCTGTGGAATTTGTTGGTTGTTATATTCCCACTTGGTCATCTCTCTCTCCCCATGTTGTCTTATCATAGCATGAATAAAACCTATAAACAGAATGAGTTAACAGCCAAGAATGTGTTACAAAAAATTCTTTATTAAGTTATGCACAAATTGTATAAAAGTACTTTTAAAAAGAACAAGACACCGTGAGGATGCATCCGGAAGCGACCAAAACCCCATAAATAAAAATAGTTGGATGATACACTAAACAATAAAAAGATTAATTATAGTTACATAGAGTAATAAAAGAACAAAAATAATTTTACACAGAGTAGAAGTACAGATTTCTCTTATATCCCTATATGAAAACTAATGCTGTGAACAATGGCTCATATAAGTATTCCAATTGTTAATTAAAAGATAGATAAGTGGGAAATGGTAAGTAATAGACCTTCTGTGCTGACCTCTCCGGTGAAGTTGTTCCAGTTGAGGTGGTGAAATCCCTTTCTGGAGAAGCTGTGGAATTTGATGGTTGTTATATTCCCACTTGGTCATCTCTCTCTCCCCATGTTACCTTATCATAGTATTAAGACTAACATCTTGCTGCCCTGCTCACTAGCCAGTCCAGGGTAGTCCAGGGTCAGCCACTGCCTAGACATGTGATCATGCCAAGGGGTAAGGATAATAGGGAGGTCAGGGATCAGACTCCACTTCACTCTGCCTATCACCAGGGCCTCCCTTTCACCTCCACCTTGGTGTTCACCTTAGGCTAGGGTCAGACTTACATCTACCCCTAGCCTGCAGTATCTGTCAGAAACGTAGTCTTTGGCAGGAGAAGCGCATAGCGTTAACAGCATGTAACGCTATGTGCTGCCTACTCTATGTCAATCGGATGCTTACCGCAGTCGCCGGCTCCACAGAGACTCCTCAGATATGTGCTATTGCAAAGCGCACAGAAAACGCGGTTTGCAGCGTTTTCCTGTGCACTCATCAAAAGCGCATATCCTAGGAATGTAAGTGGAGCCAGCGGCTGCGCGATCAATCCGGTTGCCACAGGGATACTATACACAGGCCGGTAACGCTATGCGCTGAACCTGAGGTTTTATACGTTTTGAACGCATCCAGCAGGTTCAGGGCAGGCACAAGTCTGACCCTAGCTTTACCCTGAGCATTTCCTTGCTGTGGCATGGCATCTAGGAGCAAAGGCAACACATAAAACTAAGAGAAATTGGTTGCAGATTCTTAAAATTCATCATATCTGTTTGCTGAGACTGTAAGATGCTCATTTTCTTGCAAAACAAAAAAACTCAACAGCAAAAACTCACCAACAACTTAGCACAAACTTTGGGATCTTTAGAGGCTTCTGAAAATAATAAATACTTTTCAGTTTGGACCATCTTTGGACAAAATAGAATCTGAATTACGCAAATCTTTAACGAATTTAGTGAGATGCGATCATTTCTCCTGTTATCTATCCAAGAGGCAGGTCACCATTATACAAGTCCTGCACAAACCCTTTAAGTGTTTAGCTCGGCTACATCTGGACACATGTTTTATACATTGGCTTGAACGAGGAGCAGACATTCACACGGACGGCGTCAGGATGCTAAAAATGGACTTTAAAGATGCCAATGAAACTAGAGCGTTTGAGTACATGCTGTGCCGTGCAAATCTAAACATCCAGTGACGTCGTGAACTGGGACTTCTCCATACGACTCGGGATGTCACGCAGTGGTATGTAGAGTGAATGACGGCAGTAAGGAACATGACATCCACTTAGTGTTTACCAATGGGTTGATACCATCTAGGAACAAAATCAATATGGAGCTGGTGAGACAAGAATGGACTGAAGGTGTCACATGCACTATGCTCTAAAGTGGTTTAAATGTGTTTATTTCTGTTGGTGCCTTTGGGGTTAATGTCAGTAGCTGTGGCAGTACTGCTGTCCATGGTCTGGCAGTGAATCCTCAGGTGAGCTACTGCTGTCTGCATCAGGTGATGTGGTTGTCCACTCCCCCAGCCTTTAAATAATGTTATTAACCATCAAGTGGTGTCGTTGAAAGAGTTCATTCTCTAGTCCGACCGTGTGCTGTTTGGGTACTGTGCAGTTTGCTGAAGCCTTCCAAAAGCATATACCTCTGTTAGAATCATTTTGGTGGAGTTGCTGTTTCTAACCCAGGGTGGAGGGGACAGGGTGTTAGCCTAGGGCTGGTAAGTAGCAGGGTAAGGGTGGCTGCCAAGACATCCTCACTTTTAGAGCTAATTCTGGGAACAGAGTCAGTTAGGGAATCCCAGTTTACAGGGTCAGACTAGATTCCCAGTTTCCCTTAGCCCATCGCTGCCATCCTGCTACAACTCCACCCATCCGCTATTGCCGCCCTGACAGAAGGGAACCAAAAGCTTGAATGGGAACAGAATAGAAAGGGGAAGGCAGCCCTGGCTGGGTACAGAGGGATGGAGAAGCTGGAGCTAGGACAGAGAAGTTGATATTAAGTGCTAAGAGATTGATAGTATTAGCCTCCGACAACACAATCCTCCGACAACTCCTAGAACATCAGGTCTGATGACAACACTACATGTCAACTCATCCAAACAGTTCTTATTTTCAGTGAACAATAACCCTCTTACCACAGGTGATATGCTCAATAATCCGAACATTAATACACCAAATATATTAAACCCTATTCTATTCTAGACCAGAGATATTCAATTCTTCACAGTCCTAACCACAAGGGATATATTACTAAGCCCTTCACCACCCTAAATTATACATTAATCAATTTTTCATCAATCTAAGCCACCAGGGAAATTTTAATTAAACTCTTTACTGCTTTAGACCAACCAGGGATATATTGAGCAACTCATTCATGACTCGAGATCACCAGGGATATATCAACAAAATTCTTTACCATCCAGGAATGTAATGATCATGGTCGCAGAAGGAGCGACTTGGCCTGTGTAGGTGGTGTTCACTTTGATGCCAGTGCATATTTCACCTGGATGCATCCAAACATTTAGCTGAACTGTATTGCAGAGCAGATCCCTGGCAGTTCACTGCACTGCAATACAGTGGCCGGCAGCTGGCATCGACTTGCCAGTCACGAACAGTGTATGGCAGTGACACCATGTGTTGCCCATGCTTGCAGGCTTATGTACCGGCTATAGAAGAGAATGGTGTACATTATGGGAGCTAGGGAAGGTAAGAATAATGATTTGTTTCCTTTTAAAATGGCCTAGACAAGAACAGAGGACATTATTACAGGAAAGAGCCAGGGTGGAGACAATATTAAAAGAAGGGGCCAGGAAAAGGGACATTACTACGGGGGAACCAGAATGGGGAACATTATTAGAGGAAGGAACCATGATGATGTGGTGCCCCACTGGTCAGACCTCCACCGGGGGTACTGCGCTCTTCCTTTAGCAGGAGAGTAGTGCCCCTGTTCTCCAGATGCATGGATGGTACAGTTGAGACACACAACACACACACTTAGGACCTCGGATTGGAAGGTGGGTGGACCCAGGGGAAGGGCCCAGTCTCAGCTAGGGAAACAAGGAAGTGTAGAGTTAGTCAGTCGGGAGGAGAACAGCAAAGGAGTTGGACGTTGAAGTGAGAGTTGAGATGTGGTGGAGGTGTTAGCTCCCGCGGGCTGGAGCACGGCCATGCTCGCCCTGGCAGGGAGAGCCTGAATGGTGTAGAAGAGGAAGGGAGCCCCAGGGGTGCAGAAGAAGACCTAGATCACCTTCGTGCCCACATCTGGCAGAAGGAACGGAGGGGCTGATGGATGAAAACAAGGGACTGACCCTGAACATGGCGCGGGGATTCATACTCGAACCTTTGAAACCGGAGGCCATGAGATCCTAAAGGGGACCTGTGGCCGAAAACCCGGCACAACTTGTAGAAGGCGGCTGTACTAAGGCGGGGTACCAGGATACGATACAAACCAAAGCCTGTGGCTGTCGGTACCTCAGCTATGTGTGTGGAGGCGCTGAGAGGAGAGGTGAGATGAGCTAAAGACCTGATGAACACCAGCCAAAGAATGAGCTAAATTGCCTGCCCCACTGCCCTGGGGAGCGACACCATCTAAGCTGCCGGTCATCATCCCCAGAGGTTCTGAAGCAGCGGCGGTCACACTTAGCCGCACACTGCAGCTGGCGTCACGAAAACCCCTTTTCCTTTATTCCCCCTGTCATATGGTACTGAACTTTTAGAAATGACACTGCAAGGGCCACGGAGCCGGGTTGCCACCGTGATGTCCCCCTGTAAAAGAACCGAAAGATCTGGCCCGGTTCGAAGTATCCCCATTGCCCTGGAGTGGGCGTGTCAATGACTGACATTATTGCAAGAAGGAGGCAAGATAGGGGACATTATTATATGGGGGGTGATCATGCCCAGAATTTTGTGCCTCCAATAGATTCACCAAATCCTGGCACTTACCCAGCCTATCCCGATTGCTCTGATATGATGGCAATTAGGGTAATAGGAGGAGTTAACGATAGCTGAGACTCCTGTCATCAAGCCCTGGGAAGGTGATATATAGGTCTCTTTGAGACCCCTACATTACCAATCCTGTAAGTAACTAGCTGAAATACAAAGACACAGAGAAAACTCCTTTATTTGTAATAAAACACACAGACACGCTCTTTTACCCATTAATTTAACCCCAAACATACCCAGCTCTGATGTTAAATCTAAAACAAAAGACCCCTCAATAACGCTCCCTGACTCTGTTACATTGTGGTAAGCAGTGACATTAAATTGAGCGTTCACTGCGAGCAGTGCTCTCACTTTGACAGCCCTGACAGCTGCAGAAGAGAGTGGTCAGAGAGTTCATCTGAGGTCACAGCTGATGCAGTTCCCAGGGTACCCCAGCCGTGACGTCAGGTGAACTAATTCACCTTAATTCCGGTAAGTTCAATGGAGCAGGATCATTGACTTCAATTGTACCTGAAAAACAGGTAATCCGGCACAATTGAATTCAATAATCAACACTTTGTATCACAATATACAGCGGACTCCACACACTTTTTTCAGTTTTATTTTTATACACATATGATGGCAGGTTCGTTGTCATACACTGTGTATGGCAACCAATCACAGGCATCAGTACAGATTGTGACTGACACAACTAATCAGTTTGGTTTCTCTCATCAATAGTTCTAAGATGTTTTCTAATTCGATTTTACCATACAAAGTGTATACATTAGTAGATCTTCTAGACCTGTTGATGCTGGTTTATTCACTTTAAAAACCCAAGACAGAATTATCTGTATGATGTATTTAAAATGTTACCACCTGACATTAATATGAGCATTTAAATCCAGCTATAGACGGACCAGTAAAAATGCTAATTTTAATATCAGAGTTATGGAGTCTTTCTTACATGGAGTTTTCAATGTAAGTAGAGCAGCCTCATCAGGTCTAAAAGAGCTATTTAAATATATATTGAGTTTTGTATTATGTAGTACGATGACAGATCGGCTTTAAGTGTTTTTCTTTTTCCCTCTATTATTTACCCATGAGGCAGGTCCTTTCATCAAGTGCAGCACATGAAGTATGACGCTCACCGCCGCTAAACTAACAATATACTACAGCGAGCACCAATGATCTGCGTGTTATACTGTACTATTATTCTATTGAGTGTTAGTATTTTACATTACTAGTACTGTTTTTGCATGTTGTTCTATTTTAATTAACATGATTATTATTACTAATAATAATAATAATAATAATTTTTATTTATATAGCGCCAACATATTCTGCAGCGCTTTACAATAAAGAGGTTCATATTCAAACAGTCATAAGTAACAGTGGTCAAGGAATACAATTAAGCACAATAATAACAGCCCTGCTCATAAGAGCTTACAGTCTACAATGAGGTGGGGGTGACAGAGTACAGGGGCTTATTTATAATGATGGTGCGGCCAATTTAAGGAAGTGGGGAATAGATAAGAGCTGCATGTGTGGCCACCAGCCATTCTTTGTAAAACATTTTGTGTCTGGTGGAGGGAATAGCCTATGTCTGAGTGACTTTGACTAGGGGGCATTATAATTCGCCCTAAAGAGATGTGTTTTTAGGGAGTGCCTGAAACGATGTAAGTTGTGGATAGACCTAATTTCTTAGGGTAGAGCATTCCGGAGAATTGGTGCAGCTTGGGAGAAGTCTTGGAGTCGGGAGTGCAAGGTTCGTACTAATGCAGAAGTGAGTCTAAAGTCGCTTCTAGAGTGTAGAGAACGGGTGGGGTGATAGACAGAGATGAGGATAGAGAGATAGGGAGGTGCTGCACTATGAAGAGCTTTGCGGGTGAGAACAAGCAACTTGAATTGGATCCTACAATGTACGGACAGCCAGTGCAATGACTGGCACAGAGTGGTAGCTTCTGAGTAACGGTTAGCCAGATAGGTGATCCTGGCTGCCACATTGAGGATGGACTGGAGAGGGGAAAGTCTAGTGAGGAGGATGCAAATTAATAGAGAATTACAATAATCAAGGCGGGAGTGGATCAGGGCCATGGTGAGGTTTTTTTTTTGCTTCCATGGTAAGAAGGGTGTGGATTCTAGATATGTTCTTCAGGTGAAAATGGCAAGAGTGGGCGAGAGATTGTTTGAGAGTGTTTGAAGGAGGAGGGGAAGATGCTGGAAGAGATGGAGAGATTAAAGATTTTGGTTAGTTGAGTGGTGAAGACCGGAGAGAGAGACTGGAGTAAGTGTGAGGGAATGGGGTCAGTGATGCATGTAATAGGATGAGAGGAAGGGAGGAGCCTGGAAACTTCTTTTTCTGTGATTGGGTCAAATGAGGAGAGTGAGCCAGAGCGGTTGTGGGAAGGGATGGGAGTAACAGTGCTTGGAGGCTGGAAGTTGATTTCCTGATGGATGTTTTCTATTTTCTCTGTGAAGTAAGAAGCCAGATCATCAGCACAGAGGTCAGTGATGGGGGCCTGCACTTTAGGACTGAGGAGAGAGTGAAAGGTGTCAGAGTTTTTTTGAATTGTTGGATAGTGGGAGATCAGGGTGGTGAAGTAGGTCTGTTTGGCGAATTGAAGGGCAGAGTTATAGGTTTTTAACATAAACTTATAGTGGATGAAGTTTTCTGGTGTGTGGATTTTCCTCCATAGGCATTCAGCACTCCTAGAGCATCGCTGGAGGAATCGAGTTTGCGATGTGAGCCAGGTCTGTTTTATTCTATGTTTGTAGGTTATGAGGGTGAGGGGCGCTACTTGGTCCAGGGTGCTTCTGAGAGAGTCATTGTAGTGATTCACAGCCAGGAGATTGGGGGCAGTGAGGAGATGAGACAGTCTGTGAGTGTATGAGGGTTCATGGCCTGTAGATTTCTGAATGTGTGATTGGTAGGGGTGCGCTGGGGTTGGCGAGAATTTGTGAGCGTGAATGAGAGAATGGTGTTGTCAGAGAGAGGAAGAGGTGAGTTGTCTAAGGAGGAGGTTGATAAGAGCTGGATAAAGACCAGGTCAAGGGTGTTACCATCTTTGTGTGTCTCAGAAGTTGAGAGCTGTGAGAGGCCAAGAGAAGTGGTTAGAGAAAGGAGTTGTGATACTGATGGTGAGATGGGGCTGTTTATGGGGATGTTGAAGTCTCCCAGAATAAGGGATGGTAATTCTGAGGACATGAAGTGCGTCAGCCACGTAGAAAAATGGTCAAGGAACGGATTAGGTGACCCTTGGGGGTATACCACCGCTACTCTAAGGTGGAGGGAGTGGAAGAGCCTAATGGTGTGAACCTCAAAAGAAGAGAATGAGAGTGATGGAGCTGAGGGGATGACCTGGAATGTATATTGTGGAAACAGGAGTAAGCTGACTCCACCAACATGTCTGTTCCGAGGTCTTGGGGAATGGAAGAAATGTAAACCGCCATGAGAAATAGCGGCAGGGGAAACTGTATCTGAGTCCTGGATCCAGGTTTCAGTGAGGGCCCGGAGGTTAAGAGAGCTAGTGAGAAAATAGTTGTGGATGAAGAGAAGCTTTGTACATACGGACCGTAGATTCCAGAGATCGCAATTTAAAGAAAGAGATGAAGGCGTGCAAGCAATGTTAATAATGTTAGTAGGGTTTCTATGTGAGGTGAGGGAGGGGTTGAAATAGGTAGAGGGTGGACCAGGATTTGGAGATATATCACCTGAGAGGAGCAGCAGTAAAAAGAGAAAGAGCAAATCGTATTTATAGTTTGATTTGTGACACAGTTTATGATTTAGTACCCTGAAATATGGTGGACTGAAATTATTCTGAAGGGTGAACAGAGTATGGGAGCTGTACGTAGGGGAGGGAAGAAGAGAGGGTTTGATGTAGATGAGGGATGATGGAGGGGGGATTGGATGGTGAAAGTGAATGACAAAAGCACATAGGAAGCCAGACAATGAAATAAAAGACATGGTTAAAAAAGAGTGATAGAAAGTGGGTACTATTATAACTATTGTATATTTTATTATTAGTTTTATTATCCTTCATGGCCACTTTACACGCAGCAACAGGAAGATAGAAAACGGCAGGTGTCGGAGACAATTGTACATTTTACCTTCAAAACACCTTGCAGATACCTGAATTACACGCAGCCACTTCAAGGTGTTTTGAAGGTAAAAGGTACAATTGTCTTCGACACCTGCCGTTTTCTATCTTCCTGTTGCCGCGTGTAAAGTGGCCATCATGTATTACTGTTATTATTATTTTATTATTTATATTATACATATACAACAGTTACACATAGCATATAAGATCATTATGCTGGATTTTACATTAAATCACTAGTCGGACACTTCCCAATTATTTGGGGATTATTTTGGGATTATTTTCTATGTTCATTTTGCTTTGGGAAAGGCATTTTTGGATTTAGCACTCAACATTGATATTTGAGTTTGGTGCTGTTCTGTTTTTCTACATAGATAGATAAAAAGATGGATAGATAGATAGATAGATAGATAGATAGATAGATAGATAGATAGATAGATATGGTGAAATAAAGCAGTTGCTGCATGGTTGATGATAGATAGATAGATAGATAGATAGATAGATAGATAGATAGATAGATAGATAGATACAGGGGCGGAACTACACTGGTGCAGCTGGTGCAGCTGCACCAGGGCCCCGACCGGTTGGGGGCCCCTTCAAGCCTGGAGGGGGGCCCCCAGCCGACCCCCGCAAGCCGCCGCCAGAGGAGAGGAGGGTCAGGCAAAGGAAGCAGAGAGCTTCCTGCTTCCCTTGCCTGATCCCGCCACTCCTCTCCTCTGCTCCTCCGGCCCCTAGCAGACATCCGGCGCGGCTCCCAGGTAGGAGAGCATCGCGCCTGCGGCTCCCAGCGGCTCCCCCCCCCTTTCCGGGCCGCGCCGACGGCCAGCGGCACCCCTCCCCCCGGTCCTCTCCTGCACCAGGGCCCCCGGGGGTGACGGTCCGCCCCTGGATAGATAGATATAGATAGATAGATAGATAGATAGATAGATAGATAGATAGATAGATAGATTTGCATGTGCCTAATAACTACTTCATCTTAGCTAAAGCCCAAAGAAGTGGCTAAACCAGTTGTAATGGCAATTCTATGTATGTGATACTGATAATTGGGGTTACTACACTGTATATAGACGTCACCATATCTCTGAGCCGTTTTCCTTGAACTGATGCCTCCATGAATATGTGGAGACATTCATCCCACTCTGACGTAGCAGTGGAGATTGCATGTGACGACTTGTAGGATTCTTCGTTCTTTACACTTTTTCCCTATGTGATGGACGCATCGGTTCCTCGTCCATTTACAGCTCTGCCAAAAACAAATATTTTCTTTAGTCCCTGGATATTTTTTCCCAGAAACAAGAGTGACACAGACGTCTCAGTGAAGAGATGAGGGCTACGATTGTATCTAAAAACATACAATAAACAGTAACTGGAGGCCGGAGATCCTTTACTGGGTCTACAGCAGCCACAGAAGATTCATTACATCCCCTATATACACTGCGGCTGTCAGATATTACACTGAAATATAGTTTCTTGTCATTTTCGGACTATGAATAAAATCCAAGAGCAAATAAACAAAGAAAGAAAAGTGAAATCAGATATAAAGACTTACCGTACATATATAATGTTAGCAGTAAATGAATCAGTTAGTCCAGTTTCACGCCTTTATTCCATTCTTTATACTGCAGCTTTGCTCATATCAACACCGACACAACCCCCAAAAAAAGCTTTTGACTATATTTTATCTTTGATTATGTTTTACTTTTCTATTGTCTTTTTTTCCTCCTGTGTCAGTGGTACAGGGGTAACACTTAGGGCTGGACTGGCCTACCAGGGCAGTGGGTAATCCCACGGTGGGCCCCTGGTCCCCAAAGACCCCTCCACCCCCGCCCCCCTGTGCTGAACAGAAAAGGCCTGAGGGTCCCCTCAGACACATCCAACACCAGTGTTAGTGTATCGCCCTTAGAGCTATGGGTTACTCAGGACCGGTCCTTATTCTCTGCTTACAGGGGATGTCACGGTGGTGGCCGTGGACCGGTTCCGTGGCCCTGGAGGGTCCACAATTAAAAAGGGAAAAAATAAAAATACAAATAAGAGTTTGTCAGTGACGCCACCTGTGGGCTGCAGCCGGATATGACCACTGCTGCTTATGTCAGCTTCAGGGGATGATGTTGGGATGCAGCAGGATGATAAATCCTCCACAGGTAGGGCTAGGATGATCCCTGAGCTGGTGATAATAATTGTTA
The DNA here is from genome assembly GCA_033576535.1 of Allobates femoralis. NCBI lineage: Eukaryota > Metazoa > Chordata > Amphibia > Anura > Aromobatidae > Allobates > Allobates femoralis. Next base: position 39,443,094 of record JARQOC010000004.1, on the reverse strand, counting down.
ATGGTGTTGATGGGGATGCAGAAATTAGCTCAAACAATGATGTGGAGACACAAGAGTAACAGTCTTTTCTTTACCTTTAATGGTGGAACTCAGGTAGTACCGGGTACTGTTTTCTAAAGTTCACGGGATCTGGAGCTTGGAGGAAATTCTAGGCTTTCTACGCCAGGCAAATCCTGAGGCTTTCCTTTTAGATCGTGTCCGGTGGGCCCTGGCTACATAAAGCAATGCTGTGACCCTCTCTATTCTAGCTGTAGGAGAAGCAGCAGGGGCTGGCTGGTAGATCGTGCCCTTTGTGGCAGTCTACTTTCTACATTTCGAGCCAAAGTGAGGAGCGGGAGGGGTGCTAGCAGAGGGGGGGAGGGTGATAGTATTCTGCGGCCTGCTTTGTTCACCTCCCTCCACCTTGCTGTCAGCCGTGGCCTGCCGCCTGCTTCTATTTGATTGCGGCAGCAGCGGCCGCAAAGCACAGCCGTGCGGCCGCTATTACTACAGTGGGCGGCCCGAAACAGGGACAATATCACCGGCCTGGGGGCATATGCCCCCCTGCCACCTGGGCCAGTCCGCCCCTGACAAGCAGCGTGAACCCTTCTCTTGGCTGTATTTCTACTTAGCTCTCCTGGGCTCTGTAGTGCGGCTGTGTCTCTTTAGCTTTACAGTGAACGGGGCGGTGTATAACTATCTGTTCTCTGGATTTGGCCGCTGGGTGTATAATCCCTTACGATCTCGGTCTCCAGTGACTGCACCATACTTAATTCTGGGCTTGCTGGCACTACTACCACTCCCAGATCTTCCTTCTCTCCTCCTCAGGCCCTCGCTATGGGCTCCACACACTGTCAGTTTCCTTGAACCGGCCTAACACGGCTCCTGTCCCCAAGATCACTTTCCTCTCCTCCTTCTGCTCTGCTCAACTGTCACCTCAGCTCTCCTGCCAGGAACTGACTAGCTCCACCCCCTGCACCTGCATATCTAGGGGACCTCTACTGACATGAGCAACTGACCTGACCTCAGCTGTTAGAGCTCCCCCTACAGGCCCAGGTTGGGATATGTTATATGTGTACTTCACCTGGTGGATGCCTTGCCTCCAAGCTTGTAATGTGATTACCGGACCCCGGGGTGCCACATTAGTCTCACCAGGTGGTGATGGGGTGCTAGACTCACTGGGAGACGTGGATCCTCCAAGCTCATGGTCTAGGTGGGCAGATGGGCTTCAGGCATCAGTGCAACAGATAGGAGACACAGACATCCACAGGACATGAAACTGCAGGCAGGCGGAAAACATCCTAGAGATCCCAGGCAAGTAGAGGAGATACATTCAGGAGACTACAGGTAAGCAGGTGGAATGCAGAAAACTGCTGGCAAGTAGGTCCAGGAGGTCACAGACAAGCAGGTGAGAGATGTCAAAGAGTCTGCAGGTGAGTAGGTTGAATGCTGGAACCCACCAGCAAGCAGGATATTGGTGTATGGAGCAAGCCAGAGTCTTATGGGGCCGTCACACGCGTCAATGTCGTCAGTGATCTCATCGCTGGCGACATTGAAGGCTGATCGCTGATGAGCTGTCACACAGGCAGACTCACCAGCGATCAGTGGACCAGCGACATCGTGGAAATTATTTAAATATCATTTCCACGATGTCTTGCTCCCGCTGCCAGGCTGCAGTAAGCGGGAGCAGGCTGGTCTCCAAGGTGAACTGCGGGTATCTAGGTAGCGCGCTGCTTAGATACCCGCTGTTTACCATGGATACCAGCTCCCAGCGCTTGCTGAGAGGCTTTGGGAGCTGGCTTCTCGCTCATCTCCCGGTGTCACATGCAGCGATGCTTCGTGTCCACCGGGCGACCATCAACCAGCGATTTATCCCTGTCACATACGTCAATATCGCTGCAACGTCATGTGCAGCAGCGACATTGCACGCGATATTGACGCGTGTGACATCCCAATTAGTGTCACGAGTTAGTGGGAGACTTGGATCTGTTGATTTTAAACACGATTAACTTATTTTGTACCAGCAAGGATTAATGCCAGTTTTCCTTGATCGTATCTCTAGGCCAGTTTCATCTCAGTTTGCAGCAGTTTTTGTTCACACCGGCTTCCTTTAAGTAGTCACATGCTCAAATACCTGTTGCTGGTAATAGATCTCTTTCTATACCGATCATTATGGTGTCTAGAGGTCTCCTGCAGTTTCTTCTGCTGTGTTTTGTCTGGAGCAGGTGTGGACATCAGCCTCTGGTGCGTGGCTGCAGCTTTCATGTGAGTTGTATCCTTTCTGTCCATGTTCCCAAGTGTTTGTCTACCTCCCAATATTTTATTAAAGCAGATGTCTGGTGAACTCACAGGCCTTGGCGCTAGTCAGGGTTAGTTGAGGCGACAGCTAGGGTTTAGGCACATGACAGCTGCAGGAGGGAAGGACCCACATAGAGCAGTAGGGCAGCTCAGGGACAGGCTCCGGTTGTGTCAGGGTGTGTTACATCCCTCGCTTCCTACCATTATGGCCTTCCTATATCTATACAATACATGGCCTTCCTATATCCACCATGACAGTCCCCCTATCCAAGTCATGACTTTTAGGATTGATACCTTTATTAGGTGGCACTAGAGTTCGTCTACTTTCTCACTGAAGTGAAAATTTGCATATTTCCCAGAGGAGCCTTGCGGCTATAAGTCTCCTCAGCCGGCAGGCAGAATGCTCTCCACAAGGAGAGTAGCTATTCCCTGAAACCATGACTCAGCTTACAAATGGCAGCACAACTGTAGATTTAGATCTTTCTGTGCTGGTAATCATCTGGCTTTCTATTGCTTTAAAAAGATTAATAATATCCATTGACTTCCGCCATCTGCAAAGGAGTATGTTCAAAACAGCGTAGACGCCAGTGAAATGGCAAAGGTTGCTACCTTTCCTAGAAAGGTTCCCAAACAGGGAGATGTCGGACTTGGTAACTAAAGGTTTACTTTTTTGTACCTCCATGGTATGATTGAGGCTACAAAATGTTTGATCATTTCAAGACTGTATGGGAAAATCCATTGATTGTAAGGAATAAGATATTCCAAAAGCAAGAGGAGAATAGGTGACTCCTTTAAAACCCCTACGTTTAAAGATCTTAGAATTTCCCCACTAGGCGTCACCGTACGTATATACAACCGCCCTACTCCAGACAAAAGATTAGAGAGGTGATGGAGATTTCGTAACGGAGAGGAGCAGTATCATTTCTGCTTATAGGAGACTTTAAAAATATTATAGATGCATATTTGGATAGGAGTAAGGTACCCAGGGGGACAGGGCAATGCTATAACTCCGTTTGGTATTTAGGTCCAAGACATTTGGTTGGTGGATGTCTGGAGAGTAAGGAATGTGGAAAAAAGTGTTTTTTCTTGCTACTCCCCATCTCATGACTCATTATCTAGTATTGTCATGGCTTTGGGTAAAGGGTTATTAGATATTATGGTGGGAGAGGTGGAGTATCTGCTGAGAACAATCTCGGGTCATAGCCAAATCACATTTACTGTCAGACCAGGGGGATTGCAGAAGAGGTGAGAGAGGTGGTGGCCTTCTTAGAAGCAGCAATGACTCCTAAACTGGCAATGGAGGACAGAGAAAGATTAGAATCCCCCATTACCATAGAAGAATTTGGAGAGGCCCCACATGGAATGGCAAATGAGAAAGCCCCGGGGGCGGATGGGCTTCCTATTGAAGTTTATAAACATCTGGAGGAAATACTACTCCCCAAGTTGAAGGTGGTATTTGATGATGCTAAAGAGAGGGGGATATTGCCATCATCCATGAGAGAAGCCATAATTGTAGTGATACCCAAGGAAGACAAAGACCCAAGACGTCCTGAGTCATACAGACCCATCTCGCTGTTGACGGCAGATGTGAAAATCCTGGCTAAGGTGTTGTCGAACTGCTTGATGGCGGTTATCTCCAAATTGATACACTCGGATCAATCCGTCTTTATGCCTAACAGATCTACTGCGGTTAACCTGAGGAGACTTTATCTTAATATGCAATTACCAGCTGACAACACCGGCCAAAGGGGGATCACATCGTTGGAGGCCCATAAAGCGTTTGAAAGCATAGAATGGGACTATTTCTGGGGAGTGCTACACCTTATGGGATTTGGCCCACAGTTTATCTTGTGGGTAAAACTGCTTTATGCCCAACCATCTGCTAAGATCAGAGTTAATGGGGAGCTATCCCAATGAGTGGAGCTACACAGGGGAACGAGGCAGGGGTGCCCTCTTTCACCACTGCTGTTTGCTCTAGCGGTGGAACCGCTTGCAGCCACACTCAGGAAAGCCAAAGAGGTACGAGGGTTTAATTATAGGGTGGTGGAGGAAAAAATTGTGCTCTGTGCAGACGATATCTTGCTCTTCCTGGGGGACCCGACAGACTCAATTAAAAATGCCATAAATATCACTGAGAGATTTGGGTCATTGTCAGGCTAACTATTAATTGAAACAAATCAAACCTATTTAGGGTGGACCGAGAGGAGGATTTGGTAGAAACGAGTGCTGGGAACACCGGGTTGCAAATTGTGAGCCAGTTCAAATATCTGTGCATTCAGATATCATTGCCACTAAGTGACTATTTAAATACCAACTTGACCCCACTAATGGAGAAATTAAGAGCTAAAGTGGGAGCTTGGAATAAGCTACATCTATCGATGGTGGGACATGTAAATCTGATTAAAATGATACTGATGCCCAAAATACTGTACGTGGTACACAATGCTCTGGAATGGATCCCCCACGGGAAAATTTAAACCAATCAATACATTATTTAGAGGCCTGGTATGGGCTAAAAGACAACCTAGAATCAAACAGGAAATTCTACAGAGGCCCAAGGATGATGGTGGCTTGGCATTGCCTAACCCTGTGATATACTTTATTGCAGCTCAAAGCCAACATCTTAGAGGGTGGGCACATAAGGCTGAGAATAGGCCTATTCAAACACTACTGGAATTACTGATGGGTAGACGCCCTTTAATAACAGGATTAGAGGATGGGTCCATTGACCAGTTGAGGAGGACATATCCCACATTGGACCTTGTGCACAAATTTTGGAGGAAGATCAAACTGTTGAGAGCGGTGACTCATTTGACAAAATATACTCCTATCTGGAACAATATTGGGATAGAAGAGGTGTACCACGGTCCACGCTGCTATGTCCAAAGAAAACTCACATGAAAGTTAGGGTTTCACAAGTAATTCCTTATCGTTTATTTCTTCACTCCAACGCGTTTCGGTGCCCCCCTGGCACCTTCCTCAGGGATCTGGAACAATAGGAACTTACCTAAATTTCAAGGGATGGGACCACTTCAGGATTGGATAAACAGAGGAATACAATATGTATATCAAATAGTTAACAGACAAGGTCTGAAGGACTTTCCACAACTACGAGAAGAATTCGGATTTCCGATCTCAAGTTGGTATCAGTACTTGCAGATGAAATACGTGTTCAAAGCACAAAGAAAATCACCTTCTGTATCCTCACCCATCCCTTGTAGACTGTGACTCCTTGTGGGCAGTGTCCTCTCTCCTCACCTACTGCATCCTCACCCATCCCTTGTAGACTGTGAGCCCTCATGGGCAGGGTCCTCTCTTCTCACCTACTGTACCCTATCCCATCCCTTGTAGACTGTGAGCCCTTGTGGGCAAGATCCTCTCTCCTCCTATACCTGTGTGTGCCGTTTATTGTTCACTAGATGGTGGCCCGATTCTAAAGAATCGGGTAGTCTAGAATCCATATATAGTTTATTTACTAATAGTTAGGGGAGTGCGGTGAAATGAATTGTGCGTATACGGTGGCTCAGTGGTTAGCACTGTATATGGTGGCTCAGTGGTTAGCACTGTATATGGTGGCTCAGTGGTTAGCACTGTATATGGTGGCTCAGTGGTTAGCACTGTATATGATGGCTCAGTGGTTAGCACTGTACGGTGGCTCAGTGGTTAGCACTGAATATGGTGGCTCAGTGGTTAGCACTGTATATGGTGGCTCAGTGGTTAGCACTGTATATGGTGGCTCAGTGGTAGCACTGTATATGGTGGCTCAGTGGTTAGCACTGTATACAGTGGCTCAGTGGTTAGCAGTGTATACAGTGGCTCAGTGCTTAGCACTGTATACGGTGGCTCAGTGGTTAGCACTGTATACGGTGGCTCAGTGGTTAGCACTGTATATGGTGGCTCAGTGGTAGCACTGTATGTGGTGGCTCAGTGGTTAGCACTGTATACGGTGGCTCAGTGGTTAGCACTGTATATGGTGGCTCAGTGGTTAGCACTGTATATGGTGGCTCAGTGGTTAGCACTGTATATGGTGGCTCAGTGGTTAGCAGTGTATATGGTGGCTCAGTGGTTAGCATTGTATATGGTGGCTCAGTGGTTAGCACTGTATATGGTGGGTGAGTGGTTAGCACTGTATATGGTGGGTGAGTGGTTAGCACTGTATATGGTGGGTGAGTGGTTAGCACTGTATATGGTGGGTGAGTGGTTAGCACTGTATTTGGTGGGTGAGTGGTTAGCACTGTATACGGTGGCTCAGTGGTTAGCCTTGTATACGGTGGCTCAGTGGTTAGCCTTGTATACGGTGGCTCAGCGGTTAGCCTTGTATACGGTGGCTCAGTGGTTAACCTTGTAAACGGTGGCTCAGTGGTTAGCACTGTATACGGTGGCTCAGTGGTTAGCACTGTATACGCTGGCTCAGTGGTTAGCACTGTATACGGTGGCTCAGTGGTTAGCACTGTATATGGTGGCTCAGTGGTTAGCACTGTACGGTGGCTCAGTGGTTAGTACTGTATACGGTGGCTCAGTGGTTAGCAGTGTATATGGTGGCTCAGTGGTTAGCACTGTATACGGTGGCTCAGTGGTTAGCACTGAATATGGTGGCTCAGTGGTTAGCACTGTATTTGATGGCTCAGTGGTTTTCACGGTGTGAAGGCTTAGTGGTTTGCACAGTGCAGTGGCTCAGTGGTTTTCACAGTGCGTTGGCTCAGTGGTTAGCACTGCGCAGTGGCTCAGTGGTCAGTGCAGCATGGAGGCAGAGTGGAATTCGCTAGATGGAGGCAGAGTGGTCAGCGCTGGATGGAGGCAGAGTGGTGAGCGCAGGATGGGGGCAGAGTGGTGAGCGCAGGATGGGGGCAGAGTGGACAGCGCAGGATGGAGGCTCAGTGGTCAGTGCAGGATGGAGGCTCAGTGGTCAGCACAGGATGGAGTGGTGAGTGCAGGATGGAGGCTCAGTGGTCAGCACAGGATGGAGGCTCAGCGGTCAGCACAGGATGGAGGCTCAGCGGTCAGCGCAGGATGGGAGGCTGAGTGGTCAGCGCAGGATGGAGACTCAGTGGTCAGCACAGGATGGAGGGTCAGTGGTCAGCGCAAGATGGAGGCTGAGTGGTCAGCAGAGAATGGAGTGGTCAGCGCAGGATGGAGGAAGAGTGGTCAGAGCAGGATGGAGGCAGAGTGGTCAGCGCCGGATGGAGGCAGAGTGGTCAGCGCAGGATGGAGGCAGAATGGTCAGCACAGGACAGAGGGTGAGTGGTCAGCCAAGGACGGAGGGTCGGTGGTGAGCGCAGGACGGAGGGTTGGTGGTGAGGCCAGGACGGAGTGTTGGTAGTCAGGGAAGGACGGTGGCTCTGTGGTCAGCAGAGGACGGAGGCTCGGTGGTCAGCGCAGGACGGAGGCTCGGTGGTCAGGTGAGGACGGGGGCTCTGTGGTCAGAAGAGGATGGAGGCTCAGTGGTCAGCGCAGGACGGAGGCTCGGTGGTGAGTCTAGGACGGCGGCTCTGTGGTCAGCAGAGGACAAAGGCTCGGTGGTTAGCGCAGGACGGAGGCTCGGTGGTCAGCGCAGGACGGAGGCTCGGTGGTCAGCGCAGGACGGAGGCTCGGTGGTCAGTGCAGGACGGAGGCTCGGTGGTCAGCGCAGGCCGGAGGTTCGGTGGTCAGCGCAGGACGGAGGCTCGGTAGTCAGGCCAGGACGGAGGCTCGGTGGTCAGGCCAGGATGGAGGCTCGGTGGTCAGCGCAGGACGGAGGCTCGGTGGTCAGCAGAGGACGGAGGCTCGGTGGTCAGCGCAAGACGGAGGGTCGGTGGTCAGGCGAGGACGGAGGCTCAGTGGTCAGCGCAGGACGGAGGCTCGGTGGTGAGTCTAGGACGGCGGCTCTGTGGTCAACAGAGGACGGAGGCTCAGTGGTCAGCGCAGGACGGAGGCTCGGTGGTCGGCGCAGGACGGAGGCTGAGTGGTCATCGCAGGATGGAGGCTGAGTGGTCAGGGCAGGATGGAGGCTGAGTGGTCAGCGCAGGATGGAGTGGTCAGCACAGGATGGAGGCTGAGTGGTCAGCACAGGATGGAGGCTGAGTGGTCAGCACAGGATGGAGGCTGAGTGGTCAGCGCAGGATGGAGGCTCAGTGGTCAGCGCAGGATGTAGGCAGAGTGGTAAGCGCAGGATGTAGGCAGAGTGGTCAGCGCAGGAAGGAGGCAGAGTGGTCAGCGCAGGATGGAGGCAGAGTGGTCAGCGCAGGAAGGAGGCAGAGTGGTCAACACTGGATGGAGGCTCAGTGGTCAGCGCAGGATGTAGGCAGAGTGGTCAGCGCAGGATGGAGGCAGAGTGGTCAGCGCAGGAAGGAGGCAGAGTGGTCAGCGCAGGAAGGAGGCAGAGTGGTCAGGGCAGGATGGAGGCAGAGTGGTCAGCGCAGGAAGGAGGCAGAGTGGTCAGCACAGGAAGGAGGCAGAGTGGTCAGCACTGGATGGAGGCTCAGTGGTCAGCAGAGGATGGAGGCTCAGTGGTCAGCAGAGGATGGAGGCTCAGTGGTCAGCGCAGGATGGAGGCTGAGTGGTCATCACGGGAAGGAGGCTCAATGGTGAGCGCAGGAAGGAGGCAGAGTGGTCAGTGCAGGATGGAGGCAGAGTGGTCAGCGCAGGATGGAGGCAGAGTGGTCATCACAGGAAGGAGGCAGAGTGGTCATCGCAGGAAGGAGGCAGAGTGGTCAGCGCAGGATGGAGGCAGAGTGGTCAGCGCAGGATGGAGGCAGAGTGGTCAGCGCAGGATGGAGGCAGAGTGGTCAGCGCAGGATGGAGGCAGAATGGTAAGCACAGGACAGAGGGTGAGTGGTCAGCCAAGGACGGAGGGTCGGTGGTGAGCGCAGGATGGAGGGTTGGTGGTGAGGCCAGGACGGAGGGTTGGTAGTCAGGGCAGGACGGCGGCTCTGTTGTCAGCAGAGGACGGAGGCTCGGTAGTCAGCGCAGGACGGAGGCTCGGTGGTCAGCACAGGACGGAGGCTCGGTGGTCAGTGCAGGACGGAGGCTCGGTGGTCAGCGCAGGACGGAGGCTCGGTGGTCAGCGCAGGACGGAGGCTCGGTGGTCCGCGCAGGACGGAGGCTCGGTGGTCAGGCCAGGACGGAGGCTCAGTGGTCAGGCCAGGATGGAGGCTCGGTGGTCAGCGCAGGCGAGGTGGGCGGAGCCAGGCGGGAGCCCCGCGAGGTGGGCGGAGCCAGGGGGAGCCCCAAGAGATAGGCGGAGCTTGACGGGAGCCCCGGGGAGGTGGGCGGAGCTTATCGGGAGCCCCGCGAGGTGGGCAGAGCCTGTCGCGAGCCCCGCGAGGTGGGCGGAGCCTGTTGCGAGGTGGGCGGAGCCCGGGAGGTAGGCGGAGCTTGACGGGAGCCCCGGGGAGGTGGGCAGAGCCTGTCGCGAGCCCCGCGAGGTGGGGGGAGGCTGTGACGAGCCCTGCGAGGTGGGCGGAGCCTGTCGCGAGGTGGGCAGAGGCGTCTGGAGCGGTGAGTGCAGAGGCGGCTGGAGCGGTGAGTGCAGAGGCGGCTGGGACAGACAGGAACGTTCCTGGCCGGAACGTTTCTCGGCGGGTCCCTGTAGCCGGGGGCAGCCCGACTACAGTGCACTTGGTGACTTCACCACCATGGGTCCGGAGGCCGTCACGGAAGTAGCCTTCGGCTTTTATATATTAGATGATGATTATTGTTCTTTTCTATGTATACTCCTTTTCACATGTAAAGCGCCATGGAATAAATGGTGCTATAATAATGATAAATAATAATAATACTAATGGGGCCAAGGGGAATAAATGAGAGCAAAAATTGGCTATTTTTGACCTAATGACAAATCCTCTTTGAATTCTATAGATTTTTGTTAAGATGAATGTAATCTTTTGTACTCTGTTATCAGTTGTTTCATGATAAAATGAAGCTGACGCTGCTGTTCTTCAGTTGATAGTTTTTAGGAGTCTGTCTGCCTGTAATCACCAATTTATCGCACATATCTCCACTTCTAATAACCTTCAGAAACGTTTACTGTTCGTGACTTTTTGCAGCTCTTCCAGTAAACTGCATTTCATAGACTGAAGACTTTGGTTTTTGGGGCCCTGTATAGTGTGACAAGCTGGGAAGGTTATGTAAAAGTAGTATGAGATAAGCCGGTGGTGACAGGACAGACTTGAGCTCTCATTGTGTCGGAGTACGGCCCCTGCATTGTTCAGATTGCATTCCTTGGGAAACAAGGGAATATGGCCCTAATTACTTTCATGCCGTGATAACATCTCCCATCCTATGTTGAGATCCATCTCTATAGCCATGACAGAAGTGGAAAACATGCCGCATTGGGTCACTTTCTCATTGCTACTTATCACCATCCCAAGAAATGTCATCACCTAACATGAAAGCCTTTCTATTCCAGTCATTGATACTATTTATAGGATTCATGACATTGCATCACCGTGTAATATCATTTCTTACATACATGTGGTCGCAAGATGAATGCAGGAAAGGTTACCCTGGCGCTGGTTGGTTGGTGCATACGATACAATACGATACACTTTATTGATCTCAAGATATGCTATGGTGTCAAAGCAGCACAACATAGACTGAATTAGAACACAACAATAGACTATTGAAGATGGACGAGTGTCATACATTCCTATTCACCACAAATCAGTACAATTTACTAGAACTAGAACGCCAATAAGACCAGTCACTTTGAGGATTTCACAGTTAGGCTGGCTTCACATTAGCGTTTGTGTCTGCATGCTGATGGCATGCAGACACAAACGCTGTCAAAAGCAGGGACACTTTGATGTGTCCGCAGCGGATAATGTCCGCCTGTGGACACATCACTAGGGAGCCCGGCAGCCAATCGGCGCTGTCCGGGGGCGGGCCGGGGGCGGAGATCAGTGCCGGAGATCTCCGCCCCCCCCGGCCGCCGGTAAGCTCCGGGACATGTCGGCGGGGAGAACAGCTGATGTGAGAGCTGTTTGAATCTTCCCGCGCCGACACTGAGAGGAGATGTCGGCGCGGGAAGATTCAAACAGCTCTCACATCAGCTGTTCTCCCCGCCGACATCGCTAGGAGATTACAGGCGGCGGGGAGAAGGAGGACAGCAGAGCCTCAGCTGATCTCCCGGTGGCCGTCGGTGAGCTCCTGTGACATCACCGGCGGCCACCGGGAGATTTTTCAATGGGTCCGCAGCGTTCTCCTGCGGTGTCATGCAGAGGACACTGCGGACCCATTGAAGACAATGCATTTTTTGTACGCTTGGGGACGCTTGCTGATTGTCCAAGGTCCCCAAACGCACAAAAAAACCCAACTGGCTGCGTCCCGGGTGCGGATGCTGGACACCGGAAGCAGCAGATATCGTCCGCATCCGCACCCGAACGCAGCAAACGCAGGCACCATGCGTTCCTATGTTAAACATAGGAACGCAGTGCGCATGCGTTTGACTGCGTATGGGAACGCAGCAATACGCTGCCTTCCCATACGCAAATGTGAAGCCAGCCTTAGGTAGTTGTTATGTTGCGCCCCTGTGTACCGGTGGCCACAGTATGATATTGCAGCTGGGTCAGGTAAGCTAAACACCCCACACCAACACCCAACACATCCCCAATCCCTAGACCTAGTACTCCATGTCAGGCAGGGGATAATGGGGGGAGCTGAGTGGTAGATGGAGTGTAGTGAAGCAAACCCAGGAAAAGGGGTGGAGGAACCAGAATAAAACATGGGAACACAAAGTTGGAGGAGCTCGGAGAGTTCTGGTTGAGGTTCCTGGTGAGAGTGAGAGGGTGAGGAATGAGCAGAGACATCCATGCAGCCCAGGCACTGACACACTTGCCAGGAAGAACACAAACCCGGTGGCAAGTGCCACTCTATGGCCATTCCGGTTCCAGGACTACTGACCAGAGGCAGAAGCAGAAGGAGTCTAAGGTAGACCTAGGAGTCAGGTACACCGAAGGACCGGGTCGACACCAGGGGGCCGGCCCTGTAGATGTGGTCGGGGAAGCTTCAAGCCCCTAACCATAAATTAACCGGCTGGGTGCGGGGTCTTCATGTCACGTACCCCATCCCCGGCACAACGAAGGAAAGGCTGTCACATAGGGCTAGGAGTCCCAAGCGGGGCGTCCATCAGAAAGTCTGCGATTGCTAGCCTGGAGTATGTGCGGGGAATTGAAGAAGCCCGAGAAGTACTAGAGAACGGGTGTCTCTGGCCAGCCGGCCCAGCTGCAGACCGGCAACCGGGACCAAAAGTACACTGCTGAACTGTGAACTGACCTGTGTAAAACTAAGAACTGAGCAGTGGAGTAAAGTACCGGTCAAACTCAGACTTTGTGTGCGAGACTTATTCTTGTGGTGATTAGCCGGGGCTCGCCTGCACCTGCGGAGCTGCTGACTGCATATGCTGCATGGGCAGAGACAGCCTGCAGGAAAAAAGAAGAGAGCGTCTGGATGGGAGCCGCGGGAGCTCCAGCGATGTCAGTAAGTCTCACCACGGAATCTGCACACATACCGTACCCTCACACATAGACTATATACCAGTCCCGGGGATAATCAGCCCTGCACGTGGAGGGCTTAACACCTCGCTGCCAATTGCCATCATCCCCAGGACCATGACAAGCAGCGGTGGCTCATATTGGCCACAAACCATGGGTGGTGTCACATCCATGACAAACTCCTTTCCTTTTTTTTTTTGCTTTTTATTTTTATTCCCCTTTTATTGTTGTCGCCCAGGGCTACGGAACCGGTCTGTGGCCAACACCGTGACATTCCCCCCAGGCAACCGAGACTGAAGGGGACCGGTCCCGAGTACCCCTCGGCCCTGGCAGGTGAGTCAGTTACACATTCCAATAGCAGTCGGTGCACATGATTTCCTGTATCTTTCCTTCTTGCACATTAGTAGGATTAGCTGATTACTGAAGGTGCTCCACTATCTCATGAACAGCTCATATAATGGATGCACATTATTATTCATTATCACCATACACTTCTTTTTTCCACTACTTCCTTAAAAGGGTCAACATGGCAGTCAACAGCTGAGCTTGGCTTCTTGATTTCAGCTTATTGGTATCCGACACCCGCACATTATTTCCCTAGCATGTGATTTTACAAAAGATGGTACTTGTCACTATGGACTCGTAAAACATTTCTAACATTTTGCTACACGCAGAAAATGACAATAGTTCCTGTAGGAAGTCCAGTTTGCTCATCCCCCTTCTTGTAGACCCTTTCTGTATGGCACCTCCAGTCCAATTTGCTCATCCCCTTCTTGTAGACCCTTTCTGTATGGCACCTCCAGTCCAGTTTGCTCATCCCCCTTCTTGTAGACACTTTCTGTATGGCACCTCCAGTCCAGTTTGCTCATCCTCCTTCTTGTAGACCCTTTCTGTATGGCACCTCCAGTCCAGTTTGCTCATCCTCCTTCTTGTAGACCCTTTGTGTATGGCACATACAGTCCAGTTTGCTCATCCCCCTTCTTGTAAACCCTTTCTGTATGGCACCTACAGTCCAGTTTACTCATCCCTCTTCTTGTAGACACTTTCTGTATGGCACCTACAGTCCAGTTTGCTCATCCCCCTTCTTGTAGACCCTTTCTGTATGACACCTCCAGTCCAGTTTGCTCATCCCCCTTCTTGTAGACCCTTTCTGTATAGCACCTACAGTCCAGTTTGCTCATCCCCCTTCTTGTAGACCCTTTCTGTATGGCACTTCCAGTCCAATTTGCTCATCCCCTTCTTGTAGACCCTTTCTGTATGGCACCTCCAGTCCAGTTTGCTCATCCCCCTTCTTGTAGACCCTTTCTGAATGGCACCTCCAGTCCAGTTTGCTCATCCCCCTTCTTGTAGACCCTTTCTGTATGGCACCTCCAGTCTAGTTTGCTCATCCCCCTTCTTGTAGACACTTTCTGTATGGCACCTCCAGTCCAGTTTGCTCATCCCCCTTCTTGTAGACACTTTCTGTATGCACCTCCAGTCCAGTTTGCTCATCCCCCTTCTTGTAGACCCTTTCTGTATGACACCTCCAGTCCAGTTTGCTCATCCCCCTTCTTGTAGACCCTTTCTGTATGGCACCTCCAGTCCAGTTTGTTCATCCACCTTCTTGTAGACCCTTTCTGTATAGCACCTACAGTCCAGTTTGCTCATCCCCCTTCTTGTAGACCCTTTCTGTATGACACTTCCAGTCCAATTTGCTCATCCCCTTCTTGTAGACCCTTTCTGTATGGCACCTCCAGTCCAGTTTGCTCATCCCCCTTCTTGTAAACCCTTTCTGTATGGCACTTCAAGTCCAGTTTGCTCATCCCCCTTCTTGTAGACCCTTTCTGTATGGCACCTACAGTCCAGTTTGCTCATCACCCTTCTTGTAGACCCTTTATGTATGGCACCTCCAGGCCAGTTTGCTCATCACCCTTCTTGTAGACCCTTTCTGTATGGCACCTCCAGTCCAGTTTAGTCATCACCCTTCTTGTAGACCCTTTCTGTATGGCACCTCCAGGCCAGTTTGCTCATCACCCTTCTTGTAGACCCTTTCTGTATGGCACCTCCAGTCCAGTTTAGTCATCACCCTTCTTGTAGACCCTTTCTGTATGGCACCTACAGTCCAGTTTGCTGTCCAGGTGGACCCCCAGATATTTGTAACCTGTTCCACCTCCTGACCAGTGTTAGTCACCGGTAAACCTTCCATCTTTCTCCTGCTATAATTCACCACCAACTCCATAAGTTTACTTTATGTTTAGTTGTAGATAGTTACATGGCACCAATCCACATAGTCTTACACCACCCTTCTATGTTCCTCCCCCCTTAATACATCCGACTACCACTGAGTTTTTCGAGGTGGTAAAACCTAGATTTATACTGAAGATCTGCTGTATTCAAAGACAATAGAAAAGTAGTCTAGCAGGTAGTATCAATAACTCTCATGGTTAACTGGATCTGTACCTCATATACTGTGTATGCATATAATCTAACAACTGTTCATGTGACCCAGAGAAACTGAGGTCTAGACAACTAAAGGAGATACTAGCCATGGTTCATGGGACTGAAAATAAAGATGAACTAAGTGTTCTTACATGAGCACTGACCACATGCTTCTCCATAGTCACTACTCCATGATACTCACTAGATTTTTTTACTGACTGGGAGAACATTTAGTATTGCCAGCACTGCCCCAATGTTCTGCTTTTCCTATGCAGTGCAGCAATGAAGGACTGTGATAAAAGTTTTGGCGGATTTTGGTACCCGACATATATAGTCTGCGTAACGCTACTCTATGTGATGCCACCAGCATCAGATGACGCAAATATTAGATCCCATGGGCTAAACAGTCATTGTTTTTGTCATTGACTTTGAAGGTTGAGTTGGGTTTATAACCAAGAGTCAAGTGTCCAGATGAGAGAATTTGGAATGACTTACTTCAGAGCTTCAAGTGAGTTCATGCCAAGCAACGCAACGACACAACAATTCCATAACATGTCCAGTATGTCGTAGTAAATGTCACCACTAAGCAACTCCAATATTTCCTTATGGAAAAAAGTAATATGTAACCTGACAGTCATTGTAAAGAATCCAACAACATGGCCGGGCCTGGCTGTTAAAGCAATAGCTCCACAGCGACTACTTTATAATGCCTACAGTGATCTGATCCAAATCCAGATTCTGCTTGTTATATATGTTATCAATTCAAATTAACAGCCTATTTTGTTCCAAAAATCTGTAAAAAGTACTTTTAGTCAAAGGCGATTAGGATGGAAAAGTGTAATAATCAATAGCTTATCATCGTCTCCTTCAGGAGAGATGGGGGATCCATCTATAGCGGCCGTCACACGCTACGATAAATGGCTAGATATCGTTTAAGTGATCTGCGTTTTGATCGCATAAGCGATATCGTTTTGACATCGTTGCATGTAATCAAGCGATTTTACTATGTAAAATCGCTTGATCGTGACATCGCAGATCTGAGCTCCGGACCTCAGATCTAGCGATGAACGATTTAACGATCTGTTTTATCGTGGTGTATGACACCACGATGAACGATCTCCCAGCGGCAGAGCCTATGCTGGGAGATGGTAATTATGGTACACGTCGGGTTACTAAGCGCCGCGCGGCGCCTAGTAACCCGATGTGTACCATAGTTACCAGCGATCTCGCTGCTCCACATCGCTGGTGAGTCTGTCTGTGTGACAGCTCACCAGCGATGTGAACGATATTGTAAGCAATTGCGCGTGCACGTGATCGCTTACAATATCGCTAGCGATGTCGACATGTGTGACGGCCGCTTAAAGAGTACAACTTCGAGGTGAAATTCTGAAAGTCGTAGGTCCCTCTAAATGCAAACACTCTGCAATTTAATTTGCAAGGCTGCATCTTTTCACACTCTGGTGAAGACCTAGTCAGTGGGATAATGACATCATTGGCGGCTTTTCCATAATGGCCTGATCAGGGGTGTAACTTAAAGTAAAAAAGACTTAATCTGATTGTGGTGTACTACTGCAGCACTGAATCAGATTAACAATGGGAGTGATAGTCTCTGTCTGTGAATCCACAGATTCAAATAATATACAGTATAGGCGAATGCTATAACTGAATAGTCACTAAGTATGACTGTGAATTGATTGATCTGAGATATAATGCAGTAACAGCACCTTAATTACAGCCTATTTTTATTCTTAACAAACTGCAACCAAGGAGACCAGTATCAAACCCCTCAGTGGTGATTTTTCTTCTAAACTAAAAATCCAGGCACCAATGCTTGTGCAGCTTAAAAATCCCTGTGAAGAGAAAAATGATAGAAGACATGCGTAGTGCCTATCTAAAGGCCCCATTACACGCTTCAATGTCACAGCATTCTCACCAATAATCGGGATCGCTGGGACATCGAAGGCTGATCACTGGTGAGCTGTCACACAGGCAGACTCACCAGCGATCCGGACCAGCGAGCATGCAGGTATCGAAGGTAAACAGCGGGTAACTAAGACCCGCACGGCACTTAGTTACCCGCAGTTTACCTTGGATACCAGCTCCCAGCGTTGCTGTGCTGCACTGGGAGCTCACTGATCATTGGTCTCCCGCTGTCACACGCAGCGGTGCTGCGCGTTCAGCCGGTGACCAATGATAGATTTATGAATCGGTTCATTAATCTGCGATCAACGATCAACGACTCATCGTTGATCACTGATAGGTGTCACACGCAACAATGTCGTTTAGACATCGCTGCAACATCACCACATCGGTGACGTTGCAGCGATATCGTTACTGATATCGTTGTGTGTGACTAGCCCTTTTAAGTGGATGTATTTGCAGTTATCGATTTGGCAAACAAATGAATGCACTCACCTTAGGTGCGTGTAGAATTCACATATAGCACTGAGCGGTTTCAGTGACTTAATCTTTCTCCATAGTTGGTCTCCAGTTTACACAGGGCACTATCGTGAACCCGGATTAGAGCTCCAGTGGGGAAGACGATGCAGAAAAATAGTCCAGACCGAAAGGCGGTGGCGCTCCCAAATTACATATAGTGTGCGTATTGTTAAATGATATTTTCATTTTTTTGCACATTTCATTGAAATAGTCCAACATTCGACCTGTACACACCACCCAAATACTAATCTTGGTTCCCACCAGTTACCATCTGTTTTACCCCACATTAAAAAGCTCAAAATTGGTTCAATACAGACTCATGACACTTTCAAGTGCTATCCATATATTTGTTAGTCAATTAGAGGCTTTTTAGTCTTGAAATTTGCGCCAAACTTTTTCACTGCGATTTGAAATTTTGGGAAAATTCGGCAAAGCTGATAAATGCAAATTTGTAATGATTTGCCCAACTCTACTTTCAAGTCTTTAGTTTCCTCTATGAAGTGGTGTACACTAGAAGAACTAAACTTTAGAAACCAGAATTGGTTAAAATGTGGCCATTGCTACAAGAGCCATTTCAAATTTTCCTTTGTACTTTTAGAAAAAGTTGGGGATCCATCAATAGGCTTAAAGTCCCACCAAGATGAAAGACAGAGGCTATTTATTTATCCAGTTACAACGTAATTCTCTTTGCCAAATTTATCCCAAAAGTTGATTTGAGGTGAAGTAACTCACCATGAATCAGAAGAAATATCAAGACTCCTGCCCTGCCAGTCAAACCCAAACCTTAACAATAACATTGACTTCTTAGGAAAGTCTGTGCTCGAGGTCCGTGCCCAAACATTTGGTGTTCGGTGTGAACCCCGAAATTTAGAGTTGAGGCTCGCCCATTATTGCTGGTTAGCAAATAAGGCCGCTTTACACATCCCAATATCGTTATGATATTGTATACAACGACACGGGAGCGCGCACGTTTTTGGCACTAGTCCAAAATCGCATAGGAGATGTTACACAGGGAGATATCGGCAGGCAACGCAACTGTGATGTCTACGCCCCCTCCTTCACGCTGTGTACGAGCGACCCAGGGAACGACCATTTAACATGGGAGTGAATAGGGGAAGTTGCGCTCCAAATCGTAGTTGCGCTGTCACACAGCAAGATCGTCAAGCCAATATTGGCCAGTTGGAGAGCCTGCACAATTCCCAAACGATATCATTTTGGCATCGTTCTTGCGTCGCATTGCTCATTTACACCTCACAACACACGAACGATATCGGCGGGAACGCCCGAACCACGTAACTTTTTATCGTTGTTGGTCTAAAGCGGCCAATAGAGTAGACCCCACATAAATTTGTAAAATTATTTATTTTTACACTTTCAGCTGTCACATTCAGGTTAGGATCGCAGGCAGACAGTGTGAGGATTTCATGAATATAGCTGACTGACTGAAACCAATCACGGATGCTGGCATCTAGGGTGGGCGGGGGAAGCAGTGAATATTCATGTGTTTAATGAGTGAACCAGAAAAGAGTCTGAATGCTGTTTTATGTTTTGGAAAACACCGAAAACAGACAGCCTTTCAACAAGCTTTATTCAGGTGCAGAACCCAAACAGTAACACGGACGTACAGTAACATGTCTATGTTTGGGGTTTGGGTTCTCTCATCCCTACTTGTGACACATTCGCTTTAAATCCTTGTTTAATGTTTGATTAAAGGTGATTTAATCTTTTTTTTTGCTTGTGTATTTTTGAAAATGATGCTATTTCTATTGTAGTATTTTTTGGTTTAGCAAATTGGAGCAGGTGTCTCTTATCAAAACCTTCTATATGAGAGTGAAGTACCCAGTTCACAGTTGGTGACCATAGGTTCGTGCATATTTGGTATGGAAGAAGTTGCATAATCAAGAAATATTTATCTAATGGTATTTTTGTCTTGCGCCAAATAAGCTTGGTAGTCTCGATCTCACTGAGAAGACACATCTGGTTACGGTTACAGAGGGAAGCCTATTCGTCATCTCATAGGGTGCTCCAAAAGCCGTTTGGACCAAAATCACGAATTCTATGTCTAGTTGACAAACCTGCCATAAAAATGTTCCCATCTTCAAAAGCTGTGGTATCCAATATTTTATTGTACTGTGTGAAGGAATGCACAATCTTTTCATGCTAATATATCAGATCTGAAACGATGATGAGTGTGAAAACTATAGACCAGACACAGTAGAATCGGGTGCAAGGACATTGCGTGAATGAGTATCGGCCAAATATGTTTATTAGAACAAAATAAAATCACATGGAGCAAAATATTTTGTAATGATCTCATGAGAAGAGAACAACTAAAGTTTAAGGAGATGTCACCCTGTAAAATATTAGTAGAAGGCAAGTTTCCAATGGTTGAGGCTTTGATAAATTGTGCAAATAAGTTAATATAGAAGCCACTTTATCTGGGTTCTTCATTAATACTTATGGCACCGTCACACATCACGATATCGTGTAGGATATCGCGTAGAAGTCACGTGTTTGAAGGCGTGGCTGCGACATCGGAACGATGTCGTAAGTGCGTCGTAGCGTGTGACACCGCGTTATCAGTGTGAGGTATCGTGAGATCGCACATCGCAGATTTGAGAACATGTTCTCAAATCAGGCGATCTGCGATAATGCCATCTGCTGCATCGTGTGGTGTGACACTGTAGTGAGGTGAGCAATTCAGATTGTATCATAGAAATGGATATGGAAATGAACTGTGCACAGTCCGCTACTGCCCCTTGTGGACAAGTGCTGAAACAAACGCAGGGAAGTGGGAAATTCCCTTTTCAGCAAATGTGTTTACTCAGGAAGAGAGAGCAGCAGGAAGTCAGTGCAGATCCAGAGCTGAGCCAGGGGAGACCTGCTTGTGGATGTCTGTTGAAAGAGGGCTACTTTGCTACACCTTGCCGGAAAAATCACCCCGCAGAAGCCCCCGTGCCTGATCCTGGGCCACTGGACTTTGGTGCTGCGACTCTGGCCGCTCTGCAAAACCTTGCCCGCCGAGCACCCGGAGTGCATGTGCAGGGGCCGTGACCAACATAAGGGAGCCATTTGTATTGCCGTGATCTCCCTCCTGCTGCTTGGGGTGCCCTGAGACGGAGAGAGACTTCTGTGCTGCTGTGGGCCCCCTTCTGCTGCTCGGTGTGCCCTGAGACTGGGAAAGACTAACAAAGAAAGATTCCGTTATGGAAGGAGACCAAAGAAGAAGACTGAGGAGTTTCCCCCCCTTCAGCGCTGCAGCGGGACCCGTCCTCGTGAGATCCCCAGGCCTGCGACGTGGGAGCGACATCTTCTTCTGTGATAGACTGGTACGTGATTTTAGGGAAAGTTAGGGAAAGATACTTTCATTGTTGTGTTTTTTTCTTTTCTTGTGGCGTACCCGGAAGAAGTGAAGATCCAGAGACTCTAATATATACAAGTGCACATATAGTTCGGTTGACTGTGATATAAACATGTTTGCCAGTAAAGAAACGTTATTATCGGTTAAACCTGAGTATGGGGATTCTGTTGAGAAAGATCATACACACACACCCGCGGCCTTACCACCGGTCGCTACAACACCGCGATAACTATGTGTTCCATGATTTCTCCCATTCAGCGATGTGAAGACAAGGAATCCTAACTACCGCTATTCACGATCTCACCCCGGAATCGCCACACTGTTGTAGAGAATATCTCAACGTGCCACATCTACACTCCGATCACGATCCAAATCTCAGGTCGAGCGCACTCCCGTGACTTCTATGCGATATCCTACGCGATATCACGACGTGTGACGGTACCATTAAAGGGATTCTGTCGGGTCAAAAATCCATATGTAACTGCTATCATTTCCTAATTCCTCTGGTGAAGCTCTTTCTATTCATGTATTTCTTTTATTTATACTCACCCCCTATCCTCTTTAAACTGCATATAAAGAGATTCATTCCATGTGTCAATCACAGTGAGTGATCACTTATTTCTCTGCTGCCCACTCCCCAGGGAATGAATATTCATGTAGTGACATAACTGCACTTGCCACAAGGAATATTCAGTAGAAATCACTCACATGGGGGGCTGTATCCTTTGTCTGTTCTATTTGTATGCAGGAAATGTTCAAATAAACATATAGAATCTCTCACAGGCAGCACAGCTTGTGCTCAGAGCAACAGATGGTGGAGATTAATCAACTAAACCAATTTTTTTAACACCTTAAAGGGATTCTGTCAGCTGGTTTCTGCTTTGTAACCTTGGAACATCATAATCCAGGGACAGGGACCCTGACTCTTGTGATGTGTCACTTACTGGGATGCTTGTTGCAGCTTGAATAAGACAGTGCTTTATCAGCAGGAGATTATTGCTAGAGGACTGGTTGCCTCATATAATGAAGTCCTCTTGCATTGTACAAACCCTTCCCACCACTTATTGACAGTATACAGTGAACATAGAAAGCTGCCAATCCACTGCCAACAGGTCTTGGCATTCTGAGTACTGCTGGCAAACAGTGATTGTATCAAAATGGCAGCATGCAAACTAGCAAGTGACACTGCTGGAATCAGGGACTTGGCCCCTACATCATGGTCCTCTCAACTAGTGTAAAACCCTAGTGACATATTCCCTTTAGCCTATTTTATGGTAAAAAGAAGCAAAATCCCACTTCTCAATATCTTCATTATTGTCTTGGAATATATTGGCAATATAGTAGCCTAGGAAATAAAGAAACACGATAAAAAGAAGTTGCTCATATGTCAGGACTGTGGCATATTGTGTATAACATAACTGCAGTACTCATCACACCTCATAAACTATACGGAATTCACCATAAACACCACATTTTTTTGCTAAAAAACACATGTTATAATGTCTAGCTTTATACATTTTATGACCTAGGCTCAGTTGTTAAGCTGTCCAGCTTAATGGATAAGCAACACAAGTTTCCCTATGATGTTACAATGCAGAGGATCTTCCTGTACCGAGCTGAGCCTGAAACTTTACGACTCAAACATGATATTTTGGACAACTTCCATGATCCATCACAAATTTTTGCAACCCAAATAACATTATACCCATTCACCCAAGCCCACTCCCCCAGTCCCTCTACAGGAGCCCTATGGAACGCTCATTCTGTCTGCAATAAACTTTCATACATCCATGACCTCTTCATCACTAAGTTCTTCTTCCTTGAAATCACTGAAATACAACTCACCCCCTCAGATACAGCCTCTCCAGCTTCACTTTCTTATGGCGGACTCTTTCTTTCTCACACCCCTTGCCCTAACAACAACTGTTGTGGAGACGTTTGCTTGCTCCTGTCTGATAACTGCTCCTTTACCCCAATTTCACTGCCACCCTCCATTACTATTTCCTTGTTTGAGGTGCTCTCTATCTGCATCTACTTCCCCTCCAGCCTCCAGCTGGCTGCTATTTACCACCCTCCACAGCCAGCCACCACCTTTCTTGACCAATTCACCACCTGGCTACTTCATCATGGGTGACATCTCCATTGACACTTCCCACTCAGCTGCCTCTTAACTTTTATCACTAACTTCCTGTTCAATGGTCCTCCGCAGCCACTCACAAAGATGGCCACTCTCTGGACCTTATCTTCACCTGCCTCTATTCACTATCTAACCTTTCAAACTCACCTCTCCCCCTGTGTGACCACAACCTACAGTCTCTCCACTCTCATCTTCTAGTACACAACCTCCACTCCACAAAGTCATTCATCTAGCAGAAACTTCAAACACCTTGGTTTATGCTCCCTCTCTGAGCCCCTTTTCCCTCTCACAGACATAGCTTCATTAAACTATACAGATAATGCTGCCACTTTCTATAAAACCACAATAACTACAGCTCTTGATATGGTCAACTCCTCACATACAGCAAAACCCGCACAAATCAGTCATCCCTAGCACAACAGCCTTACTAGAGAACTGAGTCGGGCTTCCAGGGTCACTGAGCGGAGATGCAAGAGAGTCTATTTCACCGAGCACTTCATTGCATACAAACAGTCCCTTGCCAACTTACAGTCCAAACTCACTGCTGCACAGCAATCCTACTTCTCATCCCTCATATACTCCTTGTCTCAAAATTCTAATCAGCTATTCAACACTTTCAATTCTCTCCTCCATTCCCTTGGCATCTCCTCCCTCTCCTCTTATCTCAGCTGAAGACTTTGCCTCTTTCTTCAAGCAAAACATTTATAACATCAAAGAAAGCTTTGGTACCACAGTCCCCAAAGCCCCTCCTCATACATATTCAGCCCTCCTTTTCCAAAATCATCTCCTCTCTCTTCTTTCAAGATCACATCTCACCACCTGCACGCTTAACCTGCTCCTGTCCCACCTCATGCTGAAACTACAGAGTAAAAGTAACAGAACTCCAGCTATGGTGTGTGAGACTTTCTCTAGCGGCGACCACCGTCCGCAGAGGCTGCATGATACACCAGTGTGCTGATGACCTAATGAACATCTGCCAAGGTATGAACAAAGCACATATTAAAAATGTGTAATACCTGGTGATTATATGAAAGTTACCATAAGTGAAAAATATCTACCTCATATATGTGGACCTTCTGTGAACAAAACATACGGTCAACCCGCATATGTTGGGAATAAGGAAGGTTAGCCCTGGGACTGCTCTGTTTATGTCATCAAAGAACGTCATCAATGAAGAATGATCATTATTCCAGATCAGGAAAATATCATCACATAAAAAGAGCAGTTCCCAGGGCTAACCTTCACTATCCATCACGATAGTTCCCGTATCAATTTCCTTGACACACTGGTCCTAAAGGACGTGGAAGGTCGTCTGTCTACCGATTTGTTCAGAAAACCGACAGACCGCAATAGCCTTTTATACTATTCCAGCTGTCATCCACCCCATATGAAAAAGGCTCTTCCTTATTCCCAACATTTTATATGTGCTTTGTTTACATGTGAATACATATCATTTAGATTTTTCTTGATCCTTCACTCATAGAGTGGACCAGTATGTCGTTAATCCTTCATTGTATGTGATCTTTTATAGTTTGAGCAATATATGTCATCAATAGTGGTTTTGATGTTTCCATTGTTTACATAAGGTACTGGCATGTCATATCTTCACTGTTACAGTGAATTACTAACATAACACCATACCAGGGATACATTTACCAGGGCTACTACGATTAACATAATTTTGTAACACGACCTTACGAAGCATGTTGAATGTAAGGGACGTTCCTTGTTTTCTCTTTAAAAGCAAAACATTTTTTCACCAATTTTCCCTTTTTCTCTTTTACTGGTGGACTCCGGTAGTCCCTTGGGGTTTTCTTATCCCCTAAATCCCCCCCCCCCCCCTTGCCTTTTTTTACCACTGTTTTATTCCTTTTATAAGACTTCTTTGTTTTCATTTAGGTAGATAGTGTGTAACCCAAATTTACCTTTTGGGATAAAGAACCCTGCACGGATGTGTGATACACTATATTAGCCCTTGTGAATAAAGGCACTAAACTCTAGGTAGGCATGTTCATGAGATGCGCATTTTTTTCCTCTTTGATAATCTTTATCATGTTTAATTTCTTATGCTTTGTATTATCTGACAAGATACTAACTTTCTGTTACCAACTTGTATTGGTATGCTGTTTCATGTATCATCGGCTCTGTACATATACCTATGTTTTTTTCTTTGTCAAAAAATTTTTTTTGTAGTCTGTGAAGAAGGCAGTTTCATGCCGCAACGTTAAAGTTGACTATTTATGGACAATACCTATCAGCTGACCAATAAAAAGCTAAATCACAGAAATTCTCTTGGATTCCTTTTTTTCATATGAGTGCCGAGGTTCTATATTTAATTGATTATTATTTTTCCTCGAGCACCTTTTGGTGTAGCCAGACACTTTACCTTTAAAAAAAGATATGAACAGAACCCTCCTTCCAGCTGCCGTGACACTGCGCTTCACCTGCGGGGAGCGGAACCATTCAAGCAGCCTGTCACCGTTCCCACAGGTTCTGAAACAGCGGCAGCCGTCCTGGCCACATATCGCAGATGGCATCACGAATTCCCCTTTTCCTTTATTCCCATCACCTGAACTTTTAATTGACACCGCCATGTTCACGGAGCTGGGTTGCCACCTTGACATCGCCCTGAAAAGAACCATAAGAACTGGTCCGGCAATGAGTACACCCGGCCCTGGAGTGGACGTGTCAACTTGGCATCACGAACAGGATGTGAGCGGCCTATAAACATCAGGTCTCGTGCACCTTAAAGAACTGTTAAAAGACTGTGTAAGAACTAGGTCACAAAAATGGCGGTGAGAAAGAACGAAAGCCATATGCAGGTCCGAAGGCGTGACTTGGCCCTCGTCTTGGGAAGGACCTTGGTAAAGGCGCGAAAGAGCAGGTCCGCCCCAAGTACTAAAGAAAAGCCAAGTCGGCCTGCTTGAAAGAGTTGCTGACCCCACCTAGAGGAGTGAGAAAGGGCCAGAAGGGTGAGGCTCCGAAACGAGAACAAATGAGAATGGCGTGGTGCGATGAGCAGGGAGGCATCATGGCGAGCAGTGGTTCAGACACTCCGGTGGGTGGACAAGAAGATGAGAAAGCTCCCAATGCAACTGGGTACATTTTACTGGTTCAAACGACTTCAAAGAGGCTATGAAAGAACTGAGCCAAATGCTGAACAGTGCGCAGTTGTGGGTCCTTAACGCCTGGAAGCGGTCCCAGCTACAAAAATTGGCACAACGAGTACAGGTGCGGGAGCCTCCTGAACCACTAAAAGCAGCACTACCGGACGAACCACCAAGCCAGAGCCGGCCGTTAATACCAGAGCCAACAGAGGAGCCACTAGCTGCCACACCAGATCTGCCTGAACCAATACTGCAGCCAAAGCCAGAGGGTGAAGCCGCTGAGCAGGAGAGCAGTGCGAGCTCGGCAGAGACACCAGAGGTCGAGAGCGGAAGGGTGCATTCGGCATCCTACGAAAGTCTAACAGAGGGGTGTCCGATTGCTGCCCAGGCAGAGAGCAGGGTCAAGAGCAAGAAAAGATGGTCACTACTGGGCGCAAAGACAAGCCGCTGAGGAGGAAGAGCGACGACAGCGCTGAGACCACTGGCAGCAGCAAGAAGAGGCTAACTTGGAGGAAAAGGCGTACATGAGAAAAACTCTGATACTCAATACGGGGGAGCGGCGCCGTCGAGTAGTCATTGACTTCCAACTTCGAAACGGGTGGGGATTCATAAAGGAGTAAGAGCAAGAGGTTTTCGTCAGCAGAAGAGACGTTGAGTCATATCTCTTGAAAGGACACCCTGGTCGGGAGAGCAGGTTGGCTACACCCGGTGCATGGGACGGGGAGGCTGGTACGCATTGCGGGTGTACAAGATCCTGCAGCCTCAACCCCCATACGCAGAGTTGGCTGAACTTTCGAGAGGGGAGGATGGTTTGCGGGCAAGTGTCCCTTACCGATAAAGTAAGACCTAGAAAGTCAGTCTAAATAGTAAAAACAGAAAAAAAACTGCACAGCACTTGAGATATAATGTGAACTGGTTGGTGCAAACAGTGCTGCAGTGAATTTGTTCTTGTCAGTATAAATAGTAGTTAGAATGTTGAATCGTGTAAATACTGTATGCAACTGGTAAGTTAGGTACCAGGAACTGTAAAAGTGTAAAATGTAAAAGTGTGTATATAGATAACCCGCCATGATCACCGTATAATTGGGCGGAGGCCTTGTGACCAAAAACTGTTTTTGAGCCCCAGTAGGGGATACTGCTAGGGATGGGCGAGTCTACTCGCTAGGACTCGTTACTTGGCGAGTAGTAAG
Organism: Allobates femoralis; assembly: GCA_033576535.1. Lineage (NCBI taxonomy): Eukaryota > Metazoa > Chordata > Amphibia > Anura > Aromobatidae > Allobates > Allobates femoralis. The sequence continues at coordinate 39,415,696 of JARQOC010000004.1, read as the reverse complement.
GGACTCGCAGGACTCGGTACTCTGCGAGTTTCCCAGCGATTACTCGCACAGTAACGAGTCCAATGCAAGTCAATGGCAATCCTAGTTTTGTCAGAGACTCTGACAAAACTAGGATTGCCATTGACTTGCATTGGACTCATTACTGTGCAAGTAATCGCAGGGAAACTCGCACAGTAAGGAGTCCAGCTGTCTGCTCTGTGTCGGGCTCGGGTCCTGCAGGCTGCCGCAGCTCCAGGGTCCTAGAGCCCGCCTGCTCTCCCTGTGCACAGAGATGATGTAGCAGAGCTGAGATTGTTCTCAGTCTGCTCATTCCCTGTGCATAGACATCTATATCTATGCACAGGGATGTAGCAGAGAGGACATCGCGTTTTGGACTACGTCGGACGGAAGAGGATTTTTTTAATTAAAGATGGAGTCCCTAATGGCTTTTTTTTATTTCTAATAAAATTTTTTCTCTGTGTTGTGTTTTTTTTAACCCTTTATTGGAGATTGTTAGTGGCCGGGTCAAACGTGGCCTGACATTAAGAATCTCGGGCTTATTACCAGCTTGTATAACAAAGCTGGTATTAACCCCTTTATTACCCAGCGTGCCACCGCCACCAGGGCCGCTGGAAGAGCGTAGTTCAGCGCCAGAGGATGGTGCTTCAATGAACGCACCATCTTCTGGGGCGGCTGCGGGCTGCAATTTGCAGCAGGGGGTGCCCAGAAAACTTGGGCCTCCCTGCGCTGCGGATTCCAGCCCCCAGCTGCTTAGCTGTACCTGGCTAGACATAGAAATTGCGCGGAGCCCCACGCATTTTTTTTTTTTATTATTTCATGAAATTCATGAAATAATTAAAAAAAAGGGCTCCCCTATATTCTTGTGTCCGGCCAGGTACAAATAGGCACCTGGGAGTTGGGGGCAGCCCGTCGCTGCCTGCTGGATCCGGCTGGTTCCAGTAATACGGTGAAGCCCACGTCAAATTTTTTTCTGACAAATCCATAAAACAATGTAAATAAAAGGGACTGCATCTTTATTAACCCCTGGACCATGGGCGAGGGGTTAATAAAGATGCAGTCCCTTTTTTGGGATTGTTTTATTGATTTTTCAAAAAAAAAAATGACGTGGGCTTCGCCGTATTTCTGGAACCAGCCGGATCCAGCAGGCAGCGACGGGCTGCCCCCAACCCCCAGGTGCCTATTTGTACCTGGCCGGACACAAGAATATAGGGGAGCCCTTTTTTTTATTATTTCATGAATTTAATGAAATAATAAAAAAAAAAATGCGTGGGGCTCCGCGCAATTTCTATGTCTAGCCAGGTACAGCTAAGCAGCTGGGGGCTGGAATCCGCAGCGCAGGGAGGCCCAAGCTTTCTGGGCACCCCCCGCTGCAAATTGCAGCCCGCAGCCGCCCCAGAAGATGGCGCGTTCATTGAAGTGCCATCCTCTGGCGCTGAACCCCGCTCTTCCAGCGGCCCTGGTGGCGGTGGCACGCTGGGTAATAAAGGGGTTAATACCAGCTTTGTTATACAAGCTGGTATTAAGCCCGAGATTCTTAATGTCAGGCCAGGTTTGACCCGGCCACTAAGAATCTCCAATAAAGGGTTAAAAAAAAACACCACACAGAGAAAAATTATTTATTAAAAATAAAGACACAGACACCATTAGGGACTCTTTATTTGTGTGGCAGCACAAGGGGCCAATTAAGGTCTGATTTTAGTTGTTGCTCTGCTTGTGATTCATTTAGCGCTCCACAAGCCGATATAAAAAATAACCTATTTTTTTTCCTGAAAGAGAGGGAGCCAGACACAGCAGTGTACCACCGCAGTGATCAGAGAGTGTAACCCAATGGAGCGCACAGGAGGAGAGGACAGATATCAGAGTCAGGAAGAGAGAGGAGGCCGGTCTGGCTGCATGCAGGCTGGGCTTCAATTACCAAAGAGGAACAGAGGAGGCCTTATCCCCTTTTGCTGTGGGGATCCAGTGTGCACCTGGTCACCTTTCAGTGCCCTGGACATCTTTACCTGCGTACCACCAGTAAAAAGGTAAAAGAGACTTTTGCAGTGTGCGTGTGTCATTCCTCTCTGTTCCCGGTGGCCTTCACTGACTGCTGCAACACTCCCCATCCCATCTACAGCTCCACTACAAGCTGCACCTTCACACTACGCTGCCCCGGAGGTCCAGCCCTACCTGTAGAGAACTTTGCCAAACTAGCCGCATTACCATCTACCTCCAGCGGACTGTGACGGCGCTGGTGGCTCCTCACCAGAAACTACAGGTGGCGTCACGACAACTGTAAATATAATCCCCTGTAAATATACCCCTTTTTCAAAGAAGTCCCCCAGGACACAGGATCAGGTGCGGCCACCGCTCCTCGTGACACAGGAGCGTTAACCCCTTGGAGCCTGATACCCGAGTACCCCAAAACCTGGGGCTCGACATATCCACCAGGGATCACCAGGGAGGGTGAATATTGCAGCATTTTTGTTCAGGAAATCGCTGTAAAAAAGCACCACAAATGGACTGTGGGAATACCCATTTGTGATGCTTTTTTGGGAGGGTTAGAATGGAGACTATGGAAAAAACACAGCTCAAAAATGGGCAAGTTAACTGCAGGGACATCTAAAAAAGCGCAGCAAATTTCTGCAACTAAAACACACATGTGGGCACAGCTTTTGGAAAATCACATTGACTGTAATATTGAAGCTGAGGATGCTGCGTTTATGCTGCAGAAACGTGTAAAAAAAAGAAGCACAAATGCACAGTGTGCACAAAGCCTTAGAGTATTAATGGATTGTTGGTTCTCTTATCCCATATGAGTAGTTGTTGCCATTTTTTGGCTTACAGCAGTTGTTTAATAGGCTTAACACTATGGAAGTGTACCAACACAGCCTCTGCAAAACACCATTGATGGTCGAATACATTCTTTCATGATTCCACAAATTAACTCTTGACAGTGTATTGGCATTGTCCATTCTCCTCTAACGTCCACTGTCTCTTCTGCTTTATAAATTGTATAATATTGCTACTGGTGTCCCCTTTCCAAAAGCTGGTCTGGTTCAAGTGATAGGAATCCATGTAGAAAAAAGATATTTTATTGAACTTCTACACATTTTGGGGTCTCAGCGATGCTTCCATCAGGACAAATAATCATGATAGTATTATCTTCTAGCACCATACCTAAAGAGAACCTGTCAGCATAATTTTGGGCTGTAAAGTCATTGCTACTGTAATGCAGATTAAATTGATACCTTTGGTGAAAAAATCCGCTCTGTGGTTCATCTTTAATCACCATTTGAAATTTTCTGTTAATTAGATTTTGGTGCACAAGGGCCGGACTGTACACAGGGTCTTCTCCTCCCTATCTATGATTCTTCAATCCCTCCTCCTGGCTCCAGTCATTGAATCATAGGGTAATGCTGAGATTTCAAATGGAGGGGGCAGCGTATTCACAGACCTAAGACAAGAGGATGGGCTGAGAAAGCACAGACCCCAGGCAGGCAGAGGGACCAGGGAATCACAGACTGGGGGTGGGTGGAGGGGGTCAGTGCTGTGGTTCATCTCCTTCACAGAGTGGGTGGCTGCAACAGATACAGAGATGAGGATCGAGTTCAGTGACAGTGCAGAGGGAGGAGGTGAGCACACACACAACATTGCATCATCTCCTCTGCCACAGTGTGCCACAGTGTGCTAAATACACAGCTCAGTGAAGGAGATGAGTGCACACAAACTACAGCACAGTACACTCAGTGGCCATCTCATTCACACAGCTGAGGATTCGGCACAGGAAGAGATGACCAGTGTGGTCAATGCGGTTCAGTTTACATATTTGAATAGGGTTGGGTGGTCATATTGGGTACGTGGGGTTGGGCTTGTTAGAGTTAGGGGGGTGGGCTTGTAGGAGTTTGCGGCGAGCTTGTAGGAGAGTGGACGTAAACGAGAACTAGTGACGTTTGCCCCCAGGCTCCAAAACAAACACGCCTATGGTCCAGGGCTGAGGCTGCTCCCCCAGAATCCAGAAGGGTGATATCTGGGTATCAATGCAAAATGCTGACAGGGTGTAAAATGTCAGCATTTTACAGCCTAGATACACATATAAATTATACAAAATGCCCGGACAACCCCTTTGAGAGCTCAAGCACATGACCCTAATATGGTTGTATAGTAGTTCATTAAGGTTCAGAGCCATAAAATAGCAGCAATGAAATGGAGAAGGTTGTCTATGACATAACATCACATGTACACCTGGAGGTGTTTTGTTCACACTCTGGTTGGCAATTTTTGCAGTTATTAACAGAGACTGATAACTCAATTTCTTATATAGATAAATTAAAAGAAACCTTTCCGTCGGCGTTGTACACTTCAGTTCTAGGATATATACTGTAGATCGCTTAAAAATCAATAAAATCATATCTGCTCCTCAGCTCTCACCCCCTCCCTTCAGGGACAGAGAAATTCAGTCATGCATGGAGCTAAAGTTTCAGGGGAGAGGAAGCTACAAAGTTTAAAATGGGGGAGGGGAGACAATGGTAGCGCTGAATCAATCAATGCAGTGGTTTGCGTCTACTTCGAGCCTGAACTATTATAGTACACATTATGGACTATCATATCATTGTATAGCTTAAGATCACAGCATGTATGTACCGCTCTGGCCAGGGGGACCCATCTCCAGGAAGCATGGAGACAGACCGGGTCCCGTCTGGCCGCTGGCATTCCCTTGTGCCCTGCACTTATACTTACCCAATCCGCGCTCCTGCGATGTCCCCAAAGGCTGCGGTATCTTCCTGGCCTGTCTCCTCCATCTCCTCACTTCTGGGTTGCAGGGGGGCGAGTAGAGGGCACGCGTGTCGCTGTCAAATTGTTTAAATGGTCAGTAAACCCTTTTCTTGTAAGCCAATCACTGACAGGTCTGTGTATACTTAAGGCCCTCTCTCCCTTGGGAGGTGCCTGGGAAACATTGTGCATTGCTTATTTGACATTCTCAGGTTCCTGAGCATATTTTGCCTTGCCTTGCCAAAATTCTGACACCCCGTGTTTCTCTCCTAGTTCTGGTGTCCTGTCTACCTGCCATCCACCCGCAGTTCCTAACGGTACCCTTTGACCATTCAGACCACTTCCAGATAACCACGTTTCGTGTTCTCCCTGGATGTCTCTTGCTGTCCCTCCACTGTCTCACCTTCCCAGTTCCCTTGACCCCTTGCTTCCCTCCCTCCAGTATCACTGTTCCTCTTGGGTCTGACCCTCTGGTCGTGGAGCTGTTTCACTTGATCCTCCGTGGCTGTGTCGGGACAATCCCTGTGTTGGGGTTCGCCATCATCATGTAGGAGGGTAAGGACAGTAGAAAAATAATTATCTCCCCAGAGTTCCCCTTTAAGCAAAAGAAAAAAATGGACTTGGAGGATGTTAACCCCTTTTTAAAGTTGGAAATACTTCAGAAGTGAAATGTTACACATAAGGATCAAAATATGGCATGTAATGATTTAGTTTAATTTTATTTGCTCAGCCATACAGATTTCTCACAGAGGACATGAAAGATAACACAACGGATTTGATACCTTCCCGCTACACGGCTTATTGTGTCCTTATCTTTCTCCTACCACTGGGAAATATTTTTCATTGAGACTTTGACCTTAAGTTCCTCATTTTCACGTTGCTGATGCTGATTTGTGATCCATCACTCATTCGGACACTATCTTTTGAGCTGTAGTCATTAAAGTGTAAGCTGAGCCCGTAACCATATACACACGCATCAATATTCCTATCTGTCATTTGCAATGTGCAGGGTTGTGTGGTTGCTCAGGTGTCCTCAGAGTCCAGGACACGGCACCAAGACTTGAGTTCAGCTATTTCGGCTATGTCTCCCTGAAATTAAATCCATTCATCAATAGGGAAATGTCCTTTCAAAATAATTAGACATATGTGCATCAACCAGATATCATTTAAGCCGGCAAAGGGGATGAAAAAAAAATGTACATACGGTACATTTAATCAAAAATATGTTTTATTAAAATATATTAATAAATCCCCCAATAATGGAGAATACAGATTTTTTGCAAAATTCGAATAGGATTCAATTCCATATTAATTGATTTACTCATGTCTAGTTACCTAGCGGATTACTTGTGATCCCATGATCGTGGCCCCTGAAGATTCCTAAGATACCCATCATGAATGGAGAGGAGGTGCCCGTGTTTCGCCTCCACTCCTTTCTCTGTCTATGGCTAGGGTCACACTTAAATCTAGAATTGCTTTCACCGCATCCAGATCCAGATGCAGTGAACGCAATTGGCTTCACACAAGCAGCAATCCGGAAACCGGATTGCTGAAGCCGCAATCCGGTAACCGGATAGCTCAGGATGTGTAATCCTGAGCAATGCGGTTACTGGATAGTTTGCTCATCCCTGCTGCTGCAGAGATGAGCAAACTATTCAGTATGTGTAAAAAGTGTTTATTATTAAATGTTCCTACAATGTTTCTAGGGGGTGCCCACTCCCCCTAGAGACCTTCCACCCACTCAGGTGAGCAGATAATGATTTATTCACTTCTGTACAGCAGCCACCTCCTGTCAGCTGCTGTACAGTTTTATCAATGAAAGCGCCGGGCTCCTCTGCGAGCAGCGCGCATACTATAGCTATTGCTATAGTATGTGCGCTGTCCGAGGTCCTGAAGCCTTATACAGTAAGGCTAGGGTCACACTTAACAATCAAATTGCGTTCACTGCATCCAGATCCGGATGCGGCGAACGCAATTGTCTTTAAACAACCAGCAATCCGGGAACCGGATTGCTCAGGATGTGTAAGCCTGAGCAATCCGGTTACCGGATAGTTTGCTCATCCCTGCTGCCGCAGGGATGAGCAAACTGTTCAGTGTGTGTAAAAAATGTTAATTTTATTATTAAATGTTCCTATAATGTCTCTAGGGGGTGCCCACTCCCCCTAGAGACCTTCCACCAACTCAGGTGGGCAGATAATGATTTATTCACTTCTGTGCAGCAGCCAGCTTCTGAAAGCTGCTGTACAGTTTTATCAATGAAAGCGTCGGACTCCCCTGACAGCTGCGCATTCTATAGCTATTATAGCTATAGTATGTGCGTTGTCCGAGGTCCTGAAGCCTTATACAGTAAGATCTATGGGCAGCGCTGCCATAGATCTACTGTAAATGGCTTCAGAACCTCGGACAGCGCACATACTATAGCAATAGCTATAGTATGCGCGCTGCTCACAGAGGAGCCCGGCGCTTTCATTGATAAAACTGTACAGCAGCTGTCAGAAGCCGGCTGCTGTACAGAAGTCAATAAATCATTATATGCCCACCTGAGTGGGTGGAAGGTCTCTAGGGGGAGTGGGCACCGGTAACTAAAAGCTAAACCTAGTCCTCTTCTACTGGTGTTACCATCACTTTTATATGACTGGTTTAGGAAACTCTGTCCCTGTCCACTTCAAAAAAAGATTTATACAAGTACCTGGATGAGAATGAAGTGATTAACCAGAGCCAGCATGGGTTTGTATCTAATAAGTCATGTCAGACTTAGGCTAGGGTTACACATAGAAATCCACTTTTGGAAGTGCTTTCCAAGACCAATCGTTTTTTCCTAGACTGCATTTTGTGTCTCCTGTGTCCCTGGACGTTTTTTGGACTTAGTCATTTCTGCATAAAAACGGATATGTGTTAACGCATGCGTTTCCCATAGGGCCCCATGTTAAAAAAACGCTTGCGTTTTTTAACTGAAGCTCAAAACCGGATCAAGAAACGCTCCCCATAGGAGCCAAAACCGGATTGCTTCACAAGCAATCCGGTTTCTGTCTCCGGCTCTGCAGCCTGCGGTAAGAATCATGCAGGCTGCAGTTTTCGGAGCAGTTTTAGCATCCGCAATGCGGGAACCGGATAGTTTGCTCATGAGCAAACTGTTCTATGTATAGTAAATCGATAAATTTAATAAATAAATGATTGATTAATGTCTCTAGGGGGTGCCTAGTCCTCCTAGAGACCTTACACCCACTCAGGTGGGCTTATCCTGCTATAATCTGTAATGTACAAAAGCGCCGGGCTCCTCAGAGCTGTGCGCATGAACCCACAAACTGACCCCTGCGTGTCGGTAGACCTGTCCTTGCACCCCTCTTATCTTTTCTAGCTATCCCTTTTGCTGAATAAAACGATATATTAAAGTAGAGAATACAGGTTATATTTATGTGAGGTCTGAGTTTCTGTTTCTGTAAGTGTCCGTAGGCAGGGCTGTCTGCTGCTCCCTCCACCCGCTTATTAATTATGCACACCCCCTCTCAGGTTGCAGCAGTGCTGAGAGCCAGGCCGCGTCATGAAAGTGGCGGGGCTACCGGTATGATGCGATTTTAGCCCTGCCCCTTTCACACATGGCCTTCCCTACCTGCAGATTCAGTGGAGACAACCATTCATTAAGCTCCGTCTCCAGAGCTGACCACAACTCCTCAGTTGTGTGACTCACATTTCCCAGACAATTTAATGTAAACAATGCATGATGGCGTTGAGCCTTGCTGCCAGCATAGTAAGGAGGTGTGCTGGATTCCGTCAGAGCAGTTTAAACGCGGGTCACATTACCAGACAGGCTTTGGGTGCAGGTGGAGGACCTAGAAGATATGGAGGTGGCAGAAGCAGTGGAGGAACATCTAGATACAGAGGTTTGACGCGCAACCCGTGGGGATGGCAAGGCTTGTAGAGCAGCCCCTTCTCCTGCTGTCACCATAGTCACCCAGTGCCCAGTCACCGACATGTAATGCCCTGTCCATGCTTACTCATCCAAGTATCAGTGGTGAAATGCACCCTGTCACCCACAGAGTCTCTCAAGGAAGCCGTGATGTTGTGTGCGACATGCTGGTGTAGCGCAGGCACACTTTCTTTGAGAAGTAGTGGTGACTGGGCATCTGGTACTGGGGGAACGGCAGCATTTCTGTAGAGAACAGCTTGCAGATGGTGAAATTCAATCTCTTACCATTGGCATGGGTAGAAGGAAATGGTCTATTACTTGTCCACATGTGAGGGACCGAGGGCTGGCTGCTGTGCTGAGACAGAGTTGAGTAGGGTGTGTCCCAGACAAACGGCTGGTCTGTGAGGGAGGTGCAGGCGGACTTATTACGTTGCATTCATGAAAAGGTGGTGCTATCGATGTGTGACAGCGCTCAACTCCACCAGGTGTTTCCACTTACAGCTGATGACCTGTCAATCACACTGGCTGTTGCGGGTAAAGAGGTGGAAGTTCTGCGTCCGAAAGCCTCAGAGCCAACCTCTTCCTGCCCTGAGCGCACAATCAAGTTGTCAGTACAATGAGGTATCTGAGTCTTATCATCATCTGCCTCATTGTCTCACCAACAGGGGTTACAGTTTGGGAATGAGGGTCTACATTATGCTCGGACCCTTCTTTATCTGGGCCTGGATCCAACTCACAAAGATTTTGGGCATTGGTGCAGATCTTTTCCTCCTGACTCAATGAAGCTTTGGAGCAGACCTCTGATTCCTAGGCTATAGTATGAGTGAACAACTCTGCAGACTCACCCTTCTGTGTTTCCCCATAGTCAATAGGGTGGCTGGAGACTTGTGAGCTGTGAGGAAGCAAGTGCGATTGGGGTGATACCTCTGAGGACTGGAGTGTTTGTGATGTTGAAGTTGAGGTGGAGGAGAGCCCACTTAATGGAGCGCTTGACATCTATTGAAGCACCTGCTGTTTTTGGGCCTCATCTACAAGTTTTGGCGATGCTTTGCTGCGTAAGAAAGGGACGATATCAGATCGTCCACGAAAAGAAGTGGACATTTTAGTTTCTCTTGATGATGGTATTTGTTCACCAGATGTTTCTGTTAGGCTAGGGTCGCACATGGCAATCCATTTTTGGAAGTGTTTTCCATGCCAAATCCGTTTTTCCTAGGCTGCATTTTAAGCCTCCTGTGTGCCTGGACGTTTTTTGGACTTTTGTCATTTTTTCTTAAAAACGCACATGTGTTAATGCATGCATTTCCCATTGGGCCCCATGTTAAAAAAAGCATGCTTTTTTTATCACACCCAAAAACGCTGCTAGTAGCGTTTTTTGGATGCTGAACAAAAACGCAGTGACACTTAAGTGCACCATCCGTTAACGGATATGTGTTTTTGGACTTAGAATAAAAAAATTCAAAAACTGATCCCAAAAAGGGATCCAGGGCAGGATGAATGCCATGTGTGACCCTGGCCTATCTAGCTTGCTCTGTATTTCACACAGCAGCGGTGCCGTGTGACACTGAGTTGCAGCACTGAGAAAATGGCGAGCAGGATAAAATGGCCAGGTTTTATATGGCAAGGACATGTGACATGGCCAGCCAATGACACAAACCCTTGTGTGAAAAAAGTGCACTTTACTCTATACGTGCTGATAGGCTGACACACCGGATCACCCACAGTAAGAGCGGCAAAGAGACAAAATGGAGATCTGCATTATTTCAGCACACTCGTCTCCACAGACCCCCCTCCCGCCCACTATTCATTCCTAGACACTGAAACTCATAATTACGTTCACCAAAAGCATCACTGTGAAAAGTCAGTAACGCTTTTGGTGAACGAAGCGATATCGAACAGAAACTCGAATTACCGGAGTTTTAGCAAATTGTTCGAATTCGTCGAATGACTCAAACACCGCCCAAAACAGGTCGAATTTGAAATTGGCGAACAATTCTAATTGAACACCGCTCATCTCTAGTCTCAAGTAGAGACCACACAGCTCTGTCCTGGGCCCTGTGCTGTTCAACATCTTTATCAATGATTTAGATGAAGGAATTGATGGTAAACTGATTAAGTTTGCTGATGACACAAAGCTAGGAGGGATCACTAATACTAGAGAAGAGAGAGAGGATTCATAAAGATCTAAACAAACTGGAACAGTGGGCAGCAACTAACAGAATGGGTTATAACAGGGAGAGATGCAAAGTCCTACATCTGGGGAAGAAAAATGATAAAAGTATATACAGATTAGGAGGAATAGAGCTAAGCAAGAGCACATGTAAAAAAGACTTGGGTATACTAATAGATCACAGACTGAACATGAGTCAACAGTGTGATGCAGCAGCAAAAAAGGCAAACACAATTTTGGGATGTAGTAACAGAAGCAAACAGTCTAGATCACGTGAAGTCATTATCCCCTCTGCTCCTCTTTGGTCAGATCTCATCTGGATACTGTGTCCAGTTCTGGGCTCCACATTATAAAAAAGATATCAACAAACTAGAGCAAGTTCAGAGAAGAGCGACCAGAATGGTGACAGGTCTGAAAACCATGTCCTATGAGGAACGGTTACAGGATTTGGGAATGTTTAGCTTACCAAAAACAAGACTGAGAGGAGACTGAATGGATGCCTACAAATTTCTGAAGGGCTGTCACACTGTAGAAGGTTCAACTTTATTTTCATTTGCAGAAGGAAAGACTAGAAGCAATGGAATGAAACTGAAAGAGAGGAGACAGATTAGATATTAGAAAACATTTTTTGACAGTGAGTGATATCAACGAGTGGAACAGGCGGCCACTAGAGATAGTGAGTTCTCCTTCAATGGAAGTCTTCACACAGAGGCTGGACAGACATCTGTCTGGGATGATTTAGTGAATCCTGCTTTGAGAAGAGGGTTGACCAGATCATCTCACCGTCCAAAAAGAGGCTTTTATTCCTTATTGCCTTTGAGGATAGGTTTAAAGCAGAAAAAAAAAAATCATCTTTTTTCTCGAAGAAGTGGGCATTGGGGCCCAAATTAACAAAAGCCCACCAGGCAAATGCCCAGCGTACCCGCCTGCCAGACCGGGCTTGACCAGATAATCCATGAGGTCCTTTCCAACTCTACCATTCTATGATTCTATGATTCTATGACTGGCTTCATAAGTCAGAATCAATTACATTGACTAAAAAATTAATTTTTCATCCCAATTTCAATGCTTTGAATGTCAGTAGCTAACACATGTAAGGACTAACGCTCACAAAGATGTATAGTACTAGAAGGGAAATGGTACTTTATTAAGTATATATATCCAGAAGAGATTTGGATTTTCTTGTTTAGATATTCAATGAACTAAGAAGTCAGTTCTATGTCTAGATAATATTTATGGAATTTTTTTGTAAGACACAAGTGCTGGGTGCCAAATCCTCACATGTGGGTCCAGTACATAGTCTGATTAAACCAAGATGGCTTGGCGTCCTTCTTACATGTTGTATTCCATCAATATGAACATTTGTCTTCAATGGTTCAAAGTAATGTAGGTCATGGCCAGATATTTTTGCTCTACATAAAGGTTCTCCATACTGCGGTCAAGAAATATGAGCAAATTACTTATTCTTGTGGTTATTTTTAGGTGTATATATTTCATGGACCCCATCATCAGACTTTTCAAGTGATAACATATTTCTATAGATCCCAGGAGGTCGTCTGGGAGAAGGTCTGTTTTGAGTTATCACACTGAGACTAAGTTGAGGGCAGGTAAGCGGCAGGAAAATTTATAAAGGCTCAAACATCTCACCCACCTCTTCATTTAAAGGGAATCTATAGGACAGTACTACATATGTGGACATTCATATATTTGAAATGTAAATCCATCAACACCTTTATATCTTCTATATGTTGCTGCATTTGCAAGAAAGTAGTGTTTTATTCTATATAAAAATGACGCGCTCTGGGTCGGACAAACCATTTAACAAACCTCTGCCTTTCCAGGTTGTTCCGCACCCCTGTATATGCCTCTCACTGTCTATTTCCATATCTTTCACACAGAGAGTGAGCTATTAAGGTGAGGCACTTGGACAACCCCTTCTTATTCCCGTGTGAGCCCCTATAAATATAAAAAAACCTATACTCACCTCTGATGCCAAAGAAGTTCCACCGATGTCAGAACTGACGTTCCAGGAGCCCAAGTGACATTGTTATGACACACGAGCCCCGCAGCCGACCACCGCTGGCTTCCTTCTGCCTGCCTTTGATCAGTTAAGTAATTAACAGGAAGTGAGCTGCCATTCACTTCCTGTTAATTACAATGGAGTCTGAACTGCACCAGCACTGGTGAGTATAGGCATCTTTATGGAGTTGTCCAAGTAGTGCACAAAGGTAGAGATGGCGGAGGACCTGCTGCTGGGTTGTTGGGGGTGATGCCAGGAGATGTTGTTTAATTGGGTGTCATCAGCGTAGAGATGGTTCTGAAAACCAAATCTACTGATGGTTTGTCCCATAGGGGGAGTGTGTAGAGAGAAGGTGGGCTAGGGCTTAGGAACCAACAACAATAAGGGGAAGAGGAGAGAAAGAAGAGCTGACAAGCAAAACAGTGACGTAGTGGTTGGAGAGATAGGACCATGAGCGAGCGGTGTCCATGATCCCAATAGGGTGGAGCATAGTGAGGAGGAGCTGGTGATCCACAGGGTTGAGAGATCCAGGCGAATCATCATGGAGCAGTGACCATTAGATTTAGCTGATATGGTTAAATAAATTACGTTTAAGTAATGTAACATTATTCATTTGATAATGTATTTAGGACTCATAATATATGATTATTATACATGCATTTTACGAAGGGCATTGTGGTCTTGGATGTTTTTGATAATTGTTGTCCTTCCCTAAGTTATCTTCTTCAGTTTCTTTGCTGTATAATATTGCAGCCATGATTTGCTAAGTGATCTGCATCTCATCATTATACAGACCCACTGATGCTTTCATATTGTATTTGTAGTAGTATGCATCATATACATATCTTTTATAGTACAATAAAATCTATAACATCATTCAATGGCTTCTGGATGTGTTACTAATCTTTGTCTATATGTTGAGGGACCAGCTACTTCTCTTAGGCTAGGTTCACACCACAGTTTTCGTCTGTCTGGTTGTGTCCGGTGTTTTGCAGGATACACCGGACACAACCTGACAACCCCGGACAAAACAGAACTGGAGGGCAAATATGCCCTCTTATCCTGTTTTGTGCCGGAATCCTCCCTGTGCGCAGCTGCCTCTGTCCAAGTGCTGAAATTTCAGCAGTGGAGCTCTCCAAGAGCTGAAATTTCAGCTGGCGGCTCTTTTAGCTGCGCTGTCCAGGTGCTAAACAAGCACAGCTTGAATTTCACCGCCGCCGCTCGTTTAGCACCCGGCATCCGGGAATCGGTCCGATTTTTTGATGGATCCGTGGTGATCCGGCGACCATAGACTCCCATGTTATGGAGTGCCAGATCGTCCCGGATCCAGGAGGATCCGGGAGGATCCGATTTTGTCTAATTTTTGCATTGGACACAAAAATGATGCAAACTCCGGTTTTGTTTCCGATGCAAAAATCGGACAAAACCGGATCCTCTCAGAAAACCACCAAACCAGACGCAAAATATGCACAATCTGGTGCCATAGAGATACATGGGGAGCAAAATCTGTTCCGGGGCAACCCCGGAGCTGAAAAACCATGGTGTGCAGCCGGCCTTAATGAAATGGTATTTTCCCCTGAAGTAAAAGATATCCCCATGAACCTGAACAGAAGACAGTGGTTTCCATGGGGAAGTTTTCAGGCAAGGACTAAGCAAAAGGAGAACTGTGACACAGCAGAGGACTATAAAAGGAAAACCCGCTAATAGAAAGCAGAGTTTGGTGCCAAGAGTACTGAGAAATCAGACCTATGAGTTGTTGTTCCGCCTCTGTTTCCCCAAGAAAAAGTGTCCGTTCCCTTTGAACCATCTACCAGTCCTACCTGTGAAGAAACTGAGTTTATCCTGGTTTATCGCCTGTCTGGCCTCGCACTATAGAACTACGTAGTCAAGCCACAGACTCCGCCAGACAAAACCTCACAGCAGAGCTACAAGGTAAGGCCACAGACTCCGCCGGTCAAGAGCCCACAGCCGATCTACGAGGTCGAACTGCAGATTCCACCAGACAAAACCTCACAGCGGAGCTACAAGGTCAAGCCGCAGACTCCACTGGTCAAAACCTCACAACAGAGCTACAAGGTCAAGCTGCAGACTCTGCTGGTGAAGACCTTACAGCCGATCTTCGTGGTAAAGCTGCAGCCTCTGCTGGTAAAGACCTTACAGCCGATCTACGTGGTAAGGCTGCAGACTCTGCTGGTGAATACCTTACAGCCGATCTACGTGGTAAAGCTGAAAACTCTGCTGGTGAATACCTTAAAGCCGATCTACGTGGTAAAGCTGAAAACTCTGCTGGTGAATACCTTAAAGCCGATCTACGTGGTAAAGCTGAAAACTCTGCTGGTGAATACCTTACAGCCGATCTACGTGGTAAAGCTGAAAACTCTGCTGGTGAATACCTTAAAGCCGATCTACGTGGTAAGGCTGCAGACTCTGCTGGTGAAGACCTTTCAGCCGATCTACGTGGTAAAGCTGCAGACTCTGCTGGTGAAGACCTTACAGCCGATCTACGTGGTAAAGCTGAAGACTCTGCTGGTGAAGACCTTACAGCCGATCTACGTTGTAAAGCTGCAGACTCTGCTGGTGAAGACCTTACAGCCGATCTACGTGGTAAAGCTGCAGACTCTGCTGGTGAAGACCTTACAGCCGATCTACGTGGTAAAGCTGAAGACTCTGCTGGTGAAGACCTTACAGCCGATCTTCGTGGTAAAGCTGCAGACTCTGCTGGTGAAGACCTTTCAGCCGATCTACGTGGTAAAGCTGCAGACTCTGCTGGTGAATACCTTACATCCGATCTTCGTGGTAAAGCTGCAGACTCTGCTGGTGAAGACCTTACAGCCGATCTACGTGGTAAAGCTGCAGACTCTGCTGGTGAAGACCTTACAGCCGATCTACGTGGTAAAGCTGCAGACTCCGCCAGTCAAACCCTCACATCAGAGCTATGAGGTCAAGCCGCAGACTCCACCAGTCAAGACCCCACAGCCAATCTACACGTCAAGCCACAGACATAGGCATTCAACATCCAAGATCCAGAGTGGTCCGGGCTCTCACTTCCTGCTAAGCTGTGAGGTACCTGAAGGGACGTGAACAAAGCAGTAGACCAGGCCCTCCTCCCTTTTCCTTAGTACAAACTTTATTCGGGCACTGATAATAACCCAAGGGAAGAGTACGCGGGAGCACAGTGTAGTGTAAGTAGAACGGAGACTGAGGGGATTGACCTACCTGATAGAGTTTAGTGAAAGTCTCAGAGATCAGAAGATGGGAAGAAGACCAGACAAGTGATGGGAAGGCGCATGGGGGCCAGACAGGTGAGCGGTGAGGTGAGTATAAGTATTTTTATTTTATCCTTTTGATTGCCAGGTTAAAAAAACTGTAGCCAATGGCCGCCACTATGTTGATTCCTTCACTAAAGCAAACTACTAAAATTTCACATATTTAGTTTACGGATTTTTGTAAAATTCCACTCAAATCTATTCGCTCATCTCAAGTTGCCAGTGTGTCAGTCGCAGGGCCAAGCTATTCAGCAGCGGGGCCAGAGTTCTGCTCACCATTGCGGTGCCCAGCAGCTGTAGTCATAACAGCACATGTAAAAGGGAGCAGTAAATGGGATAAAGTTTCTTCGTGATGCCAGTTGGGATAATCAGCCAGATGTGGCTGGCAGGGGTTTACCTGCGTGACTGCAGTGCAGGTGGTTAACCCTTCCCAACCAGGGCTGGCTCTCAGGTTGATGATGGGGGTGATTGTGGTGGGTGTAGTGGAAGTAGTAAACAGCAGGTGTCAATCTTTGCTTTACCTTTTTACTGCAAGTTTATGTGCAAAGTCCAGGGTTGTACATTCACCATCAGGCAGGGGGTCCAAACAGTCTGATGAGAACTGTAGTTTGCTCTGCTGGGTGAGTATATATTGGCCTCTCTGCTGACTTTTCTTAAACTTTAGGTTTCTTGATGCATGTTGCTCTCCAGTGCTCCCTCTAGGTTGCTGTGAGTTACTTCCTGCAAGGCTGGTAGTGCGGGTCCTGTGATTATACGTGCCTATAGCAGTTCTCTGATCCTTTATACTATTGACAGCCCAGAAAACTCCACTTAAATTGCTGGTGAGGTTAAAATTTACCAGCATCTAGTTGTGCTACCAGTCCCTATAAGCCTGAATGACCTAGGGACTGGTCCCCTAACTGCAGCTGGTCCCTGCAGAGCAGCTCCTGCTTCCTCATCACTAGACTTCTCCTTCGCCTACTCTGTCCTACTTCACCCTAACTAACCCCTCCCTCCAACCAGAGGCTGAATCACAGCCCAACCCAGGCCTTTAGTGCTCAGCATCTTGGTTAGAGATCAGGAAGTGTGTGTGTATGCTTCGGACTTCCAGCAGAGGGACCCCAATTCCTATTAGACATGGCATTACATGATGTTATAGCAATACCTTTTTGTGGCGGCCAGACGGAGGTGCACCACACCTGTATTATTTTTACAAATGTACATCTAATAAAATGTAATCATTGTTTATTCCTTATTTCATCTTTATTATTGTATTATTGAATTACTTATATTTCCTTATGATAAAGCTTGGGAATGGGTTCTCTGTTTGCAACATGTTATACGTGACAGTTTTCTGAGCGAGCACAAAGTGTTTCGAGGTGCATGGACTTAGGTAACCCTGTTTAGTCAGTTACACAAATGCATAAACATATATTAAATGGAAAACAAATGTCGAATTATAGCATTTCTAACCTAAGTATTTCAAAGACATTACCCGAAGATTCACTGAAACACTGTCCTCTAACATTGGGGGAGTAGAAGTCCAGTGTGTGTAATGTATCATGGAAGTGAAATCTGTCATAGAAAATGTGGTCTTTAGTGATGAGAGATCATTACCACGGTCGGGTGCTTAGTACGCGTTACAGACAGAAGGATGCTCGGATGGGCGCGACTTGAGTATGTTAGTATAATGGAAGTCAATGAGGACCACAAGCATTTTTCTGGCAACTCGTTATTCCGGGGTACTCAAGTCGCGCCCATCCATGCATCCAACTGATCGTAACAAGTAAGGCCGGCTTCACACCACGATTTTTTCGGGTCCGGGGCTGTCGGGTGTGAATCTGACAGCCCGGACCCGGCTTTGTACTAATGCATGCCTGTGATGCCGGATGGGGCCGGATGGCAGTGATTTGCCATCTGGTTTTGTCCCTAACCCGGCAGCATCAGGCTGCATTCGATTTTTGTCCCGGACACAAAATCGCAGCCTGTAGGATTTTTGTGTCCGGGGCAAAAATCTGACAAAATCAGATCCTACCAGATTCTCCTGGATCCAGTGCGATCCGGCACCCCCTAACATGGGAGGCTACGGGCGCCGGGTCGCACCGGATCCGACAGAAAATTGGATTCGGCTGCGGGACTCCGGGTGCTGAAGTTCAGCAGTGGCCGGCACTGAACTTCATCACCTAGAGAGCTCCCGGCTGAAATTTCAGAACTATGGCTAGCTGCCAGCTAGACACGATTCTGAAATTTCAGGACTGGACAGCGGCCTCAGCCACACACTGCGGATTATGGCAGAAAACAGGACGGTAGGGCATATTAACCCTCCGGTTCTGTCCGCAGCAGTCAGTCTGTGGCCGGTGCATCCAGCAAAACACCGGACACAGCCTGACAGCAGAAAAACATGGTGTGAAGCCGGCCTGATGAGCACTGTAGTGATGGCACGCTCATCATTACTACTCTTCTAATCGTTGGGGTCTTTTGAAGAGGTTTCTCTGTACATGAAATCCTAGAATGTTTATTTTCCAAAATATGAAAAATAACCCCAAACCCTTTAATCTCATTGAATGTTGGTCACCATTGAAATATGCTCCATTGGTCTACAAGAGCCGTTTAGAGTTCCCCAACAATTTCCTTAGCATTTGACAGTTGGAATCACCACCTGTGCAAGAGATTAAATTACCAATTGTCAAACGCTAAAGTAATCCTGAAAACCTGCACTGCTGGTGGGTCCTGAGGACTGGAGTTGGGGTGCACTGGTTTAGAGGATACACAATACTATTGCCCAACTCCATGAATTGGATTGTAGACCACATTACAAGAGTTATTCTGTTGCCTGAAGGATATTTTCTAAATCGGTGACTTTCTTAATTATTGAGTTCTAATTTCTTGACCGTATTTTCTGCTGAGCCACACAGGAATATTTGCATTTGTTGTCTTAACGACTGAAGTTATCCCCTAACCTGTTGCGTGTCTTGCAGCGATATCAACGCTCAACAGATTAACTACAATTTGACATTGACAAATCCTTAACGAGATTATTAGGTAGCTGGACATCAGAAATGATTGCTATGAATGTAGTGAGCTGGGGATACATGTTGAGACTGAAGAGCAGAACAGAAGTTGAACGTACTAATCATGTGTGTTATGTTAATCCACCAAAGGGAAACACTGAACGTGACAATGACCACAAACAAGACGTGGAAACCTTAATCTGAGCCTATTGAAAGGTAAATGGGGTTCAATGGTCGGCATTTGAAGTCATTGTTCAAAGCCATTAAAACTTCTGGTCTAAGATGACATGCGTTGGCGAGATCACAAAACATTGTCCCCACGTGGAGTGACATTGCTGCCCCACATACGTGACTTGGTTGAAATTGATGGATGTGTCATTTTGTAACCCTACTATGTAACTACAATAGGTGCAGGGGTTGCGATCGCACCCGGGCCCTGCAGCCTAGGGGGGCCCGAAAAGTCACTCTGGCCTATAGAAAAAGACTAATACTATTAAAGATTTGCAATAATTGGGGGCCCCATTAGAGCTTTTGCATCGGGGCCCTGGGGCCTGAAGTTACGCCGCTGAACCCTACTATGTTACTAATGTGATTTTGCATTCTGGATTATTTAAAATCTTGTGTATTATCAGAAATGTTTGCCGATCCAAAACTGCCTGTGCTGTGATTACAGGATGAATAACTATGTCATTGAGCCATTGCTTGAATATATTGTGATTTCTTGCTTGGGGGGGCTAAACGAACATGTATATGTGCATATCATACATCCGGAGGGTAAGGGGGGTGGACACTCATTCTTTTTTGATTACAGCCGTATGAGTGAATAATGGGACACTCGTATTCACTAGACACTCGGGCCACAATTTATCAAACAGTTTTCACTAGCATTCTAAAGTAAGACTGGTCAAAATATTACTAACATTTTTTGCACACCTCATTGCACTTTAAAAACATTGCTATTTGTGTTAATTTTATGCCAGTCCTGGCCAGTTGCTCTATTTGGAAAAGTGGGCTGAGATTTACATACGGGGGCATGGCTGAGGTTCACATCAGTGGGTATGACTGAGGTTCACATCAGTGGGCATGGCTGAGGTTCACATCAGTGGGCATGGCTAAGGTTCACATCAGTGGGTATGGCTGGGTTCACATCAGTGGGCATGGCTGAGGTTCACATCAGTGGGCATGATTTAGGTTCACATGAGGGGGAATGGTGGAGGTTCACATCAGTGGGTATGGCTGAGGTTCACATCAATGGGCATGGTTTAGGTTCACATGAGGGGGAATGGTGGAGGTTCACATCAGTGGGTATGGCTGAGGTTCACATCAGTGGGCATGGTTTAGGTTCACATGAGGGAGACTGGTGGAGGTTCACATCAGGGGTTATGGCTGAGGTTTAAATTAGGAGGAATAGTGGAGCTTCACATCAGTGGGCATGGCTGAAGTTCACATCAGGGGGCGAAGCTGAGGCTCACTTCAGTGAACATGGCTGAGGTTTACATCAGGGCACATGGCTGACGTTCCCATAATTGACATCAAGAGGCATAACTAAGGTTTATATCATTTACATCAGGGGCATTGTTGAGGTTCACATCAATGGGTATGACTGAGGTTCACATTCGGGGTCATGGCCAAGGTTCACATCAGTAGGCGTGCCTTTGGTTCACATCAGTAGGCATGGCCGAGGTACAGATCAGTAGGCATGGCTGAGGGTCACATCAATGGGCATGGTAGAGGCACACATGAGTGGGCATGGCTGAGGTTCACATCAGAGGGCTTGGCTGAGGTTTACATAAGTGGACATGGCTGAGATTTACATCAGTGGACATGCCTTAGGTGAACATTTGGAGGAATGGTAGAGGTTCACATCAGGGGGTATGACTGAAGTTCACATTAGGGGGCAAAGCTGAGGCTCACTTCAGTGAACATGGCTGAGGTTTACATCAGGTCACATGGCTGAGATTCACATCATTCACAACAAGGGGCTCACATTAATGAACATAACTGAGGTTCACATCAGTGGGCATGGATGACGATCACATACAGGGTTATGGCTGAGTTTCACATCATTAGGCATGGCCAAGGTTCACATCAGTAGACATTAGCTGAGGCTAACATCAGTGGGCATGGAAGAGGTTTACGTGAGTGGGCATGGCCGAGTTTCACATTAGTGGGCATTGCTGAGGTTCGGATCAGTGGGCATGGCTGAGGTTTACATCAGTGGACATGCCTAATATTCACATCAGGGTAAATGGCTGAGGTTCACATCAGGGGGCAAAGCTGAGGCTTTCTTCAGTGAACATGGATGAGGTTTACATCAGAGCACAAGGATGTGGTTCCCATCATTCATATCAAGAGGCATAACTGAGGTTCATATTATTCACATCAGGGGCATTGTTGAGGTTCACATCATTGGGCATGACTGGGGTTCACATCCGAGGCCATGGCCAAGGTTCACATCAAGGGTGCATGGCCAAAGTTCACATTAGTGGGCATTGCTGAGGTTCACATCAGTGGGAATGGCTAAGATTTACATCAGTGGGCATAGCTGAGGTTCATATCAGAGGGCATGGCCGAGGTTCACATCAGTTTTATCAGAAAAAATGTAGGAGTGGCACTAAAAGGATCAACCAATCCCACGCAACAAGAAGAACTTCAAGGAGAGAAGAGAAAAGGAAGTGTGCATGAAGGATTGGGATCGAGCCAAGTATCAAATAAATTCAACAAATTTTATTAGTACAAAAAAACACCATTGCATACAAACTGCAAAGAACTCATGGAATCCTTCATAAATAAACTTGCCAGAACAATGGACACATCTATGAATCAGCCCATATAAAACTCATGTGCAACAAGCAAAGTGCGATCCATGCCGAAAAACAATGCTGTCAAGTTTTACAGGCTTCTTCAGATCCACCAACATTTTTCCAGCCAATCTTGATGAAAGGGCTGAATGGAATGTGAACTCCCGATTTATTAAGAGGCGACGTTGCGTCTGTGTGCAACTCACAACAAATCTTACTCCAGTCAATGCTTTGTGGTGTAGCAAATGCTGTTGCTCTTCATAAATTGACTATTGGGGGTTGCCATGATCGTTTTGCCCCTTTCCAAACTCCACCCATATTGTCAGAGCTGGGCAAAAATGGGGTGAAAACAGCAAATATTTCACATTTTTTTGTGCAGAACAAAAATATGCAACTTTTCAAAGCTACAGTATTCATGTCGCAAATCTGTAAAAAAAAACTGATGAATTGCGTACAGTAGATAGATACATTTTGTGATTAATTGTGATGAGGTTTTGAAAAATGTTTAATGTTTAATGTTTAAGGTAATGAACTCCTATTTAATTTAATAGTGATATTTGCTAATTATTAATGCTGTCTATATTCAATCTCCTCTAAAGGGCACTGGGATTGATTGATTCGCACAACCTGGTCCGTTGGCCACAACCGTAATGAGTGACCAATGGACGAGAGTTGCGAGCATTGCCTCTTACCTGACGACATCCTTGGCTCTTCTTTTCATCAGCCAACCTGGCAACATGTAATTTTGTGCCAGGCCGGCTACTCAAAAGAATAGCCATGGATAAGAGCCAACTCTCACGATTTCTGACCAGCGGTTGTAGACCGCTGTCATGGCTGATGTACCGGCCATGTGGATCGATTCGCACCTACTCTGATAAATACTATACTACTAACACTGTTCCACCTGGAGCCCCTTTACTCATATAGTCTGTTTTTTACATTTAGAATTCGATGAGATTTTATTGTTGCATCATCCCAGCAGCTATTTTTATTTCCAAATATTTTCCATAAATTCTAATTTCTAATTCAATATATTGAGCACCTTGTGTAGTAGACACATGTTATATGAAGGCCTCTTCATAAATGTTCAGAGCGATGATTCCACATTACATCTTGTAAAAGCTCTTATGGAAAGTACATTATAATTTCCTTGCTCACGTTTACAACTTTTATCATTTGTACCTTAATAGAGTCATTTATCAACGTCAACGCATAGGAGCATAGGAGCATTTTTCTACTCGCAGAAGAAAAAGTGCAGTCATGCACATTCTTCCATCCATTTTTCAATGTGTTAAAAAGATGAAAAATATTGAAGTTACTGTACATTAATTGATTTGAAGGGTTAAAAAATATATTTATGTTAAGTAATCTTTTTTACCTATTCAAATTGTTGTTAATAATGGTTAATGTGCTACAAAGACAGTCTATGTGTCATGCCCTCATCCTGAGGGCCAGTCTTCTCATGGACAGGGAGACAGGTGCTCATCCCATGGCTCTAGGTGCCTCACCTGCTCTGTCCCTGCTGCGAGGCCGGTCTCTGCTAAGTAGGGAGATCAACGCCCACCACGCAGCTTCGATATTTCTACTCACCATGTCTTTTCCATGCGACCATCTGTTTCCTTCTCTTCCAGGAACTTGCATCCTCTTGGCAGGTCTCCTGGGAATGTTCTTAGGATGTGCACCTCGCATCCTGCACACGCTTAAGGAACAGTACACATGCTCCCTATTAGGGCTCTCAGCCTGAGTGATGATCTGCTCTGTGTATAAAAAAGCATCCTCCCTTTAAGGGAAGCGCCTGGGCAACATGTTCACTCAATAGGAATGTTGCCTCTGTCCAGATTGCACTCCTGCAGTGCTCTGCAATAGAAAAACTGTTGCCTTGCATTCTACATTATACTAACACCTCTGTCTCCACAGATTTCTCTCCTGGCAGTTCATTATCTTGGATCTCTCTGGATGCTCTGGATTCCACCCTGCCCTGGCCAAGCCTCTCCTGAAGTGCACAGAACCATCCAGATTCGTATAATGGCTGGATCAGCCTTTCCGGGATTGTATAGAGCTCCCTGGATTCATCCTACCAACAGAGCCAGTGTTCCACAGTCTCCACCTATCTTCTGTTAGGTGTGTACGGGTCGCCCATCTGTTTTGGGATTCAAGGCATTTAGATCTACTGGTTATGTACCGGGCTTTATCCCTGTACAGGGATTCCCTCACTGGTGCTCCGCTACGACAGTTTAGTGTCGTGATCCAGTGGGTCCTCTCCTCAGACACTTTTCCGTTTGTTAACCTTCCTTTAATAACTATCCTTGGTTTTACTGAAGTCACTCTCCAGTCTCTTGCTGTATTGGGTATTCAGCTGACACTGCTCCACCAGTGGTCCTGTGTGTCCACTTAACATCTCAACTCCTTTTGGATGTAACACTATGCAGGTGCAATGAGGTTCACAGCCCTTGTTCCCTTGTTTGTTTTGACCTTTCTGACAATTCACTGTGCCTTCAAAAAGTATTCATATTCCGTGCATTTTTACACATTATTTCACATTACATCCACAAACGTCAATGTATTTATTGGGTTATAAGTGATATACCAAGACACAGTAGTAAGTATTTGAAAAGTGTAAAGGAAATTATATTGTTTTCTAAATAATTAAAAATGTAAAGTTGAAAATTGTGACGTACATTTGTATTTAGCCCTCCTGAATCAATACTTTGTAGGATTACCTTTTGCTGCAATTACTGCTTCAAGTCTTTTGGGTGATGTGTCTACCAGATTTGCACATCTAGAAGCTGAAAGTTCCATTCCACTTAGCACACGATATTAATATTAATTGACAAAATGTGACATTAATTTGCATTCTGGCCCCGAGTCAATACTTTGTAGGATCACCTTTCGCTGCATTTACTGTTGCTAGTCTTTTTGGGGGTGTCTCTGCTGGCTTTGCACATCCAGAGGCTGACATTTTTGCCCATTCTTCTTTACACATGAGCTCTAGCTCAGTGAGATTGGATGGAAATGTCTGTGATAAGCAATTTTCAACAGATTCTCAATGGGGTTCAGCACTGGACTGTGACTGGAGAATTCACACACATGAATATGCTGTAATCTAAACCCTCTATTGTAGCTCTGACAGTATCTGCAATTACTGCATGCAGCGTTTCCCTGTCCACTCTGCTTAAGCAGACGCTATTCAGCTGGATGTCTGGCCTGTTACCACAATCAACATCGGGTAACCAGGGACAGCGTTGAGCTGCAGCGGTGCTGAATAGCACATATGTGCTTAAGGAAAAATAACTACGTTTTTAGCTGATGTCCGTGACATCTGCTAAATACGGTAGTCTCACTCTGGCCTTAAATAGGTTTTCCTACAGGATTTCCCTGTGCTTAGTTCCATTCATCTTCCAATCAACTCTGAACAGCTTCCCTGTCCCTGCTGAAGAAAGGCCTCCCCACAGCATGATACTGCCTCCACCATGTGTGACGGTGGGGATGGTGTTTTCAGTGGATGTGCTGTGTTAGTTTTCACACTTAGCATTTTGTATTTAGCCAAAAATGGAGAACATTAGTCTCATCTAACCGAATAGCTTTTTCTACATACCAGGTAGGGAACACAGCTAGCATGTAGAAGAAAGTGCACAGGTCAAATGAGGCCAAAGTAAAACAATGTGGGCTGCATGCAAAACATTACGTGTGACATTATTTTGGTGGGCTGCTCATCTGCATAGTTACTTTAATATTGCTTTTAGGGCATTGTTACTTTAATGGGGCATTAAGAGCCATTGATGCTTAAGGGTAGCTTCAAAATAAAACACAGAGGACACTTACTTTTAAGGGAAAATTATTACTGTGTAGGGGCATCATCAGAGCACCTATTTTCTAGGATCTAAATGAGTAGCATTATTTAATTCTAAATGGCAAACAGGAGCCATTATTTCTGTCTAGAAGACACAAATGGGACACAACTACTGAGTGGGTACAGAATGGAAAGGATAGGTAAAGTCAATGACTGCAGTCAGAAAGAATGTCATCTATGTATTACTATGTATAACTACATTGCAATAAGTCAGCAGGCCAAGGAACCCATAGGGTGGAAGAGCCCTATGACATTCGGGGAGGGAGGGAGTTAATCAGAGTAGGTTTTCAATTGGTGGTTTTATATAATGCAAAGGATATAGTGAACTGGTGGGAGGGGGGTTGGGTTAGGAGAGGAAAGGGGAGTTTGAGGGTGAAGATACTGGGGACAAAGAAGGAAGTCCCCTCACTCCATTTCCGGGGACAGTGAGAACAGTTTGAGCAGTTTCTTACCAGCGGTGATGGCGGACTTGGGTTCCCTCAGGGCCCTGATTCAGGCAGTGGCAGCGGTGCATGGGGTGCAGGCAGTGCAGGCTTATGTACAGGCTGCCTGCATTTCCCCATCGGCACCGGTCCCCTCTGCTCCAGCTCTGCGTGGCCACCGCTCTAGGCCACCGGAGCGATATTCCCCGGATGCTGGGGGTGTGAGGAGGGCCCGTTCTAGGAGCCCCGGTGGGGACCCTCCGCGGCGGGGAGGGTGCCCTTCCAGCCTGGGCCCTCTCCGGCCGGCGTGAGGAATCCACGACGAGGCAGTGGCGAACCGGAAGTGGGCGGATCCGGCCCGGGGCCTACTTCCGGTCGGCGGCCTGGGGCACGGAGTAGCACTGCAGCTGCGACTCCCAGTAGAGGTCGGGTGCGGGAGAGCGCCGAGCAGCCAGCGGTGATAGAGGGGGCCTCCCGCAGTTGACGGGGGGCGGAGTGGCTTCCCGGGCGGGAGGAGCCAGCATCGACGAGAGAGTGCGGTATGTGCACCGGGGGCTAGGCATTTAGGCCGGTCACAGGCTGTGACTGGCAGAGAGCGCGACATTGGGGAGTCCCCGGGGTGCAGGGCTAGCAGGCCCCGGACTGGATCAGCAGCGGTGGCCCCTGGATCCCAAAGGGGTCGAACCCAGCAGGCATCTACGGATGCAGGGCCCGCGGGGGCTGTAGCGGATCTCCCTTGTTTAGCAGGGGAGGGATCCCGGCGGCATAGGGAGCACGAGCGGCCTGCCTGCAGTCGGCAGGATGGGCTTAGGGACGGAGGCCCCTATGGGCAGAAAAGAACCCGGAGGGGTTTGGCTGATGGGATGGATCGGCGATCGCAGAAGCGGTCTCAGAGAAAGAAGCAGTGCCCAACCAGGGGTGCTCCTGCTGCCATGGAGGCCAGGGGGGCAGGCACACCCCTGTTGGGGCACCCCTGGAGGGCGAGATCAGCGCAGAAGACGGTAGTAGTGTCGGGGAATTCATCCGTGGAGGATCAGGCGGGGGAGGACTACATAGCGGCTGCTCCTCGGCAGCCTGGTGAGAACTCTGAATGTACTGCGTCTATGTCGGGATCGGGTGGCGATGTGGGGGTAGGGCCGGTTCCGGCAGGGGGGTCAGCGTCTGGGGTGACCGTCAGTGGGGATGTTGTGGGTCAGTAGCTTGCTTTTTTGCAGAGTTTGGTGGATCGTGGGGGCCTAAGTTCTGTTACGGGTCTCCGGTGGGAGCTTGGGTCAGTCTGGCTGGGGTTTGGTCCAGTGCGGGAGGAGAGGTCGCGTCACAGCAGAGTGTGGTCGGGTAGGCGTCAACGGTGCCGGACACGGCAGTTGAGGCGGCTGGGGTAGAAAAAGAAAAAGAGGAGGAGGTGGTTAGGCTGGATCATAGGGCCAAGAGCGAGGTCTATGTTTGTTTTGAGAGCCACTTAGGGGCGCATTTGAAGAAGGAGGTCAGGGAGAAGATTTGGAAAGGGGAGTACGTTGAAATTTTTTCGCTGCTCCCATTGGAGAAGTTCAATTTGGACAAAGTTCGGCCTAGTGATTCCTAAAAAGAGAAGGAGGATGAGGAGAAGCGGCGGTATCGGCTTATTCCGCGGACATTTGCAAATTGGTTATCAGGCCTTTGCGATATTGGCAAGTGTCGGGGGAGAAGGAGTCGGAGCATTGCTCCGCTCTTTTGGTTATATGGATTCTATCGGGGAGGCTTATAGAGTGTATGGGGGGTTGTCTTGGCTGCGTTATGACGACAGTTCAGGCAACGTAAGGCTTTGCGGTCGGGAGATGCGTTGGGATCACAAGGATATTTCCTTGTGGTTACATTTGATGATGGCATTGACACAGCCCTTTCGGGGTGGGGCCGGGGGATCGGGTTCAGGATCGGGGGCCCCGGCCGGGTTCAGGAAAGGGTGTTGTTGGCAATTTAATGAAGGGCAATGCAAGTTTGGAACATCCTGTCGTTTTAAGCACAAATGTTTGGGATGTGAGGGGGTCACAGCTTTGCCCGTTGTTTCAAGAAAGGAAGGAGGACAGTGCTGGTAAAAGGGAGGACCCCGATGAGGGTAGAGGCGATGGAGCCATTCTTAAGTAGTTATCCGGATGTTGAGGCTGCCGAGTTGTTGCGCTCGGGTTTTCTCTTCGGGTTTTGTATTCCGTCTGATGCGGTGGGGGGTTTGTTTCGGCCGGGGATTTGCGCTCGGCTAAGGCTCATCGGGTGGTGGGAGTTGTTGATGGTGGGTCCTTTTTTAGACCCTCCTTGTTTGAATTTGCGGGTTTTCCCGCTGGGGGTTGGTTCCGAAAGAAGGAGCCGAACAAGTTTCGGTTGATCCACCATTTGTCGTACCCAGCGGGGACCTCAGTGAACGATGGGATTGCGCCAGAGTTGGCGGCAGTTTGTTATGTTTCATTTGATAAGGCTGTTGATTTGGTGAGGAAAGCGGGACCGGGGGCACTGATGGCAAAGTCGGATGTGGAATCGGCATTCCGATTGTTGCCGGTGCATCGGGGAGTCAGCATTTATTGGGTTTATGTGGAAGGAGCGTTTTTATGTTGATCGTTGTTTGCCAATGGGGTGTTCAATTTCATGTTCATATTTTGAAACGTTTAGTTCGTTTGTTGAATGGGTGGTTAGGGATGTTTCGGTGGTATGGATTCAATCATCCATTATCTGGATGATTTTTTCTGTGTGGGGCCGGCGGGATCCCGTATTTGTGCCGACTGCTGTTCGCCCTAACTGAGGCTGCAAGTCGTTTTGGTATCCCGTTGGCTCCGGAAAAAAGGAGGGACCGGCGCGGTGATGCGTTTTTTGGGGATTGAAATCAATTCGGTGGCTCAGGAGTGTCGGCTTCCTGCTGACAAGATTATAGATTTGAGGCGGTCGGTTGAAGATGTGTGCAAGGCAAAAAAGGTTCAGCTTAAGGTGGTGCAATCTTTGATGGGAAAACTTAATTTTGCTTGTCGGATTATGCCAATGGGCAGGGGTTTTGCGAGGCGGTTGGCGTTGGCCATGTCGGGCAAGATGTGCCTGATGCATTTTGTTCGGATCACCAGGGACATAAAGGAGGATTTAAGAGTTTGGGATGTATTCTTGCAGGAATACAATGGGCGCACGGTATGGCTTAAGGAGGTGGTGCCCAACAGCGTGTTGCAGTTGTTTACGGATGCGTCGGGTTCAGTGGGATTTGGAGCCTTTTTTAGGGGCCATTGGTGCGCGGGTAGATGGCCAGAGTCGTGGAGGGATCAAGGTTTGGCGCGGAACGTTGCGTTATTGAAGATTTTCCCCATCGTTGTGGGGTAGAATTGTGGGATCAGGAATTTGCCGGCAGGAAGGTTTGCTTTCATTGTGACAATATTTCAGTGGTGTATGCGATAACGCTTTGTCCGCTAATGACACTGCCGATGGTGGCGTATCTTCGGCATCTGGTGCTCAGATGTCTACAGTGGAATATTCAGATTGTGGCTAAACATGTTCCGGGAGTCTTTAATTCTGGCTGATGCGCTTTCTCGGTTTCAGTTTCACAGGTTTCAGGAGTTGGTGCCTTGGGCGGGACGAGTTTGGTATGCCATGTCCGGATGGTTTATGGAACCTGGTAATATGATTGTGGGTAGTTTGATCCACAGATCGGTAACTGAGGCGACTTGGTGCCGATATGGGAAAGTATGGCAGGAATGGGAAGAATTTGAGAGGGAACTGGGAATGACTGGTGGCGTGGATGACGTGCAGAAGGTTTTGACGTTCATAGGGAATGATTTTGTGTCAGGGAGGTCTGCTTCAGCAGTGGCGCAGAGGGTGGCGGCGATTGCATTCTGGTTTCGGTTGTTGGGCAGGCAGGATGCGACAAAAGATTTTAGGGTGCGGCAGGCTTTGAAAGGTTTCAGAAAAGGTGTTCGGGAGAGGGACGGACGGCGTCCGGTGTCAGTGAGTTTGTTAGAGAGGATGGTGGTGGTTTGAGTTTGTTTGCAGGTCTGAGTACGAAACGATTTTGTTCTCAACTGCTTTTGTGTTGGCCTTTTTTGGAGCGTTTAGGTTGGGCGAATTGGTGAGCCCATCTCGGTGCAGAGCGGGTGGTTTGGCCATGAATGATGTGGTTGTGCTGGAGGACAGGGTGGAATGTTGGTTGCGGTTGAAAATGGACCAAGTGGGCAGAGGATGGTTGGTTGTGTTGTATGCTTTAGCTGAGAGCCAGCAGTGTCCGGTGAGGGTGGTAAGGCGTTTTCTATCACGAAGGGGTGGATTATGGACGGTTTGTTTTTGTCCAAGTTTCAGTTTCGGGCAGTTTGGCGGGAATGCTTGATTAGAGTGGGTGAGCGGCCGGAGGAGTTTGGCACGCATTCATTTCGGATTGGGGCGGCCACAGAGGCTTCCCGTTGGGGGTTAGGAGATGATGTGGTGCGACGTATCGGTCGCTGGGAATCGTCTCGTTTTCGTTTGTATGTGCGTCCTCATCTACTTTCCAGGTAGTGGCTGGAGGGGGAGGCCCAGGCTACCGGGAAGGTGGGTAGCAATCAGGTAATATTGCACGTTGGTTATAGCTCAATAGTTTATTTTGTTTTTGTTTGTTTGTGCAGGCATCTGCTTGATCTGGATTTTCGGACATTCATATGTATTTTGGGGGTCTTGTCGAGTGGATGTTCGCCCAGATGGTCGGCAGTTAGGACTTGATAGAGGTGTGGCGTCGGTCAAATGGTTGGGCCTGAGGGGTATGCAATGGGGCAGGGTGTTGCCTGAATTTTAATATTTTTGCAGTGTAAATAGACCCCCGGATGTGTTGGTACTGCATGTTGGAGGAAATGATTTGGGTGTGCGTGCGTCTTGGGAATTAATACGAGATATTAAGTGTGATTTGTTGCGACTGTGGTGTTCCCACCGAGTTTGATTGTAGTATGGTCGGACGTTGGAGGTTTGGGAGGTCGGTGGATAAAATCAATAAAGCGAGAGTGAAGGTGAACAAGGTGGTGGCAGCATTTGTGGCGCGTAATGGGGGGATTGTGATGCGTCACAGGGAATTGGAGTCAGCATCACGAGAATATCTGAAGGCTGATTTGGTGCATTTGACGGATAAAGTTTGGATATGTGGATGTTGGATTTGAGAGAGGGTGTGGAGCAAGTGTTTGGTGTGTGGCGGGTCCAGGCCAAGTAAGGGGGTCACTTGTGCTATCCTGTCGCGGGGGTAGGTCTGGTCCAGAGGCAGGGGATTTACATTTGGAATGGGGAGATGAGCCACTTCAAAGGTAGAGGGGCTCAGGTTAAAGGTACCTTGCAGGCACAGGGTTCTGCAAGGCCAGGGTATTGGTTCTAGGTAACCAATACTTTGTCCCTGGGGTCGGTGTTATTGCGGCCAGGGACAAGGTTTAGAGGCTTATGGACCGGGCCTATCCATGGGTGAAATGAGGGTGGCCCTATTGTTTTAAGTTGGGGCGCCCGTTGGACGGTGTACCCAGTTATTTATGTCTAGTGTGTAAACAATTGGCAATAAAGGCTGCTGTGGCCAATTTGTTAAACCAAGTCACTGCAGTGTTGTGTGTTTATTTAATTATAAAGGGGGTTGGGGATAGAGAGTAAGTGGTCAATTAACGACCGGAGAGCCTCCCTCGATTGTCATGAAATACTGGTATATACCACTATACAGTCATTAAGGGGTTGGAATATTAGTCTTTTTAATGGTTTGTCTATGTCTTTTTAGTAACAGTTTGGGGGTGCCATTCAGTCCCTATATAGTAGTAGGTTGGTGTATGTTAGTTATTGATAA
Source organism: Allobates femoralis (assembly GCA_033576535.1). Lineage (NCBI taxonomy): Eukaryota > Metazoa > Chordata > Amphibia > Anura > Aromobatidae > Allobates > Allobates femoralis. Next base: position 39,383,742 of record JARQOC010000004.1, on the reverse strand, counting down.
TATTGACCTTAGTGTGCTCTGTTTTGTTCAGTAGAAGTATAGTAGGTAATATTATTTATGAACTGTATAGTGGTAATGGCACCGGTCATGATCAGGCAGTATCATTTTGGCATTGTATACTGGTACCATGGTTAATAATGGACTCTGTATAGTGCATTTTGTTTGCAAGAGTATATAGGTAATATTTAGTCCTGGTACATAGCCTATACTGGATTAATAGTGTGCGTGCATGTTCCAGACATGGATCCCCCATAAATCCTCAGATACTCCCATTAGTGAGAAGTAATTGAAAGTCTTCGGTCACTTTTAGCCAATATCACACAAGATACGAGTAATGTCAAAACCTTTAGCGTAGACATGAGTTTTGAGACCTGTTAAATAGCTACCATTATTGTGACTCACTTAAAGGGGCTGTCCAGGCTCTTTCTATAATTTACATGTGTATCTAGGCTGCAAAATGTTGACGTGGCACCCCTGCTGGGGATTGCCACAGGACCCCCAGGTGCAAGGAGGGATTTACACTTTGGTACACACAGCACACAACACCTTCCAACTCAGACCTGGAGGGGGAGCTCTACTGACTACCTTAAGCCAGATCCCCTATAAAAGATCCAGGCCTGAGGGGAGGAGTCAGTTATTAGTTAGTTTCAGTTAGTCCAGTTAGTCTGGAGTGAGCAGAGGAGAGAGCAGGAGTGAAGGAGCTGGTCGCTGGGATCAAGCCAGGCCAGGACCAGGGAATACTGTCCAGCTATAATAATGTTGTGGGATTCAGCGCACAAAAAATCAATAAAATCCAGTGTAATCTCAAATATAATCCCACAACATTATTATATCTTACGGTTAAGGCAATTTTTAGCATTTATAACCATAGAAGAACTTTCACACGGGGTTCTTAGGGATTTTCTAGCAGCACACGTGGCTATATTTGTAAATATCCACGGTTTGAAACTAGCCAGCTCCAGTGTAATCTCAATATAATACTGTCCAGCTGTTCTGCACCCTTGGAGAGGGTCGGAGGCCAGTGAAGGAGTAGCAGGGAATTAAAGAAGGGAACAGACCAAGCTTCCCTCCAGCTCACCCGGACACCGGAGTCCGACACTGCTAAGCATTCATTGCAGCAGGAAAAGCCCGGAAGGACCAAGGGGAACTAATCCCCCTGAGGTAACAAACTAAGAGACACTCAAACCTGACCAAGCACAGGACCAGGGGCCCAAAAGGAAAATAGGGGTTCCCACAGGAAGTCCTCATAGTCGGTTACAGAGTAACACCGTGAGAGGGAGATGGAGCGGTGAGTTCAGTTATAGGCAGAGCTTACCCCAAACCACTGCACACAGTGAGAGAGGAGGCCTCACAACTCTCCAAGGTGAAAGTCCCAAATTGCACTGAGGACCTGGTTACCTTCCTGGACTGTACCTGTTACCGGACATCAGTAAAAGGTACCGAAACAAAGACTATTGTGTGTGTGTGCCTGTTTCACCGCCGCTGCCCACAGCGTTCCCTGCAAACCGCTACTACGACTCCCCTCATCCAACACCGCTGCCCTGAGGTAAAGCTCCACCTGTGGTGAGCTGTAATACCCAAGCTGCATCACATCACCTCAGCGGCCAGCCTGCAGCGCTGGTGTCTAACTTACCAGGTACCACAGGTGGCGTCACGACCACATTCCCTTCTCCCACCACCATCATCATCATTCCCCCACCATCCCAGCCACTGAGGGTGCAGGGCATGGAACCGGGAACCGACCAGCCGTGATCCCCCATCCAAGTAGTCATCAGTCCTGGTATCCGAGAACACCCCCCTACCCTGTCGACCGCCTCATTGACAGTTTGTAATATACATCCTGTCAACAGTTTGCAGGTTTCCTAGATATCACTGATTTGCGGTAGCCAGAGAACGTCGAGGGGCGTGTTTGCGTTGGAGCAGCATGTAAATGGAGAACTGGACGTTTACTCCCAGACTTCAACACACACGCTCCTTCCCCAGTCTACAGTATGCCCAACCATTCCCCGACTTATTCAGTCCGCCCCAGTCCCAAGCATGACCACCCACCCCCTCTGCACACAGTGGGTTACCTCCTCCTCTAGCACAGTGTACCAAATCTGCAGCTTTGTGCCCCGCTCTGTGAGCTGCAGATTCAGCACACTGGGTCAGTGAGCAGCTCAGGGCTGTGTGCAATCCTGTGTCCTCAGCTCGTGCTCCCCTGTGGCCGCTCTGTGCAGGAGCCAATGCTCCTCCTCTCTCCCCAGCTGCCGGCTCTGTGCCTCGCTGTGTGCATGAGATACAGATGAGGACCGGCTCACCTGCACACTGCACAACGGCCACAGGGGAACATGAGCTGAGGACACAGGATTGCACACAGCCCTCAGCTCCTACACTGACCCAGTGTGCCAAATCTGCAGCTCACAGGGCGGGGCACAGAGCTGCAGATATGGTACCCTGTGCTAGAGGAGGAGGTAACCCACTTTGTGCAGAGGGAGTGGGTGGTCATGTTTGGAACTGGGGGTGGCTGGCATGCTGTGGACTGGGGGAGGGTGTGTGTGTGTTGGGGTCAGGGAGTAATAATAATAATAATAAAATAATAATAACAATCTTTATTTATATAGTGCCAACATATTCCGCTGCGCTTTACAATACAGAGGTTCATATTCAAACAATCATAAGAAACAGTTATCAGAAAATTCGATACAATACAGTACAAAAAATACAATACAATACAAAGCATAAAACAATAATTAGAGCAAAATAATGACAGCCCTGCTCATAAGAGCTCACAATCTAACAATGAGGTGGGGGTGACACAAAGTACAGGGGCTTATTTACAATGATGGTATAGTCACCTTGAGGAGATAAGGAACAGTTAGGAGCAGTATAAGTGTCCACGAACCAATATTTGTGATGTATTTGAGACTGGTGGAGCGGGTAGGCCATGTCTAACTGACTTTGACTAGGGATCATGATAGGCCGCCCTAAAAGGGATTGCCTGAAACTATGTAAATTGTGGATACACCTAATTTCTTGGGGTAGAGCATCCAGAGAATTGGGGCAGCTCGGAGAGAAGTCTTGGAGCCCGGAGTGGGAGGTTCGATTAATGCAGATGTTTGTCTAAAGTCACTTCCAGAGCAAAGAGAGCGAGTGGTGTGATACACAGAGATGAGGGAGAAATGTAGGGAGGTGCTGCTCTGTGAAGAGCTTTGTGGATGAGAACAAGCAGTTTGACTTGTATCCTATAGTGTATAGACAGCCAGTGCAATGACTGGCATAGAGCAGAAGTGTCTGAGTAACGTTAGCTAGATAGGTGGTCTTGGCTGCTGCATTAAGGATGGACTAGAGAGGGAAAGTCTAGTGCGGGGGAGGCCAATTAAAAGAGAATTGCAATAGTCAAGGCGGGAGGGAATCAGGGCCACAGTGAGGGTTTGTGTGGTTTTCAAGGTGAGAAAGGGGCGAATTCTAAAATGACCAGTTCTTCATTTACATGCAGCTCCAGCACAAACACGGCCCCTGGACGCTCCCCTAGCTGCCGCAATTCAGTGATATCTAGGAAATCCTGCGAAATGTTTTTCTTGAACGTTACTGACTTATTCCTGTACCACTGCTTGAAGAAGTTGTCTTCCAGAAACTGGCAGTAGGTTCCCCACAGAAAAGGCCCCACAAGTTCGTCTTTGATGATACCAGCCCATACCAGTACCCCACCCCACCTTGCTGGCATCTGAGTCGGAGTGGAGCTCTCTGCCCTTTACTGATCCAGCCTCTGGCCCATCCATCTGGCCCATCAAGAGTCACTCTCATTTCATCAGTCCATAAAAAAATGGACTGAAAAATCAATCTTAAGATATTTCTTGGCTCAGTCTTGACGTTTTATCTTATGTTTCTTGTTCAAAGGTGGTCATTTTTCAGCCTTCCTTACCTTGGCCATGTCCTGAGTATGCACACCTGTGATTTTTGATACTCCAGTAACGTTGCATCTCTGAAATATGGCAAAACTGGTGGCAAATGGCATCTTGGCAGCTTCACGCTTGATTTTCCTCAATTCATGGGCAGTTATTTTGCGCCTTTTTTGCCCAACACGCTTCTTGCGATTCTGTTGGCTATTTGCCATGAAACGCTTGATTGTTCGGTAATCACGCTTCAAAAGTTTGCCAATTTCCAGACTGCTGCATCCTCTGCAAGACATCTCACAATTTTGGACTTTTTAGAGCCTGTCAAATCTCTCTTCTGACCCATTTTGCCTAAGGAAAGACATTTGCCTAATAATTAAGCACACCTTATATAGGGTGTTGATGTCATTACACCACACCCTCCTCATTACAGAGCTGCACATCACCTGATTTACTTAATTGGTGTTGGCTCTCAGCCTAACAGCTTGGAGTAGGACAACATGTATAAAAATTATCATGTGATCAAAATACTCATTTGCCTAATAATTCTGCACACAGTGTAGAAATGACAATTATTGATAAACTGCATACAAAACAGGAGAGTGAAAAAATTCATACAAAATATAGTTACTAGGGATGAGCGAGTACTGAAATATTCGGACTCTCTAGACTCATAACGAGTAGGTCCCGATACTCGGTACTCGTAACGAATATAGCGAGTCCTATTTAAGTCAATGGTGAAGCGAGTATTGCGATTAATTCCTCTGTTGCTGGACCCTATAAAGAGGTCTAGCAGCCTAGGAATAACCTGCAATTTCCTAATTCATTGTTTAGAAGCCTGTGGAAAAAAGCCATAAGCTGTAAAGTCAAACCGGATTCTCCCAGATTGCCCCGCTCCGGGACAATCCGGCGCACCGTAACACGGGACTCTATGGTACTGGATTGCACCGGACTGGGTGAATCCGGTTTTGACCGATTTTTGGAATCGTACCCTAAACCGGATTCTCCCAGATTGCCCCAGTCCGGAGCAATCCGGCGCCCCGTAACATGGGACTCTATGGTACCGATTGCATCGGACCAGGAAAATCCGGTTTGATTTTACAGCTTACCACTTTTTACCGCAGGCTTCTAAACAATGAATTAGGGAATGCAGGTTTTTCTCTGCTGCCAGACCTCTTTATAGGGTCCAGCAGCAGAGGAATTGCATTTCCCTTGATTTATGTAGGATTGGACTCGTTACTGTGCGAGTAATCGCTAGGAATCTCGCACAGTAACGAGTAGCCCGAGTACCCTACTATTCTGCGAATAACGTATAATAACGAGTAGACTCGCTCATCCCTAATAGTTACAATATATAATATTAAGGAATGCACATTACAGGGCATGCAATCACCATACTTTGCCACCCGTGGTACTGAGCACAGAAACATTCAGGTGTCAAAATGATGGAATGACGGGAAGGTTAATTCAATCACTTCAATTCTTCACCCCCTGCACTGACCCCATTGTCAATACAAAACATGGCCTTTGTATGATCGGAGCCAGGGGTGACATCATATGAGATGACAGACAGACGGATAAGATATGTGAAGTAATGAAAACAGCTCCACATGATCCCGGGCCTGAGATCCAGAACTTGGAAAGGCTGAGCCCTATTACTCATATGTACAAGAAAATTAATGCAGCACATGCAATCCCACAAACATTCCTGCTACAAATTAAGACATATTCAACTCCCCCAAATGTGATACTGGTATGCAAAAGGAATATATTCACACCATGGCCATCTTACGTCAAAACCCAAGATAAAAACACAAATGAGCATGTACCCAATAGTAAAGTAAATAATAGACTACACAGCATTCAAACAAGTACTTCTCAAATTCAAGTCAGCACTTCCCACCACTAGACAGAATTACTTCACTACCCTCATATTCTCTTTAAGTGAAACAAATAGCACGATCTCCTGCTGGGCGCTCAGAACAAGGCAAGGATTCCTGATAAGGTGAAAAGTCCTTTATTAAGAAACCTCCGTCACCACACATGTTTCGACGGTGTAGTGATCCACTTGAAGTCGGAATCACTAAACCGTCGAAACATGTCGTGGTGACGGAGGTTTCTAATAAAGGACTTTTCACCTTATCAGGAATCCTGCCTTGTTCTGAGCGCCCAGCAGGAGATCGTGCCATTTGTTTCACTTGAATTGTTCTCTCTTGAGGCACGGCAGGAGCTGCTCGTTCTGAGCCCCAAGGACCTGTATTGCCGTGGGAACGGCCTAACTCTGAGAGACATAGGACCTGTCTGACGTCAGGCGCCCGGTCACATGGGACGTGAGGAGGCGGAGCTTGTGTAACACTAGTAAGTGTGCGGGGACACCTGTGGCCGACCGGCCCGGAGGCCGCAGGGCGTGAGACCGCTACCCTATACAAACTACAAACAGCTCGGCTTAAGGGGGAGATCCCCATAATTGTTTTTACCTACACCAGTGTTGTGCATGGACCGCACAACACTAGGAGGTTAGTAATATAGAGCCACAAGCTAACAGAGATCAAGGCGATATTGCACTATTGCGCCCCCTTCTCTCCTTTTGTCTTTCTCATATTCTCTTTGTCCCACAACCCCTGGCAGAACATTTAACTCCCTGCTCCAACACTCACTGCCCCCTCCTACTTCTCGTATCTCTGCAGAAGACTTTGCAACACACTTCACCAACAAGATTGATCAGATCAGACAAGTCTTTGCTACCCAACCATCACAACCGCTATGTATACCAGACCACTCACCTTCCCCAATAACCCTACCCTCCATCACTGAAGGAGAACTTGCACACCACCTCTTCAAATTGCACCTCACCACTTGTGCATCGGACCCCATCCCTTCTCACTTCCTCCCCAACCTCACCACCATGCTTATCCCAGCCCTAACCCACCTCTGCAATCTATCACTAATCTCCTGTATCTTTAGCTTTCAAAAACGCAACAATTACGCCTGTCTTGAAGAAGCCATCTCTCGACCCGACCTCCACATCAAGCTACTGCCCCTATATCTCTTCTCCCATTCACCTCCAAACTTCTTGAAAACCATGTCCACACTGTACTTTCCTCCCACCTCTCATCCAACTCTCTCTTTGACAACCTTCAATCTGGCTTCCTCCCCACCACTCCACCGAAACCGCCTTAACTAAAATTACTAATGACCTAATTACCGCCAAATCTAATGGACACTTCTCCTTCCTCCTCCTTCTTGACCTGTCTTCTGCATGCATTCAACATATCTGACCATATGTTGTCATCTCTTCCATTGGTATCACTGACCTTGCCCTTTCCTGTATCTCCTCCTATCTTTCCAACCGCACATTTAGTGTCTCCCACTCCAACACGACCTCCTCACCCCTTTCCTTCTCTGTTGGAGTCTCTCAAGGCTCTGTCCTGGAGCCCCTTCTTTTTTCCATTTATGCTCTTGGCCTAGGACAACTCGTGAAGTCCCATGGATTCCAGTACCACCTATATGCTGATGACACTCAGATCTACCTCTCTGGCTCAGACAACACCTTTCTGCTGTCCTGAATCCCAGAGTGTCTATCAGCCATATCCTCCTTCTTCTCCTCTTGCTTCCTCAAACTAAATGTAGACAAAACTGAACTCATCATCTTTCCCTCATCTCGCGCACCTCCCTTACCTGATCTGTCTATCACAATAAATGACATTACACTTTGCCCTATACCTGAAGTCCGCTGCCTTGGAGTAATCTTTGACTTTGCCTAATCCTTCAAACCACTGTGAGGCACCGCCGGCATGATCAGCATGGCCGGGGTACATCACATGTAGGATCAGAGGATGATCCTGTGCACACTGGCCGGGTTTTCCTGTGATGATGATATTGTGTGAACCAACCTGAATACAATGAGGTTTCATGAGCCTAATGAGCGGCAGTGAGAGTGGGATGAGATCGAGGAGTCCATGAGGAATAGGATGTAATGAGTGAGTGCTGACAACCCGGAACACAGGGAGTTAACCTGAGCTGTGTGACAGGCTGATTACAAGCAGCTGAGGGGGTGTGTCCATGTGGGAGTGGCTGGCACGATACGAGCCGGCCACCTGAGTGATTGAGAGATTGATTCTGGAGGCTGAGATTGATCCTGGAAGCTGAGATTGATTCAGATGGAAGCTGAGACCAGCCAAGTGCAGAGCAGTTTGGAGGCTCTGAGTACATGATGGGAGCATGCTAGCTCCATGCCGGTGCCGAGGTCCGTGGTCGTGTCCGCACCTGGAGGGGGAAGCCGTGGCTGAACCTGGTGGATACTGGTCCGGGCGTGGGGCGAAACACGCCCGGGAAAGGAGCCTGTGGGGATGCCTGGTGGAACCTGTGACACAGGTAGCGAGACCCGGATCTGTGCCCGGTAAGAAAGCAGTTCCCGAGCGATAGTGTGAACTGTGCACCTTGTGTGCGTAAATCATGTTAGGCGAGTATAGACCGCCCTTGGGACCGACTCAGTGGAGTCCGTTAAAGGTCCTGATGAACCGGAATGTATGTAGCCCGTGGAGGCAATTGTATGTAGTGTGCCAGGCGGGCATAGACCGCCTTTGGGTCCGAGTCAGAGTACTCAGTTAAGGGACCCGATGAACTATGTGTATGAGGGCTTAAGTAATGGCCCTGAATGAGAGATGATGGCCTATATGTAAGACCCATGTATAAAGATGTGGGGAGAGAGTGACCCAGCAAGTATGGATGATGTTGGAGGCGTTCCGTCCTTGGGACGAGAGGGAGGCTTGCCCTGCTGCTTGCAGAGGGTACCTGATCCCTCAACCACGACCTCTAATGGTGTGGGTGTGCCTGTGGTGCCAGAGACAGGGGTAATAGGGCTCCTAGTAGGTAACGGATGTACAGGTTCCCGTGCACTATGGTTTGCCAATCCCTGTAATGGGCCATGGAGGGGCCACAGTCCATGGATGTGGGCTGTGAGCAGGTGTGTGATCCATGGACGTTTGAATGATGGATCACATACGGTGTGTAAGGTCCCGGTCAGGCAGGATTCCTGACTACGGGTGAATGTATATCATCATGCTGGGGTGACTAAAGCCAGGCGGCAGGTACCGCCATTGGGACCCACAGGGCCCGTTGAGGCGTATGTAAAGAAGGTCAGAAGTAGGGGTTAAAAGGGCTCCTAGAGTGGGGACACCATGGTTGAACCATGTGGACTCTGACCGGGACGTAGGCGGAGATACGTACTGGAAGGAGCCCCTTGGGGATACATGATATACCCGGTACTCAGGTTGCTCAATCCCTGTTATGAACCCGGAAGGGTCATCATCGTACTGTAACTTATGTATAGTGTAAGTAGGCCGGAGGCCGTAGCCACCATGGGAGCTGTTAGTAGAGCTCCAATGGGGACAGAGATGGTTACAGGTCCCGGGTTACTATAAAACGTTATGTGCAATATAAGTGTTATGTGATGTTAAATGTAAATGTATGGTGTATTTATGTAAAGTGTTGTTAATCAATGTGATATGTGTCAAACATGCTACCCGGGTTATGTGATTACTATGTGAAAATAAACGGGTAGACATTGGTTAACTGAAAAACACGTGTTCTTGTCGTTTTGCAAGCGGGTTCCCCGATTGCTACCTCACACCACACATTCAAGCGCTCACCACCTCCTGCCATCTCTAACTCAAAAATATTTCCAGAAATCATCCCTTATTCAACCCTCAATCTACTAAACTAATAGTGCATACCCTCATCATCTCCCGTCTTGACTACTCCTCTTGACCTCTTCCTCTGCGGCCTGACTGCTGACACTCTTGCTCCTCTGCAATCTGTCCTTAACTCTGCTGCCCGACTAATCGACCTCTCTCTTTACTGCTCCTCCACTTCTACCCTCTGCAAACCCCTCCAATGGCTCCCAATTCCCCAACATATCCAATTCAAACTACAGGGTGGGCCATCTATATGGATACACCTAAATAAATTGGGAATGGTTGGTGATATCAACTTCCTGTTTGTGGCACATTAGTATATGGAAGGGGGAAAACTTTTCCAGATTAGTGGTGACCATGGCGGCCATTTTGAAGTTGGCTATTTTGGATCCAACTTTATTGTTTTTCAATGGGAAGAGGGTCATGTGACACATCAAACATATTGAGAATTTCATAAGAAAAACAATGGTGTGCTTGGTTTTAACGTAACATTATTCTTTAATGAGTTATTTCAAGTTGATATCACCGTTCATTCCCATTTTATTTAGGTGTATCCATATAAATGTCATATGTGGTAAGAAAAGACGGCACTCACTGGGAATTCTTGCAGTGCAGCGTTTATTGTCTTTCGGGTTACATAGTACAGGGAGGGTTCAGCAGGGAGGACAACGTCACCATTTTGCACTACATGCGCTTCTACGGGTCCACAGAGCTGTGGACCCATAGAAGCGCATGTAGAGCGAAATGGTGCCGTCGTTACCCCTGCTAAACCCTCCCTGCACTATGTAACCCTGAAAGAGAATAAACGCTTTACTGCAAGAATTCCCAGTGAGTGCTGTCTTTTCCTACCACATATGATGTTTACTTGTCCTGAAGACTGAGCAACATCGGGCACTACTCCACATACACTGCAGCTTTAGCTACGGCTATAATCCTCCACCAGTGCCTTGTTTTCCTTCTGTTTCATAAAAGTATCCATATAAATAGCCCACCCGGGCAATTGGGCCATTTATATGGATACACCTAAATAAAATGGGAATGAATGGTGATATCTACTTGTAAATAACTCATGAAAGAATAAAGTTCAGTTGGGATGAGGCCTGGGCCATGCTGTCTTTCTAATGGTGGCCAGGCCAGCGGATGAAAGCACCCACTGACCCTCGTGTCTCCACAAGAATAACCTGTCATAAATAGTCGGTGCCCATGTGACATGAATTAGCCAATGAATGACTACTTCGGTGTAGTTAAAAAGCTACATGTTAGGCCCTGTTCCTTAGTCAAAATGATGAAGACAATGAAACTCTATGAGGAACATCAGAACTCTCTTTAGCAAACATAAGACTTCCAAAGGGTATAAAGCCATCTCCAAAGAACTTGGTAGCCCAGATTAAACAATGCAAAATGTTATTAAGACATTTTCCAAGCATGGACCTGTCAAGAACCTCCCTGGATGCGGGAAAAAGAGGAAAATTGACAAGAGATGTCTTCAAAGATTGGTGTAAATTATGAAAAAACACTACATCAAACATCCAAAGACGTAAAAGCCAACCTGGAACACTCTGGGGTCATGGTTTCAACAAGCTCCATACGCTGCACACTAAACCAAGCAGTACTTTATTCATGAAGTCCAAGGAAAAAACATTGCTGAAGAAAAGACATAAAAAGGAATGACTGATATTTACCAAAGACAAACCACAATCCTTCTGGGAAAATGTTCTGTGGACAGATGAAACAAAAAAAACCTTTCTGACAATGCAAAGCAACAATTTGTTTACAGACGACGCAATGAAGTTTATAAGAAAAAGAACACCCTACTAACAGTTAAGCATGGTGAAGGATCCATAATGCGTGGGGTTGCTTTACTGTGTCTGGTACTGGAGGTCTTGACTGTATCACAGGAACCATGAAATCAGAGCATTATCAAGAGATTTTACTGTAAATTGTCCCACTAGTATTTACTTATTTACTTTATTATAGGGTACACTCCCTGACAGAAGTTATGTCGCTTATCTATGTTATATAAATAAAAGCTTATAACTGACGTTAAATTCATCCATTCGGTTGTATAAATTATTCTTTTGAAAGTTGAAACCCTCCGAAATTTGGCTTACGTTAAGTAAATAAATTGGCATCAATGCTGAAATATTGATCATTTAATGAACACAGAATGGTCAGATTTTAGCAAGAAAATGTTTTTTCGCCTGGTCATCTAATGCACCCAATCCTAGTTTACATCCTCACCTGTGCTCAATAAATGATCGGTTAATTAGTGGGTGTGTCTAAAAAGAAAGCCAACACCCCAGACCTTCATTTGAACTGAAACTGAGCTCTGACAGATGTCAAAAATCCACCCTGCGACCAAAGCCTTGATTATCAAGAGGTTGAAGACCAGATCCACTGCAGGAGGTGGCTGGCACCTTTAATTATGTGGAGACTGGAGATGTGTTTGACAAGCCCAGGTCTGGAAGACCCCGCAAGACAACTGCTCAGGAGGAACGTTTGTTGGTTAGAAAATACAAAGCAAGCCCCTCTTCCACTCCAGCAGAGCTCCAACAGCCTGGTCACCTCAAGTCCCTGTTTCAACTAGAAAAGTTTGTAGGATTTTGTCTCGAAATGGCATCCATGGTCGAATCAGTGCCCAGAAGCCAGCACTAAACAAAAGGCAAATAAAAAACCTTGTGACATTTGCAAAGTCCCACAGCCTGCTAAACATATGGACGCTGGAAAAGTGGCAGAAGGTGGATTTCTCTGATGAATCTTCAGTAGAATTACACCACAGCCCCACAAATACTGCAGAAGACCTACTGGAGCCCGTATGGATCAAAAATACAGCCAGAAAGGCAATATCAATAGCCTAAATATCAAGAAGTATTAACTAACTTTTATATTTCAAATCATAAAAGGGGTCAAATTCTGCAGCAGATGATGCTCCATCTCATACATCCATCTCTACAACAAAGTTCCTCCAGGCAAAAAAGATCAAGGTGCTCAAATTGATGCATTGATGTTTGGGTAGGATGAAAGAGGAAGCTTGGAAGACAAAACCAAAGAATCTAGATGAACTCTGGGAGGCATGTAAGACTGCATTCTTTGCTATTCCTGATGACTTGATTAATAAATTGCATGACTTCACTGTTGAACCCGCATGGATGCAGTCCTTCAAGCTCATGGAAGTCACACAAGATATTAAATATGATTCTAATAGCACCACAAGTTCATTCACCAATGTTATGTAACATATATTTGTATTTTATGTGAATTTTTTTTGAAAATCAATTACTTTCTGTGGGCGACAAAACTTTTGTCTTGCCAAAATCTGACCATTCTGTGTTCATTAAATGATCAATATTTCAGCATTGATGCCAATTTATTTTACATGATAAACACATAAGGGTTTCAGCTTAAAGAGAATTTATACAACCGATGATTGAATTTAACGTCGGGTTATAAACTTTTATTTACATAACATGGATAAGCAACATAACTTCTGTTAGAGACTGTATATGCTCATTTTTTGTCTTTCTTTTGAGTTTTAATTTATGACATATGATGAAGATAATATGAATTAACTTTAGGAAAAAAAATATAATCCAATAAAATATGTGAAAAACGTGATGCTTTAATCCGATCAGTGGACAACAGATATTCAAGCTGATGTTTCGACCTTAAACGATCTTTCTGAAGCATTACATAAATATATAAAATACAATATAGTGAGAAAATGGTGACCGAACATAACATAAAATAAAGTATTTACAATGATTTACATCTATGAAAAGCTCACATCCATGTCCTTTGTTACGTATACATTTCTATAAATGGGTAACATTTTGGAGAAAGATACAGAAATAAATATGTTTTTAATTTTGCGGGCAGTTATGGCAATCACAATGAGGGGCCGTGACTAAGTTAAAAAAAGGAATGTGTAACTGAATTTGAGTGACCGTGAATGAAACAAAAGTGCCGCAGGGTTCCATTCTTTATGTGGCACCCCTGCAGTCTGGTCGCCATAAAGGAGTACTGCACCCATCCACGGGTGTGGTATTCCTGTTCTCAGGAAATGGGATGGTAAATCTGGGGTACAAGCTAAAGCACCCAACACACCCGGTCCCATGGACGGCTGGCAGACCCGACAGATGGAGGGCTCAGTCAGTCAGTGGAACGGAGGGAAGAAAGGTGGAGGGTGGAAAGTTAGTGGAGGCAGCTGTGAGGAGGTAGCAAGAGAAGGAGGATCCAGACGACTTGAGCAGCATGGAGCTTGTCCAGGGTCCAGAATCAACTGACTGCAAGAGACACAGAGGGAGCCCTAGTGGCGCAGGCAGAGAGAATCCACCTGTGCGACCCGAATCTGAGGTGAAACGGAAGGGCTGGTTGGGAACCAGGGGACCAGCCCTGAAGGTATCAAGAGACTCTATGCTACAACCACAGAACCGGCCACGAGATCTAGAGGAGGTGTGGCCGAAACAAGACACATCCGCCAAGAAGGTAGCTGTACTAGGGTCAGGGGACTTGATAGTGGTCTGCCGACAGGACCTGTATCTGCTGGAGTGGGGCACTGTGTGCTGAGGCGCGAGCAGGAGTGAGTGGACAGTTAGCGCTGAGAGAGAGCAATCCGTGAAGGAAGGAACATAAAGGGGGTGTCTCGCACAAGCTATCCCGGTTCATTAGGACTATCGATGGACTTGGCAAGGACCATACCTTGTGGCATCGCCGAAGTGAAAAGCTAAGTAAACCGGGTATAAAACTCAGAACTGTGTGTGAGACTGTTCATTTCCCGCCTGTGGAGCAGTAGACTAATAAGATGCGCAGGCCATAGGAGACCTGCTGGCGAACCACCCCAACTCCCCTCTCCTGCCAGAACAGCCCCGCAGACCTTCCCTCACCAACACTACACCAGGGAAGCACTCCACCCGTGTGAAGCGAAACCACAAGTGCGTACCATCCAGAAATAATGCCGAGCACCACGGGTGGCGTCACAACAACTATCCCTAAATCTCTATTCCACAAACTTTTGTTGACACCACCAAGGTCACAGAGCGGGTCTCGCCCCTGTGACTGTCCCAAAAGAACTGTTGCCCGTTCCGAGTACCCCACGGCCCTGGGGGGCGTAACAACACAACCATTCATTGCTAAGGCATTCACCAACTGGAACTCTAGAGGAGAGTCTACTGAACAGTCCAGTACCTGCTCCATACCAGTGCTGCCATGTGCTGAGGAATTCAAAGGTTGAAGCACTCAGGTCTGTTATCAACCAATTGGTTCATGGATTATCAGAGGGATTTGTTTGGTTGTGCAAAGTTCACCTTTGTCTTCAAGAAAAAGTGTAACAGGCAGAGAATTTGTATTTCCACCTTAAATCATAAAGCAAGCTTAGATTTAATGCTACTGTTTGGAATGAATTCTGGTTAACTCATCCCTGTAGGGATGATCATGGTTCTAAAAATGGATGTTAATGCTCTGAATGATAGGATCCGTGTCAACATCCATAACATTTATTACTCCAGCTTTAACACTTTTTTTTTAGTTGCTATTGATCGTGAAGTTTTATTTTAGTATTGGATCGTCCTAAAAATAATATAAAGTTTATGGTCAGCTGAAATGGGATTTATGAGACCCTTTATCAGGGTTTGACAAGACTAGAAAAATATGCTTCTAAAAAACAGTTACATCGTCTACAGGTTTTGGACTGCTATTGCAGATCAGTTCTTTGACTGAGCTGCAATACCACACCTGGCCTACAAACAAGTGTGGTGCTGTTGTTGGAGGAAGAAGATGTTTTTCTACTTTTCTGTAACCGGTTCAAGTCCTGTTTTATTATCTAAAAAGCTTATGCAGGAGGTAAATCTTTACAAAAAATAAAACTAAGCAGTACTTACTGTCGAAATAAGTAAAATGTGAAGAGGTGCAAGCTCCTGTAATTACAATTATAGACCAACAAACAAGTGCAACAGCACATAGTGAGTGCTAATGGTATATGTGAACACTGAATAAGTGAATCTTGAACAGATTTGCTGACATGCAGACTATGCTTCTTAAATAGATGTATAATGCAAAAAAAATGCATAGGGCTCTGCCCTCAATTTGCCACCAAGGTAAAACTAGGCAGCTGAGAGCTGGTATTCTCAATGAGGTGAGGGCTCATTGTTTTAGGGCCCCCCATGCTAAACAATAGCAGTCAGGAGCCACACCTGAAAATGGCGTCTTCATTGTAGCAGCAGTTCCAGGCACTTTGTCCAGCTTTTCTAGTGGCCCTGATGGCAGTGACATGCAGGGCCCTTATTGCCCTGCAGTGGCATGCAGGGCAATAAGGGGTTAATGCAAGCTTTGTATTGCCAGCTGGTATTAAGGCCTAGATTCTTAGAGTTGGGCCAATATTAGACCCAGCCATTAAGAATTTCAAATAAATAGTAAAGAAGACACAACACACATAGAAAATTTTTTTATTAGAAATAAACACACAAAGACATTTCAGGACTCCATCTTTATTAACCCCTCTACCCTCATACCCATCCTCGATGTCCTGCAACATCTTCTCTTTGGTGGATATGACGCACTGTCAGCTCTGCTTTCAGCAGAGGTCCGCAGTGAAGAACAAAGCATTCTATTATTATTATTATTATTATTTATTTAGAGCACCATTAATTCCATGTTGCTGTATATGAGAGGGTTTACATACAACATTATAGATATAGTTTACAGTAAACAAATTAACAATGACAGACTGGTACAGAGGGGAGAGGACCTGCCCTTGCAGGCTTACATTCTACAGGATATTGGAGAGGAGGCAGTAGGTCAGGGACGCAGGCAGCAGCTCCGGTGGCGGTGGGGCGGCAGCTGGTCATTGCAGGCTGTAAGCTTTCCTGAAGAGATGGGTTTTCAGGTTTCGTCTGAAGGATCTGAGCATGGTGGATAATCGGACGTGTTGGGGCGCAGGATTCCAAGGATGGGGGATATTCGGGAGAGATCTTGGAGGGGTTGTGTGAGGAACGGATAAGTGTTGTGGAGAGGAAGAGGTCTTGGGAGCATCAAAGATTACATGAGGGAATATAGTGGGAGATTAGTTCAGAGATATAGGGAGGAGACAGGTTATGGATGGCTTTGTAGGTCAGTGTTAGTAGCTTCAACTGGATTCGTTGTGCAATTGGGAACCAGTGAAAAGAGAAACAGGGGAGTAGCAAGGAGAGAGATGGATTAGTCAGACAGCAGAGTTGAGGACAGACTGGAGAGGTGCAAGAGTGTTAGCAGGGAGGTCACAGATAAAGAGGTTGAAGTAGTTGAGGAGGGAGATCATGAGGGCATGTACAAGAATTTTAGTAGATTAGGGCTGAGGAAAGGACGGTTTCTGGAAATATTCTTGAGCTGGAGGCGACAGGAGGTGGCGAGAGTTTGGATGTATGGTTTGAAGGACAGGATAGAGTCAAGAGTTACTCCGAGGCAGCAAATTTAAGGGGTGGGAGAGAGCATGATGCCATTTACCATGATAGATAGATCAGGTGGTGAAGATGAAAGATGGGATGCAGGAAAAATGATGAGTTCTGTTTTGTCTACTTGAGATTTAGGAAGCGACAGGAGAAGAAGGAGGATATGGCTACAGACACTCTGGGATTCTGGACAGCAGAGAATTGATATCTGGGCTAGACAGGTAGATCTGAGTGTCATCAGCGTACAGGTGTACTGGATGCCATGGGACTTTATGAGTTGTCCTAGGCCAAGGGTATAGACGGAGAAAAGTAGGGGCCCCAGGACAGAGCCTTGTGGGACTCTAACAGAGAAAGTGTGGGATGAGGAGGTAGTGTGGGAGTGGGAAACCTAAAAGTGCGGTTGCAAAGGTATGAGGCAATCCAGGACAGGGCAAGGTCTTTGATGCAAGAAAAGAAAGAATCTGTAGTAAGAGAGAGTGGTTGACTCTGTCAAAAGCAGAGGATAGGTCTAGAAGGACAAGGATTGAGAGTTGTTAGGTTTGGCTGTGAGCAAGTCGTTAGTAATTTTGGTTAGGGCAGTTTCGGTGGAGTGGTGGGGCCTAAAGCCGGATAACAGGTTGTCAAGGAGAGAGTTAGATGGAAGGTGGGAAAAAAGTTGAGCATGGACTTGTTGCTCAAGGAGTTTTGAAGCAAACAGGAGCAGCGATATGGGACGGTAGCTCGTCATAGCAGTGGGGTCAAGGTTTGACTTTATCAGGATGGGCATGTTGGTGGCATGTTTGAAACCAGAGGGAAAGGTACCAGACGTTAGTGATAGTTTGAAGAGGTGGGTTAGGGCTGGGATGAGTGTGTAAGTGAGGTTGGGGAGGAGGTGGGAAGGGATGGGGTCACGTACACAGGTGGTGAGGTGTGATTTGGATAGGAGACGAGTAGGTTTTCCCTGCGTGATGTTAGAGAGGGAGGTTATGAGGGAAGGGCAGAACTCTGGTATGTGGAGTAATGGGATGGTGGAACAATAAAGGTTTACCTTGTTTGGTTGATTTTATTTTTGAAGTATGTGGCGAAGTCCTTAGCAGAGATGAGGGAGGTCGGAGGGGAGAGCGGTGGGCGGTCTAGAGAGTTAAAGGTGATGAACATGAACAGTTGTTTGGGGTTATAGGATAAGGAAGATACAAGGTTTGTGAAGTAGGTCTGTTTAGCAGAGGTGAGGGCTGATTTGAAGGTGAGTGTGGCTTGTTTGAGGGCAATGAAGTCGTCTGGCAGGTGCGTTTTCTTCCAACACTGCTCCGCAGCCCTAGACACTTGTCGAAGTTTTTTGGTGAGATTGTTGTGCCAGGGTTGCCTATTGATTCATCGCACGTTGCGATGAACGAAAGGGGTGACTGAGTCTATGGCTGATATGAGGGTGACGTTATAGAAAGCTGTGGCACTGTTCGTATTGTGGAGTGAAGATATGGATGACAGAGGTAGAATAGAGTCTGAGAGTGGGTGAATATCTAAATGTGCAAGGTTTCTGCGAGGATGTGCTAGTGGTTGGACATTGGGGGCCGGTGAGGAGGACAAGGAGAAGAAGGTGAGTAGATGGTGGTCAGATAGGGGGAAGGGGAGGTTGTAAGATTAGATAGGGAACAGAGGCGGGTGAAGATGAGGTCTAGTGTCTATGTCCATCTTCTATCACTGCTGCCTCTGAACACTGAGTGAACGAGACATGTGTTGCGGAAGGGTAAGCGGTGACGCACTGAGGTCACCAGAGGACAGTGTTGCCGTAGTAGCCGCTTGCTAAAAGTCGCAACATTTTTGTCGACCTTCAAATTGCAGCAAAAATATGCGACCTTTCAAAGAAATTTATGCCAAAATTCTTGTGAAATTGCTTTGTTAATTATTGCATTCACAAGAGCTTGCACCTGTTCACATTTGACTCATCTTCTCAAGCAATTTTCTTTTTTTCTGTAGCATACATATGGGGACAGTGACTGGCAGAAGGGTAAGGCACAAGGGTAACTCACGCAATACAGTCGGTTTCATTTCTATGTGCCCTGATACATACCTGAATTTTATGATCGGTGTGCCGCTTTTTCTGTCTTTGGACTTTTGCATTTATATACAACTTGTTCAAGCAGAGCACCTGATCTCCAGTACAGTATGGAGCTCCTGGTGGATTGGAGGCTCTGAAGTCTCTGCAAGTTGCACGTAAGTGATGCTGGAAATCACTTTCATTTTGGATATTTGAAAGTCATATAGTACTCCCTGGCCAGGTTCTCATCCCTCCCACAGGGACTCATTCTCTGTAATGGTGTAGACCACCATCAGAATAGTCTCGTCTAACATTCACTTAGATGCTGACCTGTTCACCCAGATCTATGCCAAGTCTCCACCTGATGACTCGCACCGTTGATGTCAGATTACTGACAGTGGTTTCTATGCTTGGAGTATGCTGCAGTGGGATGGAGCTCTTCCTGGGCGCTCTGTTTCCACTGTCCACCAATGGTAAGGCAACTAGTGCCACAAGCACCCACTTGCTGCAGCCTAAGGTATTTCATTGGCTTGCACACTGCATCTCCTCTACACTGCACTCACTACACACTAATCTAAGATGGAGTCTGCCCTCTAAGCCTAGAGGTTAGCTTCCCCCTAGTTGACTGATCCCCAGTAGCTGGACAAGCTATCTAAACAACTATCTATATGTCAAGTCTAGTGGCATATCTTGAAACTCATGGTCTCTGATGCAAAAGGTCCAACAGGTCCCCTAATTATTGCAAATCTTCAATAGCAGTAGCCTTTTTCTATAGGACAAAAGGTCTTTTGAGGTCCCCTAGATTCCAGGGCCCGGGTGCGATTGCACCCCCTGCACCGGTTGTAGTTACTATTTTACCTGAATTGCTACATCACATCTTATACATTACATTTCCTATACTCTATACCTTATACATATTGCTATATCATATACATAAAGACATCACAATACATACAATAATGCAGGACACAATTCACACAGTACTAAAAAGAGGGGGGACAAAAGTGCAAATAGTGTCTTATCCTTTTGGAATAGTGAGCAAGGAAAACTAATATCGCTGCTCACCTTGTAAGGTTGTGATAACAAACCGAGCCAGAACTCCACGAGGTAAATCTCTACGCGTTTCGGAGCGATCCACACTCCATCAGGAGATGGTGATTCTCCAGATGAAGGAGCGTGGAAACACTCCGAAACGCGTAGGGATTAAAGGCACCACTACTTTTACCTCGGAAAGTTCCGGCTCGGTTTGTTATCGGCAGTGTGCGCGGGACAAGGAGCACCGTCCATGTGGGACAATCCACAATCCCCTTGCATTGTTGTGGGCACATGAAATTGGCCAACCTGTGCCCCTGCTGCTTAAATATAGGAATATGAGGCTGAAGTGTAGGAGTGATGGAGTATAAAATATGTACAGTACGGCGACTTTTGGTTGTGGGATCTTGGCTGGATGCTGGAAGCATCGTCCTGAGAGGAAGAGGCCACCGAGAAGTAAATAGACATTGTACTTTGCAGCTGTTATAACCGTACAGAACAATACCGAAGATTACCCTCCGGAGTGATACGGCACATCCTGAAACACCTCGTGCTTGGAGGACCTTTGAAGACAGGAAGCTTTAATAGGTCTGACTCATGTTACTGCTTCGAGAAGACTTCTTCATTTGGTAGTAATGTAGGTGAGGGCATTGCAGGTCAACTTCTCATTTTATGTTATCCTGGCTTTAAGAAATAGAAAAAAAATAGGCAGTAATAATGTGTATTATGAAGGCATGCACCTGTAAAAAATGCTACAGAATGTGTAACAAAAAACATATCATATACATACCGTATATTCATATTTGTCTTGCGCTTTTATTTTTTGTTCCTGCCCCTCTCCATTGCTTACATATGACCTACTCTTCCATGTCCAGAAATCTACTCTTTCTAGTCTGGTGGGTGTGTTTCCCAATAATTCTTCATAGGTATAATCTTAAGGACCACTCCCAGTTGGCTAAAATACTAGATTTACATGCCAGGAAGATATCAGATTGGTCTCTCGTACCTCTGACACTTCAAACACGTTTTAGACCTGAATCTTAATCCCTGGTGAGACTGCACATTAAATGTTCTTTCCTTTGGTGCTGCTAGGGTTAATGTCAATTTTACTGCTAGCAAGCTCCTGGGTGACCTTTCAGGTGCAGTTACTTTGTGACCACTCTCATCTCCTTCAAATAATCACATGACCCATTAGCTATTGCTGGTGATTGGATCTTGCTCATTGCAAACCACCTGGCTGGAGGGAGCTCTTGGTGAACTGAGGTTTAAGGGTTTAAATCATTGAATCATACAATCATATACGATTCTATTATAAGGGTTGAAAACTACCATATGAAGCCATGAAAAAATAGCATTACCCCATAGTAGGCTATCAAGTCTGAAATGTGACCCTGCAGTGCCACCAGTGGAGGAATAAAGCATTACACTGTTTTCATTAAAGTTAATAGTTTCTAATGTGAGACATGACAGGAACTCCAAGGTAGGAACACTTTTTTAAGTTCCTCTACACTTTAGACAGGATTGAAGACCCTACCGTTAACAAAAGACCTGTCCTCTAATATCCCAGCATTCTCTAAAATGGTGAATAAAAATTGATTTTTATAAAGTAGACAATACATTAACTGGCAAAGATTGAGCCGTTCTGGCTAGAGTTTATTCACTTGGCTCAAATATTCCAGTCACTGTCCTACCCCTAATTCAAAATACCTTATTTCTCGGCACCAACGCTCCAGCATTATGGGAACATGTCCCGCTTGTCTACCCCTTTCTATACTTCATTTTAGACCAGTTGTTATCACTGTCATCAGAACTAGAGAAGATAATATCTTGAGTGTAGTGAAAAGGTAGCACTAAGTCTAAACGTACATGGAATAATTCACTCCTGACAACTGTTTATGGCTTGGTTGTAAAAGACCAGTGACGTAACTACGACATGTTCAGGGGTTGCCCCTAGGGGGGTCCAAAAGTCCCTATGGCCTATAGAAAAGACTATTGATATTCAAGTTTTGCAATAATTGAGGTCCCATTTGAGCTTTAGCATCGGGGCCCATGAGCTTCAAGTTACACCACAGTAAAAGACCCAACCATCTCTTCACCCACTAATATAATCTCCTATAATAACAACCACAATTTTCCCTTGCATGCAAAATTCGACCATTTTATAAATGGTTCTTCCCTAACCAATCCTTTTTGTCCACCATAAACATCTACCACCTTCATTGGTGATGGAAGACCATGGTGGTTCCTACTTCACTGTAGTATGATCTACCATCAGAAAAACTGCAATTTTTCCCTGCACCCAAAATTCATCCATTTCTTTTAATGGTTCCTATCTGTCCTACCCTTATTGTCCATCATCTACCAACTTCAGTGATGACGGATGTTGTGGTCGTTCTACCAACTTCTGTGATGACGGATTGTTATGGTGGTTCTACCAACTTCTGTGATGATGGATTGTTATGGTGGTTCTACCAACTTCTGTGATGATGGATTGTTATGGTGGTTCTACCAACTTCTGTGATGACGGATTGTTATGGGGGTTCTACCAACTTCTGGGATGACGGATTGTTATGGTGGTTCTACCAACTTCTTTGATGACGGATTGTTATGGTGGTTCTACCAACCTCTTTGATGACGGATTGTTATGGTGGTTCTACCAACTTCAATGATGACGGATTGTTATGGTGGTTCTACCAACTTCTTTGATGACGGATTGTTATGGTGGTTCTACCCAACTTCTATGATGATGGATTATTATGATGGTTCTACCAAATTCTGTGTTTTGGATTGTTATGGGGGTTCTACCAACTTCTGTGATGACGGATTGTTATGGTGGTTCTACCAACTTCTTTGATGACGGATTGTTATGGTGGTTCTGCCCAACTTCTGTGATGACGGATTGTTATGGTCGTTCTACCAACTTCTGTGATGACGGATTGTTATGGTGGTTCTACCCAACTTCTATGATGATAGATTATTATGATGGTTCTACCAAATTCTGTGATGACGGATTGTTATGGGGTTCTACCAACTTCTGTGATGACGGATAGTTATGGTGGTTCTACCCAACTTCTGTGATGACGGATAGCTATGGTGGTTCTACCAACTTCTGTGATGACGGATTGTTATGGGTGTTCTACCAACTTCTGGGATAATGGATTGTTATGGTGGTTCTACCAACTTTTGTGATGACGGATTGTTAGGGGGTTCTACCAACTTCAGTGATGATGGATTGTTATGGTGGTTCTACCAACTTCAATGATGACGGATTGTTAAGTTGGTTCCTTCGTCTCCATAGAAAGTGCAATTAGAACAGCAGATGTTTCTGTGTTATGACTGTAGTGCTTTCGGCACATAGCTCTGTGGAAATGAATTGAATTAAAAGGCGGGTTTCCATCAGCTCTACCTTACTAGGTTACCCTTAATGTTTGTGATATGTAAACAAATCCATGGACAAGAATGTATTTAATCTTCGTTGATTCTCTTGAAATGAGGGCGACCACAGCGGGAAAATGAGATCTCGTGACGTGCCAAAATAAAGTCACAGTTCTGTGGAGGAAGTGGTGCAGGCTCTCTACTGTGTTAATCTTTCTTGGTCTTAACCCAGCAGATAGATGTGTCCTCATCAAGTAGTCAGTTGTATCAAAATATTATAATTAGACATCGTTTGCTGAAATAAGCGGAAAAATTAATTTGTCAGCAGCCACACACTTTCCTGTATCAGGTAAGCGATTCCAGCAACTACTGTGGACCTCATTCCTGGCAGGGAACATAGAGGAAATTATTCCCATGGACGTCACTATTCTTTATGGTGTTTTGCAGCCTTGAATCAAGGAGCACCTCCCATTTATTAGAGTGGACGTCTCATTTTGTAGCTTCACTTTGATAGTGAGTACAGATAGGGAAAGGGCACAATATTATGGAGAATATATGAAGATTTAAAACTACTTCAAGAGGGAAGGTGAGAAATAGTCTTTTTCTTTAGAGGATTATATGATAACTGTATGGATTGTAAAGGATCTAAACATTCCGTCTGGACATCTACAGGATAGACAGTAACTGTATGATCATGAATTGGGAACCTAAACAATCATTTATTTCGATCTCATCCAGTTAATGTGTATTCTTCCAACATAATGTTGGACTATCTCTGTAAGTCTGATTGAGAATGAATAAAGTAGTATTGGACAAAAGGGTTGGACATATCATTGGTGCAGCTGACCAGCGGCCTGAGGGTACCTTTACACGCCACTACTGGAGGATGGATACAACCAGCTACTTCACGTGCACGAGCACGCACAAACGGTTACAAACGGTAAACGCACCATCTTTACACGCCGCCACAAGCTACGCTACGCTATGTGACATCTATCCCCGGATACACCGCCGGGTGCCATAAGTCACCTTCTGTGGCTTACCATACCTCATTTACACACCGCTACAACCAGCTAATATGGGCGGACCTGGTGCAGCAGGGACAGCACATAGGCGTGCCACAATTGTGGATTACGAGACGTCCGTACGCTGATAGGACAAAGCAAGAAACCCATGATTGGCCCGGCATCGCAGGAGGCTGTTTAATACATGACGCTCGAGCAATTGTGTAGTGTGACTGGTCAGCTCCTTAAATATGCCGCCCTATGCAGCGACTACCAATCGTAACACAGAAGCTTCCACCATTGATCGCTGAAGGGGGCGGTATCCGGGAGGCTGTGTCACGCCCCAGCTACATACCAGGTACATTGCCTGGTGTCGACACATCCCTTCTGTTGCTTCTTTACACGCCGATACAGCTCGCTACAATCGCCTGTGTAGCCACCTGTTTCCGCGCAGTGCTCGGAAACAGATGTATCTGTTGCCGGGTGCCTCCTACCGTCTTCACACGCCGCTACTACGGGGTATTTTGCCGCTACAAGCTACATTTGTAGCCTGTAGCTGGTTGTCTCCTCCCGCCAGTAGCGGCGTGTAAAGGTACCCTAAGAGTTAAGGAGGCCACTTCTACGGGCCCATATAAAGTGCCTTTATGGGAAGAAGAGATAAGAGGGGAAGAGAAAAGGAGATCTTGAGAGGGTAACAGGTTGCATGTAGGTAAGTACCGGGAGACCATGTCACAGATGTATGGAGCAGACAGGTTGTGGATGGCTTTGTATGTCATAGTTAGGGTTTTGAAATGGAGCCTCTGGACAATAGGAAGCCAGTGAAGGGCTGTAATACTTTATTTACTCAATGGAGGCACTGTGGGAAATTTGAGCACTTAAGTTTCCTCATACTGTAGCTCACAGACAATTATAAGCCCACCTGCAGGGTGGTGGGAACACTTTGCCATTGCTTGTTTTGTCATGACACCCTTCTAATAGATGTTGTTCAACTTGGAGAATTGGGCTGAAACTTCCATCATCAGCTTTGAGGAACCATTTTTCTCTCTGTTCTATTCCAAGCACAAATAGACACTTTGGTCAACATCCATCAAATGTTTTTCTTTTCTGTCTAGTTATATTTGTGGCCATTTCTTTAATCTTGGAGACAAAAACTAGAAGAGAGGGGGCACTCCTAGAGTATTGCCCGGTGGTCAAATAGAGGTTACTTTAGTTATAGCCAAACTAACCTGAGATGGTTAAGCGTCCTGCATAACCAAGGTTTAGAGCCTTCAGTGACAAAGCTCACCACACTATGCTCTCGCTTCCGAGTCCTGAAAGCCACGGGTCATGTGAGTGATCACACGGGGGTTGACATCACCAAAAGTCCTCAAGCCCCAGGTCCTGCTAGTCTATGGTCAGTGATTTCGTGGAGCACTAACCGCTTACTCTCACGGGGAAAGGCTGAATTAGAAACTTACAGAAACATGATGTCTGGCGCTCTAAATCAAAGGCAGAGGGCAAAGATTTCAAGATGAACTCTTCTTTAATGTTCGCCTAAGAAAGGCAGAGTTCACCACCGTAACATGTAGTGATGAAATGAACCTGTGATGAATGACCATTAAAGAAGAGTTCATCTTGGACCATTAAAGAAGAGTTCATCTTGAAATCTTTGCCCCCTACCTTTGATTTTGAGCGCCTGACATAAACGCTAGGGATGGGCGAATCTACTCGCTAGGACTCGTTACTCGGCGAGTAGTAAGGGACTCGCAGGACTCGGTACTCTGCGAGTTTCCCAGTGATTACTCGCACGAGTCCAATGCAAATCAATATCAATCCTAGTTTTGTCAGAAACGCTGACAAAACTAGGATTGCCATTGTTTGCATTAGACTCGTGCGAGTAATCACTGGCTACTGTGCCAGTGATAGCAGGGAAACTCGCAGATAACTGCTGTTTCTTTGCGAGCCGAGTCCAGCTGTCTTCTCTGTGCAGCTCCAGGGTCCTAGAGCCCGCCTGCTCACAGACATTATGTAGCAGTGCTGAGATTGTTCTCAGTCTGCTCATTCCCTGTGTACAGACATGAATGTCTGTGCACAGAGATGATGTAGCAGAGCTGAGATTGTTCTCAGTCTGCTCATTCCCTGTGTACAGACATGAATGTCTGTGCACAGAGATGATGCAGCAGAGCTGAGATTGTTCTCAGTCTGCTCATTCCCTGTGTACAGACATGAATGTCTGTGCACAGAGATGATGTAGCAGAGCTGAGATTGTTCTCAGTCTGCTTATTCCCTGTGCATAGACATCTATATTTATGCACAGGGGATGTAGCAGAGAGGACATCGCGTTTTGGACTGCGTCGGACGGAAGATGATTTTTTTAATTAAAGATGGAGTCCCTAATGGCTTTTTATTTTATTTCTAATAAAAAATTTTCCTTGTTGTGTTTTTTTTAAAACAATTTAATAGAAATTCATGGCGGTCATGTCTAATATTGGCGTGACCGCCATAAATTTCAGACTTAGGGCCAGCTGATAATACAAAGCTGGCCCTAACCTCTTTATTACCCAGCGTGCCACCGCTACCAGGGCCGCTGGAAGAGCGGGGTTCAGCGCCAGAGGATGGCGCTTCAATGAACGCGCCATCTTCTGGGGCGGCTGCGGGCTGCAATTTGCAGCGGGGGGTGCCCAGAAAGCTTGGGCATCCCTGCGCTGCGGATTCCAGCTCCCAGCTGCTTAGCTGTACCTGGCTAGACATAGAAATTGCGCGGAGCCCCACGCATTTTTTTTTTATTATTTCATGAATTTCAGAGTCAGAGTCTCAGAGTCAGAATCTCAGAATTTCATGAAATAATTAAAAAAAAATGCGTGGGACTCCGCGCAATTTCTATGTCTAGCCAGGTACAGCTAAGCAGCTGGGGGCTGGAATCCGCAGCGCAGGGATGCCCAAGCTTTCTGGGCACCCCCCGCTGCAAATTGCAGCCCGCAGCCGCCCCAGAAGATGGCGCGTTCATTGAAGCGCCATCCTCTGGCGCTGAACCCCGCTCTTCCAGCGGCCCTGGTAGCGGTGGCACGCTGGGTAATAAAGGGGTTAGGGCCAGCTTTGTATTATCAGCTGGCCCTAAGCCCGAAATTTATGGCGGTCACGCCAATATTAGACATGACCGCCATGAATTTCTATTAAATTGTTTTAAAAAAACACAACACAAAGAAAATTTTTTATTAGAAATAAAAAAAAAGCCATTAGGGACTCCATCTTTAATTAAAAAAATCCTCTTCCGTCCGACGCAGTCCAAAACGCGATGTCCTCTCTGCTACATCCCCTGTGTATAGATATAGATCTCTATGCACAGGAATGAGCAGACTGAGAACAATCTCAGCTCTGCTACATCATCTCTGTGCACAGACATTCATGTCTGTACACAGGGAATGAGCAGACTGAGAACAATCTCAGCACTGCTACATCAGGCAGCAGGCAGGCTCTAGGACCCTGGAGCTGGGGCAGCCAGAACACAGAGAAGACAGGATCTTATCTGTGCGAGTCAGCGATTACTTACAAAGTAAACTAGCAATGCAAATAAATGACAAAACTAGGATTGCTTCAGGCTGAAGCTTCCGAGACACATCTGCGATTTGTAAATCTAACACTACTCGCTATTACTCGCTTCCCCATTCATTAACATTGGACTCGCTAGACTCGCAACGAGTAGCGAGTCCTGTGCTCGGACTCGCTAGAGTCAAGCGATTCCGAGTAATTTAGGATTCGCCCATCACTAATAAACGCTTCTATAAGTTTCTCATATTTTTTATCTTGTCTTTAACCAATTTTGCAATTTTTAGCCCAAAATGCAAGTTGCAACTTTTGGATAAGTCGTGAGTGAAAGAATAAAAACTAAAAGAAAGCAGATGCATGCATATATCAAATTACTTGTACATATACGTCATAGTTTGCCTCCCACCCTTTGATGCGAGCTCACGCTCACTTCACTAGACCTCAGATACCGGCAGAGAACAGCATGATCACCGCCGCGTGGCTCTAGATCGTGCTGTCAGTGAATGACAGTGCGATCTATAGGGTCCACTCATCTCACGCTTTGAGTTCGCATCCTCCGCCACACATCTCAGCTGATCTGACCAGCTGAGATGTGTATCTAATCTGTGATCTGATCGCCGTTGTTATCCCTTTGGATCAAGGATCATTCACTGACTGCACGATCCAAAGCCCTGCGGCGGGGATCACGCTGTTCCCTGCTGGTATCTGAGGTCCCGTGACGTGAATTATGGGACCTCTGCTTTTACCTTGACAGCTCAAGGTCCTGTTATGACCCCGGCAGCTGTCCTGATTCACTTCCTGCTGGCAATGGCCCAGTGAGGAGATCACCAGCAGAAAGTGATCACTTCCCGTGTCTTCAGATGTGCAGCATCCCATCTGAAGACAAGACGGTGCAGCACTGAGACCCCCTAGTGAGCCAAGTAAAATATTGAAAAAAAGAAAAATCATTTAAAGTATGAAAAAAAGACAAAACACAAAAGTTCAAGGTCCCCCCCCCTTTTGCGCCATTGAAAATGAAACATATCACATAAAATAAAAACTACACATATTTGGAATCGCTGTGTTCAGAAATGCCCGATCTATCAAAATATAAAATCAATTAATCAGATGTGTAAACTGCCTCTTAGATAACAGTAAAAGTATAATGTTTGGTATCTACGAACTTGTATCGATCCAAGGCAACACATCAGCACATTAGTTTTACCATATAGTGAAAATGGTGAAAAAAATTACCCAAAAAACAAATGTGTAATTGGAAGAAGGGAAGGAAAAAGGGAGAGCAGAAAATGGAAAATTGCCAGGGGGGTGAAGGGGTTAAAAAAGGCGCAAGTGGAAATATGAATATGGCGCAACTGAAAACTAAGCAAAAAAGTGCACAACACTAGATAAAATAATGAATCGACCCCTTTGTGCCAAATATTCAGGAGACAGAAGTTTGATGCTTGGAGCTCGTCTCTTTGCTGATCCGGACAATATCTCTGTTGAGGTTTTATTGGCCGCGACTTGTAAAAGATCTTCACGTCTCCTGTTAAATCGATCAGGACCATGTGGGTGTATTGTAAATTCTATAGTTTGCAGATTAATAGTAATAAAATATAAAAAGCACATCATAAAATTGTATTTTTTATTTACCTTACGAAGCTAAAAATAAATTCTTGGAAAAGCTGATGCTTGTCGAGACCTTATAACCGCGGTATGTTCTCCTCTGTAATACAAACCATGTGCAGTAAGTGAATGAATCTGCTGCGAAGTACCATAAAGCGGCGTGCAATTAATCACTGACAAGAACAACATCGGGAGGAAGCGAGGTTAATATGGGTGATGGTTTTTAATCAACATCCATCAGGTTGGGCCAGGAGAAGTGGTGGCCTGTCTGCTCTGCCGGTTTAACATTCGGGACTCATGTAGTAATTTTTATTCCTCTTGAATTACCTCATAATGAAGATGACACTTAACAATATCCCATTCCTTATGTTGCCTGAGAATTCCTGTTCATGAATAGAAAATTCTTGCTAACACTTTGGCTTAAAGGGAATCTGTCACCTCGTTTCCCCTCCCCCCCTCCTATCACTATCTGTCCCTGCACCTTGTGAGCACATCCCTAACCATCCCTCACACTGACCTAAAGGGGCCCTATAATGGTTTAGAAAAATTTCCTTTAACTTACATGTGGTCTCCATCTAGGAGACCGGGCTCCCGTCTCCCCTCCTCGTCAGCATTCTGCACGCCCCACTGGGCTTCCTCGCTTCTTATCTTGTTCCGCCTTAGTTTTAAAATTCCCGCTTTCCTTGTGATGTAAAACGCCGGTCCGAGACGACATATCCGGACTGCTGCATTCTGGGCCTAATCATGTAATCAGCCCGGTGCATTTTGGGCCTGATCACATGAACGTCCCGGTTCTGGTGCATGCGCAATGCACGTATTGAAGCCAGGCCGATCATGTGATCTGGCCCACAATGCACTGGGTCGATCACGTGATCAGGTCCACAATGCACAGGGTCGATCACATTATTAGTAAACTGTCACTGCAGCCCTCCACCAGTTGAGCCTTTATGGCAGAGTGGCCCGACGAAAGCCTCTGCTCACTGCAAGACATATAAAAACCTCCATAGAATTTGCAAAAAAACACATGAAGGACTCCGAGACTATGAGAAATAAGATTCTCTGGTCTGAAGATCAAGATAGAACTTTTTGGTGATAATTCTAAGCGTGTATGTGTGGAGAAAACCAGGCGCTGCTCATCACCTGCCCAATACAATCCCAACAGTGAACCATGGTGGTGGCAGCATCATGCTATGGGGTGTTTTCACCTGAAGGACAGGACGACTGGTTGCAATTGAAGGAAACATAAATGCGGCCAAGTACAGAGATATCCTGGATGAAAACCTCTTCCAGAGCTCTGCACCTCAGACTTAGCTGAAGGTTCACCTTCCAACAAGACAACGACCCTAAGCACACAGCTAAAATAACAAAGGAGTGGCTTCAGAACAACTCTGTGACCATTCTGACTGGCCCAGCCAAGCCCTGACCTAAACCAATTTGAGCATCTCTGGAGAGACCTGAAAATGGCTGTCCACCAACGTTCACCATCCAGCCTGACGGAACTGGAGAGGATCTGCAAGGAAGAATGGCAGAGGATTTCCAAATCCAGGAGTGAAAAACTTGCTGTATCATTTTATTATTATTATGTATTTATATAGCGCCATTAGGTTCACAGTCCAAAGGAGCTGCGTGTTGGATGCAGCTCCTCCGGATATGAGTAAAGACGCGGGTGCCCGCAGGGAGATCTCAGCTGCCATGTACTCATCATGTGCGGCGGGGGCGGGGCGGCTTCTCCCTGCAGTCACCCGATGGAAGCCGCTTCCGACTCCGCACCATGAAATGAACATGCGGAGTTGGAGCGGACTGCTGCTGTGCGATCGCTGCAGGACTTTCTTGAAACCCCATCCACTATGCTTATACTGTACTACGCAGGGTTTTGGATGCAGCGGCACGACGCTGCGTCCAAAACGCTGTGTATGCTGATAGTGTGCACGCACTGTTAGGGCACACAAGGACAAGAACGTAATGTGACAACAATCACATCATACAAGTACAGTAGGGCAGAGGATCCTGTCCATGAGGGCTCACAGTCTATAGGGGATGGGTAGGAAGACAGTAGGGGGGGAGAGGTGAGGGTGAAATGGTGCAGCAGATTAGGTCTCAGTGTAGGTTGTAGGCTTGAAGGAAGAGGTGAATCTTCAGGTTTTTCTAAATCATTCCCAAAAACACTCCTGACTAGAGATGAGCGGTGTTCGATTCAAATTGTTCGCCAATCTCAAATTCGAGCTGTTTAGGGCGGTGTTCGAGTCATTCGACGAATGCAAACAATTGGCTTCAAATTCGGCAGTTCGAGGTTATATTCTATAATGATTCGGACTGCCGCATTTTCCACCTAATAAATGAGCTGTGCAGGGCACTTTCACTTCCGCAATGTATATACATACATTGCGGAAATGAAATGTAGTAAAAGGAATGGTTAAAAATAAAAAAATCTCTATGCTCACCTGTCCGGCGATCCACTGATGCCTCCAGTACCTCCGTCCTGATGCCTGTAGGACCTGCCATGATGTCACAAGCTGGCACCATCACCGGGTCACATGACCGGTTTCCGCGGTAATTGCGGTCATGTGACCCAATACTCCCTTCTTTCCCCCCCCCAGCCATCTAACAAATGATAACCAGGGCACGGAACCGGGATCCCGACCACCCGTGATTCCCCATCCAAGAAGCCATTAGTCTCGGTGTTCGAGTATCCCTATCCCTGACCACATCACTATCCTCTTAAGTGATACATTGTGCTTTGGTCTTGGGTGCAAAGATAGACAGAGATTGCTCTAGAGACCACATGGGCAATGCCATGAAGATTGAATGTGAATGTGTCAGGAGCCATTTTTCAACACAAGGCCAGGCTGCATTTTCTTTGTGTTACAGTTAGCAACATGTGTGGCCAAAATATAATTCAATGGACTGCAGCGTCTTTGAACTTGTCTCCCATCTAGCACATCTGGGGCGTCATTGATTAGAAGTTGCAAAGGGAGCTACCAGCAGTGGATCTTGATGATTTGCCCAATTGTATTATTGTATTCAGCGTGGCAGAACATTCCTCAGATAAACGTTTAACAACCTTTTTCAAAGCAGCTAAAAAGTTTAAGTGTGGCACCCCAGAGTCTGGTTGCCACAATGGCATTGCCTCCCTCAGGGGCTGATGTCATGCTTGTGTAAGCAAGAAGGGGTATTCACACCAGGTAAGCCCACAACATACAACACCTTTTCTGACTCCAGACCAGAATGGGGAGCTCTGAAATCTGAGTTCATGGTAGCCCCACTCTATATTCTGGCCCGGAGGTGGGGTTAGTCAGTTCAGCTCCTAGGAGGGCTGTGAAGACATCCTGCGGACTGGAGCAGTGCCAGGCTCATCCTAGGACAGAGACTAGCCAGCATGAGGGACCTGTAGGAGGGAATCTGAGGAAGGAGAGAAGCAGGCCTAGGGAGTGGAGCCAGCTGAAGTTTCACCCCAGTGCAGAGCGTCAGCAGGAGGAGTTCAAGCTGCCTGCCATACACATGAAAGACTTAACAGCAGAGAGGGTCGCAGCTTAACTACAGGCAGCACAGACCAGCACACAGATGCACAGCAGGGAAGCCTCATAACTCACTGGGTGAGGAGATCCCCAACTTGCTTCCAGGCCACCCTAATTCCTAATGTGGCGCCCTGCTCACGCAGGTAGCCACAGACTTCTCTAATGCACAGCTGGGTTTCCACAGCAGGTACCTACTACATGCAACATCTTCCACCCCGGCACAGTAGGGGGAGCTCAACTTGCTGCCCTTAGGCAAGATCCCATATAAATACTGCTGCTGGGGGAGGAGATAGTTAGAGTGTGCAGACGCTAGGAGAGCTGCGAAGATGTCCTTGTGGTCAGTGCCACGGTTAGGCCCGAGCCAGTGACCCGGAGTGGCCTTTCTGATGTCCCGCGAGCCTGAGTGGGGACAGAAGTAAAGGAGTAGCAAGCCAGAAGGAAGTGAGGAGCTATTGGAAGTTCGCCCAAAGACGTACCGGACATCGGGCATCCGCACCTGTGGGATACTCCAGGACCACAGAAAACCCCATCACACTGTGGAGGCTTCAGCCACCCGGTCCCCCTGTGGGTCAGAGAGAGGGAGCCAGGAACAGCAGTGTACCACCGCAGTGATCAGAGAGGGTAACCCGTGGACCACACAGGAGAAGAGAGCAAAGAGCAGAGACAGGAAGTGAGAGGAGGCCGGTCTGGCTGCATGCAAGCTGGGCTTCAGCAAGCACAGAGGAACAGAGGAGGCCTTATACCCACTTGCTGTGGGGACCCACTGTGCACCTGGTCACCAGTCAGTGCCCTGGACATCTTTACCTGCCGTACCAACAGTAAAAAGGTAAAAGAGACTTCAACAGTGTGTGTGTGTCATTCCTCTCCGTTCCCAGTGTCCCTCATACACTGCTCCATCACTCTCCATCCCAACCTACAGCTCCACTCCAAGCTGCCCCTTCACACTATGCTGCCCCTTCACACTATGCTGCCCCTTCACAGTATGCTGCCCTGGAGGTCCAGCCCTACCTGTAGGGGACTTTACCAACCAAGTCGCACTACCATCTACCTCCAGCGGACTGTGGCGGCGCTAGTGACCCATCACCAGACACTACAGGTGGCGTCACATGACAAAAACGAATCCCTTGTAAATATATCCCCTTTTTGAAGTGTCACCCAGGACACGGGATCAGGCGCGGCCACCACTCCCCGTGACACAGGAGCGTTAACACCTTGGAGCCTGATACCCAAGTACCCCAAAGCCTGGAGCTTGACACTAACATCTCCTGTGGACAGTCTCCTGGTCTGGACTTGCTATCTTCAGTAAAAGTAAGGAAGACCACAGCTGTGTGTCCATTCGTTATTCTGCGCCCTCAGTCCTGCACCCCACCGGCCTATCATCGCCATAGACTTTACCAGTTGCCCTAAGGAACTGCTCCACCTGTGGGGAGCGATAAACCTTATCTGCAAGCCCATCATCCCCAGAGGTCCAGCACCGCAGCGTCGGCCCCAATAGCTGAACACCATGGGTGCTGTCATGTCCACTATTCCTGAACTTTTTAAGTTGATACCCAGGGTCACGGTCTCGAACCCTGTGACTCATTAGATTCTAGTGACTAGAAGTTCCCAAAGCCCAGTTCGGGTACCCCATGGCCCTGGGGATGCGTCATAAGTGCGGGTATTTCTGGGCATGATGATTACACTTGATACTGAATAAATCGAGATGTGTTGAAAATATTTATAGGCCCCGTCACACACGTCAATGTCGTCAGCGATCTGATCACTGGCGACATTGACGGCTGATCGCACACAGGCAGACTCACCAGCGATCAGTGGACCAGCGACATCGTGGAAATGATTTAAATATCGCTTCCACGATATCTTGCTCCCGCTGCCTGGCTGCGGTTAGCGGGAGCAGGCTGGTATCCATGGTAAAATGCGGGTATCTAGGCAGCGCGCTCTGCCTAGATACCCGATGTATACCTTGGTTACCAGCCTTTTCCGCTCACTGGCTGGTATCCAAGGTACACAGCGGGTAACTAGGGTCCTAGTACCCGCAGTTTACCATGGATACCAGCTCCCGGCACTTGCTGAGAGGCGCTGGGAGCTGGCTGATCGCGCGTCTCCCGGTTTCACACACAGCGATGCTGCGTGTCCACCGGGAGACCATCGCCAGGATTTCGGTCCTGTCTGAAAACCTGGCGAACATCAACCAGCGATTTATTTATGGTTGATATACCATGTCACACGCGTCAATATCGCTGCAACGTCACGTGCAGCAGCGACATTGACAGCGATATTGACACGTGTAATGGCCCCTTATTTCTATTTTGTCATTATTTACATATCAGTAACCTGTCTATCCATCTTGTGATTTCGATAGCTACACATTTTACTTCTTGTTGTTGCAACTTTAATTTTGAGGAGTGTATAAAGTAGATCTATCTATCTAT
The DNA here is from genome assembly GCA_033576535.1 of Allobates femoralis. Classification (NCBI taxonomy): domain Eukaryota; kingdom Metazoa; phylum Chordata; class Amphibia; order Anura; family Aromobatidae; genus Allobates; species Allobates femoralis. The sequence continues at coordinate 39,348,248 of JARQOC010000004.1, read as the reverse complement.
CTATCTATCTATCTATCTATCTATCTATCTACTAGAAAAAAATTATCTGCAGCACTCAGCTACCACCAATGATGCACACATGCTAACAAGCTGTATATATTTAAGGAAAAAAATTAAAAAACTTACGTTTTTTTTTTTTTTTTTTTAAAAACTCAAAATCTTATTTTTTTTTTTGGGGGGGGGGGTTCTTGGTACATACATTGGCTAATGTTTGCTCATCAACCGCGACAAGGTGACCCCAGGTCTGATGAGTCCTAACGTTGACATCCCTGTCCTCCTTGTCCTCCCTGTCCCACTTCTAAGTGGGTGGACACCATCTCAACATCAGACCACCTGTGGGTGATGAGGGTGCAAATTGCAGACATGGAGCCAGAAACTCCATACGTTATACACAAAGCAGAAAAAACTGCACAGCACTCACAGACATAATGTGAACTGGTGCCAGTTCAGACAGGTGGTCTGAGGTTGAGATGGTGTCCACCCACTTAAGAGTGGGACAAGGAGGAAAAGGAGGACAGGGATGTCAACGTTAGAACTCATCAGACCTGGGGTCACCTTGTCGCGGTTGATGAGCAAACAGACATTGGCCAATGTATGTACTAAGACCACCAGAAAATAAAAAAATAAGAATTTTGAGTTTTTTGAAAAAACTTAAGTTTTTTAATTTTTTCCTCAAATATACCGGTATATAGCTTGTTAGCATGTTTGCACATTGGTAGTAGCTGAGTGCTGCAGAGAATTTTTTTCTAGTTGTTTGACCCAGTGTCCCTGCTGGCACCAGTTCACATTGTGTCTCTGAGTGCTGTGCAGTTTTTTCAGTTTTTTTGTATCTATCTATCTATCTATCTATCTATCTATCTATCTATCTATCTATCTATCTATCTATCTATCTTAATCTAGTTTTGCTATTTTTCTCTATTCATTCATGCTGTGATCTCAGGGGCTGACTGACTAGTTTATAACACTAATCATAACCTGTAAAATGTAATTAATGAAATCAGCACCTGGCTCATTTGATCTCTGCATAGAATTGTCCGTTGATGACACTCCGGCCGTTGTCCTTGAGTGTCTTCATAGAGCCAAGTGCAGTTGTGAAGTGTTCTGTGACCTTCTGAAGATGGGAGATGCAATATAAATGCAAATCATTGTCTTCTTGCACATTGATTAGAAGTGACACCAGAGAGAAGGATACATACTTGTAGAGAGGATAACTCTTTCATACCCTTACTATCAGTGACAATGACAGACAGTACAATGGAGAAAGCGGAAGGCAGGTTTATTAGATTGTCAGATTAGGATACTTTTAGAAAAGTGACAAGTCTATGATCCTTCCACTCAATACTTGTCTTTTAGTAAAACTGATAATTAAAGTTTTCTTCCATTTCCAAGGAAGGAATCTAATGTATTTCCCCTTCATCCCTTCATAATCATATGTGCAGTGATAAAGCATCTGGCTGCAGCAGGAGCCTCCCCCCTCCGCCTTGTCTACAACTGTCCACACATTTCTCTTTGGCTATTCGCTACCTTTTAAGTCTTTCATCAGTCGGAAATTATGTAGATCATCAAGAAATGAAGATTTCAGCTTCAGGAACATAAGGACGTGGAGGCGATATTAACTCCTGCATACGGCGATATCTTATTTCTTGGTGTAGTGTTCCTTCAAATCCTTAAAGAAGTATTCTGGCAAGAAAAAGTAGTCACCTGTCCACAGGGTAAGGAATGACTACTAAATTGTGAGACCATTAATTCATCAAGTCATTTTCCATGTTACTGATGCAGAAACCTGAGTCTATATGTAGCAGTTCCATGACGAATGACTGGAACAGTGTGCATGTTTAAAACCCATGCCAATCAAATAGTGGACAAATGTCTCCCTTGATCGAGATGGGGTAGTCATAAGTGTCGTAAGGGCAAGGTAACTGAGCAGCTGGGCCACAGTTTTAGTTCAAGGTAGCCTTGCCCAGCAGTGGTGGTCATAACTGCACATGTGAAAAGGGTAGTGAAAGGGATAAAGTTTGTTTGTGACGCAAGTTGAGATACTCAGCCAGATGGGGCTGGCACTGCAGATGATCCCTGAGAGATAGGTGGTAGTAAGCAGTGCAGATATTTAACCCTTCCCAACGAGGGCTGGCTCCCAGGGAGATGAGGGTGATGCAGGCGGTGGTGAGGTGTGGAGGAGGAAGGAGACACAAAGAGTCAGTCTTTGCTTTGCTTTACCTTTTACTGCAGGATGCTGTAGCATATCCAGGGTATAAAACCACCACCAGGCATGTGATCTGGCAAGTCTGATGGGAACTGTAGTCCGCTCTGCTGAGTGAGTAATATGGCCTTCCTGCTGACTTCCCTTGATTGTAGGTTTCCTGGTGCCCTTAGCCTTTCAGTACTTCCTCTTAGTTCCTGTGGATTACCTCCTGCCAGGCTGGTAGTGCGGATCCTGCAAGTATATGCAGTTCAATCACCACTATGGTACTGCATCTAATAGGTGTGGCATTATGCTAACAGGTAAAAAGGGAAAGCTTTGCCGAGACCCCCAACACACACCCAGCACTATCCAAACTCCAGGCCAGGAAGATGCTGGGCGGAAGAGATTCACGTTCATAGCAGTCCCCATGTACTGGCTGAATGGAGGTCTGGATATCTTCAGTACCAGCCAAGAAACTGGAGGTCACTGGGCTTCATGTACAGTGACTACCATCGTACACTCTTCCAAGGATAAGAAACTGTATAGGGTCAAGAGCACTTGCAAGGCAGTTGCTCAGAGGGCTCAGAGCCACCTGCCTATGGGAATTGTAACCACAGGGACACTAGTAGGACAAGGAGTAGCAGCATTAGAGAGAGAAAGAGCAGCAAGGAAGACCATATTCCCTGTGTCTCAGCAGAGTGGAGCCAGACTACTTGTGAGCTGGCCACACTGAAATCCTGGTGAATACAGTACCCCGGCTGGGTTATGTCTGCAATGAACTTCAGTAAAGGTGACTGGTAAGAACTGCAAGAGCCCTGTGTTTTTCTACTCTTTACTGCGCCTCTCTGCACCCTGCACCTTCAGCTACTACAACCCCTATCATCACTACTTCAACTTCACTACACCCCAGGGGCCTGCTGCGCCTGAAGGAGTGCTCCAACTTGCTGCTTCACCACTTATCCCCCGGGGACTACAAATGCAGTGCTGGTCATCAATGACCAAAACCTCAGATGACATCACAACAAAACATCTAATTTTTTCCCCTTTAAATTCCCAATTTTCAACGACTGGTCACGGCCATGACTTCCAGGGAAAGCCACCGTGACATCCCCTGAACTGTTGAGCCCTGGAGAGTCGAGTGCCCTGGTCCCATGACCGCTGCATATCCGTGCTCAAAGCAGTTCCTTGATTCTCTGTACTACTCTTGCCCTGGAAAGCTCCACTTGATTGTCTAGTGGGCATATTGCCCACCAGCCTCCAGTTTCTGCCACCAGGCTCTTTAAGCCTGGATGACCTAGGGACTGGTACCCTGCTTGCAGCTAGTCCCTTTGGAGCAGCTCCTGCTCTGACTTTTGCTTAGGCTGGCTCACATTTGCGGACCCCTCCGCAGCATTCTGCGGAGGGTCCGCAATGTGACCGCAGCGGCCGCGAGCTCTTATCTTTATAATGGGAGCGCACGGTGCTGCGCTTGACAGCGCAGTACCGTGCTCACTCATTCACTCCCATATGTGATCTGTGCGCAGGCAGATGCCTGCGCATAGATCACACAGTCTCGTCCGCACCAGGGACGCGACATGTTGCGTCCCTGGTGCGGGCGGGAGTGTGTGATTTGTGCGCAGGCATCCGCCTGCGCACAGATCACATATGGGAGTGAATGGGTGCGCATGGTCCTGCGCTGTCAAGCGCAGCACTGTGCGCTCCCATTATAAAGATAGGAGCTCGCGGCCGCTGCGCACACATGGCGATTCCCCTCCGCAGAACACTGCGGAGGGGAACGCCAGTGTGAAGGCAGCCTTAACCTGTCTTAATCTGTCCTACTGCACTCAGCTAACCCCTCCCCCTTACCAGGGAGTGTGTCACATGCCGAAATAAGGCATAAGTGCTCAGTCTTCTAATAAGAGTTTAGGAAGTGTGTGTTCACTTCAGACTTCCAGCAGAGGGAGCTCCAATTTTTCTCAGACATAGCACAAATAATGTTAAAGAAATACTATTTGTGGCAACCAGACACAGGGGTGTAACATTCCCCCTAGGTAAGGGCAATTTTCCCGGACTGTACAAACAATAAAACAGTGTGTTAAATAAAGCATAATTTTACATTAAGTAACAATTATAACATTTTCAACTTTTGTAGTAGCACTATTGTGGATCACCGCTCGAAACCACTTCCTGAATGGCAAAATAATCCATGAGTGAAGGTGCGGGGCACACAGATCAGATAGCTGAATTCTTCACTGCACTTACTGTGTTATGCGGCTTCAAGATAAAGCAGATCTTCAACTGTTGAGCATACTCTGGGGTGCATATAAAGCATTAAGTCCATCAAACGTCCAAGGGGTTCAAGGACTCCGGTCCTTCTTGATAAGGAACCTGGAACAGTGCAAGGGGCAGTCCATATAAAACAGGGGCAAAAAGTCCTCTAAGGCAACACAATACAATCCTTATTAAAGTGCAATCATTTTACATCATTAAACTTGTGCCTGCAGAAAAGGGCACAACAGGTTCAAATAAGATAAAAACGAGAATAAAACGGCTTCAATGTCCAGTGAGGTATAAGCTCAACCCCCTGCAGGAATGTTCGGTGGTTTCACACTTGGCTGTCCAGCCTAACGGAGTTATCTGTTCACTTATTAACTGTTCACAAATATGTAGTTTAACAAAGTTAAAAGAGCCAACACAGGAGACGAGACACTGTCTCTTAGGGTGGAGGCACTCTAACGGAGCGTTTTTGATGGATGACAGTGATGCGAGTGCTGTGCGTTTTTAATGTGAGTGTGGTGCGTGTGCATGGCTGTATGCATGAGAGTGTGCTGTGAGTGTGCTGCGTGAGTCAGTGTTTGGTGCGATTCTGTGTGATGCTGTCCGTGGTCCTGAAGTTTGGTTGGCGGGATTTCTCAGCATGCTTAGTAATTCCGCCGAGCAAACTTCAGGACCGGCGACAGCATTTACCGGTGTATTCAGACACCGCTGCTGTCAAAGCAGCGGTGTTTGAAATTGCCAGGTTGCCGACTCAGTATCCACTCAACTTTCACTGCTGTGACAGCAGTGGTGAAAGCTGTTTTGCAGTATGAAATTGCTGGGTTGTCGACACAGTAACCTTTCAGCTTTCACTGCTGTGACAGCAGTGGTGAAAACCTATTGGTCAAATTGTGTGGTAATTGCCTTCCATGGTGCTGAAGTTTTAACTTCAGGACCATGGAAAGCCCGGACATTTAAACTGCAATGGTGTTTGAATTTAGCGGTAATTCCTTTCCATGGTCCTGTAGTTTGAACTTAATGATACTGGTCCTAGCACAATGCGAGTTTTTCTTGCATTGTACTTGTGCTATTCTTGCGCCCGTGTGCCTCCACCCTTAGACTCGTGCGTCCAGCACAATATAGTGGTTACCAATATCTAGCTAGCACTCCCCCTCGGGCATTCAATCTCAGCGCAGCAGGGGGTGCAGCAGCTAGGCCAGCAGCTCCATGTGGGCTGTCAGTAGCTTGCTGTTGATCAGAGGTGGTCGGGGATTGGGCAGTAGACTGGGGGTGGGCCTTGGTGCAGCGCTTATGGCTGGATTAGGTCCAGAAAGTGCTGCTTTGGCTTTGGCCGCTAAAGGACCCTCCTTCCCATTTAGCAGAGGAGGGAGGGGGAAAGTCTCCCAAATCAGGAATCTTGGTGACCACAATGGCGTGGCATAGCTCGATTTCTGTCTCCAGCGATTAGATCGGCGGATGGGCGCATCGGGCCAGTGATAGCACCAGGCCCTGTGGATGGAGCGGTGGCAGGGACTGTTTACGGGTCAGCCATTATGCCTGCTGTTAAAGATCACATTGCCACAAACTCCTCCATGTTCTGCAGCTTTACTATCCGGGCTATCAGGAAGGCGGCTCTAGCGCAGCAGTTCCGGTGTCTGGGATTAGCTCCGACATCATTAAGAACAGGTATCACCATTTCCACTGTAGGCAAGATGGCAGTGTACACAGAGTGTGACTTTTTCCTTGAATCCTCCTACTGAGAGGTGTGCACAGTCTTTTTGATAAGCTTTTGGTTTAGAGGGGTGGCGCTTTCTTTTAGGGGGATAGGACATTGCAGGTCAGAGTCTGCACCAGGGGCTGGGCTACCCTTGGTGTGATTTTGTGGTGACCCATCCACAATGGTGTTGCATATATTTAGCTGCAGCACATGTATCCCCCACAACAACAGTCGCCATCTTCACAGTTCAAAAGCACCATTAACATTGCCATTCTCTGGGGTACACAGGACCCTGTTTCCAGGGCTTCTCATCCTGTTTGTGATGTCAAAATGTGTTGGTCACAAGGGCCGGGTTACTCAGTAGCTGGGCCAGAGGTTTAGTTCACAGTAGCCTAGCTGTTGTGTTCCTAACCACACATGTAAAGGGGATAGTGAAAGGGATAAAGTTTGTTTGCGACGCCAGTTGGGATTATCAGCCAGATGGGGATGGCACTGCAAATGATCCCTGATGAATAGGTGGTAGTACGCAGTGCAGATGTTTAACCCTTCTCAACAAGGGTGGCTGCCATGGAGATGAGGGTAGTGGTGAGGTATAGTGGAGACAGGAGACATAAGGAATTGAACTTTTCTTTACCTTTTACTGCAGGTTGCTGTAGCAGATCCAGGATATACAACCACCACCAGGCATGTGGTCTGGCCAGTCTGTTGAGAACATGGTCCACGCTGCTGGTTGAGTAATATAGCCTTCCTGCTGACTTCCCTTGTTTCTTGGTGTCTTTAGCTATCCAGTACTCCATCTTAGTTCCTATTGATTACCTCCTACCAGGTTATTAGTGTGGATCCTGTGGGTATCTGTACCTTAAAGCAGTTCCCTGATGCTCTGTACTACTGTTGCCCCGGAAAGCTCCACTTGAGTGGCTAGTGGGCAAATAACCCAAGCCTGGATGACCTAGAGACTGGTACCCAGCTTGCAGCTTGCCCATTTGGAGCAGCTCCTGCTGCCTCAACACTGGACTACTCCTTCACCTACTCATCCTTACTACACTCAGCTAAAACCTCCCCCTACCAGAGGGTGACACACATGCCCAAATAGGGTATCAAGTACTCAGTCTCCTAATAAGGGATCAGGCAGTGTTTGTTTGCTTCAAATTTCCAGGAGAAGGAGCTCCAAGTCTATTGAGACATGGCATTACAAATGATGTTAGTGCAATACCATTTGTGACGACCAGACATAGGGGCGCTACAAAAGCTCTTGGCCCTTTATGTAGACAATTAGGAGATCGCAACCACAGCGCCCATGTGACCACGGTACAGTGATTATTGTAAATATCAGATATTTATAACTTAAAATCTGGCATTGTTGTTCCTCACAATAAGCAGTGGTTACGATGTTTGGTGGCTGTCCATCTCTTCTGTTGCTATAGATTACACATACATATGTTTTGCTTAGCGCTAAATACGGATAATTACATTGTGCGCTTATTAGACCGTTTCGTGTTGACATATTACACATGAAGGATTAGCAGTTTTTGTTTTGGCTGCTGCTGCTGTATATATATAGTCCATGTTCAAAAGCACAACCTCCCCCGATTACAAGAATAGGTTATTAGCAGCTCGCGGGGAAGCAGAGACCCTTTCCTCCGACATGATAATTATAGCTTTATGTGACTATTTTGAGTCCAGTTTACATTGCAAAAAAGTTTTGCCTTACATAACGGGGCGACACATTGATTTTAATGTCATTCCTCAATGAGTACATTAAGTCGTGTATCATTTTACCATACAATGTACTGGACAATAAGGGAAAAATTCAAAGTGCAATGAAATTGCAAATAAAGTGCAATTCCACAACGTTTTTGGGAGTTTTATTTGCCATGTTCACTATATGTTAAAGCCGACCTGGCAGTATGGTTCCCCAAGTCAGTACGAGTTCATAGATACCAAACATGTATAGTTTTTATTTTTTTTATTAAGGTGGTGAAAAAAACCTCAACATTTTACAAAAATAAAAGCACTTTTGTCACCATCTTCTAAGACCCGTAAGGTTTTTATTCTTAAGGATCTGGGCCTATTTTTTGTGCACTGGTCTGATTATTTTATTGATACCATTTTGGGGGCAGATATGTTCTCATCGCCTGTTATTGTATTTTATTGCAAAATTGTGGCAGAAAAAAATGAACTTTGTGAGTTTTTAATTCTTTTTTATTTTGCTATCTACTGATCAAATTACTTTATAGTTAATATTCTGATAGATGGGATATTTCTGAATGCTGCAATGCCAAATGTGTGTACTTTTTATTCTTTGATTCACTTTCAATGTGCCAAAAGGGGGATTTGTACTTTTGTTTTTTTTCTTATTTTTTCATATATTTAAACCTTTTTTCCTTTTACTGTTTTTATTTGTCCCCATAGGGGACTTAAAGCTTTGATCATCCTATCTCTTGTGCTGTACAGACTAGGGCATCAGCAGAGTAGGGCATTAGCGTCAGCTAATTCCTGGCTATTATGACATCCCATCAGAGCCCCGTGTTCACTTCAAAGGCTTGTCAATTGGTGTGGGGAATCTTACCCCTGCTTCTAGCAGGTGTTAAATCCCTCTGTCAGAGACTGACAGCGGGATTTAAATGTTACATGTCAGCTGATCAGATCAGCTGATATGTGCCTCTAAAAGACAACAGTGCCATCTTTTGGACATCTGGGATCAAAGAGCCCACACTCCATCCGGGACACTGGTTGCAGAAAATGCATTCATTATCACCTCTGCCTGGGTCCGCTCCGTCATACCCTTGGGGAAGACCATCCTACGGCTGCACTTCCATCCATTTACATTCCACTGTGGAGCGCAGGCTGGCACCGCGGCTCCTCAGTGTACAGGGGGAATGAGACGTTGCACAGGGGTGAGTGAGACAATGCACAAAGTAGGGACAGAGAGGGCACATTGGGGAGATAACAGGAGGGGAAAAGAGAGCACAGGTAAAGAGACAGCACAAGGGGAGAGAGAGCGCACATGGGAAGAGAGAGTGTGCAGGGGGAGAGACAGCACAAGAGGAGAGAGAGCGCACAGGGGGTTGGTGAGCAGCAGCAGGACCTGCCACGCTATCCTCACCGCATGTAGCAGTGGGATCCCCTCGCCCTCCTCGGTGGTTCTGTGATTAGTAGCGGGAGTAGTTGGACTAATATATAATCACACATGTTCTAGAATTGCACGTTGCAATAGGATCGGGTCCAAGTCTGGTCTATTCATAAAAACATTCAGTTTCCCTGAAGCATCTACAGGAGAATTGAAGTACACAGCGCACATTTAGTCAAAGTAGACACCATGAAAATCAATCTGGTGGTGGCTGCAGGCAGACAGGATGGTATCAAATAAATGAATGACTGTATTGTCACGCCAGGGTGAAGGAACGACCAGCAGGCAGCACAAGAGGAGGGGTATACCAGGGAAGATGTAAAGGAAGGCCCTGAACATAGGGAGAGGTGTAATCACCTGTGGCTGATGCTTCTCTCCATATCGTCCCTAGATGGGTGATTCCGTCCCATGTACAATATTGTCTCTGATCCTGGCTGACGCTAGACCAGTCCTTACCAGAGAGTAGGTCAGCAAGACACTAGTTTTACTAGTAATATAGAGACAACATGAGGGAGGAGAGACATACAAGAGAGACAGATTCCATAAAAGAACTTCAATTCTTCTGGGGGAGACATCATTGCCCCAGCTTGAAAGATAACCTCAGCTTTCTTCAGAAACAACTCCTTCACTGGCAATGGTCAGCATAGAATGAACTATAGATGGCATAGAGAGAGTAAGGAGTGGGTTTATAAAGCGGAAGAGAGTGTCAGCAGCTGTGATAATAACTACATGTCAATCACAGCAGAATAGAAAAGGAACATTAACCCCTTCAGCAATGAATCGGGTCCAAGTCTGGTCTATTCATAAAAACATTCAGTTTCCCTGAAGCATCTACAGGAGAATTGAAGTACACAGCGCACATTTAGTCAAAGTAGACACCATGAAAATCAATCTGGTGGTGGCTGCAGGCAGACAGGATGGTATCAAATAAATGAATGACTGTATTGTCACGCCAGGGTGAAGGAACGACCAGCAGGCAGCACAAGAGGAGGGGTATACCAGGGAAGATGTAAAGGAAGGCCCTGAACATAGGGAGAGGTGTAATCACCTGTGGGTGATGCTTCTCTCCATATCGTCCCTAGATGGGTGATTCCGCCCCATGTACAATATTGTCTCTGATCCCTGGCTGACGCTAGACCAGTCCTTACCAGAGAGTAGGTCAGCAAGACACTAGTTTTACTAGTAATATAGAGACAACATGAGGGAGGAGAGACAAACAAGAGAGACAGATTCCATAAAAGAACTTCAATTCTTCTGGGGGAGACATCATTGCCCCAGCTTGAAAGATAACCTCAGCTTTCTTCAGAAACAACTCCTTCACTGGCAATGGTCAGCATAGAATGAACTATAGATGGCATAGAGAGAGTAAGGAGTGGGTTTATAAAGCGGAAGAGAGTGTCAGCAGCTGTGATAATAACTACATGTCAATCACAGCAGAATAGAAAAGGAACATTAACCCCTTCAGCAATGAATCGGGTCCAAGTCTGGTCTATTCATAAAAACATTCAGTTTCCCTGAAGCATCTACAGGAGAATTGAAGTACACAGCGCACATTTAGTCAAAGTAGACACCATGAAAATCAATCTGGTGGTGGCTGCAGGCAGACAGGATGGTATCAAATAAATGAATGACTGTATTGTCACGCCAGGGTGAAGGAACGACCAGCAGGCAGCACAAGAGGAGGGGTATACCAGGGAAGATGTAAAGGAAGGCCCTGAACATAGGGAGAGGTGTAATCACCTGTGGGTGATGCTTCTCTCCATATCGTCCCTAGATGGGTGATTCCGCCCCATGTACAATATTGTCTCTGATCCCTGGCTGACGCTAGACCAGTCCTTACCAGAGAGTAGGTCAGCAAGACACTAGTTTTACTAGTAATATAGAGACAACATGAGGGAGGAGAGACATACAAGAGAGACAGATTCCATAAAAGAACTTCAATTCTTCTGGGGGAGACATCATTGCCCCAGCTTGAAAGATAACCTCAGCTTTCTTCAGAAACAACTCCTTCACTGGCAATGGTCAGCATAGAATGAACTATAGATGGCATAGAGAGAGTAAGGAGTGGGTTTATAAAGCGGAAGAGAGTGTCAGCAGCTGTGATAATAACTACATGTCAATCACAGCAGAATAGAAAAGGAACATTAACCCCTTCAGCAATGAATCGGGTCCAAGTCTGGTCTATTCATAAAAACATTCAGTTTCCCTGAAGCATCTACAGGAGAATTGAAGTACACAGCGCACATTTAGTCAAAGTAGACACCATGAAAATCAATCTGGTGGTGGCTGCAGGCAGACAGGATGGTATCAAATAAATGAATGACTGTATTGTCACGCCAGGGTGAAGGAACGACCAGCAGGCAGCACAAGAGGAGGGGTATACCAGGGAAGATGTAAAGGAAGGCCCTGAACATAGGGAGAGGTGTAATCACCTGTGGGTGATGCTTCTCTCCATATCGTCCCTAGATGGGTGATTCCGCCCCATGTACAATATTGTCTCTGATCCCTGGCTGACGCTAGACCAGTCCTTACCAGAGAGTAGGTCAGCAAGACACTAGTTTTACTAGTAATATAGAGACAACATGAGGGAGGAGAGACATACAAGAGAGACAGATTCCATAAAAGAACTTCAATTCTTCTGGGGGAGACATCATTGCCCCAGCTTGAAAGATAACCTCAGCTTTCTTCAGAAACAACTCCTTCACTGGCAATGGTCAGCATAGAATGAACTATAGATGGCATAGAGAGAGTAAGGAGTGGGTTTATAAAGCGGAAGAGAGTGTCAGCAGCTGTGATAATAACTACATGTCAATCACAGCAGAATAGAAAAGGAACATTAACCCCTTCAGCAATGAATCGGGTCCAAGTCTGGTCTATTCATAAAAACATTCAGTTTCCCTGAAGCATCTACAGGAGAATTGAAGTACACAGCGCACATTTAGTCAAAGTAGACACCATGAAAATCAATCTGGTGGTGGCTGCAGGCAGACAGGATGGTATCAAATAAATGAATGACTGTATTGTCACGCCAGGGTGAAGGAACGACCAGCAGGCAGCACAAGAGGAGGGGTATACCAGGGAAGATGTAAAGGAAGGCCCTGAACATAGGGAGAGGTGTAATCACCTGTGGGTGATGCTTCTCTCCATATCGTCCCTAGATGGGTGATTCCGCCCCATGTACAATATTGTCTCTGATCCCTGGCTGACGCTAGACCAGTCCTTACCAGAGAGTAGGTCAGCAAGACACTAGTTTTACTAGTAATATAGAGACAACATGAGGGAGGAGAGACATACAAGAGAGACAGATTCCATAAAAGAACTTCAATTCTTCTGGGGGAGACATCATTGCCCCAGCTTGAAAGATAACCTCAGCTTTCTTCAGAAACAACTCCTTCACTGGCAATGGTCAGCATAGAATGAACTATAGATGGCATAGAGAGAGTAAGGAGTGGGTTTATAAAGCGGAAGAGAGTGTCAGCAGCTGTGATAATAACTACATGTCAATCACAGCAGAATAGAAAAGGAACATTAACCCCTTCAGCAATGAATGGAACAAAATAAGATCCTACTAAGGAAAAATGGTGAGTGGGGATTAAAGAGGATCTGTGATTATGTTGGAATACAGTGCCTTGTGAAAGTATTTGGCACCCTTGAACTTATCAACCTTTTGCCACATTTCAGGCTTCAAACATAAAGATATAAATTAAAAATGTTTTGTGAAGAATCAACAAGTGGGACACAATCGTGAAGTGGAACCAAATTTATTGGATATTTTAAACTTTTTTAATATAAAAATCTGAAAAATGGGGCGTGCAACATTATTCAGCCCCTTGAGTTAATAATCTGTAGCGCCACCTTTTGCTGTGATTACAGCTGCAGTCTCTTGGGGTTTGTCTCTATCAGTTTTGCACATGGAGAGACTGAAATTCTTGCCCATTCTTCCTTGCAGAACAGCTGGAGCTCAGTGAGGTTGGATGGAGAGCGTTTGTGAACAGCAGTTTTCAGCTCTTTCCACAGATTCTCCATTGGATTCAGGTCTGGATGTGACTTGGTCATTCTAACACCTCGATACGTTTATTTTTGAACCATTCCATTGTAGATTTTGCTTTGTGTTTGGGATCATTGTCTTGTTGGAGGATAAATCTCCGTCCCAGTCTCAGGTCTTTTGCAGACTCCAGCAGGTTTTCTTCCAGAATGGTCCTGTATTTTGCTCCGTCCATCTTCCCTTCAATTTTAACCATCTTCCCTGTCCTTGCTGAAGAAAAGGCCCAAACCATGATGTTGCCACCACCATGTTTGACAGTGGGGATGGTGTTTTGAGGGTGATGAGCTGTGTTGCTTTTATTTCAAACATATCGTTTTGCATTGTGGCCTTAATGTTTGATTTTGGTTTCCTCTGAGCAGAGCCCCTTATTCCACATGTTTGGTGTCTCCCAGGTGGCTTGTGACAAACTTCAAACGAGACTTTTTATGGATATCTTTGAGAAATGGCTTTCTTCTTGCCACTCTTCCATAAAGGCCAGATTTGTGCGGTGTACGACTGATTGTTGTCCTATGGACAGACTCTCCCACCTCAGCTGTAGATCTCTGCAGTTCATCAGAGTGATCTTGGGCCTTCAGGCTGCATCTTAGTGCTCACAGCCTCACTGACTCATCACACAGCAGGGGAGCGCATTTCCGCCCCCTGTGGTGTGATGTGCGATGCAGCAGAGCCGAATGAGTTCAATAAGAAGAAGGAAGACAGAAGAAAGAAGAAAGAAGAGAGAAGACCTGTATCTTTGGAGGGATATGTGGTGGTAATAAAGTTGGAGTCCCTAATGGTGTCTGTGTCTTTATTTTTAATAAATAATTTTTCTCTGTGTGGTGTTTTTTTTAACCCTTTATTGGAGATTCTTAGTGGCCGGGTCAAACTTGGCCTGACATTAAGAATCTCGGGCTTAATACCAGCTTGTATAACAAAGCTGGTATTAACCCCTTTATTACCCAGCGTGCCACCGCCACCAGGGCCGCTGGAAGAGCCCGGTAAGGCGCCTGGAAATGGCGCTTATTATTAATGCGCCATTTTCAGGGGCGGCTGCGGGCTGCTATTCTTTAGCGTGGGGGGCCCTATAATAATGGGCCCTCACCCCGCTGAGAATACCAGTCCTCAGCTGCTTAGTTTTACCTTGGCTGGCATGGAAAATAGGGCGGAGCCCACGCATTTTTTTTTGCCAGCCAAGGGAAAATTAAGCAGCTGAGGGTGGCAGCTCGCAGTTTGCCTGCTTTCATCGGGCTAGACTTAAAAATGCTGCGAAGCCCCACGCGTTTTTTTTTTAATAATTATTTATTTTACACCCTACAACGCCAGGTTGGTTGCCATACACTGATGTGTATGGCAACCAAGCAGAATCACTGTCCAGACTGAGAAAATCCAGTCTGATTACAACAGCCAATCACAGAGGCTCCCACAGAGTGTGAGCTCCTGTGATTGGCTGTTAGTTTGACAGTGCAGTGAAGTAACAGTGGGAGCCTATTAAACATGATTTAGCTATTGTAGCAGATAGAGCCTGAAGCTTCCGAGACACATCTGCGATTTGTAAATCGCACATTACTCGCTATTACTCGCTTCCCCATTCATTAACATTGGACTCGCTAGACTCGCAACGAGTAGCGAGTCCCGGGCTCGGACTCGCTAGAGTCAAGTGATTCCGAGTAATTTAGGACTCGCCATCACTAGGGGACATATCAAGAATGGAGGGGGTGCATGCAAGATGGGGGGGTAGAGCAGGATGGGGAGGCTATATCCTGGATGCGACGCTATGTATCATCACTGGGGGCCATATCCAGGATGGGGGCTATGTACCATCACGTGGGGCTATGTACTATCAAGGGGGCTATGTACTGTCATAGGGGGCCATATCCAGCATCGGGGGCCTTGTACCATGATGGGGGGGACATATACCAGGATAAAGGGGTTATGTACCAGGATGGGCGATATATACATACCAGGATGAGGGACATATATACTGATTATATAAACAGTCCCCATTTAACATTAAAAATTGTTTTTTTTCTCTTTTCCTTCACCAAATTTGGAGTGCATTTTATAATCCAGTGTGTTTTATAAAGCGAAAAATGCAATAGTTTGCTAGTGTCATTACTGTTTCTTCCTATCCAAATCCCTGGTCTTTTACTGCTACCTATCTGTAAAATAATTTTCTTAGCTAAGAAAGAACTATTCCTATTTACAGAAGAGGATACAACTTGCCAAACATGAAGTATGCACCATGTAAAATAAGAATGATGCTAAGGTGTGTGACAGCAATAAACTGGTGTAGGGGTTAAAATGTCAATAAAGTAAAATCCTGGAACTTCATGCATTGTAAACTAATGGTTGGTTTGGGACCTAAGTAAATCAGTGTAGTGTTTATTTTTCTTGAGCTAAGCTTTGGAATGTGCAGGCAACAGCTACTGTCATTTTCTACTGCACTCACAGTAGGCACTCACGGTTCCATGAAACATGTCCACAAGGAAAAATGCCCACAGGTAACTACCCTAACCCCAACTCTTAGCCCTAAACCTAACCTAACCCCTAACCATAACACTTAACCTAACCAACCCCACTTTGTGTTCTTCACAGATTGATATTTGACCCCTTTCTCAGACCAAAAACACTTGTGAGAAATCCCATATCTGGTGCTGACCATGAGTGACCATGGAGCCTTATCCATAGGGTTCAATGAACGTCGTGGGACAATAAACCACGGAATGAAAGGATTTTTTAAAACTAATAAATTGTGAATGAGGGAGTGTGGAAGAGTCGTTATTCAAATAAACTATTTTTTACAGTAAACCCCAAAAATATTACCCAATGGCCACCACACCAGGGCAATCAGGTAAAGCTGGAGTGAAGCAACAAAATTGGAGCATCTTATTGGTGTACTAATTCTGCGGTGGATGCGGGCTGCGATTTTTAGGCTGGGAAGGGCCAAATAACCATGGGTTTTCCAGCCTCATAATATTAGCCCGCAGCTGTCTGCTTTACCCTGGCTGGTTATTAAAAAAGGGGAGCTTCCATGTCATTTTTTTATATTGTTTATATACTGTGTTAGTTTAACAAGGCTAAAAACACCCTTTCGTGCCCCCTGAAAGGCACTGAAGGGTGCAAGTGTACAATATGGGAAGGGTAATTACTTTGCTATTTTTCAATATACAGATTACACTGCATCACGTTAACAGGTCCTGTATAGACCCAATGACGCCTTTCAACAAACTTTATTCAGCATATAAACAGCATCCAAACTCTAAACTTCACCACGGGCTTACATGAGAAGCTTGTTTTCGAATATCGAGAACTGGACTTTAGGTGTCCATTAAGGACTTTGAACTTTATTGTTCTGAATTGCTCATCCCTATTAAAAATCAACTCTGCCACTTAATGAAAATTAATAGCAGCTGGTCTAACTGATGGTCAATAAAAAGGTGTCTCTTTACCAAGGTGCTACACAAGAAACAACTCAGTATGGGTAAAACTAGTGAACTGTCTCAAGACCTCATTTTAGCAAAGCATAAGTGATACAGATTTTTTAATTACTGAAGGCTCTAGTGAGCATTGTTGGGGCCATAATCTGGATGTGGAAAGTACATAATCTCACTATTAACCAGCCAAAATAGGCTGCTCCAAGCAATATTTCAGACAGAGAAGTGAAAAGAATTATCAGAAGGGTTGTCCTAGAGTCAATGACCATCTGTGGAGAGAGAGCTACAGAAAGACCTGGAATCAGCAAGTACATTATTTTCAATGATAACTATAAGTAATGCACTTACTCTCCATTTCCTGTATGCATGCTCCTGTATGCATGCTCACCACACAAGACTCCATTGCTGAACAAAAAGCAGGATCAAGAGCGTTTAAACTTTGATCAACAACATTTACACAGACTTGTGAAATACCAGGAGAATATAGTCTGATCAGATGAAAGCTAAATTAAACTCTTTAGATGCCATAATACACACCGTGTTTGGAGGCCAAAAGACACTGCATATCATCCCAAAAACACCATACCAACCATGAAATTTAGATGTGGGAACATCATGGAGTGGGGCTGTTTTACATCATATAATTGAAGGAAGGGATGGGATATTTCATATGCCTTTGACTGTTGGGGATCCAATAAAGTCTTACCATTGTGTGGTTCCCACAGTCAAGGAGATTGGGTGTTCAGTTGGGATGAGTCCTGGTCCATGCGGTCTTTGTAATGGCGGCCGGACCAGCAGACGAGAGAAGCTTCTGACCTCCATGTCTCCACACCCTGTACATCCTCCTCTATGAGGAAAAAAAACATGGAGTCACAGAAACAGAAGAGCGATTGTCACGGACTGCACTGAGTTGTGCTGGCACTCACCGGACCAGAAACAATGGGAACAACCAGTGGGAAATAGAACCATGTCTGACTCTGTGATGTAGAACTGGAACTCTTTTAAAGCTATGTGCCACAATCTTACATGTGAAGTGGTTACTGAAGCTCTCCTATGTAAATTGTTGTTGTTGAAAATGAACTGGTGGTCTTCATGTCAGTCCGAACATTTAATTGGTCATGGCCAACCAAATGCAATGACAACATGGCGGATTCAGAGAGATACGACTTACACTACATAAGTCAGTGATACTTGGCACTTAGGTGATATGAAGATACTGTACATTAAAAATTTTATTTGCAATGTATCTTCACATCATCTGAGTGCCAAGTATCACTGACTTTATACTGTATTATAGGTTTGGTTCCGACTTGTGTACCATCATCGGTAGAAGTGCCACTGTTTCTTTTCAAATACACCACACAAGTCTACGCACCCAGCCTGGACCATGTTTTTCATGTATTGTGCTGGAGCATCTAGACTCAATCCCTCACCTACGACTACCAACCAATCAGTGGTATGCACCTCCAAAACTGGAGAAGGATTTCATTTAAATGCCAATACATTTGCAGAATTTCAAGGACTAGTATAGCCATGTTACCAGCTGCTTCTTCGTTTTACCTATTTGTCGGAGCTGCTTCAGACTGGTGTGATAACGCCAACATTTGCAACTCTGCATTGTCAAAAAAAATTCAAATGTTTCAAAAACATTTTGTTAAATTGCCCCCACAGATAATTCTTTTTGTATACATTGTTGATTGATTTATACAAAAACGAATGCTGAAACATTAGTCAGATTAAGAACCTTTTGGTCACAGGGAAGTGAGAATGAGTCTTGGTTCTACTTTTTCATCAATAGTGTTGAGACATGGATGTCAGTGGATGCTCTTGTGGCACCCTCCACAGGGAGTTACTGCACCCCAAAAGAAAGGTGTAGTATTCCCATGGTCACAGATAGAGGGGGGGAACTACAGTCTGTTCACCGAGCCCACTCACACACACCCTAGCACAGGGGATTGTATTGCAGTAGGTCCCAGGAGGGTGGAGCTTAGGAGAGCCAGAGACGTGAGTGACAGTTGAGACACAAGTCAGTCAGACGGTGACAGAGAGAAAGAACGGACGGATGCAGGGGACCCTGCTGTCTTGAGAAGAGGGCACCTTTAAGGAGTGGAGGTGACCCAGACAAGAAGGGGACACTCTAGGTCTGGTAGGAGCCGTCAGGAGTGCTCGAGTCACACCGGTAAACTGGAGCCGAGGCTGTTTGATTTGGGTTATCCTAAACCGCAAACCAGCGTGTTGAGGCCTTGACAACGGAGACACGACACCCACCAAGGAGCCTAACCTCAGGCCCGTAGCTAGGTCCAAGACGCCAAGAGATAACAGAGACTTAAGGCAACAGACCTGGGGACTAGTGACCAGACTACAGCATAGGAGGGCAGAGAGCCATTGTGCATAGAGACCAAGAAGGAGAATTGAGCGACACCTCTGATGGACTCTGTGGTGAACCCTGAAACCTGTGGCTATAATCCCTGGTGAGCCAGACTGTAGTGTATACCTTATCCATCTGGTACCAGTAAAGGAACAGTTTGAGTTGATTTGGTGCCTGGCTTCATTTAATTTGTCGCTCGAAAGGCCTCTGCAGCACCACAGAGATTTGAGACTACAACTCCCCTTATCTAGCCCGCCGCGCTAAGGAAAAGTTCCACCTGTGGGGAGCTGTACTACCACTGCTGCACCACACCATCACCTCAGCGCCCGGCTGCAGCGCTGGTAACCGCTTACCAGACACCACAGGTGGCATCACGTATAATCCCCTAATCATCATCCCAATCAGCCATTGAGTGCCCAGGGCACAGAACCGAGACCCGACCAGCCATGATTCCCCCACCGAAGTCACCATCCCGGTATCCGAGTAACCCCTTCCCTGCTGACCCGAATCAAATCTGGCGTCACAAACTGGATCCTGTGCCCAGTAAAACCGGGTACTGTGCTCTTTAAATTGGACTTTATTGACTGAACTTTATTTTACTGCGTGGGCCCAAAATGGCGGGCCTGGAGATGTGACTCAAATGTGCTGGCCCAGGGGCGTGCCTCGGCCCCTGATCCAAGGAGGGCCATGCAAGAGGCGCCAAACTGTCTCCTTGCCCTCCTTGCCATCAAACAACCAAGGGGGTGGGTTGGGAACCGGACCGCACCAGCTCGGGACTATAAAAAGTAAACAGGGTGCGGCCAGAGGGCAGAATGAGAGACATTGGCAACTACCAGACCTGTTACCCAAGTACGGCTCCGCTAAGATGGCAGCCCAAAGACTGAGAGACCTGTTCCTTGAAGTCGAGGAAGACCTGAGGGCAAACACAGGAGCCCCAAGGATACCGACACTTGAAGATGAGGGTGATGATTCGGCCCTCTGGAGTGCATCTCTCGACGATTTAGGGGCCCAGGTGATGGAGGTCATAGAGTGGACAATCCGGAGGTGGAGCGCCAACATGCGGCTGGAGCTGAGTCGGCGTGCGAGACAACAACAGGGGCATGTGCTAGACCCGAAACCAGGGGTGTCGGTGGAACCAGAGACAGGGCACCCGGTGGCCAGTGAGGACTACGCCCCCATAGAGCTGGACTCTAACACCGCTAAGGAGATGGAATCACCCGAGACTAGCCCCCCACTGCCCAGTCGGTAGAGCCGTGAGCCTGATGCCAGCGATGACCAGGCTCACGCGGAGCCTGCCGAACTGGAAGATCTGATCCGGTTTCCGAGGAACCCGACCTGAATGTGGAGGAATTTGAGGAAGAAGGATCTACCAACCAGGCGAGTTCCGGGGAGGAGGACCGAATGGAAGAACTAGTCGGCGGCGCAGAGGCGTCCAGGCCCCGCAAGTTATGGTGGGCCGATCGCCTGGAGCAACCAACATCCTGGGTTGGAATGGAGTTAAGGCGATTTGGAAGCCAATCCCCAGGAACGGCCCAGTACTCCTGGCAACCCGTCGGGGGGCCACAGTTTACCCAGGATAACGAGGTGGAGCGGCAGAGGCGGAGAGAAGCATGGCGGGCTAATGGAGACTCGCCAGGCCCGCGCCTTTGCCCATACCCAACCACCATTACCCATGGACCAAAGGAAGAAAGGGACAACTACAGCCTTCAACCTGAGTACCGAGGCATGGCTTTGCCCGGGAAACAGGCCTCTATGCAGAGGTCTTCGTGGAGAGGAGAGATGTCGAGCCCCACCTCCCGCAAGGCCACCTGGACTGGGATTTGTACCGGGGTGATGTGATCACATATGAACGCTATGCAGGACCCCGAGGCTAGTACACGATCTGGATCAGTAAGTGTTGAACCGTTAAGATGATCCCAATTTCGTGCTAAATGTAAATAGTTAATTCTGTGATTCTCCTGATAAACCAGTAAAAAGACTCATATGGACTTGAAAGTGAACTTTAAATCAGAGACTCAATACCCGGCCCCGTTGGGCCGATGTGGACTAGAAAAATGTGTTGTTTGCAACGTTTGAAACCCAGTGCCTCCCGCAAGGGAAGAAAAGAGAAAAGTATATTGTTGTTGTTTTTTTATGTTCCTGTTTGGTATTAACCTGGTTAATGAAAAGAAAAATTAAAAATTTAGCTCATACCCAGTCTGGATGTAACACCTAGACACTCGTGGACGAGTGTATAAAACCAAGGGGAATGTGGTGCCCTCCTGGCAGTATGCCACAGGGAGGTACTGACCCCAAAAGAAAGGTGTATTATCCCTATAATCACAGATAGAGGACGGGAACTACAGAGTCTGTCCACCAAACCCACCAACAGACTCCCTAGCACAGGGGACTGTATTGCAGTAGGTCCCAGGGGGGTGGAGCGTAGAAGAGCGGGAGACATGAGTGACAATTGAGACACAAGTCAGTCAGACGGTGACAGAGAGAAAAAACGGACGGACGCAGGGGACCCTGCTGTCCTGAGAAGGGGGCACCTTTAAGGAGCGGAGGTGACCCAAACAAGAAGGGGACACACCATCACTCCCATCATCTTTCCAAACAAGAAGGGGACACTCCAGGTCTGGTAGGAGCTGTCTGGAGTGCCCGGGTCACACCAGGAAACTGGAGCCGAGGCGGTTTGATTTGGTTTATCCCAAACCGCAGACAAGCGCATTGTGGGCCTTGGTAAGGGAGCCACGACACCCACTAAGGAGCCTAACCTCAGTCCCGTAGCTAGGTCCAAGACCCCAAGAGATAACAGAGGCTTATGGCAACAGACCTGGGAACTAGTGACCAGACTACAGCATGGGAGGGCAGAGAGTCATTGTGCATAGAGACCAAGAAGGAGAATTGAGCGACACCTCTGATGGACTCTGTGGTGAACCCTGAAACCTGTGGCTATAATCCCCGGTGAGCCAGACTGTACCGTGTACCTTATCCATCTGGTACCAGTAAAATAACTGTTTGAGCTGATTTGGTGTCTGGCTTCATTTAATCCATCGCCCGAAAGGCCTCTGCAGCACCACAGAGATTTGAGACTACAACTCCCCTTATCTAGCCCGCCATGCTAAGGAAAAGTTCCACCTGTGTGGAGCTGTACTACCATTGCTGCACCACACCATCACCTCAGCGCCCGGCTGCAGCGCTGGTAACCGCTTACCAGACACCACGGTTGGCATCACATATAATCCCCTAATTATCATCCCAATCAGCCATTGAGTGCCCAGAACACAGAACCGGGACCCGACCAGTCGTGATTCCCCCACCGAAGCCACGGTCCCGGTATTCGAGTAACCCCTTCCCTGCCGGCCTGACTCACTCTTATCCGCTGGCCCAGCCGCCATTAGAAAGACTGCATGGACCAGGGCTCATCCTAACTAAAAGCCTGAACTCTTTAACCGTGGGCGGAACTCTACTCAGAAAACACAGGGTGAGGGAGCCAAACAATGGTAAGACTTTATTGGATCCCCAACAGTAAAGGCATATAACACATAAGTGAGCAAAATACATGATGTAACAGGCAAGAGAGTCTCACTGGTTCATTAGGGATTGCAATCTTCTTGCCTTTGGGGCTTCCTGGGCCAATTAGTCAAATCCAACAGCACAGTTTTTGGTGGACACCCACTGACACAGGAATAGTGACAAGCTTAGGAAGCCGACTGAGCACAGCAAAGTCTGTAGCCAGGTGACCGAATTGTTCCAACCTGGGTTTCTTCTTTAGTTTCTGATATTCCAGCTGAAAACTAGAATCCTAGGCTGAACTCCTGAGGAATATAATCCAGTTATGGTGCTCCTCAAGTCAGACCCGAAGGTCTTAGACTGAAACCATGCAGAAAGTGAAGATGTGATGTTATCCTAGCAGCCGAAACCGAAATTTCTAGGCTGAGGTTATGGTCTTCCAACTGGGACTGAAGCCCCTAGATTAAAGCAATGTAGTATATGAACTTCGGGTTACTGAAGAAAGTCCTTTTTATAATCCGAACCTACACCTCAAATTCTGTTATCTTCAAACAGTATTGTATTGGTGGAATAAGAATGTTCTCTTCTTGGCTGGCATTTCAGTTTAATAACTGCTTAATTTCCATCTGAGTAATGTAGACAAAAGGGGGCTGAGGTAAATTATTATTATTATTATTATTTATTTATTTAAAGAGCATCGTTGATTCCATGGTGCTGTACATGAGAAAGGGTTTCATACACTGTGTTCCAAATTATTATGCAAATGTTCTTTTTCTCTGATTTTCCTAAATGGTTAGTGCAAATGACAGTCAGTGTAATAAAAGTCATCACCCGTTATACATCAAATTTTATTGAAGAAACCTCCCAATGATAACAGTAAAATCTTAAAAATTAAAAAAAAACTCTAAATGCACTGCTCCACATTATTATGCACAGGAGAGTTTCTAAACATTTGATATGTTTTAAAGAACTGAAAATGCTCATTTGTTGAATTTGCAGCATTAGGAGGTCACATTCACTGAAATAAAAAGCTATTTAACTCCAAAACATCCTAACAGGCCAAGTTACATGGTAACATAGGAACCCTTCTTTGATCTTACCTTCACAATTCTAGCATCCATTGATATTGTGAGTTTCTGCAGAGTTTCTGCTTGTATTTCTTTGCATGATGTCAGAATAGCCTCCCAGAGCTGCTGTTTTGATGTGAACTGCCTCCCACCCTCATAGATCTTTTGCTTGATTATACTCCAAAGGTTCTCTATAGGGTTGAGGTCAGGGGAAGATGGTGGCCACACCATGAGTTTACCTCCTTTTATGCCCATAGCAGCCAATGACACAGAGGTATTCTTTGCAGCACGAGGTGGTGCATTGTCTTGCATGAATATGATTTTTCTCCTGAAGGCACATTTCTGCTTTTTGTACCATGGAAGAAAGTTCTCAGTCAGAAACTCTATATACTTTGCAGAGACCATTTTCACACTTTCAAGAACCTTAAAGGGGCCTACCTGCTGTTTCCCCATGATTCCAACCCAAAACATGACTCTTCTGCCTCCTTGCTGACGTTGCAGCCTTGTTGGGACATCGTGGCCATCCATCAACCATCCACTACTCTATTCATCTGGACCATCCAGGGTTGCTCAGCACTCATCAGTAAACAAGACTGTTTGGAAATTAGTCTTCATGTATGTCTGAACCCACTGAAACCGTTTTTGCTTGTGAGCACTGTTTAGGGGTGGCCGAATAGTAGGTTTATGCACCACAGCAAGCCTTTGAAGGATCCTACACCCTGAGGTTCGAGGGACTCCAGAGGCACCAGCAGCTTCACATATCTGTTTGCTGGTTTGTAAGGCCTTTTTAGCAGCTGCTCTCTTAATCTGATGAACTTGCCTAGCAGAAACCTTCCTCATTCTGCCTTTATCTGCACGAACACATCTGTGCTCAGAATCAGCCACAAATCTCTTCACAATACAATGATCACGCTTAAGTTTTCGTGAAATATCAAATGTTTTCATCCCTTGGTCAAGGCATTGCACTATTTGTTGATTTTCGGCAGCAGAGACATCCTTTTTCTTTCCCATGTTACTTGAAAACTGTGACCTGCGTAATATTGTGGAACACCCAGTTTTCCTTTTATTGGGCTCACCTGCCAAACTAATTATCACAGATATCTGAGATTGATTTCAGTGATCCAAAGAATTCTGAGACACAATCCCATCAATGGGTTTCATTAAAAAAAACAAAAAACAACCCTGTGACACTTAAAACCAATTTGCATAATAATTTGGAACACAGTGTACAAACAATTTAAAAATACAATGAACAAACTAACAGTGACAGACTGGTACAGAGGGGAGAGAGGACCCTGCCCTTGCGGGCTTACATTCTACTGGGTAATGGGGAGTGAGACAGTAGGTTGAATCGGCTCTGGTGGTGGTGGAGTGCCTGGTCCAGTGGTGGTGGAGCGCCAGGTCCAGTGGTGGAGCAGCACTCTGGTCATTGCAGGTTGTATGCTGTTCTGAAGAGATGATTTTTCAGGTTCCGCTTGAAGATTCCGAGTGTGGGGGACAGTCAGACGTTTTGAGGTGCAGAATTCCAGAGGATGGGGGATGCTTGGGCGAAGTCTTGCAGGCGGTTAGATGAGGAACGTACAAGTGTGGAGGAGAGAAGGAGATCTTGGGAGGATCCGAGAACAGATTGTAGATAGCTTTGTAAATCAATGTTAGTTTGAATTGGATACGCTGGGGAATTGGGAGTCAGTGAAGGGATTTGCAGAGGGGAGAGGTGGAGGAGCAGAAATGAGAGAGGTTGATTAGCTGGACAGCAGAGTTAAGGACAGATTGGAGAGGTGCAAGAATGTTAGCAGGGAGGCCACAGAGGAGGAGGTTGCAGTAGTTGAGATTGGAGATGATGAGGGCATGCACTAGTAGTTTGGTAGATTGAGGGTTGAGGAAGGGACGGATTCTGGAAATATTTTTGAGTTGCAGGCGGCAGGAGGTGGTGAGGGCTTGGATGTGTTATT
The DNA here is from genome assembly GCA_033576535.1 of Allobates femoralis. Lineage (NCBI taxonomy): Eukaryota > Metazoa > Chordata > Amphibia > Anura > Aromobatidae > Allobates > Allobates femoralis. Next base: position 39,322,644 of record JARQOC010000004.1, on the reverse strand, counting down.
TGAAGGATAAGGCAGAGTCAAGGGTGACTCCGAGGCAGCAGGCTTCAGGTACAGGGCAAAGTGGGATGTCGTTTATAGTGATAGATAGCTCAGGTAGGGGAGATGCATGGGATGAGGGAAAGATGCTGAGTTTTGTTTTGTCTACACTTAGTTTAAAGAAGCGAGAGGAGAAGAAGGAGGATATGGCTGATAGATATGCTGGCGTTCTGGACAGCGGAGAGGTGACGTTTTGGCCAGAGAGATAGACCTGAGTGTCATCAGTGTACAGGTGGTACTTTATGAGTTATCCTAGGCAAGGGTATAGATGCAAAAAAGAAGCAGTCACAGGATATAGCCTTGAGGGACCCCAAGAGAGAAGGGATGGGATGAGGAGGTAGTGTGGGAGTGGGAGACAGTAAATGTGCGGTTGCAATGGTAGGAGGAGATCCAGGAGAAGACAAGATCAGTGATACCAATGGAAGAGTGGATCTGTAATAGGAGGAAGTGGTCGACTGTGTCGAATGCAGAGGATAGGTCAAGAAGGAGGAGGATGGAGAAGTGTCTATTAGCTTTGGCGGTAAGTAGGTCATTAGTAATTTTGGGTAAGGTGGTTTCAGTGGAGTGGTGGGGGCGGAAGCCAGATGGAAGGTTGTCAAAGAGAGAGTTGGATGAGAGGTGGTGTGAGAGTACAGTGTGGACATGCTTTTCAAGAAGTTTGGAGGTGAACGGGAGCAGCGATATGGGGTGGTAGCTGGATGTGGAGGTCGGTCAAGGGATGGTTTCTTTAAGATAGGTGTAATTGTTGTGTGTTTGAAAGCAGAAGTAAAGGTACCAGAGGTTAGTGATAGATTGAAAAGGTGAGTTAGGGCTGGAATAAGTGTTGTGATGAGATTGGGGAGGAAGTGGGATGGAATGGGGTCCGATGCACAAGTGGTGAGGTGTGATTTGGAGAGGAGGTGTGCAAGTTCTCCTTCAACTATGGAGGGGAGGAGGGTTAGTGAGGAGGGGAGTGGTGTGGTATACATAGGGGTTGTAATGGTTGGGTAGCAAAGACTTGTCTGATCTGATCGATCTTGTTGGTAAAGTGTGTTGCAAAGTCTTCTGCAGAGATACGAGAAGTAAGAGGGGGCAGTGAGGGGCCGAGGAGGGAGTTAAATGTGTTGAATAACTGCCTGGTGTTGTAGAACAAAGAGGATATGAGGGTAGTGAAATCAGCCTGTTTAGTGGTGGGGAGTGCTGACTTGAATTTGAGAAGTGCTTGTTTGAATGCTGTGTTGCCATCTTGTGAATATGTTTTCTTCAGCAATCCTAGACTCTTCCCGCAGCTTTTTAGTGGTGTCTATGTGCCAGGGTTGTCTGATGATTCGTTGTGTTCTGCTGTGAACGAGAGGGGCAACTGCATCAATCGCTGCTGTGAGTGTAGAAATGTAGAAAGTGGTGGAGTTATCTGTGTCATGGAGTGAGGATATGGAGGATAGTGGAGGAACAGAGTCAGAGCGTATATAAGTGTCAACATGTGTGAGGTTTCTGCGGAGGTGTGCGAGTTGGTAGACATGGGTGGTGGGTGAAGAGGACAAGGATGAGAAGGTAAGTAGATGGTGGTCAGATAGTGGGAGAGGAGAGGTTGTGGGGTTAGTTAGGGAGCAGAGATGAGTGAAGTTGAGGTCTAGTGTATATCTGTCTGTGTGTGGCTGTAAAGGACCATTGAGAGAGACCAAAGGATGAAGCAAATGACAAGAGTTTGGAGGCTGTTGACTGGTTGGTATCAATGGGGATATTGAAGTCACCCATAATGAAGGTGGGAATGTCAGCAGAGAGAAAGTGAAGAAGCCAGATGGAGAATTGGTCAAAGAAGGTAGTGGCTGGGCCTGGTGGTCGATAAATGATGGCCACTTGGAGGTTGGGGGAGAGTAGATACGAACAGAGTGCATTGTGAAGAATGAGAGGATAAGGGAAGGATGAGGAGTAATTGGGTTGAAGGTGCAGTTGCTAGAAAGGAGAAGACCCACTCCTCCACCATGTTTAACAATACACAACCCAATACAATGGAAATCCAAGCACACTGGCAAGAAACAATGTCTTAGCAAACATGAGATAAACAAAAGACCAATATGTCTGGTCAAATTAAGAACATTAACCCATGACAAGCATTGAGAAAAGCTCTGTCCTCACAAATACCACCCCAATGGTTCTGTATTAATTGCTGTGTCTTTATTTGCAGATTTTGTTTTATTTACATAAGTCTGATCCACAATACCAGGTCCATCCAATGGAGATAAGCTGAACAGTTTTGATAAAAAAGAGACTTTTTTTTTCCAAATATCAGAAAAACCTTTGGAGGATGGTGTCCAGTTCAGGACAGGCTGGGGAATACTTCTTCAATCCATTTTGTACCTTTCTTTAGATTGCACGCTGCAAATACAATGTCTGGCCTCCCTTGGATGTATAGACAAGAGGTCTGACCAGGACACAAGCTGATGAAAGTTTACAAGTACACGGGGTTAAATAGTTAACTTCTAATTTTAATTTAGATTTATCATTGCTGAGTATAACAATCGGCATATACCATAGCTCATAAGCTTTCAGTTACTTTACTTTTTGCCAATGTTTATACAAGCAAAACGAAAAAAAATATATACATACAGTATATCTGGGAACTATTATTATTCCCTCAAGTAGGCAAAGAGATTTATTCCCCCACCCGCCGCCCCCGAGTGCCACTTTTAGTTTATAGTCACCGTTCTAGCAGCTCATCGAGACTTTACTTAACTGCTTGTCTGTCACTCTGATATCTTGACAGATCTATGAATACTGGAGCGAAATCTTATGTGATTTATATCATTGGCTGTACATGTTATTAGCATGGAAATAAACCAAAAAATCTAACACCAAATGCGCTTAGAAGGACGCAGTCAGACCCCATTATTAAAGGTAAATAGAGGTACATAGTACCCATACAATCAATCATTCTCAACCTACCCACACATGGGGGAGGTGACTGGCAGCATTTATTATGCTCATAGATAATGTCTTCATACATAGGGTGCCATTCACACCATGGGCGGACTGGCCCAGACGGCAGGGAGGCATTTGACCCTCAGGCCGGTGGTTTAGTCCCAGTTTAGGGCCGCCCCCTCAGTGAGAGTGGCCGCGCACTCACTTGATTTATAGCGGGACCCAGGACACAGCAGGCGGGACGTGGGACCGGAGCGGCAGGAGCAGCCATCCGGCAGGTGAGCGAAGCAGTGCCAGCCCCATGCTTCCCCCCCAGCTCCTCACTTCTCCGCTCACTGGGAAAACATGACTGCCCCCTGGTCAAGATCTGCCAGCCCGCCCCTGATTCACACTGATACATATGATGTATGCTACCCACTGATCCAGAACCTACCACTGGACCAAACGGGCAGCCCAGTACAATGCCTCCCCACCACTAGATGAATGGCACCCCATGGGGCCCAGCTGCACCCCACTTTTTTATCATTTTTGCTGGATGTGTGGCACCCCAGGGTTCATGTGCCACAGTAACATTATCAAGGGTTAACTCCCCACACAACTCACTACACTAGCACCTCCAGGCCAGAAGGGGGAGACAAAGCTGCTCCTCTTCATATATTCTGGCCTGAGGAGGAAGTAATTAGTTGATAGTTGACAGTTGACAGTTTAGTTTAGTGCAGGGAGCACTAGGAGGAGGATCTGTAAATGGGAGCAGTGCTGAGCTCCTGACAGGGAACACTGACTACTTCCAGGCCAAGCCAGGGTCTGAGGAAAGGAGTAGAAGAAGCCAGAGGAACACACCCGGAACACAGAGTTACCCTAAACTCACCCCGATGAAGCGCAAAGACCGGATACTGGATCCACAATTGTGCCTGACACAAGCAGCACAGGAAACACCGGATAAGTGAAGATTATATATTTTCACTGTATCACAGCAAAGCAACACGGCGGGGTCAGAAACACAAAATTAAGGCTCAAGCTGCCTAGCAAGTAGGTACCCGTGAGGGGAGACAGGGCCAGCAGCTTAGCTAAAGCGGCAGCAAGGCCACACACACAGCGCAGGAGTGGGAAGCCAAGGACCCGGTCAGGGTGGGAGCAACCCGGCCCCAGTACAGACTCCGTGCACAGTACTCTGCCGAACAACACCTGCAGTAAAGACTTGGAAAACTACAAAACCCTGAGTCTGTGTAATTCTTGCGCTCAAGCTCTACTTTCCCTCACAAACTGCTATCATCTCTACCACTACACCTACTCTGCATCATGCATAGGCTATTATCACCTCTGCCCCGGGGAACCAGGCACTGCTCGTGGAGAGCTGTTACATCACCGGCTGCCAAACATCATCCCCGGAGGTTCTACAGCAGAGGTGGTCGCCCTGACCACACACTACGGGTGGCGTCATGATTTTCTCCCCTGTAAATAACCCCCATTACTTGTGGGCTCAGGACACGGTCCGGAACAAGACTACCGTGATACCCCTGTGATACCCCGGTCTGGTACCGAGTACCCCGTCCCAGTGGGCTCCACAGATGCAGCTGGGCCCCATGGGCCGTCATTCATCTAGTGGTGCAAATGCCTCGTCCTGGGCTGCCCTCTTGGTCCAGTGTCCAGTTCTGGATCAATGGATAGAATACAGACACTCTGCATCATATGTATCAGTGTGAATGGCACCCTATGTATGCAGACATTATCTGTGAGCATAATAAATGCCGCCAGTCACCTTTTCCATGTGTGGATAGGTTGAGAGTGATTGATTGTATGGGTACTGTGCACTTCTGTTTGCCTTTACTTAATGGGTTCTGACTGTATCCTTCTAAGCACATTGGGTGTTAGATATTTTTGGCTGCACATGTTGAGTTATTTCCATGACTGCATCCTGCTTAGTGCATTTGTTGTTAGATTTTTGTCGCTGCACATAGTGAGTTTTTTTGATTATTGTCTTTTTAGTATTTTTTCTAGTTATATGGATAGGGACTCGTAAGCGTGAGGATCCATGACATGGAATACGAGTTTAACGTGTTGTGGCCAAAACATCTACCAATACCTCACAAAATTATTTTGTATCATGAAAATTTTTTTACACTTTTTTGTATCATTTTTGCATGGTTAGCATGGAAATATCAAAAGACTTGGCTCTCCATTGGGCACAATATCACTGGTACTACTGCTCCTACTGTACCCTCCATGTCTATAAGAGCAGATAAGATGGAGACCTGTACATCTCGAGTCTGAAGATTATATTTGGAGATGGAGGTTGTCATAACGAAATACACAAGTCCCAACTTTTGATACTCTTTAAATGACCCCATAAAGAAAACCAATAAAGCTGCCATGGGGCTCAATCAGGGGCCAATTAAGAGTAGCCAAGGCCCCAGGCCGTTTAGAAGAGAAGGTCCCCCCTCAGCCTCGATGTATCATGTGGCATGATCTCCTTTGATGGGTAATGTGAAATAGTCTCTAGTGCATATCTGTAACTGTAGCTCGCTATGCATGTGTATTCCCACATGTATAGAACTATACAAGACATAGCTTTATACATAGAAGAGTAGGAATAAGCAATTAATTTTCCCAAGGGGTCACATGAGAAACAGTGACTGCTGTGGAGCATAAACTACGGTAATAGGTTGAAATTCAAATTAACATATCAATTATATCTATCATTTTAAGTTAATATTAATTGTATGACTTACTATTAAGCAGCATTAAGTATTATGATACCCCCTATATACAGTATGAGGCCACACATAGCACCCTCTATATACAGCATGAGCTCCCATAAAGCCCCTATATACAATATGAGCCCCATATAGCTGCCTATATACAGTTGGAGCATCACATAGCCTTCTATAGACAGAATGAGCCTTCACATAGCCCCTTTATGCAGTATGAGCCCTTACATAGCCACCTATATAAAGTGTGAACCAAAAAGAGCTCCCTAAATACAGTGTGAGCCCCCATATAGCTGACTATATACAGTATTAACCCTCACATAGAGTCCCTATACATAATATGAGCCCCCACATAGCTCCCTATAAGCAAAATAAGCCCTCACACAGCCTTCCTATATTTAATGTGAGCTCTCACATAGTCTCTTTTATATAGTATGAGCCCACACATAGCCTTCCTATATATAGTATTAGCCCCCTATATATAATATGTGCCCACTCATAGCATCCCTATATACAGTATGAGCATTCATAAAGTCTCCTATATACAGTATGAGCCCCAACATATCCTCCTATATAAGGTATGAGCACCTACATACCCTTAAATAAACAGTATGAGGTCTCACATACCCCTATATACAGGATGAGCCCTAACATACCCTCTTGTATACAAGATGAGTCCTCACATAGCCCCCTTATGTACAAAATGAGCCCCCATATAGCCCCATGTACAGTATTAGCTTTCACATAGCCTCCTATATACAGTATGAGCCCCGACAGAGCTCACTATATACAGTATGAACCCTCACATAGCCCCTTATATACAGTATGATCCCCACATAGCTCCACACACATACTGTTAGCCGTCATATATCCTCCTCTATACAGTATGAGTTTCCACATAGCCTCCCTCTAAGCACTATGAGCCTTCACATAGTCTCCAAAAATAAGCAATATCAGCCCTCACATATACCCTATACACAGGATGAGCCCCCACATAGCTTCCTACAAAAAGTATGAGCCCACACATATCCTCCTATATACAGTATTAGCCCAAACATAGCTTCCTATATATAGTATAAACCTTCACATAGCCCACTATATATAGGATGAAGCCTCACATAACTCCCTATATACAGGATGCACCTTTGTATAGCCCCATATATATGGGATGAGCCCTCACATAGCCCCTATATACAGGATGAGCCCTGACATACCCTCCTGTATACAAGGTGAGTCCTCACATAGCCCCCTTATGTACAGAATGAGCCCACACATAACCCCTATATGCAGTATTAGCTTTCATATAGCCTCCTATATACTGAATGAGCCCTGACATAGCTCACCATATACAGTATGAGCCCTCCCATAGCCCCTTATATACAGTGTGATCCCCACATAGATCCATACATATATTGTTAGCCCTCACATATCCTCCTATATCCAGTATGAGTTTCCACATAAACGTCTATACATCTATGAGCCCACACATAGCCTCCTTATAAACAGTATGAACCTTCAAATAGTGTCCAAAAATAAGCAATATTAGCCCACACATAGACCCTATATACAGGATGAGCCCCCACATAGCCTCCTATATACAGTATGAGCCTCCACATAGCCTCTAATAAGCAATATGAGCCCTCACATAGCTCCCTATATACAGGAAAAGTCCTCACATAGCCTCTTTATATACAGTATAAGCCCCCACATAGCCACCCTATGTACAGTATTATTTATTATTATTTATTTATATAGCACCATTAATTCCATGGTGCTGTACATGAGAAGGGGTTACATACAAAATTATAGATATGGTTTACAGTAAACAAATTAACAAGGACAGACTGGTACAGGGGGGAGAGGACCCTGCCCATGCGGGCTTACATTCTACTGGGCAATGGATAGGAAACAGTAGGTCCATGGTGCAGCAGATCTTGTGGAGAGGCGGCAGCTCCGGTGGCAGTGGGGCAGCAGCTCTAGGGGCGGTGGGGTGGCGGCTCGGTCATTGCAGGCTGTAAGCTTTCCTGAAGAGATAGGTTTTCAAGTTCCGTCTGAAGGATCCAAGCGTGGTGGATAATCTGACGTGTTGGGGCGCAGAATTCCAGAGGATGGGGAATATTCGGGAGAAATCTTGGAGGCGGTTGGGTGAAGAACGGATAAGTGTGGAGAAGAGGAGGAGGTCTTGGGTGGATCGAAGATTACGTGAGGGAAGATAGTGGGAGATTAGTTCAGAGATATAGGGAGGAGACAGTTTATGGATGGCTTTGTAGGTCAGTGTTAGTAGCTTGAACTGAATTTGTTGGAGAATTGGGAGCCAGTAGAGGGATTTTCAGAGGGGAGATACAGGGGAATAGCAACGAGAGTGGTGAATTAGTCAGGCAGCAGAGTTGAGGACAGACTGGAGAGGTGCAAGAGTGTTAGCGGGGAGGCCGCAGAGGAGAATGTTGCAGTAGTCAAGGTGGGAGATGATGAGGGCATGTACAAGAATTTTAGTAGATTGAGGGCTGAGGAAAGAACAGATTCTGGAAATATTCTTGAGCTGGAGGCTACAGGAGGTGGTGAGAGTTTGGATGTGTGGTTTGAAGGACAGGGCAGAGTCCAGAGTTACTCCAAGGCAGCGAATTTAAGGGGTGGGAGAGAGCATGATGCAATTTACCATAATAGATAGATCAGGTGGTGAACATGAAAGATGGGATGGAAGAAAGATGATGAGTTTGGTTTTGTCTACGCTGAGTTTTAGGAAGCGAGAGGAGAAGGAGGATATGGCTGTCAGACACTCTGGGATTCTGGACAGCAGAGAGTTGACATCTGAGCCAGAGAGGTAGATCTGAGTGTCATCAGCATACAGGTGGTACTGGAAGCCATGGGACTGTATGAGTTGTTCTAGACCAAGGGTATAAATGGAGAAAAGTAGGGACCCCAGGACAGAGCCTTGTGGAACTCCAACAGAGAGAGGGTGGGATGAGGAGGTGGTGTGGGAGTGGGAAACGCTAAATGTGCAGTTGGAAAGGTATGAGGCAACCCAGGACAAGGCAAGGTCTTTGATGCCAAGGGAAGAAATAATCTGAAGTAGGAGGGAGTGGTCGACTGTGTCAAAGGCAGAGGACATGTCTAGAAGGAGGAGGATGGAGAATTGTCTGTTAGCTTTGGCTGTAAGTCGTTGGTAATTTTGGTTAGGGCAGTTTGGGTAGAGTGGTGGGGCCGGAAACCAGATTGTAGACTGTCAAGGAGAGAGTTAGATGAGAGTTGGGAGGAAAGTTGAGCATGGATGTGTTGCTCAATGAGTTTGAAAGCAAACAAGAGCAGCAATATGGGGCGGTAGCTTGCCTTAGCAGTCGGGTCTAAGTTTGTTTTTTTGAGGATGGGCGTGATGGTGGCATGTTTGAAAGCCGAGGGGAAGGTCCCAGAAGATAGTGATAGATTGAAGAGGTGGGTTATGGCTGGGGTGAGTGTGTTAGTGAGGTTGGGGAGGAGGTGGGAAGGGATGGGGTCATGTGCACAGGTGGCGAGGTGTGATTTGGATGGGAGACGAGTAAGCTCTCTTTCATTGATGTTGGAGAGGGAGGTTATGAAGGAAGGGCAGAGGTAAATGGAATGGTTGGGTGGTGGAACAATAAAGGTTTGCCTTGTTTGGTCAATCTTATTTTTGAAGTATGTGGTGAAGTCCTCAGCAGAGATGAGGGAGGTTGGAGGGGAGAGCGGTGGGCGGAGGAGAGAGTTAAAAGTGCTGAACAGTTGTTTGGGGTTGTAGGATAAGGAAGATATAAGGTTTGTGAAGTAGATCTGTTTAGCAGAGGTAAGGGCTGATTTGAAGGCAAGTGTAGCCTATTTGAAAGCTGTGAAATATATGTTCCCACATAGCCCCCTATATACAGTATTAGCTCTCACACAGCCTTCTATACTATATAAAGTATAATCCCCCACATAACCTCTTATATACAGTATGACCTCCCTCATAGCTCACTATATACAAAGTGGGTCCTCACCCAGTCCCCTATATATAATGTGAGCACCATATAGCTGCCTATATTCACAATTCACATAGCCACCTTTAAACAGTATGAGCCCCCACATAGCCACCTATAAACAGTATGAGCCCACAAATATAGCCTCCTATATACAGTATAAGCCTTCACATAGCCCACTATATATAGGCTGAAGCCTCACATAACCCTCTATATACAGGATGAGGCCTCACATAGTGCCCTATATGCTAAATGAGTCGGCACATAATCTATATACAGGATGAGTCCTCAAAGAAATCTATATAAAAAGAACAACACATGCTCACCAGATTCTCGTTACCTCTGTAACTCTGCTCCAGGCCCCATGGCCCCATTTCTAGCAGGTGGTACTTACTGTACTACTTACTGCTGCCATCATACCAGCAAGTCACAGAAGAGGTGACAGGAGCTACACTGGAGAAATGCTGCTTTTCTGTAATGATAGTAATGGAGCCCTAGGAAAGTTGCTGGCAGAGAGATAAGCATCATGGGGATGGGAGTGTGGCTAGTATCTGTTGTAACACAAAACATCAAAATGAGGGCAATATGGCTATGCCCCCCCTCCTCCCCAGAGAACGATGTCCCGGGAGGTAGCCCAGGTTGCCCTCACTATAATCTGTCCATAGGCTCAATGATGGCAGGTACCTATTCTAGATTGTCTATTTCATCGATTTGGTTTCTGATGTGAACCTGCAGGAAGATGTGGTGCTTGTGTACATTTAGGAAAAAAAGAAAGTAAACCTACCAAAGTCATAGAAATTGAATGGGGATGTAATTGGGTCTGACCTAGACTTATTGGTGCAATACGAGGAAATTTGTCAGCACTCACAATGAAGCATTGGAAACTTGGCAGTTACTGTCAAGCATAATGGTTTAAGTCTCTAGGAGGAGTACACAACTTGTAGATTTCATTCATAAAGGCTTAGTTTGGTCTCTTCAGAAGGAAAGAAATTCCTGAAGACTCATACAGTCTCTAGGGAGACCCAATGGTTAGGAATGGCCAAGATAGTTGATGGGTATTGTTGAGACTTGGGGGTCAGTGAGTGCTCTCATTCGCTGGCCTGTCCACCTTTAAAAAGACGGCATGGACCAGGGCTCATGCCAAATGAACGCCCAAACTCCTTATCCATGGGCAGAACACTACTCAGACAACACAGGGTGAGGGAACCACACAATGGTAAGGCTTTATTGGATCCCCAACAGTCAAAGGCATACAACACATAACCAGCAAAACACACAATGTAACAGGCAACAGAGTCTCACCCATTTGCTCGCTCACCAGGGATTGGAATGTTTATGTCTTCATTGCTTCCAGGGCCACTTACTCCAATCCAGCAGCACCCCGCTTTTGGCGGGCACCCACCAAGAATGGAATAGAAGCAGGTTTAGGAAGCTGACTGAGCACAGCAAAGCCCAGGTGACTGCATTGTCCCAACCTGGGTATCTTCCATAACTAGTCTATAATATTTCAGTCGAATCCAAGGCTGAATTCCTGCAGAAATTCATCTAGTCGAAGTTCCTAAATTGAGGTCATGCAGAGTATGAAGACAGGATGTCATCCTGGCAGTCGGAATCGGAATTCCTAGGCTGAGGTTATGGTCTTCTAACTGGGACTGCAGCCTCTAGATTGAAGCCGTCTAGCATATAAACTATTGGTGAATTAAACAAGTTCTTTTACATAGCCTGGTCACTAATCTCAGGTTATGGTGATTTTCCAGGATTGGTGGAATAAGACTGTATTCTTATTGGCTGGATTTCAAGCCGCATACATAATATCCCTATGAGTAATGTCGTCAGAGGGGGTGAGGGGGTTAGATTATTAAATTAGCAATACACAAACTTGGGAAAATAAAGGTTCCACATAGTCTGGCAATAAACAATGATTTAGCAAACATGAGATAACCAACAAAAAATCAGTACTTCTGGCCAAATTAAGAAATTTAATCCACAAAAAGCATTGAGAAAAGCTGTGCCTTCATAGGTATTGCCCTGATTCTCTAAGTAGCCAAGGGTCTAATAAAGGCTGCCTCCTACAACTGCATGCCCCATCTTGCAATATTCACAGGCTTGCACCAAGTTTTATTATACAATGGCCACCCCTCTACAAAGGGGGGTCTAAGATCACTATTTCACTGCCCCTTGACCAGTCACAAATTAGTACCCGTGGTTTCCATGTCAGCAGCCCTTGCAGATTTAGCACAGAGCAGAATAGCGGCATGCTTAGGAAGCTGACTCAGCATAGCAAAGACTGTAGCCAGGTGACTGAATTGTCCCAACCTGGGTATCTTCCATAACTAGTCTCTAATATTTCAGCTAAATCCTAGACTGAATTCCTGCAGAACACCATCTAGTCTTAGTGCTCCTCCAATCGGATCTGACGCTCCTAGATTGAGGTCATGCAGAGTATGAAAGGACAATCTTATCCTGGCAGCCGGAGTCGGAATTTCTAGGCTTAGATTATAGTCTTCCAACCTGGACTGCAGCCACTAGATTTACTTTGGGAATTGCCCCAGTTATTAGATCTTCTCAGCACGGAGGACCTCTACCTCTCATGTGGTTTCAGCCACAGACTCAACCGATCTTCAGGTACAGCCCTTTAGTCATTGATTCTATAGCACCATCTAGTGGCAACCATCAGCACTGCAGGCACACATACACTGCAGTATATAGAACACAATCACTTTACTATGACAATACAGTTACACTATTGACCAAGGGGAAAGTGTACTTCTTATGGTTAACCTTCCTTCAGGGGCACCAAGACCTTCTGTTCTGACTTATTAGGAATGTGTCTAAAAGTGGCCTAGGATTTATGTTCCCGTTTGATCTCCCAGTCCCGTGTTTTGGGCAGCGCAACTCCTCGTCATATTCATTACACAGTGCTGTGTCTCATTATAGTAACATATGTAAATGGAGCCGGTGCTGCCTCCATGGAGGGAGCCCCACCGACCATGTCACATACCTCTACCTGGAGTTATGCAAGTGTTTAAGCATTGAAGAGAGTGGAGAGGAATGTTAGGCGTGTGAATGTGAAGAGCTGTATAAAGCGTATGTGACATGGAGGACTCCGGATACATCACAGGAGACTTTCTTTGTGTTTTCTGGTGACTGGTGCTGTAAAGTATTCGGCTTTCCCTGTATCAGCAGTTCCCAGCTGTGGGATCCCCACTGACAGCCATATACTTCAGTCAGTTCCGTACCCCCGAGTCACAGTGATCACCGTCAGATGTCAACACCACGTTGTGCTCCAGATGTCGGCCATAATCACATCGGAGATAGCAGAAATTTGTGGAAATTATTGAAGTTAGGGAATTAGTCATTGTGTTGTTTTTATGATAAACCTAGGGCCCGGTTCATTAAAGCTTTCCTTCATTCTGGAGTATAAAGTTTGAAGTCATAACATTTAGGCGCTACTCCTAGTTCCACCCAAGTATTGCAATTTTTGGGCTTTTTCATACCAGTTTCAAATAATGGGCATAGATGGGGCGAGACGTCATAGCTCGTCTAATTTATGACAAGCTGTAGCATTCAGTACTCCAGAAATCACACACCTCCTCTATATACAGCACAGACCATAAGTTTGGACACACCTTCTGATTCAAAGAGTTTTCCTTACTTTGATGACTATGAAAATTGTAGATTCACACTGAAGGCATCAAAACTATGAATTAACACATGTGGAATTATATATTTAACAAAAAAGTGTGAAACAACTGAAAATATGTCTTATATTCTAGGTTCTTCAAAGTAGCCACCTTTTGCTTTGATTACTGCTTTGCACACTCTTGGCATTCTCTTGATGAGCTTCAAGAGGTAGTCACCGGAAATGGTCTTCCAACAGTCTTGAAGGAGTTCCCAGAGATGCTTAGCACTTGTTGGCCCTTTTGCCTTCACTCTACGGTCCAGCTCACCCCAAACCATCGTAGCACCCCATCACTCTCCTTCTTGGTCAAATCGCCTTTACACAGCCTGGAGGTGTGTTTGGGGTCATTGTCCTGTTGAAAAATAAATGATGGTCTAACTGAATGTAAACTGGATGGAATAGCATGCCGCTGCAAGATGCTGTGGTAGCCATGCTGGTTCAGAATGCCTTCAATTTTAAAGGGAACCTGACCCCTCCAAATCGGTCCCCAACCTCTAAAAACCTGTCCCTGCACCTTCCTATAAGGTTTCAAGCTATCCCTCTCTTTCCCGTTAGAGATTCTGTAATGTATAATAATCACATTTATCACCTGGCAAATCTGCGGCTTCTGAATCCCCGAGGAGTCACAATGAGTGTTCCCTCTGGCTTCATATCGCCACTTCCACCGTTGTTTGATATGAATGTTGATAACCCTGTGTCGGATTGCCGGGCGGTCTTAGCCGGAATGACGCAAATCGCATCATTTCCGGCGCTGTGACGTCGAAACTTTGCTGTGTCCAAACTTTTCGTCTGTACTGTACAGTAGATAACACAGGATCCACCATTCACAATTAGTGATGTCACAGCTCACCTCCTCCTCCTCCTGTACAATGACTGATAACACCTCTATATACAGTAGATAACACAGGATCCACCATTCACAATAAGTGATGTCACAGCTCACCTCCTCCTCCTCCTCCTATACAATGACTGATAACACCTCTATATACAGTAGATAACACTAGATCCACCATTCACAATAGGTGATGTCACAGCTCACCTCCTCCTGTACAATGACTGATAACACCTCTATATACAGTAGATAACACAGGATCCACCATTCACAATAGATGATGTCACAGCTCATCTCCTCCTCCTCCTGTATAATGACTGATAACACCTCTATATACAGTATATAACACAGGATCCACCATTCACAATAGGTGATATCACAGTTCACCTCCTCCTGTACAATGACTGATAACACCTCTATATACAGTAGATAACACAGGATCCACCATTCACAATAGGTGATATCACAGCTCACCTTCTCCTCCTGTACAATGACTGATAACACCTCTATATACAGTAGATAACACAGGATCCACCATTCACAATAGGTGATATCACAGCTCACCTCCTCCTGTACAATGACTGATAACACCTCTATATACAGTAGATAACACAGGATCCACCATTCACAATAGGTGATGTCACAGCTCACCTCCTCCTCCTGTACAATGACTGATAACACCTCTATATACAGGAGATAACACAGGACCCACCATTCACAATAGATGATATCACAGCTCACCTCCTCCTCCTGTACAATGACTGATAACACCTCTATATACAGTAGATAATGCAGGATCCACCATTCATAATAGGTGATATCACAGCTCACCTCCTCCTGTACAATGACTGATAATACTTCTATATACAGTAGATAACACAGGATCCACCATTCACAGTAGGTTATATCACAGTTCACCTCCTCCTTCTGTATAATGACTGATAACACCTCTATATACAGTAGATAACACAGGATCCACCATTCACAATAAGTGATCTCACAGCTCACCTGCTCCTCCTGTACAATGACTAATAACACCTCTATATACAGTAGATAACACAGGATCCACCATTCACAATAGGTGATGTCACAGCTCACCTCCTCCTGTACAATGACTGATAACACCTCTATATACAGTAGATAACACAGGATCGACCATTCACAATAGATGATATCACAGCTCACCTCCTCCTGTACAATAACTGATAACACCTCTATATACAGTAGATAACACAGGACCCACCATTCACAATAGATGATATCACAGCTCACCTCCTCCTCCTGTACAATGACTGATAACACCTCTATATACAATAGATAATGCAGGATCCACCATTCATAATAGGTGATATCACAGCTCATCTCCTCCTCCTGTACAATGACTGATAATACCTCTATATACAGGAGATAACACAGGATCCACCATTCACAGTAGGTGATATCACAGCTCATCTCCTCCTCCTGTACAATGACTGATAACACCTCTATATACAGTAGATAACAGAGGATCCACCATTCACAATAGGTGATATCACAGCTCACCTCCTTCTGTATAATGACTGATAACACCTCTATATACAGTAGATAATGCAGGATCCACCATTCACAATAGGTGATATCACAGCTCACCTCCTCCTGTACAATGACAGGTAACACCTCTATATACAGTAGATAGCACAGGATCCACCATTCACAATAGATGATGTCCTTTGAAAGCAACTTTCGACTAACATCTGCATTAATCCGAACCTTCCACTCCCGGCTCCAAGATTTCTCCAGAGCTGCACCAATTCTCTGGAATGCTCTACCCCATGAAATTAGGACCTTTATATATAGCCTATTCACTATTTCTCTGTACATAACTATCTGTCAAACTCCACCACACCCGAAAGCTGTACACAGATTGGCTGGTGATGACTCACGCAGCTTTTATCTATCCCCCATCTCTTCAAGTTGGCTGGACCATCATTGTAACTAAGCACCAGTACATTGTGTCACCCCCACCTTCACTGTAGGTTGTGAGCTCTTATCAGCATGCTTGTCATTAACTTTGCTTTAATTATTGTATTTTTTGTTACTGTTACTTATGACTGTATATTTACTTGTGAATTGTAAAGCGCTATGGAATATGTTGGTGCTATATAAGTAAAGATTATTATTATAAGTAACTAGCTGTAGAGCCTGGTGATGCCCGGGCATAGTAACTAACTGTTCTCAGGTAGTGAACAAAACAGTGATGTCACAATATAAGATTGAGTCATGTCACTGTATTTGTGCGGTATTTGTGTCTCCTGAGTTTTACTTGTGACATACACACATACATACACACATACACACACACATGCATAAATATACTCAGCATTATACTGTATATTAGATATGGAAGGATATGAGGCTGCATTCAGCTACATGGAGGACTATGAAGCTGCATTATAATATATGGAGGGCTATAAGGCTACAGTATTTTATATGGAGGACTATAACTATGCATTATACTATAAAGATAGCCACGCCCCTTTAAAGCTGTGACTATGTGGAGTGGGTGTGGCTATGTGCAGTGGGCATGGCTATGCAGAGTGGGTGGGGTTATGTGGAGTGGGCGGGGCTTGATACACACACTCAGCTTTATATATTAGATAATGTCTTCTTACAGGTGGATTATTATGTAGACTGTAATAAATATAGAATAATAAATAAAACATTTGGTCCCTTCAGCGAGGAGGATCAGACTCCATTGTGTCAGCAAATGTAACAGCATTTAGAGTCAATCTGCCATCATCTTATGTGACAATGATAAGACTTCTATTGATGCTACACTTAGCGTTAGTAAAGGCGGCCACACGTCAGTAAGCTGCAGTGGGAGGACACCCTGGTGGTAAAATGTGGAATTACACAAAGACAGGGCTCTGCCCGGAGGCATCAATCTCTATAAACTCCATAATATAACACATATGTACAGAACGTCACCATCAATCACTGCGGCTTCAGGACATTGCACTGTCACTTTTCATGACCTTTCCAATAACCAACCTAAATATAGGAGGACAGTAATGTGACCCAGGAGCCACAGATTGAGGAATCACCATCCTTTTATATATATATGTAATTTATGTAATGGTACCGATAATAATAATAATAATAATAATAATAGTAATAAGTAAGAAGAAGGAGGAGAAGAAGGAAAAGAAGAAGGAGAAGAAGGAGAAGAAAGAGAAGAAGAAGGAGAAGAAGGAGAAGAATGAGAAGAAGAAGAGAAGGAGGAGGGGGAGAGGAAGGAGAAGAAGGAGGAGAAGAAAGAGGAGAAGAAGAAGGAGGAGAAGGAGAAGAAGGAGAAGAAGGAGAAGAAGAAGGAGAAGAAGAAGGAGAAGAAGGAGAAGAAGAAGGAGAAGAAAGAGAAGAAGGAGAAGAAGGAGAAGAAGAAGAGAAGGAGGAGGGGGAGAGGGAGGAGAAGAAGGAGGAGAAGAAAGAGGAGAAGAAGAAGGAGAAGAAAAAGAAGAAGAAGAAGAAGAAGGAGAAAAAGAAGAAGAAGGAGGAGGAGGAGCAGAAGAAGAAGAAGAAGAAGAAGAAGAAGAAGTGAAGGAGGAGGGGGAGAGGGAGGAGGATAATTTTTGTTTAAATTACTATGTTTTTATGATTATTTTTATGACTTCTACTGTTATTTCTTTATACTTTCACAGTTGTGTCCACAAGTATTGACACCCCTGCAATTCTGTCAGATAATACTCAGTTTCTTCCTGAAAATGATTGCAATCACAAATTCTTTGGTATTATCTTCATTTAATTTGTCTTCAATGAAAAAACACAAATAGGATTGTCCTAAAGCCAAATTGGATATAATTCCACACCAAACATAAAAAAGGGGGTGGACAAAAGTATTGGCACTGTTAGAAAAATCATGTGATGCTTCTCTAATTTGTGTAATTAACAGCACATGTAACTTACCTGTGGCACCTAACAGGTGTTGGCAATAACTAAATCACACTTGCAGCCAGTTGACATGGGTTAAAGTTGACTCAACCTCTGCCCTGTGTCCTTGTGTGTACCACATTGAGCATGGAGAAAAGAAAGAAGACCAAAGAACTGTCTGAGGACTTGAGAAACCAAATTGTGAAGAAGCATGAGCAATCTCAAGGCTACAAGTCCATCTCCAAAGACCTGAATGTTCCTGTGTCTACCGTGCGCAATGTCATCAAGAAGTTTAAAGCCCAAGGCACTGTGGCTAACCTCCCTAGATGTGGACGGAAAAGAAAAATTGACAAGAGATTTCAACGCAAGATTGTGCGGATGGTGGATAAAGAACCTCGACTAACATCCAAACAAGTTCAAGCTGCCCTGCAGTCCGAGGGTACAACAGTGTCAACCCGTACTATCCATCGGCGTCTGAATGAAAAGGGACTGTATGGTAGGAAACCCAGGAAGACCCCACTTCTTACCCCGAGACATAAAAAAGCCAGGCTGGAGTTTGCCAAAACGTACCTGAGAAAGCCTAAAATGTTTTGGAAGTATGTTCTCTCCTTTTGGGCAAAGGCATCAACATAGAGTTTACAGGAGAAAAAATAGAGGCTTTCAAAGAAAAGAACACGGTCCCTACAGTCAAACATGGCGGAGGTTCCCTGGTGTTTTGGGGTTGCTTTGCTGCCTCTGGCACTGGACTGCTTGATCGTGTGCATGGCATTATGAAGTCTGAAGACTACCAGCAAATTTTGCAGCATAATGTAGGGCCCAGTGTGAGAAAGCTGAGTCTCCCTCAGAGGTCATGGGTCTTCCAGCAGGACAGTGACCCAAAACATACTTCAAAAAGCACTAGAAAATGGTTTGAGAGAAAGCACTGGAGACTTCTAAGGTGGCCAGCAATGAGTCCAGACCTGAATCCCATAGAACACCTGTGGAGAGATCTAAAAATGGCAGTTTGGAGAAGGCACCCTTCAAATATCAGGGACCTGGAGCAGTTTGCCAAAGAAGAATGGTCTAAAATTCCAGCACAGCATTGTAAGAAACTCATTGATGGTTACCGGAAGCGGTTGATCGCAGTTATTTTGGCTAAAGGTTTTGCAACCAATTATTAGGCTGAGGGTGCCAATACTTTTGTCCGGCCCATTTTTGGAGTTTTGTGTGAAATGATCAATGTTTTGCTTTTTGCTTCATTCTCTTTTGTGTTTTTTCATTGAAGACAAATTAAATGAAGATAATAATACCAAAGAATTTGTGATTGCAATCATTTTCAGGAAGAAACTGAGTATTATCTGACAGAATTGCAGGGGGTGTCAATACTTTTGGCCACAACTGTATATTTCCATAGATTATTTATAGAATACACTTCTTTTATTATTGTTACTGCTATTATATATTTTTTATTATTTACTACTGTTATGATTTTACTAGTATCATATTCTTATAGAATGCCGATTAGTAATAAAATATTATTGGTATTATTATAATATTATTGTTCTATTAATATCCCTGCTATTATAGTTTCATTATTATTATTTTACTGCTATCATATTCCTATAGATGACAGATTATTCATGAAATTATACAGATTAGCAGTATACTTGTTCACTTTAATTTATTTATATTATTAATAATATTATTATTAATAATAATAATAATAATAATATTTATAATAATAATAAAAGATGGCACATCGCTGCATACCACTATAAATTATTATATTATTTACAGTGTAATGGTAAGGTGTCTGGAAAAAAACGGATGGCATATAGATGGTCCATATTTTTCTGGCACCCAAACACCTGCATGGGTGAGTCACATCCAACATATGCGTCCATACTCAGCATGCTGAGATTTCTTTCCTTAGCTCAATTACAGCTGAGGATAACATGAAGATCAGCGCTGACTGATTGAAGAACATTGGTGCAAGTGAAATAGGATTTTTTTAATCACTTTGCACTATTTCTACGCAACTGAGAGCGAACCCTTACAGTGCCGCTCCAGCTGTGCAAAAAGAGAAAAAACACCCAAATGTGGAGCTTTCAGCATCTATTACAGCACGATATGGGTGACACTTTGTGCAGCTTTCTGTTATGGGACTACAGGTGACATGTTAGCACTTTAGTTCTTAAAGGGAACCTGTCACCAGGTTTTTGCCATCCCATCTAAGCGCAGCATAATGTAGAGACAGAGACCCTGATTCCAGCGATGTGTCACTTACTGAGCTGCTTGCTGTCATTTTGATAAAATTACTGTTTTCTCTGTTGCAGATTTAGCGTCTGTGAATGTGGCAGACTACTGATTAATGATAATCTCCATCTGATTAAACAGTGATTTTATCAAAACTACACTGAGCAGCCCAGTAAGTGACACATCGCTGGAATCAGGATCTCAGGTCATATATTATGCTATTCTCAGATTAGGTTGCAAATACCTGGTGACAGGTTCCCTTTAAGTAGAAGCAAATGTTCCTTGATTATTTCTATTATTTGTCATGCTCCTGACTCTATACATTATGTCCTTGACATGCTCCTGACTCTATACATTATGTCCATGACATGCTCCTGACTCTATAGACTATGTCCATGACATGCTCCTGACTCTATAGACATGCTCCTGACTCTATAGACTATGTCCATGACATGCTCCTGACTCTATAGACTATGTCCATGACATGCTCCTGACTCTATAGACATGCTCCTGACTCTATAGACATGCTCCTGACTCTATAGACATGCTCCTGACTCTATAGGCATGCTCCTGACTCTATAGGCATGCTCCTGACTCTATAGACATGCTCCTGACTCTATAGACATGGTCCTGACTCTATAGACATGCTCCTGACTCTATAGACATGCTCCTGACTCTATAGACATGCTCCTGACTCTATAGACCTGCTCCTGACTCTATAGACTATGCCCATGACATGCTCCTGACTCCATAGACATGCTCCTGACTCTATAGACATGGTCCTGACTCTATAGACATGCTCCTGACTCTATAGACATGGTCCTGACTCTATAGACATGCTCCTGACTCTATAGACATGCTCCTGACTCTATAGACATGCTCCTGACTCTATAGACATGCTCCTGACTCTATAGACCTGCTCCTGACTCTATAGACTATGCCCATGACATGCTCCTGACTCTATAGACATGCTCCTCACTCTATAGACATGCTCCTCACTCTATAGACATGGTCCTGACTCTATAGACATGCTCCTGACTCTATAGACATGCTCCTCACTCTATAGACATGCTCCTGACTCTATAGACATGCTCCTGACTCTATAGACATGCTCCTGACTCTATAGACATGCTCCTGACTCTATAGACTGTGTCCATGACATGCTCCTGACTCTGTAGACTATGTCCATGACATGCTCCTGACTCTATAGACATGCTCCTCACTCTATAGACATGCTCCTGACTCTATAGACATGCTCCTGACTCTATAGACATGCTCCTGACTCTATAGACATGCTCCTGACTCTATAGACTGTGTCCATGACATGCTCCTGACTCTGTAGACTATGTCCATGACATTCTCCTGACTCTATAGACATGCTCCTGACTCTATAGACATGCTCCTGACTCTATAGACATGCTCCTGACTCTATAGACATGCTCCTGACTCTATAGACATGCTCCTGACTCTATAGACATGCTCCTGACTCTATAGACATGCTCCTGACTCTATAGACATGCTCCTGACTCTATAGACATGCTCCTCACTCTATAGACATGCTCCTGACTCTATAGACATGCTCCTGACTCTCTAGCTCCATGCATTGCTCCCTGTGAGAGTTTTGCAGACGTATAAGGAAGCCTGTCCCTTTAATGATTGCCAGCTTCCTAACCCCTCCCAGACATTACATTAGTGCAGTCAGCAGCTGAGTCTGGAGCCTGAAGTTCCTCATTGCTCTCAGCAGCCTGACATGGCACATCGTCCTCCCTGCTCCATGGGGCTGCTGTGCCCTGTCTGCACCCACCACCTCCAGGACTGAGCTGCAGGCAGGAGCCCCATCTCCACCATCCTCCTCCTCCTCCTCACCATGGTTCCCAGCCAGGAGGTGAACTTGTCGGATCTTCTGACCCAGAACTCCAGCACTGGCAGCAGCAGCAGCACCCTGTCACAGAAGGGGGTGGCAGGGGCAGCCTTGGCATTCATGATCTTGATGATAGTCTTTGGAAACCTTCTGGTCATTATTGCCATAGCCAAGACTCC
This sequence comes from Allobates femoralis, assembly GCA_033576535.1. Taxonomy (NCBI): domain Eukaryota; kingdom Metazoa; phylum Chordata; class Amphibia; order Anura; family Aromobatidae; genus Allobates; species Allobates femoralis. The sequence continues at coordinate 39,300,342 of JARQOC010000004.1, read as the reverse complement.
CAGACTGCAGACCATGACCAATGTGTTCATCACCTCCTTGGCTTGTGCTGACTTGATCATGGGAGTTCTGGTGGTGCCACCTGGTGCCACCATCCTCATCACTGGAGACTGGCTGTATGACACCATTGTGTGTGAGCTGTGGACCTCTGTGGATGTTCTGTGTGTCACCGCCAGCATAGAGACCCTGTGTGTCATAGCTGTGGACAGGTACATTGCCATCACCTCACCTCTGAAGTATGAGATGTTGGTGACCAAGGCCAGGGCCAGGCTGGTGGTGTGCTTTGTATGGGCAGTATCTGCCCTGATCTCCTTCCTGCCCATCATGAACCACTGGTGGAGAGATACCAACAACCAGGTAGCCCAGGACTGTTACAATAACCCCAAATGCTGTGACTTTGTCACCAATATGCCGTACGCCATCGTGTCCTCCACCATCTCCTTCTACGTCCCCCTGGTCATCATGATCTTTGTGTATGTCCGGGTATTCATCGTGGCCACCAAACAAGTCAACTTGATAGAGAAGGACAAGGTGCGGTTTAATAATGGCACCCCAGTGCCCTCCACCAAAAACAGGAGGACTTCCAAAAGAAGACCCTCAGGACTCCTGGCCATCAAGGACACAAGGCCCTCAAGACTTTGGGCATCATCATGGGCACCTTCACACTTTGTTGGCTTCCATTTTTCGTGGCCAACATCATCAAGGTCTTCTTCACCGCCCTGATAGATGACAAGTTCTTCTTGTTCCTGAACTGGTTGGGTTATGTGAACTCAGGGCTCAACCCAATCATTTATTGCAGGAGTCCAGATTTTAGGAAAGCCTTTAAGAAGCTCTTGTGTTGTCCAAGGACTGCGGAGCGCAAGCTTCACGCCTTGTCCAAGGACCCCAAAAGGTGCCAGTATGCCTCCAGCAACCTGCTGAGCTGTGATGGGACCAAGCAATTGCCAGATGCTGAGTTGGGCAATGGGAGCCTGAGCAGTAGTAGTAGATGTAGTAGCAGGACTGAGGAGACCAGCCTGAAGAACAGTCCTGCAAACTCAGACATGTAAGCCACTGAATGGAGCCTTCATTCCATTGACCCAGCCATTGGGGTAAACCCAGAAGATGATGCTTTGCACAATGTCCCCCAGGACACACAAACAGGGGATTCTTCATGCTTCTCGGTGCCTAAAGTCCATATGTTTGTCATGTTCTATGTATGGAGGCACTGACATGTTTACTTGACCCTGTATGGACTCACCCTAGGGTAGCGGTGACCCCTGACCTGTTATGTCTGTGTTCTCTACCCCCTTTTACCTGAATTTAAGACTACTGTTTCCTTTCAGGGGAAAAAAAAAACATATCTTTTTAGCATTTAATTAATTGTATGTACTTATGTAGCAGAGTCGGGTTTGTCCTACACGAATATTCCAATAATATAAGATAATCTGCAGTCCCATGCAAAACTAAAGTGACCGCATCATTACTGGTATGTTGTGCCAATAACAAATTCAGCTCTGCTACTTATCCTTGACCAGCACAGAAGCAGCAGAGATGACTTTGTTATTTTCGCAGTCGGATTTGAGATAATGTAGAATAACCAGCAGTCCCATGTAAAACTGTACATGATTATAATGAGTTGTTGTAATATCAAATGTAGCTCCTACATAGGAACAGCAGATATGAGTTTGTTATTTAACTGATCAGACCATCAGGTTGCATTCTGGTTTGAGATAATGTAGAGTAAACAGCAGTCCCATGTAAAACTAAAGTGACATCTTTACCGGTATGTATGACAGTCCCATGTAAAACTACAGTGACATCATTACCGGTATGTATGTTGTTGTGCCAATGACAAATTTAGCTCTGCTACTTATCCCTGACCAGCAAGAAGCAGCAGAGATGACTATTATTTTTGAAGTCTGATTTGGGATCCTGTAGAATAACCAGCAGTCCCATGTAAAACTGTACACCATTATAATGAGTTGTTCAAATATCAGATGTAGCTCCTATAAAGGAACAGTAGAGATTAGTTTGTTAGTTAACTATTTCTCTCATTGAATCCAGGTAACTGACTTGACGAATACCAGCAGTCCTATGTAAAACCTTTTTAAATACATAAATTGTGCCAATGCTAAATTCAGGTCTGCTATTTATCCTATTCATACATATATGCAGCAGGGATAAATTTGTTATTTAATTCTACAGTACATCAAGTAGCTCACTGACTTGATATATTGTAAAATAACCAGCAGTCCTATGTAAAACCATAATGACTGCTCATCATGAGTTGTACTATAATGAAATTTAGCTCTGCTAAATTTGTATACCAACAGAAGCAGGAGAGATAGGTTTGCTATTTCACTCTTTTATTCATCCAGGTAGCTTATTGAATTAAAGTTTGCTAGCAGTCCTATGTAAAAGCTTAGTAAATAATTAATTAAGAATGAGTTGTACCTATTCTATACCTGCAGAGAAGCAGCAGAGATGAGTTTATTATTAAATTACTTCTTATGGCATTTAATGCTTTTCATGGTGCATCCAGGTATATTTCTGAGGTTTTCCTGCAGTCCTATGTAAAACCACAGTAAATATACATATTACATAAGAATGAGTTGCAAAGATGGCAAATTCAGCTCTACTGCATATTGTACAGCTACAAAGAAGAAGCAGAGATTTTTATTTATTTATTAAGGATGTGTAGTAAGTTTACCTGCAGTCCTATGTAAACCCCATTAAAGACATGATGAAATAAGAATAAATTGCATAGATAGCAAATTCAGCTCTGCTACATATTTTATGGCTACACAGAAGCAGCAGAGATGATTTTATGTTTTATTAAAGATGTGTAGAAGGTTTACCTGCAGTCCTATGTAAACCCCATTAAATAACTCATCACATAAGAATGAGTTGCATAGATAGCAAATCAACTCTGCTACATATTGTATAGCCACATGGAATCCCCACAGATGATTTTATTTTTATTAGAGATGTGTAGCATGTTTACCTGCAGTCCTATGTAAATCTGCATTAAATACATCACAGAGCTGTACAGATAGCAAATTCAGCTCTGCTGCATATCGTATAGTGACACAGAATCAGCAGGGGTGGCTTTTTTCTTTTATTAGGGATGTGTAGTAGTTTTACTTGCAGTCCTATGTAAACCCCATGAAATGAGTTGCACATAAAGTAAATTCAGCTCTGCTGCATATTGTATAGCTACACAGAAGAAAAAGAGATTTTTTTTTAATTGAGAGATATTCTGTAGGTTTACCTGCAGTCCTATGTAAACTGCAATATATATCATTAAGTCAGAATGAGTAGCAACTTCAGCTCTGCTGCATGCTGTATGGGTACACATACTCACCAGAGACTTTTCTTATTAGGGATATCTAGTAGGTGTACCTGCAGTCCTATGTAACACCACCCATTTATTCCATTCCATTGAGCCAATAACAAATTCAGCTCTGCTACATCTGCACGTAGGATATTTCCTTTGCACTTTATCTGTGACCTGCTAATATGAGATAATGCATTATCTCCAGGTAGTTTGGATGTACTTTGTTTGTCATTAGTTATGGACCCCCCCCCCCCATTATATATAGGTATAATGCCCGCGCCCCATCATATGGGGACATGCTGCTTTCTAACACCTTGTGGAGCCAGTTTCTAGCTGAAGTGTGCGGTCTTGGATGTTCTTGGTGTAAGGGGATATGACGCACATCAGACTGGTAGAACGCCTGCAGCCAGGATCTGTGACATGGTGTGACGACCCGCGCTGATAGTGTGGGATTGCCGTGTAGCGCTATCCTTGATGCTGTACACGCCATAAAGTCAATGTTCTTAAGTTTATGACCGAGAAAATGGTCACGTTCTGTTCTGACGATGTAGCAGAGCTGACTTCGAAAATAACTCTTCACATCAGAAATTTTAATCCGAGCGCTCAGCGATCCCTAAAAGACGGAGGCAGAAGTGATCTATAGGATAAGACTAGGTATCAGCCCTTCTTCAGATATCACTGCCTTTCCTAATTACTGCCCCTTCCTTTTAGTGATTAGTGGGCGTCTTACCAGCTGGACCCGCACTGATCGAAACTTTAGACATGTCACTATGACATTGGAAAAGCTTGTTAAAGGGAACCTGTCAGCAGATTTTTGCCACCTAATCTGAGAGCAGCAGAGCCCCTTATTCCAGCGATGGGCTGCCCAGTGTAGTTTAGATTGTCTCCGACTGATTAAACAGTGATTTTATCATTATAGAGGATACTTGGACTCCTGCCTGTAGTCCAGTGTATCCATGATCTGCTAAATCTGCAGCAGAGAAAACAGTAATTTTATCAAAATGACAGCAAGCAGCTGGTCAAGTGATTCATCGCTGGAATAAGGGTCTCTTTCTACATTAGGCTGCTCTCAGATGGGATGGCAAAAACCTGCTTCAGACATTGCTGCCTTTCCTAATTACTCCCCCTTCCTTTTGGTGATTAGTGGGGTTCCTACCAGCTGCAGGTTTTTGCCACCTAATCTGAGAGTAGCATAAAGTAGAGCCAGAGACCCTTAATCCAGCGATGGGCTGCTCAGTGTAGTTTTGATCATCTCCAGTGATTTTATCATTAAAGGATACTGCTGTCAGATAGCGATGGGCTGCCCAGTGTAGTTTAGATCGTCTTCGGCTGATTAAACAGTGATTTTCCCATTAGAAGATACTTGGCCTCCTGCTGTAGTCTAGTATATTCATGAACTGCTAAATCTGCAGGAAACAGTGATTTTATCAGAATGACAGCAAGCAGCATAGTAAGTGATTCATCACTGGAATAAGGGTCTCTTTCTACTTTAGGCTGCTCTAAGATGGGATGGCAAAAACCTGCTTCAGATATTGCTGCCTTTCCCAAGTACTCCCCCTTCCTTTTAGTGATTAGTGGGGTTCCTACCAGCCGGACCGCACTGATCAAAACTTTGGGCATGTTACTATGACATTGCAAAAGTTTTTTAAAGTGCTTGAGTCATCAGGTTTTTGTCACCTAATCTGAGAGTAGCATAATATAGAGACAGAGACCCTTATTCTAGCGATGGGCTGCTCAGTGTAGTTTTGATGATCTCCAGTGATTTTATCATTTGAGGATACTTGTCCTGCTGTCAGGTAGTCCAGTATATTTATGAACTGCTCAATCTGCAGCAAACAGTAATTTTTTCAGAATGACAGCAAGCAGCTCAGTAAGTGATTCATCACTGGAATGTGGGTCTCTATCTCTACATTAGGCTGCTCTCCGATGGGATGGCAGAAAACTGGTGATAGATTCCCCTTAAAAGGATTGCCCTATCTTAGAAAAAGAGAGATGGAAGCGCGGCTCAAAACATACGAATTCTTCTGTATTTAGTTGGTATAAAGTGTATTACACAGCAAACCGTGTGCGCATGAATAGCGCTGTCAACGCGTTTCAAGTGCGTTTAGCAAACGTAGGGCAGAGACACACTTATGTGAGCTGCATGCGAGTACCTTGAATGCATCTCACATGAGTCACCCAGCCTGGCTGCCGGCTCTGAACGGGAGCATGGAGCTGATTGTGTTTCTATGGAGCTTTGTGCAGGGCGAGTCATGCGAGATGCATGTATCATACTCACATAGTGTGTCTCTTCCCTAAGTCATGATCTACCAAACTGTATATGAAGTAAAAATAAGGAGGAATTTGTATGTTTTGAGCTGGACGCCCGCCTCTCTTTTTATTGGATTACATTGGCTATAGCCAAGCTGTTGTCCGAGCTCCGTCCGAGCTCCATACCAAACAAGGACAGGCACTATGGTGAATAGACTTTATATTTATTATATTTATTATTTTTGACCCATCTTGCTAACGACAAAATCATCTCTGCTCTGCTATATGCAGCAGTGCCAAATTATGAGTCATAGAATGGTGGAGTTGATGGGACCTCCTGGGTCATCTGGTCCAACCCCTGCTCAAAGCAGGATCCACTAAATCCTCCCAGACACGTCTGTCCAGCCTCTGTGTGAAGACTTCCATTGAAGTGATTTGGTTTTCATTAAATACGACAGAGGCAGCAGAGTGGAGTTAGTCATATTTCATGGTTTATGTGACTGTAAACGCACTGTAATCACAGCACATTGCATAAATGACTTAGCACAGCTGAGTTTGTTATGTGGCATTGTATTGCAATATATGTTAATATTACGATATCGCAATGTGAAAAGAAAAAAGGTTTGGTGCCGTGTTAAGTCCAAAAAAGATTGATTGTTCTCATTGGGAGAACAAAATAATAACGTTATGGTTGTGATACCTTTTAATGGCTGATAATAGTAAAATAAGTGATGTTGCAAATCAGCAAGCTTTCCAGACTGCTTACCTCTCTTCATCAGGCATTTTAAATCAGGAGAGGTAAGCAGTCTGGAAAGCTTGCTGCTTTACATCACTTATTTTAACATTGTTGGCCATGAAAAGGAAGAGATTATACAAAGTAGCAAGCTTTCCAGACTGCTTACCTCTCCTGATCTTACCATGCCTGATGAATAGCAGTAAGCAGTCTGGAAAGCTTGCTGTGTTGTATCATCTTACTTTTAATGGCCAACATCTTAGTTAAGTGATGTTAAAAGGCATCAAGCTTTCAGATGCTTATACATCATCAGGCATGTAGATCAGGAGAGGTAAGCAGTCTGGAAAGCTTGCTGTTTATCATCTCTTACCTTTTCATGGCAACAATCTTAAGATAAGTGGATGTACAAAGTAGCAAGCTTACCAGACTACTTACCTCTCTCTTCATCAGGTTGGTAAGATAGGAGAGGTAAGCAGTCTGGAAAGCTTGCTGTGTTGTATCATCTCTACCTTTTAATAGCACAATCATAAAATAATGATGTTACAGTAGAAGCTTCCAGACTGCTTACCTCTCTTCATCAGGCATGGTAAGATCAGGAGAGGTAAGCAGTCTGGAAATTTTGCTGATTGGTAACATTATTTTTTTTTGGAATCACAACTACAATACTACTAATTTGTCCTCCCACTGATCACTATGTGTAGTATATGGTTTTGCTGAGGGCCGCATGTAAAATTGGTAAAGTAATGCATAATTTGTACTGAGTATGAATCACAATACATGACACATTTAAAGGGGAGGTTTCATTAGAGACAACCCCTTTAAAGCTCTGTGACTTGTTATAAACATACGATTTTGTAACCTTGTGTAAATGCCACCGTTCTTCTGAATCCGGGTTGTTTTTTCTTTCTTTTTACACCTCTCACCTCTCTCCTTTCCTGTCATTTATATAAATGAAATCTTTTTTTTAGCCAATTGGGTGTTGTCCTCATCAACACGCCCACACAATATGCGGACCACGCCCACTTGGCTAACAAGGATGAATTTACAACAGGCAAAAGGGGGAGGGGGCATATCTCAGGAATGGAGGGGCACTGAAACGAAAGGAAAACCACGCCGGATTCAGGAGAAGAGCAATGTTTACACCAGATAAAAAATGATGTGTGGCGCCCACTACAGGGAGAATGTAGTAGTGCATGCAACCATTCAAGTGAATGGCTACCCATGCAATACATAGATGGACTGAGTCTGACACTGCTGTGGCTCATAGAGGAGATACCACCTCTGTAAAGCCCTTACAGATTAGTTACCCCAAGTAGACAATCCCTTGAAATGATAAGAGCGCCAAAGCGTAATCAGCTCTGCTACATCTCTCCATACATGTGTAGTATCCAGCATTATAGAGTATTTTCTCATACTCTTTCCGCCCATGGTTTTCCATTTTTCCGTGCAATGATTGTTACCCACATGCAGTACTTTTTGCACATGCTTATAATGACACGCACATATGTGTACAGCATTACAGAGGGTATTATTGTATAATGTGTAAAGTTGTATAAATTATAATCTAACTTATGTATATACAGTATTACTGGAGTAAATATCTGACAGAACTGTCTATTTTTCTATATGTAATTAAATGTGTACTATGGCACAATGGCCGCTGTCTGGAGTGTGTCACTGATCTTCCAGTTAATCTTATTGGATACGAAATAGTGACAACAATGGTGGTGTCACAAAATATAATAATTTAGGGGGTAAAATTAAAGTTAATGAACATCTACGATGGTGTGTAAAACAGGTGTCTAACTCCAGGCCTCAATTGCCACACACAGCATTTAACAGTTGGTAATTTAATCTCCTACACAGCTGTCAAATGCTAAGGAAATCCTGAAAACATACACTGTTGGTGGCAATTGAGGCCTGCAGTTAAGAGACCAAACATTGCTCCTAGCAACCAATCACAGAGCAGCTTTCACTCTTAATTCTACTTTTTAAAAATGAAAGCTGTGCTGTGATTGGACAGCTCTTTTGAGACCCATCCATAAAATGACTTCGACTCATTGGATACAAAATGGTGTACCGACACCACGGAGAGCGTGACAGTCATTGTGGCTCACAGAATAAATCATTTTTGGGGTTAATATGAAAGTTTACGAGCATGTATGTTACCGTGTAAAACAAACAATGTCTTTGTTGCCCCTAGCAACCAATCACAGAGCAGCTTTCATGCTGGATTCTGCTATTTAAAAATGAAAGCTGTGTTGTGATTGGTTGTTGTGGGCGGCAAGGACAGCCGAGACACATCCGTAAAATTACTGCCGACTAATCTGATTGGATACGAAATAGTGGACCGACAGGGTAGAGAGAGCATGATAATGATTGCGATTTACAGAATAAATCATTTTATTGGTAAAATTAAAGTTTACGAGCATTTAAGATGCCGTGCAAAACAAACACTGTCTTTGTTGCCCCTAGCAACCAATCACAGAGTAGCTTTCATTCTGTATTCTGCTTTTTGAAAATGAAAGCTGTGCTGTGATTGGTTGCTGTGGGCAGCAAGGGCAGTTGTTTTGAGACACATTCAGTCCAGTCTTCTATGGGGATGGCTTGTTAAAACCGTCAATATTGTTATTGGCTTTTTAACTAGTGCATTAGGACTCACAGAGAAGCTTGTAGGATCAAGCCAGAAAAAACTAATTTTCGAAAGAAACACTCATCATTTGCATTTTTAAAGGTGTTGTCTTAACCTTTTAAATGAGTATAATTGTAAATTTTATATCTCTTATTGAAAACTAGATTGGTGCCCAATATTATCACATTGGGAGGGCGATGATGTCACGATGGGGGCGGGCTCTGTGGTGCTGCAGGCGGCGGCCATCTCTCCCCCTGTCTGCTCTCTTTCCCCCCTCTTTATACTGTCTCTCTCCCTGTGGGCTGTCTGTGTGGTGAACAAAGATGGCGGCGGTGTCACCCAGCACGTGCATATGCGCTTACTCACGCGGCCGCCTTCTTTGTGTACCCAGGGGTCCAAAGATGGCGGCCACTTCAATAAGTGCACATGCACACTTACACCAGGCGGTGGCAATGTGCAGCGGTTTCGGGTGGCGTCAGTTGCACGTGGTTATGGCACCACTGGCGGTACTGCACAATGTCCCAGTACCATCAGTGGGCGCCATATTTGCACACCCATCGCCTGGGTTTGCATATATGGCTGAGGCTGCAGGCGCGTGAGAGGAGGACAACCTGACGCTGAAAGTGATGACAGATGGGACAGCGCATTTATGTCAGTAGATCATCTCTGATTTTAATAAAGGAGGGATTTTTAATATCATAGTTTACTCCTCATTCCCCAGGTGACCAGACACCTCTGCAGTCTATTACAAGTGGCAGATGAGGAGCTCATTGCTTTCAAGCTGTTTGCTATGTAGCTTGCAAGTGCTGCTCTGGAACCATTAAGGTACCTTTACACGCGGTAACTTTTCTAGGAATTTCACTGGCAATTTGCTGGTTGCAGTGAAATCATGGACACATTGTTCCATTTGTACACAGCAACAAGATAGAACAATGTGTCCATGATTTCACTGCAACCAGCAAATTGAAATTCCTAGAAAAGTTGCCGCGTGTAAAGGTACCCTTATGATTCTACTAATACCTTAGAGGTTAAGTAGCTCTCCCTTGCGACATTGGAGAGTGCACCTGTCAGACCAGTGGGGTGACTATGACATTGGTCTGAACTGTCAATCTCCAAGGTCGCACCACCCCCCGGTTAGCAAAAAGATGGTTAGCAGAGGATAAATACAGTAAATCGTGGGAAAGGGAAGGAGGAACTGCAGCTTCATCACAATTACTCGCGGACTCCCAGGCAACCGTGTGTGGTGGTTGGCTTCCACCCTGATAATGCATAAAGAAGGAATTTCGGTGCCACTTCTTTGTTCCAATAAGTTCTAAGCTAATGACTAAAGGTATTGTTACACACAGAGATCTTGCAACTCACTGATTGCAGTGAAATCATGGACACATTGTTACATTTTTTGCCGTGTACAAATGTAACAATGTGTCCATGATTTCACTGCAACCAGTGAGTTGCAAGCAATATATCTCTGTGTGTAACGGTACCTTAAGAGGTATACCCTAGAAACGCGTCTGGCGGATCCCTTGTGTGGGGTCTTATCCCGATGTTTTTAGAGAGATATCTGTATGAATAAAGCACTTATTGGAACCGACAAGTGACACCGAAGTGCCTTCTGTACGCAGAGGATATTTACGCTCCTGAAAAACAATTTGTGTTTTTTTTTTTCTTTTCGTTTTTTTTAACAGCAGATTTTTCATCAAATTAATCAAAATAGATATCTGATGAATAGTCTCAAATTTAAAGATGGGTATTATTTTACACCTTTGTGCCTAAGAAGTCGCACCATCCTTTCAAAGAGGTTTAAAATGTGGATCGTTGGTCTTGGAAAAAACAGATTTTGTACTTCCTTAGGGTACTGGAACACAATGGGTTGAAAAGATGTTTGTGGCATTTCAAAAAGTCACAAATTCCCTCCCCCCACCCCCAAAAAAAAAAGGGAACACCTAACAGCGCAATGTAGCTCCAAGTCAATCACACGTCTGTGAAATCACCTGTCCAGGTATAGTAACACTGATTGTGAATCAGTGTCTCCTGCTGTTGTGTGAATGGAACAGACAACAGGTAGAAATGATCGGCAATAACCAGACACCCCCTATAAAGGAACGGTTCTGCAGGTGGTGACCATAGACCAATTCTCTGTTCTCATCCTTTTTGGCTGTTGTTTTGGTCACTTTTGCATTTTGTCATTGCTCTCACCCTTAGGGTACCTTTACACGCCGCTACAGCATGGTAGAAACAACCGGGTGCTTCACGTGCACGAGCACGCACCAACGGTTACAAACGGTACCCGCACCGCCTTTACACGCCGCTACAAGGTGCTCTACAGAAGGTAGAAACTATCTCTGGCTGCACTGCCGGGTGCCTAAAGTTACCTTCTTAAAAGCACCTTACCTCATTTACACGCCACTACAACAAGGTAATATGGGAGGACCTGGTGCAGCAGGGACAACACATAGGCGTGCCAGAATTGTAGATTATGAGACGCTCGTACGGTGATTGGACAATGCAATAACATCATGATTGACCAGGCAGCGCAGGAGGCTGACTAATACATGACGCTCGAGCAATTGTGTAGTGTGACTGGTCAGCTCCTTAAATATGCCGCCCTTTGCAACCAATCGCAACGCAGGAGCTTCCACCAATGATCGCTGAAGGGGGGTGGTTTCCCGGAGGCTGTGTCACGCCCCGGGAGTTATCTAGGTGACGAATAAACCTTACCCTACCGTATTTACACGCCGTTACCATCGGGTTGAAATCAACCTGTTTTAGAGCACTGCTCTGAAACAGGTGCCGCGAGCGACGGGTGGCAACAACCTAGTTTACACGCCGCTACCTCGGGTTGATTTGGCGGTGCAAGATACATTTGTCTCATCAACCCGGTTGTTTCCACCTTGTTGTAGCGGCGTGTAAAGGTACCCTTAGAGGTAGCATGAGGCGGTGTCTACAACTCCCAACAGTTGCTTAGGTAGTGCAGCTTATTCAGGATGGCACATCAATGCGAGCTGTGGCAAGAAGGGTAGCTGTGTCTGCCAGCCCACTGTCCATAGGTTGGAGCACATACCAGGAGACAGACTAACACACCAAGAGATGTGGAGGGGGGCAACAACCCAGCAGCAGGATTACTATCTCTTCCTTTGTGGAAGAAGGAACATGAGAAGCAGTGCCAGAACCCTGCAAAATGACCTCTAGCAGAGCACTAATATCCATGTGTCTGCTCAAATTATCAGATGTATACTACATGAGGCTGGTTTTGTCCAGACAAGGGTCTGGGGTACTCAGATCTCGGGCGTTTGGGTAGGGGGATGTCACGGGTGGTCGGTGCCCGAGTCTGTGCCCTTGGGTGACAACAAAAAGGGGGTATTTGCAGGGATAAAAGTTTATAGAAGTGAATGTCGTGGTGCCACCTGTAGATCCGGTGATGGCACCGACGCTGCTGGGGCCTCTGGGGTGATGGGTGGCAACAAGGTGTTGCAGATTCCTACAGGTAGAGCAGGGTCCCCGGGGCTGTAAGGGTATGATGGTGGAGTAGGGTAGCGCAGTCATTGCGGTGTGGGACAGGCTGAAAGGATGGACACACAAGAAAGTCTTTTTCTGTACCTTTTACTGGTGTTTTGCAGGTACACTTCCAAGGTTGAAGGATGCACAGGGCCGAATCAATGATGAGGCAATGTGAGTGGCCTGATTCAGGCGACGCCACCTGCTGGTGAAGGAAGGGGCGGCATCTGCAGGGGGTGCTCATGTTCTCCTGCACAGCGCGGGAAGAAGTGAGAGCCGACAAAGATCAGAGAGCAGCCTCCTGTGCTGAGATACCGAAGAAGATAAGAAGCTCCAGGTCACAAGGTGACAGGGAGTGAGGGGGCTGGGGCCCAGGGGCTGTGAGCATGTGAAGCTGCACATGTACAAACAGCACAGAGGACTGTGTGAGGTATCTGTATAATCTGTGAGTGAGCTGTGTGTGTGTGTGTTGTGTGAGCTGTGTGTGTTGTGTGAGCTGTGTGTGTGTGTTGTGTGAGCTGTGTGTGCGTTGTGTGAGCTGTGTGTGTGTGTGTTGTGTGAGCTGTGTGTGTTGTGTGAGCTGTGTGTGTGTGTTGTGTGAGCTCTGTGTTGTGTGAGCTGTGTGTGTATGTGTGTTGTGTGAGCTGTGTGTGTTGTGTGAGCTGTGTGTGTGTGTTGTGTGAGCTGTGTGTGTGTGTGTTGTGTGAGCTGTGTGTGTGTGTTGTGTGAGCTGTGTGTGTGTGTTGTGTGAGCTGTGTGTATGTGTGTGTGCTGTGTGTGTATGTGTGTGTTGTGTGAGCTGTGTGTGTTGTGTGAGCTGTGTGTTGTGTGAGCTGTGTTGTGTGTGTTGTGTGAGCTGTGTGTGTGTTGTGTGAGTGTGTGTATGTGTGTTGTGTGAGCTGTGTGTGTTGTGTGAGCTGTGTGTGTTGTGTGAGCTGTGTGTGTTGTGTGAGCTGTGTCTGAGTTGCATGTCTGTGTGTGAGCTGTGTGTGAGTTGTGTGTGTGAACTGTGTGTTGTGTCTGTGTGTGAGTTGCGTGTCTGTGTGTGGGTTTTGTGTGGGAGCTGTGTATGAGTTGCTTTGTGTGTGTGTGTTTAGATATCTTTTGAGTGAAGTGTGTGTATATACACTTCTGCAGCATCCATATGCTGTGTATATGATGTGTACCTGCTGAGCATCTGTTATATAACTAAGACATGTATGATGTGTGTGTCTGTGTGAGTATATGATGTGTATGTAATGAGCATGTGTTGTCCAGTATATCTGTGCTGTATACATGTATATATAGTGTAATTTAACCCCTTCACTACCTTTTGAAGTACATATATGTCAAAGCTTGTATTCTCACCTTTGATACCGGCTCACATGCTCAGCACGCTTCAGGTTGCAGGACTGTGTCTGCCTACAGGACCATCACTCTGCCAGCCATTGTGTGTCTGTATGGTTGAGCCAATCCTGCCATTACCATTAATGACCCTTGTTCTGGATTCGTCCGTGTGGTCCTTGTATGTGTGTGATGGCGCTGACATACATGTGTTTGAACAACTTTTTTTCTATTTCTCTAAATTAAAATATCCACTATTGTCCTCATTTCATTTTACAGGGTAGATATAAATCTGTGCAAACTAGATTTATTTCTACCAATTGAAAAAAGACTTTCTGGGGGGGGGGGGGGGCGCCATTTTGCAGTTCGCCTCAGGCAGCACAGAGGCTAGGTTCACCCCTGAGGATGCACTTTGGGTTTTCTACACCGAGTGGGCTTTAGGCCTCCTTGTCCTGTTCCCTTGTCCCGAAGTCTGACGTGTGTGAAATCAGGCCTGACCTTTCTTCTCTCTCACACCTGTGTTGCTGCACTGAGGGCTCTTGCTTGGCTACCGCTACCTCTCTGCGGCTCCTGGCTCTCAAATGGTGAGTGCTGCGGGTGTCCGGGAAGCCAAACCTCCATGGTGTACTGGGATTCTCTGCTGGGTTAATCTTTCTCCCTTGCAGACTCGGACTCCAGTGTCCGGGGTTCTCTTGAGATGAGCCGGTATGGCTCCTCTGCCCCTGCTGTACTATGCTCGCCTCTGACTTTCGTCATCACTCTCTGACCTCACACTGGCTCTGGCAGTGCACTGGTTTCGGTCCTAGCACGGCTCCGGTAACCAGTTTTGCTCACTAGGCTCTGAGCTGACCTTCACAGTTCTTCTAATGACTGCACACTCTGGCTTACTCTGCCCCCAGCACCTGTATTTATAGGGGATCTGGTTTAACAGCAACTAGTGAGGCTCCCTCTACAGGCCTGGAGTGGAAGGTGCTGGTTGTATGTGAGTATGAGATGTGTAAATCCCTTAGTGTACTGGTTGGTTCTGTGGCTTACCTGGCACAGGGCGCCACAGTTTAAGGACCCAACATCCACTAATAGGTGTTGTGATATTGTTTAAAGCCCACGATTGGCATTTGTCAGAGAACAAATTGGCAAATTCAACATTAGCGCCCATTGCTTTTCATGGATGACAGCAGGTTCACACTGAGCACACGTGACAGATGTGCTTGGCTATGGACTGGTCTGCCCGTTCCCCAGACGTGTATACAATCTTTCACATCTGGGACATCATGGCTCATTCCTTCCTCCACTGCCACGTTGCACCACAGGCTGCCCAGGAGTTGACTGATTCTTTAATCCAGGTCTGGGAGGAGATTCCCAGGAGAACATCCACCGCCTCATCAGGAGCATGCCCAGGTGTTGTAGGGAGGTCATACAGGCACATGGAGGACACATCACTGAGCTCTCCTCATGCTGATGCTTTTCTACTGAAGCTCGATGAACCTATAATTAGATTTTTCCACTTTGATTTTGAGTATCATTCCAAATCCAGACTTCTATAGGATATTAATTTTGATTTACAATGATCATTTTTATGCTTGACTGTTCTCAATGCATTCCACTATGTAATGAATAAAGATTTGCAACTGGAAAATTTCATTCATTGAGATCTAGGATGTGGCACTTTAGTGTTCCCATTAGTTTATTGAGCAGTATATGTATATATATACAGTGCTGTGCATATTAATTGGGACAAAGCTTTTTTGTAAGTAAAATCGTAAGTTGGTTACCAGTCAGTGATTCAAACCAGTTTTAACCGCTTTGAGCAGTGTGTGAGTGTACAACCTTGAGTAACAAAATGTGGTTTGACTGGTTTTAGTCAGACATTAACAGCTAGCTGCCCCCTCAGTTTCAGGTGAGAGCTTGTTTCTGTGAGGAGTGGTTTAGTGTACTTTTTCTCTGTGTGATTCGTGCCTGTAATAATGGATGTTACTCCACGGAAGAGGTGTAGAATTATTACTCTTAATGAACATACAAGTCTGACTGTAAGAGAAATCGCTTCCACCATTGGTATTGGAAAATCTACCGTTTCAGGAATAATTCTCACACAATGAAACTGGATCATTTTCTCCAAAATGAAAAGGGAAATGTGGAAGAAAAAGGAATACGACACCAAGAACTGATAAAACACTTATCAGAAATAGTAAAATCAATGCAAGAAAATCTTGCTTTGTCCCAATTAATTTGCACAGCGCTGTATATACCTAATATATACCTAATATGGACCTACTGTAATTACTGCCAGAGCTAACGGACACTTCTCCATCCTTCTCCTTCTTGGCCTGTCCTCTGCATTCGACACAGTCAACCACTGTCTCCTATTACAGATCCTCTCTTCCGTTGGTATCACTGACCCTGCCCTCTCCTGGGTCTCCTCCTACCTTTCCAACCGCACATTTAGCATCTCCCACTCAAACATGACCACCTCACCTCATCCCCTCTCTTTTGGGGTCCCTAAAGGCTCTGTCCTGGGCTCCTCCTTTTTTCCATCTATACTCTTGGTCTAGGGCAACTCATAAAGTCACGTGGATTCCATTACCACCTGTATGCTGACACTCAGATCTATCTCTCTGGCCCAGACGTCACCTCTCTGCAGTCCAGAATCCCAGAGTGTCTATCAGCCATGTCCTCCTTCTTCTCCTCTCGCTTCCTTAAACTAAATGTTGATAAAACTGAAGTCATCATCTTTCCTCCATCTTGCACACCTTCCTTACCTGATCTGTCTCAATAAATTATATCATACTCTGTCCTGTACCTGAAGTTCGCTGCCTCGGAGTAATCCTTGACTCTGCCTTATCTTTCAGACAGCACATCTAAGCTATTACCACCTCCTGGCACCTCCAACTCAAAAATATTTCCAAAAACTCTCCCTTCCTCAACCCTCAATCTACTAAACTACTAGTGCACATTCTCAACTCCCGTCTTGACTACTGCAACCTCCTCCTCTGTGGCCTTCCTGCTAACACTCTTGCACCTCTCCAGTCTGTCCTAAACTCTGCTGCCCGACTAGTCCACCTCTCTCCTCGCTGCTCCTCCACTTCTCCCCTCTGCAAATCCCTCCACTGGCTCCCAATTCCCAGTGTATCCAATTCAAACTCCTAACATTGACTTACAAAGCCGTCCACAATCTGTCCCCCCATATATCTCTGAACTAATATGATATCATCCAACTCATAATCTTCGATCTTCCCAAGACCTCCTCCTTTCCTCCACCCTTGTACATTCCTCATCTAACCGCCTGCAAGACTTCGCCCAAGCATCCCCCATCCTCTGGAATTCTGCACCTCAAAACATCTGACTATCCCCTACATTCGCTACCTTCAAGTGGATCCTGAAAACCCATCTCTTTAGAAGAGCCTACAGCCTACAATAACCCTGGTACCACCTCACCACCACTGACCCGCGCTACACCACCACTAGTTCCGGCGCCCCACCACCACTGGACCCGGCACTCCACCAGCATTGGATTCGGCGCTCCACCACCACCGAGCAGACTCAACTACTGTCTCTCTTCCCACTGCCCTGTAGAATGTAAGTCCGCAAGGTAGGGTCCTCTCTCTTCCTCTGTATCATTCTGTCACTGTTAGTTTGTTCATAGTATTTTAACTTGTTTGTATGTAACCCTTCTCATGTACAGCACCATGGAATGGTGCTCTATAAATAAATAATAATAATCATACTAATAATCGCCTTATCGTTTGTCTGTCTCTCTGTATGGAAATCCCGTGTCGCTGATTGGTCGCTGAGCGCGGAGACCAATCAGTGACAGCGTAGTCCGGCCATGAATTGGCACGGGATTTGAACCATGCACACCACCGCTACCGTCAGGAGATTAGCGTGCTGCTGATCTCCCGACGGTAGCCGCGTTTCATCTCCTGGCGCACGGAGGTCAGCGGCGACTCGCAGCGGAAGTATCCGGACCGGCGCTAGCGATCTCGCTCAGTGTGAGAGCAGCAGCGACCAGGCCCCCGCTGTGAGATCACTGATCCTGTCATGGAGTCAGCGGCAACGCAGCGGGGGACGCCCACAGCGGAAGTACCCCGACTGGCGCTAGCAATCTCGCTCAGTGTGACAATCTCACCAGCGACCACGTACTGATGCTCCAGCGATCCCTACCAGGTCTCATCATTTGTTGGGATCGCTGGAGTGTCGCCAAATGTGACGGTACCTTACTGATGGCTGGTGAGGTGTCACACATGCAGATATATTGAACGAAGCCGTGTTGCTGATTGGGGTAAATCCTATGTATTTATTGCATTATTTTTAAATCTTTATAAATAAACTACATATATATTCTAGAATACCCGATGCGTTAGAATTGGGCCACCATCTAGTAATAATAATAATAATATAATATACAGTATGGGCCATTTATATGGATACACCTAAATAAAATGGGGAATGGTTGATGATATCAACTTCCTGTTTGTGGCACATAGTATATAGGAGGGGAAAACGTTTCCAGATGAGGGGTGACCATGGCGGCTATTTTGAAGTGGCCATTTTGGATCCAACTTTATTTTTTTCAATTTCAATGGGAAGAGGGTCATGTGACCTCAATGCCACTAGGTATCTGAAATTGCTCTATGACTCAGATATCCAGTAGCATTGCAGTTTCCATTGATGAAGAATGGCCCCACTATCTTTGTACCCATATACCACACCATACCATCAATGTTTGTGTCCCAGCAGTCTTGGAGGGATCTATACACTGTGGGTTAGTGTCAGACCAATAGCGCTGGTTTTGTTTGTTAACTTCACCATTCACAAAAAAGTTTTCCTCATCCCTCATCTGAAGGCAATTGTCTATGCTGTGAAGATACGGGATGTGCAGCATCTGAAGCAACGGATACTGGAAGCCTGTGCTGCATTTCTTCTGTGGTGTTGCTATCAGTGTGTCAAGAGTGGGAAAAGAGGGTTACATTGACAATCCAACACAATGGGCAGCACTTTGAACACATTTTATAAGTGGTCATAAACTTGTAAATAACTCATGAAAGAATAAAGTTACATTAAACCAAGCACACCATTGTTTTTCTTATTAAATTCTCAATAGGTTTGATGTATCACATGACCCTCTTCCTATTGAAAAAAATAAGGTTAGATCCAAAATGGCCGACTTCAAAATGGCCGCCATGGTCACCCCCATCTGGAAAAGTTTTCCCCCTCCCATATACTAATGTGCCACAAACAGGAAGTTGATATCACCAACCATTCCATTGTATTTAGGTGCATCCATATAAATGTTGAAACCACTTTGCTCCTGGAAAAACGGCACAAAAGAAACGATAAACTAGCAAAGTAACATGCTGATTTTTAGGGAATATTTTCACATACAAATTATCCATTGCAAATCCACATGATAATCAGATGCCAGATTTTGCATTTTTGAATTTATGCTTTTCAACTCAAATAGTGAAATGCGCTGTCCACATCCCCAGCACTTCACCTGCTGCTGAGTTAAAAATCCGGATATCAAGTCAATTTTTTGCTTCTTGTGGATGAGATTTGACAGAATTGCACCCGTCGGGCTGTTACTGTAATACATTGATCAGCTACCTCGAAACCTGTAGGAAAAATCCACATAGTCTATGCGATGTTTGAACATACTCTAATAATGCATCGTGGAAAAATCAACCCAAAACAGCAAAAAAAAACATAGTTCTCAACATTTGTGTTGTCACCTTAGAGATGCATTAAAGGGAAACTGTCGTGTCCTTTTTTGTTATTAAACCACCTCAAATGTGATTTAGATCATGTAGCGTTAGTGATCATTGGTGACCTTTTTTTTAAAAAAAAAATGTATTTATCCCAAAAAAGCATTTTAGATAAATATGGTATGTTTTTATTAGCTAGCTGGGCAAACAGTCTAACAGTCTTACGGGTGGTTGTCAGGCTTGTCACTCAACCAAAGCAATTAAAAATTCATATAATGCTTTACGACCTGTGTGATGTCACAACCATGTGACCGTAATGGCCACTTTACACGTCCCAACATCGGGCCGATGTTGGATACAACGACACGGGAGTGCGCTTTTTTTGGGCAGAATTCCAAGATCGCATAGGAGATGTTACACAGCGCGATATCGGCAGGCAACGCCACTGCGATGTCTACGCCCCCTTGTACGGGCGACCCAGGAACGACCATTTAACATGGGAGAGAATAGGGGAAGTTGTGCTCCAAATCGTTGTTGGGCTGTCACACAGCACGATCCTGCCACATCGTCCAATATCGGGCAGTTGGAGAGCCTGCTCATTTCTTCCCCGTTATCGTTTTGGCATCGCTCTTGTATCGTATTGGACATTTATACCATACAACGCACGAACGATATCGGGGCCAATGCATGAACCACGTGAATTTTTATCGGAGTTGGATGCCGATATCTGGACTTGTAAAGTGACCATAATAGGCAGAGCTAAGTCTACATAGTCCTCCATGTGTTGGCTTGCTTAACTCCACCATCAGAGTCACATGGTTGTGACATCACCTCAGATCCTTTATACAGGTCATTAGATAAATTTCAGCATCACTGAAGTTGAGGACATGTTAGTTAACTCTTAATCACCCGGATGACTGTATGACTGTTTGCCCAGCTAGCTAGTCAAAATATATAAAGTGTCTGAAATGCTTTTTTGTGATCAATACAATGAGTTTTCTCTTTTAAAAAAGGTCACTAAACCACAGTACATGATCTAAATGAGATCAGAGGTGGTTTAATAATAAAAAAGGACACGACGAGTTTCCTTTAATACTACCTGCCAGATCACATATAGTAGTAGTGCAGACTGAATAACATTGCAGCTGTGTATAGATCCCCAGCTATCACAAAATCAATGAGGTTCAGGTCAGATTTTTAACTGAGAACTTACAGGTCCGAATTGTCTGACAGATGTTATCATACATTCATGGCGAAGGTGTTGTATTGCTCTAATACATACACTCCCTGACAGAAGTTATGTCACTTATCCATGTTATGTAAATAAAAGCTTATAATCTGACGTTAAATTCATCCATTGGTTTTACAAATTACTCTTTTGAAAGCTGAAACCCTCCGAGATTGGTTTAGGGTAAGAAAATAAATTGGCATCAATGCTGAAATATTGATCATTTAATGAACACAGAATGGTCAGATTTTGGCAAGACAAAAGTTTTGTTGCCCACAGAAAGTAATGTGATATTCAAACAAATAATTCACTTAAAATACAAATATATGTTGCATAACATTGGTGAATGAAGTTGTGGTGCTATTAGAGTCATATTTAATAATTTGTGTGACTTTTCTTCTTAATGAGTATGGTCCACAATTCTTACTCCATTTCTCTATGTTACACCTCATGCCGATCCAATAGAATCGTTCACGTAATATTTCCAGTTTTCTCCATCCAAAGTGTCCTGCTCTGTTATGGTGTGCTTCCAACACCATTTGGACATCTCTCTTTGGGTTTCTGTCATTTTCCATTTTTTACCTTTATGGAAAGCTGGAAGTTCTACTACCTCTAAGTCATCCGCCTCTTCTTCAAGTCCTTGCAAATGTACTTGAGGGTTTCTGGAGAGGGCATCGGCATTGGCATTGTTACGACCTGCCCGGTACTTGATGGTAAAGTCATAGCTTGGTAGTCGGGCCATTCAGCGTTGCTCCAATGCACCAAGCTTCGCGGTATCCAAATGTGTTAATGGATTATTGTCTGTGAAGACGGTATTGTCCGTGAAGCTGCCAGGTAATGCTTGAACTGCTCTGTTATAGCCCAGACCAAGGCCAGGAACTCCAACTTAAAGGAACTGTAGTTTTCCGGGTTCCTCTCGGTGGGTCGACGTTTTCTGCTGGCATAGGCAATTACTCTTTCCTTGCCATCTTGTATCTGGGATAGTACTGCTCCCAGACCTACATTGCCTGCGTCGGTGTAGAGGACGAATGGTAGGTTATAATCGGGGTAAGCCAAGATTTCCTCACCAGTCAGAGCCTGCTTCATCTGTTGGAAAGAGTCTTCTTGTTCCTTTTCTAATTCCAATGGTGGCTCTGAAGACCTTCTCTTCTCAGTTTGGCCTACCAGAAGATCTTGTAGAGGCGTTGCCATCTTTGTGCAGCTCTTAATGAATCTTCTGTAGTACCCAACCAAACCTAAGAATTGACTTACCTCACTGATGGTGGTTGGCCTTTGCTAGTCCTTGATAGCTGTCACTTTTTCCGGGCATGGTGCTACTCCATCTGCGCTGACCACATGCCCGAGGTATTGGACTTTTGGTTTCAGCAGGTGACATTTAGATGGTTTGAGCCTCATTCCGTACTTTGTTAGAGCTGTAAATGCCTCCGCCAGGTGTTCCAGATGTTCTTCATAGGTTTTGGAATACACGATGACGTTGTCCAGGTATAAGAGCACCGTCTTGAAGTTCCGGTGTCATAGGCAACATTCCATGAGTCTTTGAAATGCTCCCAGTGCATTGCATAACCCGAATGGCATGCTGTTGAATTTGCATAGGCCCATTGGTGTTGTGAATGCTGTCTTCTCTTGGTCTTCTTCTGCAACGGAGACCTGCCAATATCCGCTAGTAAGATCTAATGTAGAGAAATAATTAGCAGTCTTTAATGCAGCAAGAGACTCCTCTATTTGGGGTAACGGGTAAGCATCTTTGTGAGTGATCTTATTGATTTCCCTGTAATTCACACACATCCATCTTTCTGACTAGGACTAAGGGGACTACAGCTATTTCTTATAACCCCGGCTTCCTTCATGTCCTGCAGCATCTCTTTGGCACACTGGTAGTGGTTCAGTGGAATGGGTCTGTGTCTCACTTTAATTGGGGGATGATCTCCTGTGGGTATGTGTTGGTGTACCCCTTTAATCCTCCCAAAATCTAATAGATGCTTACTGAATATCTCTTTGAACTCTTGTGCTACCCGGTAGACTCCGTGCTTCTGGTGGGGAGGAGTGGCATCAGTTCCAATGTGCAACTGCTGACACCACTCCTCTAGCTGTCCCTTGGAGTTGTTATCCTCCGCCTGGTCTGACGGGGAAAAGGCTCTACTGTCTGTATGTTGTTGTTACAGACAGTGTACAGCTTTGCTACAGTAGCATACCGGGGTAGCTTTCCTTCTTCTTCCCCACAATTTAATACACGGAGTGGTACTCTTCCCTTGTCCAGGTCTGGGGTGGAAGGTGTTGGATGCTGTGTGTGCCATGGTGTACATCCCTCCCTGCACTGGTGGGTCCTGTGGCAATCCCCCGCAGGGGTACCACAATTACCTTACTCCAGTCCTCTATGGTCCAATCCTTATGGTCTTTTGCCAAACTTCAGCCTGGCTCTTCTTTGCCTCTCATTGATGAAAGGCTTTTTTCTAGCTTTACATGACTTGAGCTCTGCCTCAAGGAGCCTGTTACGAACTGTTCTTGCCATGCACTTCATCCTAGCTGCCATTTGCCATTCCTTTTGTAGGTCCCTTGATGTCATCCAGCGGTTGCTGAGTGACGTTCAAATAAGATAACGGTCATCCTAGTCAGTGTAGAGCCGCTTTCGCCCCCTGCCAGTCTGTAGCTTTGTGGTCCCCAATGTCTGCTGTTTGACCTTGTTGTAATGGACTGCCATCTTTGAAATTTTAAGGATGGAGGCAATATGATGCTCATTGTATCCCTCTGCTAGTAAAGCCAGAATTGACCCCTTCTTTTCCTCACTCAAGACTTTTCTTTTCAACCCCTTCGGCATGGTTAAAAGTTATTCTTCCATTCAAAACACTTTTGGGCTATTCCTAGCACTTGTTTTGCCATCCAGCTTGTCCTATTGCAAGAGGATTGTAAAGACCACAACAGTGTTTTTTATACTTTCCCTCATTAATTAAGATTTGGTTCAGGTGATCACCTAATCAGAAGCACATAAAGTTGAATGAGGTGTACCTTGGTTAGAATTCAACTGACCCTGGAATGGAATAGCTGGCAGACATGTAGAGATGGGGATTTCTAGAAAACTGTGCAGGGGTCTCTTAGTTTTTGCCAGAGCTGTATGTACCATCTTGGTTGTGAAGGGGTTAATAGGACAGCAGTGGAGCAGAAATTTTGTAATATCAAAAACTCACCAAAAGCAGATAGCAAATGGGATTTATACTTTGTATATCATGATTGTCCAAAAACACTCAATATTCAATATCTACCAGGTTATTGGGATTTCACTCAAATATATATGCCTGCAGGTTGATTAGGACACAGTGTATATCTTGCAGAGAAAACATGCAGCAATGGCCTGATTGACTTCTATGGACAATTACGCCAATGATGTGATAATAGGAACATGATTTACTATGGCAGCAGGTGCAGGACTTTCACTGCCTGATCATGTATCTCATGGGAAAAATAGCTTGCTGTACATTGGTATTGAGCAACAAGAAACACTTTACAAGTCACTGAAGTCATGTACGTCCCATACAGCCTCTTGCAACTCTCTTAGGCTATGTGTCCAGTGGACATATTTTTTTTGCGCTGCATTTGACAGCTGTAGAAGATACAGCTGTGCAACAACAAAAGCAGCACAAACGTAGTGCGTCTGTGCACATTACAAAGGCAGCACAAAAATGCAGCACAAATAAGGGGACATAGACAGACAAAAAGACACACTGAAACAGACACACACACAGAGACAGACACACACAGGCAGACACATACACAGAGACAGACACACACAGGCAGACACATAGACAGAGACAGACACACCCAGGCAGACACATACACACACAGAGACAGACACATACAGACACATACACTGAGACAGACACACACAGGCAGACACATACACAGAGACAGACACACACAGGCAGACACATAGACAGAGACAGACACACACAGAGACAGACATACACAGGCAGACACAGAGACAGACACGCACAGGCAGACACACACACAGAGACAGACACACACAGGCAGACACATACACAGAGACAGACACATACAGGCAGACACATAGACAGAGACAGACACACACAGGCAGACACATAGACAGAGACAGACACATCCAGGCAGACACATACACACACAGAGACAGACACATACAGACACATACACTGAGACAGACACACACAGGCAGACACATAAACAGAGACAGACACACACAGGCAGACACAGACACACACAGAGACAGACACATACAGACACATACACTGAGACAATCAAATAAGGAAAGAACAGCGCCTCATAAGTTGGTGTTGATATCAAATCTTCATTTTATTCTGCCACCCATGTTACAAGAAGAAAGATCCTGATGGATCAAACAGTCGCATGGGTGGCAGAATAAAATGAAGATTTGATATCAACACCAACTTGTGAGGCGCTGTTCTTTCCTTATTTGATTGCTTCCATACTATCCAACATGGACTCCTTGGGTTCAGACGTTCCTCTCAACTGAGGGTAATTATAACAAGCCCACTTACTGAGGTGCTGTGAACCATTTGCATTAATTTACTCACACTGAGACAGATACACACAGAGAGACACACAGACACACATTGAGACAGACACAGACAGAAAGACACACACAGAGGCAGACAAACACAGACAGACAGACACACATACACACTTTATCATCCTCCCCGGAGAACCCCCAGTGATTTCTTCCTTCTGGACATCAGCAGGACCTGTGGGTATGGTGCTTCCATGACCTCGCACCATGTGACAGCCTGAGTCACATGTCTCAATCACATGGGGCGCAGGTCCTGTAAGTCAATCACTCAGCTGCTGCCAGTGCATGGAAGGGAGAAATCACCGGAGCTCGCTGTGGGCTCACAGGGGAGGGTGAGGATTGCAGCATTTTTGATGTGGAAATCGCAGGAAAAAGCATCACAAATGCCCTCTGGGAACACCCATCCATTTGTGGAGGTATATAATAGAGTCTTTGGGGAAAATGCAGCCCAAAAACGGGCATGGTAATTGAAAGGGACTTTTAAAAACTTGGGTCAATTTCTGCAGCAAAGACGCACATGTGGGCAGAGCTGTTTGAAAAACACATTGACTGCAATGTTAAAGCTGAGGGTGCCATAGAAATGCAGCAATAAAACATAGCACAAGTGCACAGTGGGCACGTAGCCTTATACTTACCAGATGTGCTTTTTTTCTGTGAAACAATTTTTTTTAACACTTTCAAGAGAATCTGTCAGCAGGTTTTTGCTATGCAATCTAATGACAGCATGCTGTAGAGATTTCAGCCATGTGTCTCTTCTCACAAAGTGTGTTGTTGTTTACCTACAGTGCTTGTTTTAGCTCAGGTAGCATATCATTGCTAGATTGAGGAGCCCAAATCCAGCAAACCTCCTCTGTGATTAACAGCTTCTCACTGTCTATGGAAATGTCTATACAGAGCCTGGTGTGGGCAGGGGCAGCTTTTTCGACTCTCATACTAAATCTACAAACTACAATTGTGTCAGAACCGCTGCACCCAGTAATCTGTGTGATACATTGTGGGATTTAGGGTTTCTTTGACTGCCTCATGTTGCTCTCAGATGTTGTAGCAAAAACCTGCTGACAGATTCCCTTTAATAACAAATTGTTTTGGATTTTAGCATGGTTGGTTTATGTTTCCCATACTCCTGCAGTAGCAGAAGCTTTAACCCTTAAATGTATAATGGCACATGGTTATCCATAGGTTATCTGAAATAAGTGGTAAAGGATATGTCCTTAAAGAGCACCCGTCACCAGGATTTTATACTTCAAACTAATGACATGTGTGTAAAAGCATTTTAAGGCCAGGGGTTCACGACTGTAGATTCCCTCATCTGAGAGAATCTGGTTGATTATATGCTAATGACACTCCAATCAAACTCTGATCAGAGTGTCGGCTGAGGCTGGCTTCACACTGCAGTTTTTCACTGATCAGTGTCCATCAGTGTTTGGGTGCCAAAACCAGGAGAGGAACCAGGAGAGGAACTTGCAGAGAAAAACTATAATTGAAAGATTGACACCTGTTCTGAGTTTTGGAGACACTCCTGGTTTTGGCACACAAACACTGATGGACACTGATCAGTGAAAAGCTGTAGTGTGAAGCCAGCCTTAGTGTGATCTGATTCTCTTACATGAGCAAATCGTGTGGCCCCCTGTGGCCAGGCCAATGGTATTGCATGTATTTAATATGTGTGGTATCATGTTCAGAGGTAAGAGGAGGAAGCTTTGCCAAGACCCCCAAAATGCACCCAACACATCCAAACTCCTGGCCAGGGTGGTGCTGGGTGGAAGAAACCCACATCCAGGGCAGTCCCCACCTACTGGCTGGAGGGAGGAGTTAGGTTAGGGGTGAGTGGCAGAAGGAGAACAGATGTAGAGAAATCCAGACAGGCAGCTGGAGAGCTGGCACTAAGGGTGAAGTGCAAGGCCAGGGCCTCGAGGATACAAATCTGCTGCTAGCTGTTGAAGCGGGGCAGAGCAGCTAGCTGCAGCAGGGGTACCAGCCCCAACTCGATTTGGGAAACTTTAGGATCAATTAAGAAACTGGAGGTCACTGAGCTTTATGTACAGTGACTAACTTTGTGGACACTCCTCAGGCTCAAAGGGTTACAAAGGGTAAGGGGACAAGCAAGACTATTGCTCGTAGGACCCACAGCTTTCTGCCTGTAGGGACTGACAACCATAGGACACTTAGGAGAGGACAAGAGGTAGCAAGTGTCAGAAGGAAAAGGCATCAAGGAAGGCCAAATAGACCCAGTGTCTCGGCAATATGGACTTTGAATATCTCTGGTCTGGCCAAGCTGCAATCTTGATGGACTCTGTACCCCAGCTTGGCTGTAACTGCCTCTAACTCAAGTAAAGGGTAAGAACCACAAAAACTGTGTTGTCTGGTCCTTTCTGCGCATTACTGCAACTACCTTCAGAGTCGTCACCCTGCACCACTATCCTCATCCTCCTCCTCATCTCATCTACTTTCTACACCTTCTAAGGGACATCTGCCCTAACTGGAAAGGGCTTAACATCTGGCTGCCACGCCATCCTCCCTTGGAAGCCTCTACAGTAGCCCCTGGCCACCTACAGACCAGAACTCCAGTTGGCATCACAGCAAACTTGATCCCCTGTTATTAACCCCCTTAACATATCCGGCCAGGACCACAACCTCCAGGGATCGCCCTATGATCGCAGCATTCTGGCATAATGATAGGGATGCCTAAACCCCATTTTGGCGGGGTCCTGTGTGCCTGCAAGTGTAAAAAACTGTATGAAGTTCGGTCTCCAGGGCTAGGGCTCTGGGCAGGCCACCAAAGGAAATCCCTACCGCAGCAGAGGGTCCAGATACCCAAATCCCCACTGCCCCGGGCGACACACTACTAAAATGTGTAATATGCCAGAGAACCATGTGCTGGGCTACAGGTGTGTTGTACTCTTCCATCATGGGAAGAGCCCAGCTGCAGCACCAAAAGTCAAGCCTGCCCCCTCTATGGACTTTTGTGCAGGTTGGTATGTCCCTCAGGCAGGATGTACCACCTCCTACTATGCAAGCCTGTGCCCAGGGTTCGAATCACCTAAAAACAAGGAGGGAGCTGGAGTCTGTGGACATTAAAAAAGAACCAGCTTGGAGGGAGAAGAAGGTCACCATTGCTGGAGAGAGCACATGGAAAGAAGCAGAATGCTGCAGCGTCATCGGTTGCAGCATTTCTGAGGCAAGCGAGGAAGAGCAAAAGCACTTTCACAATCATCTGCTCTATCAGCACAATATGCAACACCACTGTTTCCTGAAGAAGGAGTTGGGACTAACTCCGAAACAAGTCGGAAGGAAATACAGTTTTTGGTGATGATGATGAACATCGTCTGATCCTTTCTGGCATACGAAGTGCAGCACAGGTCTGTGAACACCGTCCATCCTTCATCAATTTCTAACCACGTTGAGAAGCTACACGTAGGCACTGACTCCACCCCTTTGCACCAAAATATGAACAGGTCTTTAGTAAACATCCTTTAGACTTTGGGCAGGTAAAAGAGGTGCAACATCACATCCCCACTGGAGAACATCCGCCCATTAAAGAGAGGTATAGGCCTGTATCACCAGCTCACTATCAATGTGCCAAAGAGATGTTACGGGAAATGAAGGAGGCTGGGGTGATCAGAGATAGTTGTAGCCCCTAGGCAGCTCCATTACTCATGGTAAAGAAAAAAGATGGTACATTTAGAATGTGTGTTGACTACAGGCAGATTAATTGCATTACACATAAGGATGCTTACCCGTTACCCAGAATTGAAGAGTCATTAGTTGCACTGAGAACTGTTAACTACTTTGCCACCTTAGATCTCACCAGTGGGTATTGATAGGTTCCTGTGGCAGTGGTGGACAGAGAGAAGACAGCGTTCACGACACCGATGGGCCTCTGTGAGTTTAACTGCATGCGGTTTGGACTCTGCAATGCACCAGGAATGTTCCAGATGTTGATGGAGTGTTGCCCGGGGCACAGAAACTTTGAGACCGTATTACTGTATCTCGATGACGTCATAGTCTACTCGAAGACATACAAAGATCACTTGAAGCACCTGGCTGAGGTAACTGAGTCATTGTTCAAGTTTGGCATGAAAATAAAGTCATCCAAGAGCCACTTACTGAAGCCCAAGTGTGGGGGATGCCAATTAAAAGAGAATTACAATAGTCAAGGCGGGAATGAGTTTCAGATAGAGAGCGGATATGATATTGGAAACTACGGTTCAAACTTCAGGCCTCAAGGGCCGCACACGGTCCAGGTTTTGAGGTTTTCCTTAGAGTTTGACAGTTGGTAATTTGATTGCCAACTGTCAAATGCAACGGAAATCCTGAAAACCTGGGCTGTGTGTGGCCTTCAAGGCCTGGAGTTTGAGACCCCTGGGTTAGACAGTCATTGGTGTTCTTTATTAGAGCTGGAGTAAGGTCAGGGGAAGAAGTGTATAGTAGTGTGTCATGAGCATGTGTCATGAGCATGTGTCATGGTACTGAAAGCCAAATCTGCTGATGGTCTGTCCAATCAGGGCCGCGGGGAGAGAAGAGAAGAGGTCCAAGGACTGAACCCTGAGGGACCCCAATAGTGAGAGGAAGAGGGAGGAAGTGGAGCCAGCAAATGATACACTGAAAGAGAGGTCAGAAAGATAGGAAGAGAACAAGGAGAGAGCGGTGTCCTTGATGCTGATGGAGTGCAGCATGGAGGGTAGGAGATGGTGGTCAACAGTGTCAAAGGCTGCAGAGAGATCAAGAAGAATAAGCAGAGAGTGTTCACCATTACATTTTCTGTCAGAAGGTCATTGCTCACTTTGGTGAGGGCAGTTTCTGTAGAATGAAGGGGGGCGGAAACCAGACTGTAATGGGTCTAGAAGAGAGTGAGTGGAGAGGTAATGAGTGAGGCGGGAGTAGACCAGGCGCTCATGGAGTTTAGAGATGAAGGGGTGATTGGAGATTAGTCTGTAGTTGTTTGTGCAGGATGGTTGAGAGAGGATCTCTTTAATAATGGAGTAATGATAGAGTGTTTGAAGGAGGAGGGGAAGATGCCAGAAGAGAGGGAGAGATTGAAAATTTTGGTTAGGTGAGTGGTGACCACCGAAGAGAGAGACTGGAGTAGGTGTGAGGGAATAGGATCAGCAGTGTATGTGGTGGGACGAGAGGAAGAGAGGAGCCTGGAGACTACTTCTTCTGTGACTGGGTCAAAAGTGGAGAGTTAGCTGGAGGAAATGTGGGGAGAGGTAGGGGTAAGGGCAATTTGAGGTAGGGAGTTGATTTCCTGATGGATGTTTTATATTTTCTCTGTGAAGTAAGAAGCCAGATCATGGGTATGGGTAGGTGATAAACGCACATTTAGTGCCCAGTGTTAGGCAGCTGCTGCAAAGGCAAATATAATAATGGGATGCATTAAAAGAGGCATAGATGCTCATGAGGAGAACATAATTTTACCTCTATACAAGTCACTAGTGCGACCACACTTAGAATACTGTGTACAATTCTGGTCTCCGGTGTATAAGAAAGACATAGCTGAACTAGAGCGGGTCCGGAGAAGAGCGACCAAAGTCATTAGAGGACTGAGGGGTCTGCAATACCAAGACAGGTTATTAAACTTGGGGTTATTTAGCTTGGAAAAACGAAGGCTTAGGGGTGATCTTATAATAATGTATAAATATATGAGGGGACAGTACAGAGACCTTTCTAATGATCTCTTTACTCTTAGGCCTGAGACTGGGACAAAGGGGCGTCCTCTACGTCTGGAGGAAAGAAGGTTTAATCATAATCACAGACGCGGATTCTTTACTGTAAGAGCAGTGAGACTATGGAACTCTCTGCCACATGATGTTGTAATGAGTGAGCCACTACTAAAATTTAACAATGGCCTGGATGCCTTTCTTGAAAAATATAACATTACCGGTTATACAGTATATACTAGATACTTTGATAGGGCGTTGATCCTGGGAACTAGTATGATTGCCGTATGTGGAGTTAGGAAGGATTTTTTTTCCCCAATGTGGAGCTTAGTGTTGCCACATGGGGTTTTTTTTGCCTTCCTCTGGATCAACATGTTAGGCTATGGGTTGAACTAGATGGACTTAAGGTCTTCCTTCAACCTTAAATACTATGTTACTATGTTACTATCATCACCGAGGTCAGTAATAGAGGCCTGCCCTTTAGGACTGAGGAGAGAGTGGAAGGTGTCAAAGATTTTTTTGATTGTTGGATAGTGAGGAGACCAGGGTGGTGAAGTAGGTTTGTTTGGCGAGGTGAAGGACAGAGTTATAAGTTCTCAACATAAATTTATATTGAATGAAGTTTTCTGGAGTGCGGGTTTTCCTCCATAGACGTTCAGCACTCCTAGAGCATTGCTGGAGGAATCGAGTTTGTGATGTGAGCCAGGGCTGTTTCAATCTGTGTTTGGAGGTTCCGAGTATGAGGGGCGCTACTTGGTCCAGGGAGCTTCTGAGAGAGTCATTTAAGTGATTGACTGCCAGATCGGGACAGGAAAATGAGGAGATTGGGGACAGTGATGAGTGTAGAGAGACTGTGAGTGTATGAGGGTTAATGGCCTGTAGATTTCTGAATGTGTGAATGTTGTGGTCGGAAAGAGGAAGAGGTGAATTATCTAAGGAGGAGGTTGAGCAGAGCTGGACAAAGATCAGGTCAAGGGTGTTACCAACCTTGTGTATCTCTGAGGTTGAGAGCTGTGAGAGGCCAAAAGAAGTAGTTAGAGATAGGAGCTGGGATTCAGATGGGAAGATGGAGCTGTTTATGGGGATGTTGATGTCTCCAAGACTAAGGGTTGGTAATACTGAAGTCATGAAATGTGGCAGCCACGTGAAGAAATGGTCGAGGACAAGGTCGAGGCAGAACAATGGGCATGGCGAGCAGTATGTGAGAGGAGGGGAGCCATAAGTAACAGTATGTATGTGTAGGGGCATGTGGAGCAGTCTGTGAGAGGAGAGGAACTATAAGGAGCAGTATGTATTTGCAGGGGCATGTGGAGCACTCTGTGAGAGAGCAATGGGCATGGGGAGCAGTCTGTGTGCAGGCAAGTATGGGGAGTAGTCTGCATAGAAGTGAGTACGGGGAGCAGTGTATGAGAGGGGAGGAACCATAAGGAGCAGCATCTATGTGCAGCGGCATGGGGAGCAGTATGTGAGAGGAGGGGAACTATAAGGAACAGTATATATGTGTAGGGCAGGAGTAGCAGTCTATGAGAGGAGGGGAACCATAGGGAACAGTATATATGTGTAGAGGCATGTGGAGCAGTGTATGAGAAGAGGAGAACTAAAAGGAGCAGTATATATGGTAGGGGCAGGTGGAGCTGTCTGTGAGAGGGGGAACCATAAGGAGCAGTATGTATGTGCAGGGGCATGAGGAGCAGTCTGTGAGAGAGGAGTGGGCATGGGAACAGTATGCATAGAAGTAAGTATGGAGAGCAGTGTGTGAGAGGGAAGGTACCATAAGGATCAGTATGTATGTATGTCTAGGGGCATAGGGAGCTGCCTGTGAGAATAGAGAAACCATAAGGAGCAGTATGGATGTGTAGGGGCATGGGGAGCAGCACGTGAGAGGAGGGAAGCCATAAGGAACAGTATGTATGTGCAGGGCATAGGGAGAAGTCTGTGTGCAGGAAAGTAAGGGGAGCAGTCTGCATGTAAGTGGGTATGGGGAGCAGTGTGTGTGTGGAGAGGGGCTTGAGGAGCTGTGTGTGAGAGTGGAGGAACCATAAGGAGCAGTATGTATGTGCATGGGGAGCAGCATGTAAGAGGAGGGGAACTATAAGGAGCAGTATGTAAGTGTAGGGGCATGTGGAGCACTCTGTAAGAGAGGAATGGGCATTGGGAGCAGTCTGTGTGCAGGCAAGTGTGACACCCTGGTTGGGGCACCACAGGAACTCTTAGGTCTCTGGCCTCAGGACCTGGGATGAATCTCATCTCTGCTCAAGTCCACCGGGTCTGTTCTTTCTCTATCCTCTCCTCAGCTGACCTCCTCCGCTGACTGACCTCTACTTTCTACCGTGATTTTCCTTTGTCCTTTCCATGACTACTTCCTGCTCCCTCTCCACCCACCACCTTTCTCCAATTGCCATCCCACGGGATGCCTGAGCCGTCCCACTACCTGGGTTCACCCGCTATTCCTGGGACCGGGTGTTATGGTTGTGTTTGCGGGTGACTGGACTTACCAAACCTGAATGTCGCAGACGAGAATACTACCCCCAGATATGGGTGCAGTACTACTTAGCGGCGACCAGACCACTGAGGAGCCACAGTAGCATAGCAAGGGATGGTCTTTGAATATTATTTTTAGTTGATCATCCTTGTGGGGGATATGGTGAAGTTTCCTGGCAGTTTTCCTCAGTACCTCAAGCTGTGAGTTGAAGGGCACCACCAGAGGATCACGATGGTTCTCTTCTTTTTCTCTGTAATAAAGTGCTTGACTTCTAGGTATCCTTGTGGCCTTAATGATCTGTTCATCAATGGAGGTGGGGTGGTAGCCTTGGTTTAAAATGTCTTATTTAGGTGGTTTAAGTGTTCATCCCTTTCCACTTGGATGGAGCAAATACGGTTATATCTGAGGGCCTGGCTGTAGACAATGGACTTTTTAATGTGTTTCAGTTGGAAACTGTCCTACCTGAGGTACGCGGGACGGTCAATCGGTTTCCGATATACCAATGTCTGGAATGACCCATTTAAAATTTTTATGGTGGCATCCAGGAAGTTGATTTCTGTTTTTGAGTGTTCCAGTGTCAAGTGGTATGAAATTTGTTGAAATTGTCATGGAATTTCAGAAGTCCATGTTCAGTCTCAGTCCAGATTCTTAAAATGTCATCAATGCAGCTTAAGAAGGCCAAGGACTTGATTAGGCAGGAGGCTAAAAAGTCACTCTCCAGTTTAGCCATGAAAAGACTGGCATACTGGGGGCCATTTTTGTTCTCACAGCAGTTACAGTGCGTTGTAAATACTGTTCTTCACTAAAAGACATTTTTAAACCAAGGCTACTACCGCACCTCCATTGATGATCAGATGATTAAGGCCACAAGGATCCCTAGAAGTGGGAAAAAGAAGAAAACCATCGTGTACCCTTAATGGTGAACTACAACCTTGCCTTGTTAGCAAAGCGTTTCACCTGTTACCAATTCATCTACATGGTTTTAACTCCTTAGGTTTTAAATTTGATGGTAAATATTATTTTGTCACGTGCCTCCCTATGGGGTTCATGCTTTTTTGTTCTATTGCTAGTCTTTTTTCTCTTTTTTGGAATGGTGCGTTAGTCACCAGTCTTCGAGTGGTGCAGTCTTGAACTATGAATGATTTTTTGTTTGTTGGTAGTAGTGATTCGGAGGATTGTTTTGCTTTATTATCTCATGCAGCTCTTATCTATTCCCCGCTTCCTTAAGTTGGCTGCACTATCATTGTAAATAAGCCGCTGTACTTTGTGTTATTATATTGATGTCTGAACCATATATGACGGCACTTTTTACCTTTTGTAACTCCCCGATTTCCTCATAGATTGTAAGCGTGCGAGCAGGGACCTCAGTTCTCCTGGTGTGAGATTTTTGTTACTATGTTTTGTCTCAAATTGTCTGCATATGTCCCCTCTGAATTGTGAAGTGCTGTGGAATATGTTGGTGCTATATAAATAAAATTATTATTATCTCATTTTATTGAACATTCAAGTGTTTTTGGAGTCCCGCTTGCAGAGGAAAGAGTGTTTTTTCCCTTTACATGTCTAGATTTTTAGGGTATCACCATTGATTCCGTTAAAATGGAGTGCCACTTGTCCGTGAAGAAATTGGTGAAGATCAGATGGTTGTTAGCTGGCATGTTGGGAAAGAGAAAACTACCCTGTATTGATCTGCAGTCACTCTAATGGTACCTTTACACACCGCTACCAAAAGGTAGAAACCGGCAGGTGTCGGAGACAATTGTACCTTTTCCCTTCAAAACACCGCGAAGTGGCGGCGTGTAATTCAGGTTGTACCTTCCTGTCTCTTTGGATACCTGTGTTTCAGCCGTGCTGATAAACAAGCAGGTATAACCCATATGGTAGCGGCGTGTAATCGGGGCACAGGTACGGTATTTGAGTTCCCTGGGACGTGCCACAGCGTCATCGATTACACGCTCCATCAGCAATCATTGGTGGGGACTACTGTGTACCCATTGGCTGTCCTTGCACAGGGCGGCATATTTAACGATTTGACCAGTCACACTACACATTTGCTATAGCGTCATGTATTAGCCAGTCTCCCTGCGCTGGCTAGCCAATCATGATGCTATTGCATTGTCCAATCACCATACGAGCATCGCGTAATACACAACTCTGTCACGTCTGTGTAGTTACGGCGCACGATATATACGCCTATATTACCTTGTGGTAGCGGCGTGTAAATCAGGGAAGGTGCTCCACAGAAGGTAACCTGCGGCACCCTTCAGCACTTCCGGGGAACCAAAATACCTTCTGTGGAGCACCTTGTGGCGGCATGTACCATTAGCAACCGTTGAAAACGCGCGCGTGCACGTGCGGTGCCTACGTGTTGCTACCCTCGGTGGCGGCGTGTAAAGGTACCATTAGGCTGCTTTAATTTTGCTTTGAAGATTATCCCAGTAGGGCGGATTTTTTGTAATAGGCTGTAATCGGTGACTTCCGGTTTTAAATCCCCCAAATGTCATATTAGATTAACTAAAGACTTGAAGGAAGATTTGTAGATCTGGCTACAAGGTTTGGATCATTTCAATGGGTGTAGTTGTTGGCAGGTGGAGTTCGTGCATTCGGATGCTTTAGTCTTGTTCACAGACGCGGCCACCATTGTAGGATATGAAGCTTATCAGGATGGCGAATAGTCTGCTGAGTGGCCGTGTTCTTGGGTGTCAAGTAATGTATGTAATAACATCTTAGTTTTGGAGTTATTCCCAGTGCTTGTGTCTGGTAATCTGGTGCCCAAATTGGCGAGTAAGAGGATCCTTTCACATTCTGACAACAAGGGTGTTGTATACACCATTAACAGCATGGGAATCAAATGCAAGTGGTCGGTCCATCTGCTCAGACAGTTAGTCCTATGGTGCCTGAAATATAATATCTGGATCAAAGCTCGCCATATTGAAGGCAAAGTTGAGTCTTTGGCCGATTCTCTATCTTGCCATCAGTGGCAGGGTTTTCAAAGACTGGCCCTGGATGCAGCGCCGTACAGGATCCTTTGCCCTCGTCATTTGTGGAACCTGATCTTGGACTAATCCCCTTTTATATTAAACAATCCGTCTCTACTAGAACATGGTCTGACGATTCGGTCACTTGCCAGAGATGATGCCAATTTTGTAATCTGTTTGGATTCGATTATTGGCGGAATAACTCTGCAGCTCTTTTGGGATTCCTCAGTAATTTTTTGCCTAGTAATCCTTCCTTTACTATGGTTAGCAAAACCCTGGCTGGTATTTCCTTTTTTCTCAAGCTTTTTGGCAACCAACTTCTTTGTACGAATTTCTCGCTAAAGCTGTTTCTTAAGGGTTATAGGAGATCGTCCTGTTCCCCTGATAAACTTTGTCCAATCTCCATTGACATGCTTACAAAATTGTGGTGGGTTTTGCCATGGGTCTGTGCCTCTCCTTTTGAAGCTTCTCTTTTTCGGGCTGTGTATGTATTAGTGTTTTTTACAGCATTATCAATAGGTGAATGAGTGGCCCCCTGTAAGGCTGGAATCACACTGTCCATGTGATATGCAACTAAGTTGGACGTGTCACGTATGATAAACTTGGAATGACCTGCCCCTTTTTCAGGATGGGAGTGTGGAGCTGCTTATAAACATAAGCAGCTGACACTCCCGTCCAGAGATGGGGGAGGCCATTCCAAGTTTATCATACGTGACACGTCCGACTTAGTTGCATATCACACGGACAGTGTGATTCCAGCCTAAACATGTTACTTCCGGTGTTTTATTTGGGGATGTTTTCATGTTTGCATGCTATGTTGCGTTACTAATTAGGAGATCCAAAACGGACCAATTGGGTAAGAATCTATTCAAATTAACAAATGACCATATTCGGTTTTATGCCCAGCGGTAATGTGCATCATTAGTTGTCAATTAGACCCTTTCTGGATGTTTTTTTTCTTTTACACACCGATGGGACCCCTCTTACAAAATTTCAATCTAATGCTATAAAAAGGATAGGCCACTGGGGTTCTAATAGAGTTAACATTTATGTCCATCCCAAATTATTATTGGAAGTTTAATGTATTTTTCTTAGGTGCTCTAGTGGTCTGGATCATAGGACATTCCTTCATGCATTGGGCTCAGCAGCGGTCATTCAGGAGGAATTATTCTGAGAATCTTGGTCTTGATCCAGCTCTAGTTAACATTTTCTGGTTTGGTAAACAAGGTTTTTCATTGATGAATAAAGTTTATTATGAATTTAAAACATTGCTATCTTTTGGCTTATGCCGCGCTTCGTGATTTTTCACAACGGCAGTAATGATATTGGGAAAGGGAATACTTTGGATTTACTTTCTCACTTTCATCGGCAATTCTCTCATTTTCAGTATTTACTGCCTGTCACAGTATTTGCATTCTCGGAAATTGTACCCCGTCTTGTTTGGTCAGCTAAAGAGCTGTCATTCATGGAGGTGATTAGGAAAGGGTAAGTAGGTCGCTGCACAGCCTTTTTCTTGGAATGAGTGGCTTCTCTTAAGCCCCCGTCACACTAAGCGAAATCGCTGCTGAGTCACAAGTTTGGTGATTCAACAGCGACCTCGCCAGCGATCTCGCTATGTTTGACACTTAGCAGTGATCAGGCCCCTGCTGTGAGATCGCTGGTCGTGTCCCCCGGAAGAAGCTACTGCGAAACGGCGTAGGGGTGGGAAACCCAGGCACAGTATTCCTTCACAGCAGGTAATAGATACTTAACCCTTTTCTGTCAGTACTCTCTGATACTTCCAGCTTATTCCTTATGTTAATGATTGATTTTGATCAAAAGGAGATTGGGAGCTAGCCTTTTATAAGCAGGCAGACTATAGGATCTTTTTGACTTTTTGAAGGGCTGCAAGTTGATCATTAAGGGTGCCATACTTATATTGGTTCCTATTTCTTTACCTTGAGAGGCATTGTCTTTTTGTATGGGTTTAGTGTTATAATGTTTTTACTCTGTATTGGAAAACTGTACTATGTGACTTTCCCTTTGGGAATTAGCTCTGATGAGATTTTATTTATTTTGATAATAAAGATTGCAATTTTTTAGCATTATTTGATTACAGTTGTGAAATCATTCCTTGATTGAGACTTCGGTCTTCAGTTGATATTAGAGTTTAGTGGAGTGATCAGACTTTAAAAGGGACTGGTTGTTATTTATTAATTCTCTATTAAGCGGCCTCCCCCTCACCAGACTTTCTCCTCTCCACTCCATCCTTAATGCCGCAGCCAGGATCACCCATCTGGCCAATCGTTACTCAGATGCCTCTGCTCTGTGCCAGTCAGTGCACTGGCTGCCCATATACTACAGGATCAAATTCAAATTGCTTGTTCTCACCCACAAAGCTCTTCACAGTGCAGCACCCCCCTACCTCTCCTCCCTCATCTCTGTCTATCACCCCACCCGCTCTCTACGTTCCTCAAATGAACTTCGAACTAACATCCGTACTAATCCGATCCTCCCACTCCCGACTCCAAGACTTCTCCAGAGCTGCACCAAAACTCTGGAATGCTTTACCCCAAGAAATCAGGACTATCCACAACTTGCATGGCTTCAGACGATCCCTAAAAACGCATCTTTTTAAGACGGCCTATCATACTCCCTAATAGAAGTCCATTGCACTGTAGACAGTGAATGGGCTATCCCTCTGGACATTACTCTTCTACAAACTCCACCAAACCATAAAGGTCTACACAGACTGTATAATGACCATTCATGTAAGCTTAGCCCTATGCCCCATTTCCTCAAGATGCCTGGACCATCAGTGCAATAAGCCCCTGTACCTTGTGCAACCCCTATCCCGTTGTAGATTGTAAGCTCTTTTGAGCAGGGTCACCTTCATTTCTTGCTTTATTTATTGTATTTTTTATTTTTTTTTACATTGATTCTATGTCTATTGTTTTGGTTCCAATTATTGTACTGTATTTGTTCTCTGCTGTAATTACTTACTGTACTATATTTTCTGTACTCTAACCCTACATTGTAAAGCGCTGCGGAATATGTTGGCGCTATATAAATAAAGCTTTATTATTATTATTATTATTATTTGTCTGAAATCGGTCTAGACATTTTCAGTGTCGGTTTACAAAATTTGATCGAGCGATGTTTGTTGTGTTTTGGGGAGTCCTAGTCTCCTTGAGTCTCGGCATGTGATAAAGTTACCCGGCATGTACTCGGGTGAATTGTTTATTCTAATACTAGTAAAAAGGCCCGATGCAATTGCATCGGGAGCACGGTAAAATGAATTGTGTGTATACAGGCGGGTCAGTGGGTAGCAGAGTATAGAGGCGGCTCTGAGGGTAGCAGATTATACAGGCGGCTCTGTGGGTAGCAGAGTATAGAGGCGGCTCTGTGGGTAGCAGAGTATAGAGGCGGCTGTGTGGGTAGCAGAGTATACAGGCGGGTCTGTGGGTAGCAGAGTATAGAGGCGGCTCTGTGGATAGCAGAGTATGATGTGGTGGGAGGCTGGAGGGGTGAGGAGAGCAGAGGCTGGAGGGGTGAGGAGAGGTGCAGATGGAGGGGCGACATTAGGGCTGGGCGGCAGGACGTGGCTGCGTGCTGGGGCTGATGGCAGCCCCAGTGACACGGCATTGTCCTGTGCGGCGGGGTGGGGGTTGCAGAGAGGGATCAGCGGATTGGGCGCTGTGTGGTAAAGACAGTACTGTCATGCGATTGGTCCAGGACGCCGAGTCCTGGGCAATGGGCTGGGTGTCCTGCGTTTACAACAGAGCGGGCAAGCCGCTTGCAGGGGCGGCGGGCAATGGGAGTGAGTGGGGCGTGTCAGGCTTTGCAGGCTGACACGGCCTGCTCACTCCCATTGTCCGCCGCTGCCCACAGGACGACGTCAGTGGCTTCCGGCACCCGGCCACAGCCCCTAAAGCGCTACTCCACCAGCATGGGGACAGCGAGGCCCCAGCGGTGAGAGAGCGGTGAGGGGCGGAAGGCATCGGCGGCATCATTGAGCTGGCGGAGGGCGGTGGTGATGTGGGTATTGGGTCATCGGTCGCGGCGGGGCCGACGGTTGGCAGGATGGGGGCGGTGTCAGCTCGTGCGGGTGCGGCTCGCAATGACGCTATTGCGTCATCGCTCGTAGTGCGGCAAAAAATTTTGGAGTTGGGCTACAGTGCCCGAATTCCAAAGTCACGATTATATAAAGGCCCGATGCTATGGCATCGGGAGTGGGGTGACATCAAGATGGGGCGGGCTGTTTGGCATTGGGGCAGCAGCTGTCACTTTACCCTTTGGGGCATCAGCAGGGGCAGTGTGGGGAGTGAGGGCATGTGGGGGGGTAAGAGGGGTGAGCAGGGGCAGTGTGGGGTGAGTGGGGAGGTGAAAGGGGTAAACAGCGGGAGTGTGGGGTGAGTGGGGGCTGAGCAGGGACAGTGTGGGGTGAGTGGGGGCATGAGCAGGGGCAGTGTGGGTGAGTGGGGGGTTGAGCAGGGGCAGTGTGGGTGAGTGGGGGCATTTGGGGGGGTGAGAGGGGTAAGCAGGGTGTGTGGGTGAGTGGGGGGGGGTAAGCAGGAGCAGTGTGGGTAAGTGAGGGCATGTGGGGGAGGTAAGAGGGGTAAGCAGGTACAGAGTGGTGGCATGAGCAGTGGCAGTGTGGGGAGTGAGGGCATATGGGGGGATAAGAGGGATGATCAGGGGCAGTGCGAATGAGAAGGGGGGTAAGCAGGAGCAGTGTGGGTGAGTAGGGGGGTAAACAGGGTCTTTGTGGGTGAGTTGGGTGGGCTATGCAGGGGCAGTGTGGGTGAGTGGGGGCAGTGTGGGTGAGTAGGGGGGTAAGCAGGGGCAGTGTGGGTGAATGGGGGGGCTATGCAGGGCAGTGTGGGTGAATGGGGGCAGTGTGGGTGAGTAGGGGGTAAGCAGGAGCAGTGTGGGTGAGTGGGGTGGGCTATCCAGGGGCAGGGTGGGTGAGTGGGGGCAGTGTGGGTGAGTAGGGGGTAATCAGGGGCAGTGTAGGTAAGTGGGGGCAGTGTGGGTAAGTGGGGGCAGTGTGGGTGAGTAGGGGGTAATCAGGGGGCAGTGTAGGTAATTGGGGGCAGTGTGGTTAAGTGGGGGCAGTGTAGGTGAGTAGGGGGTAAGCAGGG
Source organism: Allobates femoralis (assembly GCA_033576535.1). NCBI lineage: Eukaryota > Metazoa > Chordata > Amphibia > Anura > Aromobatidae > Allobates > Allobates femoralis. The sequence continues at coordinate 39,258,870 of JARQOC010000004.1, read as the reverse complement.
GCAGTGTGGGTGAGTAGGGGGTAAGCAGGGTAAGTGGGGGCAGTGTGGGTGAGTAGGTTGTAATCAGGGGCAGTGTGGGTAAGTGGGGGCAGTGTGGGTGAGTAGGGGGTAATGAGGGGCAGTGTGGGTGAGTAGGGGGTAATCAGGGGCAGTGTGGGTAAGTGGGGGCAGTGTGGGTGAGTAGGGTGTAATCAGGGGCAGTATGGGTGAGTAGGGGGTAATCAGGGGCAGTGTGGGTAAGTGGGGACAGTGCGGGTGAGTAGGGTGTAATCAGGGCAGTGTGGGTGAGTAGGGGTAATCAGGAGCAGTGTGGGTAAGTGGGGGCAGTGTGGGTGAGTAGGGGGTAAGTGGGTGCAGTGTGGGAGAGTAGGGGGTAATCAGGGGCAGTGGGGGGGATAGGGGGGTAGGGTGCAATGAGAGTGCGCCGCGATGTGAGGCCGGCGTCCCTGGAAGCTTGAGGAGCGTGGGGTTATAGCAGACTGCAGCCCCGGTGGGCTTGCAGGCTGCAATGAGAGTGCGCCGCCGCCGCTGGCATCTTACCTGGGGGAAGCAGCGGCGGGCACAGTGTCTGATGAAGGCGGCCGCAGATGGTTGCGGCGGGCCGTTTTGTAAAGCCGCTCCCCCTGGCTTCTGCCTGAGGGCTCGCACTGTGGAACGGACGGTGCGGCCCTGGCAGCGGGGGAGCGGGGGAGCCGGTGTGTGTAGCGGGGGAGCAGGTGCGTGTAAGCCGGTGCGTGTAGCAGGGGAGCTGATGCGTGTAGCGGGGGAGCCGGTGTGTGTAGCGGGGGAGCCGGTGCGTGTAGCGGGGGAGCCGGCGCGTGTAGCGGGCATTGGTGGGGGAAACTAAAATATATTATTATCAAAATCAGGGTCCCTGTCTCCAAGGACCCCATAGTAACTGCACAGTTTGCTTCTAGTGCAGTTCAGGACCTACGGTGATGTCACAGTCACGTGACCCGCGGTTACCATGGAGTAAGCTGGTGTCACGTGACTGTGACATCAGCACAGGTCCTGGACTGCAGTAGAAGAGTAGAAGAGCACTGCAGGCACCGGGAGCCTGCGGCAGCCACCGGAAGCCTGGAGGAAGGCGGCGGAAGATGGCGGGGGCTCGGGGAGAGGTGAGGAATTTTTTTTTTTTTTAACTGTAGTGCGGCTGCGGCTCGTGATGACGCTGCGCGTCATCACTCGCAGTCGCGCAAAGGAGCTTGGGATTCGGCGACAACGCCCGAATTCCCAACTCGCGATTATGTAAGTAGATAATGGTTGGTTGAATTTTGATTTATCTGTATTTTAATGGTAATATTTATTTAATATCTATATTTACTCAACTTATTGTAACACCCACAATGCGTGGTGATGTAGAGTGGACTCAATAGACCACTAACGGTGCAGTGGCAGCTGTATACCCGATAGTCAAGAGACAGGAGAGTGAAAATCTTAAAACCAAGGATATTTATTGTGGAAGGAATAACAAAAGAGAAAAGGTGTCTGAGGGGAGGACCCTCTGAATCGTGACACTGTAGACTCATAGTGGAGCACCGGCAGAGGTAACCCCTATACAGGGATACACCCGTTACAACACCAGGAAGCCTAAATGCAGTGAGTCCCAGAGCAGAGGGGCGACCTGTATAGACTGGACAGTGGATATGGAAAAACTGTGGAACATTGGCTCTGTCAGTGGAGAGGATCTTGGGGGGTTCTGTGTAATCCCAGAAAGGCTGATCCCACTGGTAGAGGTATCTAGAGTGTCCAGAGGGATCGTGGCTAAAGAACTGTCAGCAGAAGATTCCGTGGAGACAAAAGTATTAGCAAAAAGCAAGGCAACAGTCTTCCTATTGCAGAGTGCAACCTGGGGAGATGCAACAATCCAAATGAGTGAACAAGTTGCTCAGGCACCTCCCATGGAGAGGGATGCCTTTTATGCACAGAGTAGTTCAGCACTCAGTCAGAGTCCTAATAGGGAACAGGTGAACTGCTCAATAAAGAATGTGCAGGAAGCAGTGCGCCCATTCTAAGAACATTCCCAGGAGACCTGTCAAGAGGGCGCAGGTTCCTAGCAGAAAGGAAAGCAGATGGCAGCATGGATGCACGGAGAGGGTGGGCAGGACCAGCGGAGCTGCATGGTGGGCAGCGATATCTCTGCTTAGCAGAGACCGGCCCCGTGACCGAAGGCATGACACTTATGTTATTTACTTAACAAATTAACACGGCCATTACATTCCATAAAGGAGTTGTGCATTATTTTAGATTTATTAAAAAGAGTGGCTCTTGTGTTGCCACATGGTCTGAGTGAGAGAAAGGGAGAAGGGAAGGGGAAAAAAGGGTATATATAGGGATAAACTATCACAACAAGAAAAGAAAATCACAAATGTCTGTTGTATTCTTATCATTCAAGATTGAGACTAAGGGGAAACCCAAAACACATAGATCTTTCTTTTTTTAAAACATTTTTATGTATGTACTAGCTGTAGAGCCCGACCTTGCCCAGTCGTAATGGCCTTACATAGATGTAATGCTCATGTATGGTAATGTCGCCTATATATGGCAATGTCACCCATATATGGTAAAATATGTGTGTATGTATCATAACCCTGCCCATTGATAGCTCCAGTTCGGAGTAGAATGCCATCTGGAGTTCAATTGGCTTACAAATACTGAGATAAAACTCACCAACGTGATCACATGGCCTTACAGAGAAGGTGGACAACATTATCATTCTTTCTTTCTTTCTCTTTCTTTCTTTCTTTCTTTCTTTCTTTCTTTCTTTCTTTTCTTTCTTTCTTTCTTTCTTTCTTTCTCTATTCTGCTTGTAGGTGCTGGTCAGTTTTTCGTAGATAGATAAAAGAATACAGCATTATATATATAATTGTATGTTTATAACGCAGTCATAGCATTTTGCACCTGTTTACACTTGCTTTTTTTCTGTTATGAGGTGCTAGTTAGTTTTTAACTATTTGTGGTAGACTGTTGGAGGTGGTGACTGCCTCCATGTTTGGCTGTGTACCTCACAAATTGTCTAATGGCGGGTTTACACGTTGCGATATCGTAGTACGATTTCAATGAAAAGTCACGTGGTTCGATCGTTGGACCCGATATCGTTCCTGCGTTGTATGGTGTGAACGTCCAATACGATGCAGGAACGATGTCAATGCGATATCGGGGATCGAATGAGCGTGCTATTCAATGCCCCGATATTGCATAGCGATTGAAGCCGGATCGTGCTGTGTAAACGCCCAACTACGATGCGATTTGAAACGTCACCCATTCACTCCCATGTTAACTATGCGATCCTGGGTTGGGAGGCGTAGACATCGCACGGACGTTGTATTCCGATATCGCAGCGTGTAAACATTCAATGCGATGCGGGAGGAACGTGCACTAATTGCGCGTTCCCGCGCCATTGAACTGCGATATCGGAACGATATTGAAGCGTGTAAACCCACCTTAAGACTGTTTTATGAAGTGATGGATCCTTTAAATGTGTTGGCTTTTTCCCCAGGAGAGGCATTTCTGATAAATATTAGGTTTAGGATCCCATCAAAGAAAGGTTCTCTTGCTGCGGTTGGTGGACTTTCCTGAATTGGCCAATATGTGCACTAAGTACCTCTATCTATCTATCTATCTATCTATCTATCTATCTATGTCTATCTATCTATCTATCTATCTATCTATCTATGTCTATCTATCTATCTATCTATCTAAAGAAAAAGTACTGTTTAGCTTTTTTTTTTTTGTTTCTATATAATTGTTGGTGTTCCTGGCTCCACAGCTTTACTCTGCACCCCCATGGACCCCAGGTGGTCATTAATTGAAGTGAATCCTCCCATTTCTCATAGAAATTATAAAAATGGAGGCTTAGCTAAGTCCAAGGAAAGAGTGGTCACCTTGCCGCGGTTGATGGGCAAACAGGTATTGGCCAATATGTGTATTAAGAACCTTACTCTACAAAGATAAAATATCCCCCAAAAAATCCAAATATTGAGTTTTTTTGAAAAAACATGTTTTTATATTTTTTTCTCAAATGCATAGTTGTTCTATCTATCTATCTATCTATCTATCTATCTATCTATCTATCTATCTATCTATCTATCTATCTATCTATATCTATCTATCTATCTATCTATCTGTCTATCTCTGTCTGTCTGTCTATCTATCTATCTATCTATCTATCTATCTATCTATCTATCTATCTATCTATCTCACAGCATGGCTGTTTTTCAATCTAATATTTATCCCCTTCCAATATTGTGGTACTCTCAATATTAAGATGTGCAGCCACTTGCAGATCAGCACACCCAACATCTGACTTGCTTCAACATATTTTCCAGTGTAAGTGCTGATGGATAGAAAACATTCTCAGGGAGAACATTTATCAAATGAAAGTCCACCGACAGTTCCAGGTATTCTGAAACTTTGAGTATTCTATGGAATGTCCACATTTTTTTTTTATTTCCTCTGTGGTTAATTCAAAGTTTGAGTTACTATTCTGACCAGTGGAAATCTTATCACTTGAGACAACTTTTTCTTCTTTTTATATGTTTTATCCATAGGTTTTTTTTTATTATTTTTATTGTTTAGGTATGATATCATTAGACTTTACTATATGGTATTTATTACAATTAGGAGATTTGAACCCATGTATACCGTAATTTTTCATGTGATAAAAATGAAATTCAAAACAATCAAAAATAATGCATAAAAATATGTAAATAAATAATTAGAAAAACAGTGTTAATTAAAAATATTTTTAAATTAACATTTAAAGGTATTGTCCTGTGTGACTCCACGGGACTTGTGAATTAAAGGAGGTTAAGCCGTTGTGACCCGCTCCAATTGGTGGAATGGGGCACTTTTATCCTTAAAGGCAACCAACCATTAAAAAATCCATATCTGACCTATAAATATCTCCCTGGAACCTAAAATGACTATTCTAACCATCCCTGACTGACTAAATCTACCTAACTAGATGCACAATAAATCACTTTTTATACTTACCAAATTCTTGTCTGATGGGCGTTCCTCCAAGGTCTTTGTCAGCGAGGCGTGTCTCCTCGCCGCGCTCGCACCCGCCTCGCTGCTGTCCATCTTCTTCCAGGATTCAAATTACCCGCCCATTGCTTCCTCGTAATGAGCGGGTCACGTGCTGCAGGCCCCGCGTCACTTCCGCCCGCCGCGTCACTGGTACACCCAGGCCGGCTTCTGAGCATGCGCAGATGGCATGTTGAAGCAGGCCTGGGCGCGTCATAGACCCAGCGACGCGGCGGGCGGAAGTGACGCTGGGCCTGCAGCATGTGACCCACTCATTGCGAGGACGCGATGGGCGGGTAATGTGAATCCTGGAAGAAGATGGACAGCAGCGAGGCGGGTGCGAGCGCAGCGAGGAGACCCACCTATCGGTCAAACACCCTGGAGGAACGCCCAACGATCCTCAGTCTCAGTTATCTAGGTGCGCCTTCTCTTAACAAAATTCCCAAACCTCTATGGTGGAAAATCACAAATGTCTGGTGTATTCTTATCATTCAGGATTGAGACGAAGGGGAAACCCAAAACACATAGATCTTTCCTTTTTTATAATATTTTTAGGAATGTACTAGCTGTAGAGCCCGACATTGCCTGGTTGTAATGGCCTTATATAAATTTAATGCTCATGTATGGTAATGTCGCCTATATATGACAATGTCACCCATATATGGTAAAATATGTGTGTATGTATCATAACCCTGCCCATTGATAGCTCCACCCCTACACATAGCCCCACCCATCCCAGTAGTTCCTCCCCTTTCACAGCACCACTGACATATAGACCCACCCCTTCATAGCTTCACACCTCAATAGTTCAGAGGGCGGGGCTATGTGCAGAGAAGCAGGCTGTGGAGTGGGCATGGCTATGTGGAGTGGGTGGGGCTGTGTGAAGTGGGAAGGGCTATGGGGAGTGTGTGTGGCTATGTGGAGTGGGTGGGGCTAATGCCACATTCACACTCACAATCATACATATAAACAGTTATAGAAACTTAATTTCAGTTCACCCAGTTGCTCTATTCTCATCCATCTGGGGCTCAGACACCGGTCTCACCTTAGCCTCACATCAAGGATAATAGAAAAAATTGGATTCCAGCTCTACAGGAATGGATTTTCCTTTTCTTTCTATTTTTCAAAAGAAATATAGTGCATACAAAAGAAAAAATTACATGTTCGACATACACTCAGCCTTATATATTATATTTTTCCTTCTTCAATAAAGCCTATTTTGGTAAGAGTTGGACCTAGACCTTTGTGATTTCCCACCACACACTGTGTGCAGAATTACCGTATATACTCGCGTATAAGCCGAGTTTTTCAGCCCAAAAATTGGGCTGAAAAGTACCCCCCTCAGCTTATACGCAAGTCAGTGACGGTATACAGCAGCCACAGCAGCCCCAGCAGCCCCAGTAATCCAGGCCCCCCCCCCAGCCTTGCTCCGGTCACCTGTAAAGCAAAATATACTTATCACTGTCCCGCTGCCGTCCGCGCCCGCCGCTGCCGACATCCCCGATCCTCCATCTTCATGCGTCCTCTTCCGGTTTCCTGTGTTCGTCGCAGGCAATGACATCATTGCCGGCGCCGAACACAGGAAGTCGGAAGAAGACGCATGAAGATGGAGGATCGGGGATGTCGGCAGCGGCGGGCGCGGACGGCAGCGGGACAGTGATAAGTATATTTTGCTTTACAGGTTACCGGAGCAAGGCTGGGGGGCCCTGGATTACTGGGGCTGCTGTATACTACCACTGGGGTTGCTATATACTACCACTGGGGCTGTTGGGGCTGCTATACACTACCACTGGGGCTGTTGGGGCGTCTATACACTACCACTGGGGCTGCTGGGGCTGCTATATACTACCACTGGGGCTGCTGGGGCTGCTATATACTACCACTGGGGCTGCTGGGGCTGCTATATACTACCACTGGGGTGCTGGGGCTGCTATATACTACCACTGGGGCTGCTGGGGCTGCTATATACTACCACTGGGGCTGCTGGGGCTGCTATACACTACCACTGGGGCTGCTGTGGCTGCTATATACTACCACTGGGGCTGCTGGGGCTGCTATATACTACCACTGGGGCTGCTATATACTACCACTGGGGCTGCTATATACTACCACTGGGGCTGCTGGAGATGCTATATACTACCACTGGGGCTGCTGTATACTACCACTGGGGCTGCTGGGGATGCTATATACTACCACTGGGGCTGCTGTATACTACCACTGGGGCTGCTGTATACTACCACTGGGGAGGCCTATATACCACTGTGGGGGGGCCTGTATACCACACTGCTGGGGGCTGTATACCTGTGCTGGGGTCCACCCTCGGCTTATACACGAGTCAATAGGTTTTTCCAGATTTTTGGGGCAAAAGTAGGGGGGTCGGCTTATACACGGGTCGGCTTATACACGAGTATATACGGTATTAGGCAAATGAGTATTTTGATCACATGATACTTTTTATATATGTTGTCCTACTCCAAGCTGTATAGGCTTGAGAGCCAACTACCAATTAAGTAAATCAGGTGATGTGTATCGCTGTAATGAGGAGGGGTGTGGTGTAATGACGTTAACACCCTATATAAGGTGTGCTTAATTATTAGGCAAATGCTTTTCCAAAATGGGTCAGAATAGAGATTTAACGGGCTCTGAAAAGTCCAAAATTGTGAGATGTCTTGTGAGGGATGCAGCAGTCTTGAAATTGCCAAACGTTTGAAGCGTGATCACCGATTGATCAAGTGTTTCATGGTAAATAGCCAACAGGATCACAAGAAGTGTGTGGGGCAAAAAAGGTGCAAAATAACTGCACATGAATAAAAGAAAATCAAGCGTGAAGCTGCCAAGATGTCATTTGCCACCAGTTTTGCAATATTTCAGAGCTGCAACTTTACTGGAGTATCAAAAAGCACAAGGTGTGCTATACTCAGCGACGTGGCCAAGGTAAGGAAGGCTGAAAAACGACCACCTCTGAACAAGAAACATAAGATAAAACGTCAAGACTGGGCAAAGAAATATCTTAAGACTGATTTTTTTAAAGGTTTTATGAACTGATGAAATGAAAGTGACTCTTGATGGGCCAGATGGATGGGTCAGAGGCTGGATCAGTAAAGGGCAGAGAGCTCCACTCCGACTCAGACGCCAGCAAGGTGGAGGTGGGGTACTGGTATACGCTGGTATCATCAGAGATGAACTTGTGGGACCTTTTCGGGTTGAGGATGGAGTGAAGCTCAACTCCCGGACCTACTGCCAGTTTCTGGAAGACAACTTCTTCAAGCAGTGGTACAGGAAGAAGTCGGTATCGTTCAAGAAAAACATGATTTTCATGCAGGACAATGCTCCATCACATGCATCCAACTACTCCACAGCGTGGCTGACCAGTAAAGGTCTAAAAGTAGAAAAAATAATGACATAGCCCTATTTTTCACCTGATCTGAGCCCCATAGAGACCTGTGGTCCCTCCTAAAATGTGAGATTTACAGGGAGGGATGTTTTCTTGTAATACTGAATAAATCTTGGATAAACTGAAGAAACTTCGTCCTTGATTCTGCAAGCGCTCGTTGCATGACCCGGATGTTTTTATTCCGAAATTACCACTGACGGACTTACTGGCTGGGCGGTCCAATTATTCGGCACGAAGCTGCAAGTCAGATGGACCATACCACGATCTGCGCCCTCCTCTTTTATTCTCTCTTTCCCCCGTTTCTTACACCCAGCAGCCGTTTGAGGTTGTTACCAAACACTATGACCACAATCCTTTCACATCCCATAAGACAACCCAGCCACCCTCCGAACCACCAATTTTGTAAACGTTGGCCACAATGTAATACGTTCAGAGACATTTAGCTCAGTTCCATCCATTAATTGCGTGCTGGGCCATCAATTTGCTGGTGGGCATGTTAAGAAGAACCCATGTGCTCCTCTACCAAGCTCAGACTCTATCCAAAATAAGAGTGCCACACTGAACTAATAAATATCTCAAATATCTTATTTAATCCAATAAATTTTTATTAAGTTTTCAAAATTCAACACAGCCACCTGCCAACATAGGTGGCGGCACCACATGACTAGGAGGATATCTGTGCAATATATCAATAACACTGTGATCTCAGCTTTTTCATCAAGAAATCATGTACTATGAATGTTTGAATATTAAGCAGTAAGCATAATGTATTGGACAAGGAGGCAATAATTACACCCAAACTGAACATGTGCATGGTCACATAGGAGCTGGAAATCCCACCATTACTTTTCTCATTTTCGTCACATCTCAATGAATTGGGGTGGACATAGGACTGTCTAACCAGGGATCCCATATGCAGGATATTCTATTCTTAGCTGCTAAGGACTGAGCCAAAGATAATTCATGTTGGCTTTCAACCACTTCTTTGGTAGCAGCTACATTCTGATCTTTCTATGTAACTCTGAGAGTTAATCTAGCCGCAATTAAAATGTGAGCAAGTGAACCTCTAAGGTCTAAAGGAACCTTATCCATTCCAATGTGAAGTACCATTAAGCTGGGGTCTAATAATATATGTGTCATGAGAACCCTTTTAATAAGGTCCGCTACCCCATCCCAAAATGTAGTGACTATGGGACAAAACCACCACAGATGACCCAGTGTACCGTTCTCCCCACATCCCTTCCAAAATGGTGAGGACTGATTTGGAACAAAATGAACTAGTTTCACTGGCCACTGATACCATCATAGGTGTTTCTTTTTCGAGTGTTCAAGATGGTTTATACATGAGGATACACAATGTACCTCCCCAAAACCCACCCTCCAATCGACCGATTCCAGGAATATGCCTAATTCCAATTCCCAGTACTTCATGTAGGGTATTTTATCAACTAAATCTATTTCATTCAGAGCTTTGTATAAAATTGAAACCTCTTTAGAATTAGATTCCGATCGTAGAATATAACTAGTAATATGGTGTTCTACGGGGAGAGTGAAAAATACAGATTGTGGGGAGGTCTAGATGAGATGTCGAAGTTGTAGGTATTGTTAAAATAACGCCAAAGCCCTGGAAATTTTTCTGTCAATTGAACAAAGGGGATGACCGAGAAATTGTCCATTAAGGCTGGCTTCACACCACAGATTTTTTGATCCGGGTCTGTCCGGTGTAAACCAGACAGCCCCGGACCTGTTTTGGCTCTCTGCCATCCGGTCTCCCCGGACACAACAATGATGCTTGCATCATTTTTTTGTCCGGGAGAAAAATCTCCCCAATTTTCCGGATCCCGGATTCGACCGGATTCTCCCGGAGCCGAGGCAATCCAGCGCTCCCTAACATGGGAGCCTATGGGGCCAGATTGCCCCAGACCGTGAGGATCCGGGAACCGGACACTGGCGGCTGCACACCGCTGTTGTTTCAGGACCGCGGTTAGCTCCATGCTAGCCGCGGTCTTGTAAAATCAGCAGCTGCGGCTGCAATTAGCAGCATCCGGTTGCACACAGGACCGGAGGGCACATTTGGCCCTCCGGTTCTATGTGCTGATCCGGGGCTGTCAGGGTCATCCCGGACAGCCCCGGACCGGATCACACCATGGTGTGGAGCCAGCCTTAGACTTGTACATTTTTTACTCTCGCCTCTACCCATTTTTGAACATTAAGAAAGGGAATGATGAGATTCAAGGGCTCTAAGTGAGATGTCCATAAAGGTACCTTTACACACAGAGATATATTGCTTGCAATTCACTGGTTGCAGTGAAATCATGGACACATTGTTCCATTTTGTTGCCGTGTACAAATGGAACAATGTCTCCATGATTTCACTGCAACCAGTGAATTGCAAGCAATACATCTCTGTGTGTAAAGGTACCTTTATGGACATCTCACTAAGAGCCCTTGAATCTCACATTCCCTTTCTTAATGTTCAAAAATGGGTAGAGGCAAGAATAAAAAATGTACAAGACTAAAGCTGGCTCCACACCATGGTGTGATCCGGTCCGGGGCTGTCCGGGATGACCCTGACAGCCCCGGACCGGATCAGCACACAGAACCGGAGGGCCAAATGTGCCCTCCGGTCCTGTGTGCAGCCGGATGTTGCTAATTGCAGCCGCAGCTGCTGATTTTACAAGTCCGCGGCTAGCATGGAGCTAACCGCGGTCCTGAAACAACAGCGGCGTGCAGCCGCCAGTGTCCGGTTCCCGGATCCTCACGGTCTGGGGCAATCTGGCCCCATAGGCTCCCATGTTAGGGAGCGCCGGATTGCCCCGGCTCCGGGAGAATCCGGTCGAATCCGGGATCCGGCAAATTGGGGAGATTTTTCTCCCCGGACAAAAAAATGATGCAAGCATCATTGTTGTGTCCGGGGAGAATAATCCGTATTCCCCCGGATTGTCCCGGAGTGATGAAACCGGATGGCAGAGAGCCAAAACAGGTCCGGGGCTGTAAAGGTACCCTTAGTGGAATTTTGATCAATTTTGGGGTCAGCGTTCTCCAATATTTTAACCTCCATTATTGGGAGGCACAGAGTATAAAAGCTATGTTTAATTGTCTCAGTTTCCAATACCGGTCCGAAGCCCCCTTTAGCAAAGAAAGATTCTATTTGAAACAATTTGTTGGGGTTGTTGACTAGCCACCAACTCCGGACCCCCCTAGAATGGCTGCTCTATTATATGCTAATATATTCGGATCTCCCATTCCCCCTAAATCATAAGGATAGTACATAGGTTTAATGGCCACTCTGGGCTTCATATTAGCCCAAATAAATTGGTTGGGCATTCTCTGAAGGGAAGATATATATCTCAGGGGGATCTTAATTGGGAGGCATCTAAAGCAATATAACAATAAAAATCTCATTTTGTGACTAATAACATGAACTATTTTGCTCCATCAATCCATCTTGAAGGCAACCAAACCTTGTAAAAGTTGGCTTTTTCCTTCATCTCTGGGGTCTCTGTTTCACCCACAGATGGACCTATTTTTCCTTCAAATGCCTTCATAGTATAAAAGTCCATCTCGCTCGTACTTTGAACATTTCAATTGGGTTTTTCTTTATTTTTCTATATCAATTAAAATATTCTCCCCCTATTTCTTGGATAATAATGTAATATAAGGCTAGGACATTGACTATTGCTTTACGAACCCCAACTAGGTTCACACGTGGTGATTACGCAGCCTTTTACAGTACCAGTATAATCAATGAGATTTCACAGATCACATACACATGCTGCTCTTTTTTTCACAAGGTGCAGAATGTTAATTCTTTCAGCATTTTTGCAGCATCTTTCACCCATTCAAATTAATTTGTGAAAAATGTAACAAAAAATGCTGTCAAAATGAGTGTGAAAATGCGCCTATTGTACACAGCTTTTTTTTCCTGCCAACATTCTGGTATCTGGTGCAGAAAAAAACCTGCAAATATGCAACATGTGAACGTACCCTGAACGCTCTATGTATGCTGGTCAACAGAAATTTTACATTCTGTGTACACACTGCAATGTCGAGATCGGTCATGGGTCTCCTTACCAAACAAAATAGCCTTCCAAGCTTCTATGAGGCTTTTGCTTTTGGATCTGGAGGCTGCATACATAGGTTTTGGCAGCATAAACGCACTGCTACCGCCATGGTAGCGCCGCGTTAACACTGCCAATGCTTACCTGTGGAGATGCGGCCCCTAGCGCGGCTCAAACGCCGGCATCTGTCTGTAATCTCTCATTATTTCCTAATGCAAGAAAAGACATTGTTGAAAGCTGTGCTTTTACTCACATCTCCGCACTCCCACGGTGATCTCCAGTGATGTCCTCTCATACCGGGAGGCTGCAGGACCTGCGAGAGGACCTGGCACTACACCATGTGATCGAGTGACATTACTCAGGCACATGCGCAGAGTCCTAAAGGCACCCAAAACTGCAGACTCCAGGAATTAGAACATCACTGGAGATCACCGTGGGAGCATGGCGAGGTGAGTAAAAGCGCAGCAGCATTCACACACACAGGCCTGCACTGTGTGAGGATCCGTTCTTGGTGCAGTTTCGGCCCCAATCCTCAAAAAACATGGCCAAAACGTTGTGTGTGAGTGTAGACTAAAAATTAGCACAACCATGATTATATAGCAGCATTAATTACAGGGTCCGTGCGCTTGTGCTTCTGGGCCACTCATTAACTTCCTGATGTATTCACTGCAATGGCTCTAACAGCCAATCACAGATGTCCATTCTCTGTAATAGTGTATGTGATTTGCTGTTACACCCCTTACCCATCGTGCCAGCATCTGTGATTGATTACCTGCTGTTAGGGGTGAAATAATAAATAATTTAAAAAAAATTTACATAGGGCTTCGCTGTATTTTTGATCTCAGCGCAGATAAAATGAAAAGCTACGGGCTGCCACCACCAGCTGCCTGGCTTTACCTTGGCTGCAAATCATAATAGGGTGAAGCCCACTGACTATTTTTTTATTATTATTACTTATTTAAATAATTAAAAATATAATAATGGGCTACCCTGTATTTTTGATTGCCAGCCATGGTAAAAACCAGGCATCTGGAGACTGATATTCTCAGAATGTGGAGGCCCATAGTTATTGGGGCCCCCAGGCTACAGAATTAGCAACCCCCAATTGCCCCAGAAATTGGTGCATTCATTAGAATCACCGATTCCTGGACCTTTACCCGACTCTTCCTGATGCCCTGGTGCGATGGCATCAGGGTGATAACAGGGGTTAATGACAGCTGAGAATATTGACAGCTGTCATTAAGCCCAGATTGATAATGTTCAGGCATCTATGAGACCCAATCATTATCAATCCTGTGAGTAAATATTTAAAAAAACACAATAAAGAGAAAATCTTTTTTTTTCAATAAAACTTACAGACAACCCTCATTTTCCCCTTTATTAACGCCAAACATTCCCTCCAACAGTAATCCACAGTGATTAGATATCAATCTGCAAAACACTTGATCCTGGCTCTGCTACATCCAGAGACTGCAGCAATGGAACAAGCATCCTACTGCTGCAGTCTCTTGGGATCACACTGACTGCCGCGAGGAGCAGTGATGTCACTCTCTGAATCACTGAGGGCTCCCTGTGGCAGTCAAAGAATACAAGTAACTTTGCTGGCGGTTTGCGAGACATGGCGGAACAGCAGTCTGGCTATCCAGCATCAGGTTCAACTGAGTTCATAGCACTAGTTTCACATGCCATGAACTCAGTTGAACCTGCTGCCGGATTGCAGGACATGGAGGCACAGCAGTCCGACATTCGATCAGTGGGGTCAGCTTTGTTCTTTAAGTACCTCAAGGAGCCCTCAGTGACTGAGTGAATTCTACTCACTTATCCTCTAGTCCCTCAATGTGCTATGCCCTCCTCCAATGCCGGCAACTAACTTCAGTGTGTGAGTAGTGCAGTGCATGACGTCACTATCATGCGAACCCACTTATATCAACGTCAGCTGACGGGATATTCTCTGCTCCCCATGCCTGGGATAATGGTTGTGGGGAGCAGTGAATATTCATTCTCTTTGATAGCAAACACACAAGATCACCCAACAGCTGCAGTAAGCCAGTGACTGGGTGATCATGAGTGCCACTATTAAAGTGAACAAATATTCACTACTCCTCATGCTCATAATAGTGCCCTCCCCCTCTCAGCATGGGCTTCAGAGGTGAGAGGTGGCCAGTATTATTGTAGTGGGAAGCAGTGAATATTTATTCTGTTTAAAAGCGAGCACACGTGTTTGCCCCAGCGCCGGCTCCTGCCTCCTATGACTCTGCTCATGCCTCCTGTGACCCGCACCTACTCCACTGACACCCTCCCTACAGGCACAACCTGGTACATCTGGACTACAAGACGCACCCCCCGAAAACATTTTGGGAAAAAGTGCATGTTATAGTTTGAAATATACGGTAACTCATAATGTCCTTGGATATGATGACTATCTCTGTACAGAGCTGCAGAATATGACATAGATGCTCCACAGAGTTGTGACTTTTTGCACCATTTTCAGGAGCAACGCAACAACAATACATTAGTATTCATAAGCCAAAACCAGGAGTGGAACAATGAGAGGAAAAGTATAATAGAAACACGTCACCACTTCTGTATTTATCACCCACTGCTGGTTTAGGCTACAAATCCTGAGGTAAAAAACTCCCCAAATACTGAATGTCTGAACGTGGCTTTAGCAAATTCTTAGTGATACCTGACCTCGGTGCATTCTGTATTGAGAATACAAATGACTGTGAATTACCATGGGACCTCGCAATGTGTATCCAGGAAACTCCCTTGTTTAGATATAGATAATGATCAATACTTCTTAGACTTCTGGCATTACTAGGAATAGGACGGATCCAAGGTGCAGCGGCAATCATGTGTGCTTCTGCTTTTCCTGCTTATACACATAGAGCTGGGGACATCATGTATGGCTCATTTACCTGAATTATCATTTCCCATTATGCCATCCGTAGATTTTCAGTAATTCAGTGAGAAGCAGAAAACAGGCCTCCTCTTGTGTTATCTTGGTTGGACAGAGGCATTTGTGTGTTCTGTAGGATTTATAGGGAACATGTTAGCAACTTCTCCAACCAATATCTAGATGTGAATTTTAATATTAACTTTAATAACTTGTAATTTTGTTAGCAGAATTACCACTATTCACCCAAACTATTTATATGCCCATGTAGCTCTTGCAAAGTCAAGTCCCGTCATACGTATGTATACTAGATTCTTTGATAGGGCGTTGATCCAGGGAATTAGTCTGATTGCCGTATCTGGAGTCAGGAAGGAATTTTTTTCCCCCAATGTGGAGCTTAGTGTTGCCACATGGTTTTTTTTTGCCTTCCTCTGGATCAACATGTTAGGCTATGGGTTGAACTAGATGGACTTAAAGTCTTCCTTCAACCTTAAAGGGAACCTGTCACCTTCTAAAAGTCACCCAACCTATCAATACATGTCCCTGCACCAGCCTATTACCATTATAACTATCCGTCTCTCTGGTAAATGCTTGCTTTCAATGTTGTAAAAAACGTTTTTATACTTACTCATTAGGGTGATAATGGAGTGGGGGCTATATGCAATAGTCCCCCTGGGCATGTTGGTTTGCCTCTAGCATCCTTTATCTCAATGGGCGTGATATTGTAATAGGATTCATCTCTGGCCCTGCCTCCCTGTGCTGCTTCTGCAGTGCAGGCTCTGCCCTCCTGCTCTCTGTTACTCACAGCATGCAAATCATTTGTCCAGACGTCAGCTCCAGATTGCTGCCCTGACAAAGCATAAACATCGTCACACAGAGGCAGTCACACAGAGGCAGTGGGGGATGGAATGGCCACAGTCAATCAAGCTCCCTCCAGCCACAGTGACTGCCTCCATTGCTTCTAACTGTAAGTTTTACATAGGTTATATCTCGGGGTACACAGCACACAGACACATGGGGGGCTCCTTTCCTGAATGTAGCAGACATGCTGCATTCAGTGCTGTATTTAGATTGCCATGGAGCAGGGGGGTTACAGGTTCTCTTTAAAAACTATGTTACTATGTTACCTTTAGTTAACCATCTGTTTTGCTATTAACATGACATCTGAACTTGGATGCATCAACATGCAAATGAGGTTCAAGTGCTTTGCACTCTTGAAAGCACTTCTGAAGCTTCTGTCACTCCAGCTTTTTTCCCCACTCAGCGTTGCCTTCTCCTACTTGACTGATAGGTTATTTGCTTCAAGTCACACAGCAAAAGAGATGCCTTGAGCACCAAATCAGCTTGTCCCACCCCTGCAGAGCAGTAACTAGCCTTTCAGTCAATTTGCATCTCTACTGGTAAATATAAAGACAAGGTGGTTTTTTGATGCCCCGGTCCCACTCTTGGCGCTTAGTACACACACAGGGCTGTTGCTTCTCTAATCTATCCCCCTCTGCTCCTCCATACATCTTTTTATAGAGAATGAACACATCTTTGCTTTTGATTACATCCATAAATCAGTCAAGTAAAAACCAGGAAAAATCTGACTGCATAGAATACTTGAATTGTCTTTCAAATTTCAAAATATTACTTATATAGTGATTAAAGGTAATCTTTCAGGTCAAAAATTCATATGTAACTGCTATCATTTTCTAATTCCTTTCTCTAAGCTCTCTCTATTCATGTATTTCGCTTATTTATATTTCACTCCTATCATCTGTAAACTTCAAAATAAAATATTAATTCCATCTGTCAATCACATTGAGTGATCACTTAGTTCTCTGCTACCCACTCCCCAAGGTATGAATATTCATGCATCACTACACTGCACAGAAGCAAGGTTCAGTGGAAGACCTTCACATTGAGAGGGGTGCCTGTATCCTTCTGTGTCTGCTCCCTTTGCATCATTACACCGCCCTGCCCTCCTCTCTGATCTGTATACCTTGTGACTAAATGCAGAGCAGAAAGTAGGAGGGAGGAGGTGTGTGCTCTTAGCTGCAGTTCTTCATGTCATTGTATGTATCTGAGGCATGTGTGCAATGTGTGCAGTCTGAAATATTTGTATGTGATTATAAGAACATTTGATCATTTGCTCAGTAGATACACACATTACATGTCTACAGGAAAATCAACTTTCCTATAATAGAAATCTTACAGATAGCACACAGCGCAAGACAAAACACTTTCCCCCTCCCAGCACAGAGAAGAGAGGGGAGGGACAGAACACCAGCTTGGGTGGGCATGGATATTTAAATAACACTTATTCAGCCGGACTATTAGGCTGTGAATATAATGAAGAGGACTAATGCAGCAGCTCCCTGCAGAGTGTGAAAATGTTTATAGTATGGAAACTATAAAAAGTACAATAATAATTTTACATGTTTTTAAAAGGTCTGCCCAGGCACTATTCAAGGGTAATATTAATATCATACTGAAAAATGACCTGACAGCGTCCCTTTAATATAGATGTAACAGCTGCCTCCGTTGGCAAGGTATACGGGAGTTCTCATTTCAATATAGTACAGTGCCTGCACGTGAATCTTGCTAGGAGGTCTAGGTAACTGGAAAAGGGTCTTCCTTTTATGCCAGGGGTTGACTTGGGAAACTCTTATCCATGCTCCGTATACACTCACAAAAGATGAGGTTGAATCAATTAACAGTTTTATTTACAGTAGGATAAAAGTTGGCAATTATAGGAGGAATAGCAAGGAGCAGCACTCAAATAATGCTATTGTCAAGCCCCAGGCTTTGGGGTACTCGGGTATCAGGCTGCAAGGGTTAACGCTCCTGTTGTCATGGGGAGTGGTGGCCGCGCCTGATCCCGTGTCCTGGGGGACTATTCTTTTGAAAAGGGGTATATTTACAGGGGATTATATACAGTTTGTCGTGACGCCACCTATAATTCCTGGTGATGTGCCACCAGCGCTGCCACAGTCCGCCGGAGGTGGTTGGTACTGCGGCAAGTTGGTGAAGTCCTCCACAGGTAGGACTGGACCTCCGGGGCAGCGTTCCTGTATGGGGAGCAAGTTCATGCAAAATTACAGTTCAGCACTCCTTATGGTATGAGGACAGGTAGCTTAACGGGTGGCTGCAGGCAGATCCTAGGTGGTATTGTGGAACTCTCAGTGTGTGCCTTCGTGCTCTAACCCCGTCTGTTCCTTTCCTGCTTTCCAGTTAAGTTATGAAGTCTGGTGACTTGGAATCAGCCTGACCTCCTTCCTTCTCTCACCTTCGCGGTCATCGGGTAACCCTCTACTGGCTGATGCTCGTTCCTTTGGCGGTGCCTGGTACCCTCTTTCGGTCCGCACTGGTGCCCGGGAGAATTGAATACTCCACGGGACTCTGGATTCTCTGTGGTCCTAAAGTATCCCACAGGTGCGGGCTCCGGTGCCCGGTAAGCTGTCTGGGAGACCTGCCGACGGCCCTCTTTCTCAGACCCGCTGCTCTCCTGGAAAAGCTTTCTTAAACTCTCTCTGTTTTTCCATCTCTCCCTGGTCACTCTGCCGAGTGACCTAGCAGCAACACTTAGAGGCAAACGCCAAATGCCAAAGACCTCCTTGTTCCCCTAGAGGTGTTTTTATTCCCTCCTGGGTAACCTCCCACCATGTAAGCTAGTGTGGGAGCGCTGGGATAGGGTTCCACCCACCGTCCTAGGTCCAACTGCAGCTGGAGTACCTCTTTTACGGGTGCAGTACCCCTCTGTGACACCTACTTGGCGGGGCGTCACACTATGCAATATTCTGTAAAGGTACAAGATGTGCATTGCAAAAAAAACTCTGAATATTAGGGGTATTGCTTCCCCTTGATATCGCAATAAGCACACTCCTATCTAATCACCATAAACCTACAAATGGCTGCAGCTATGCAAATGATGCCGTCCCAAGTTGTGTCCCCAGTTGCCACGGATGTTGATGTGCTTGCTCAGCAGTTTGTTTTCCAGAGCTTATCTTTCTACCTCAATTAGGACTGGAGATAAACATTTTTGAGCTTTCATCTGGTCACATCATCAGCCACAAGCCTTAAAGAGGTTCTGTCACTAGGTCAAAATTGGCCTTCTTTTTGACTAATTTTAATCTGACTTTGCTTAAATCCACCATCTAGATCCCGAGATATGGGCCTTTTTATTAAGTTCTCATTTTTTTGGTCTTTAACTAGGGGGTAGTGCTCACAGGATCCTCTTGGGTGTGTCTTCAGGTTTCTTTGCATAATTACTCAGTGGGCCATGGCCCTTTGTTAAAATAAAAACTAAATAAAAAAAGGTCATATCCTTGGAACCACGTGGTGAATGTAAAAAAAATAAAATATGGAATAGAATTCTCAGGGGATCGCCGAGAACAAAATAAAGAGTAAAAAAATCATCACTTTTAATCTGTTAACAGGTCAACTTTAAAGGGGTTGTTTAGACTTTGGAATCAATATGAAAAGTTACCAAATGATAAAAAACTATTCTCACTTGTTCAATCTTCCAACTTTTCTCCTACTGTTTTTGATGATGTGCCTAGTGATGGGCGAATCCTAAATTACTTGGAATCGCTTGACTCTAGCGAGTCCGAGCCCAGGACTCGCTACTCGTTGCGAGTCTAGCGAGTCCAATGTTAATGAATGGGGAAGCGAGTAATAGCGAGTAGTGTGAGATTTACAAATCGCAGATGTGTCTCGGAAACTTCAGCCTGAAGCAATCCTAGTTTTGTCATTTATTTGCATTGCTCGTTTACTTTGTAAGTAATCGCTGACTCGCACAGATAAGATCCTGTCTTCTCTGTGTTCTGGCTGCCCCAGCTCCAGGGTCCTAGAGCCCGCCTGCTGCCTGATGTAGCAGTGCTGAGATTGTTCTCAGTCTGCTCATTCCCTGTGTACAGACATGAATGTCTGTGCACAGAGATGATGTAGCAGAGCTGAGATTGTTCTCAGTCTGCTCATTCCCTGTGCATAGAGATCTATATCTATGCACAGGGGATGTAGCAGAGAGGACATCGCGTTTTGGATTGCGTCGGACGGAAGAGGATTTTTTTAATTAAAGATGGAGTCCCTAATGGCTTTTTTTTTTATTTCTAATAAAAAATTTTCTTTGTGTTGTGTTTTTTTAAAACAATTTAATAGAAATTCATGGCGGTCATGTCTAATATTGGCGTGACCGCCGTAAATTTCGGGCTTAGGGCCAGCTGATAATACAAAGCTGGCCCTAACCCCTTTATTACCCAGCGTGCCACCGCTACCAGGGCCGCTGGAAGAGCGGGGTTCAGCGCCAGAGGATGGCGCTTCAATGAACGTGCCATCGTCTGGGGCAGCTGCGGGCTGCAATTTGCAGCGGGGGGTGCCCAGAAAGCTTGGGCATCCCTGCGCTGCGGATTCCAGCCCCCAGCTGCTTAGCTGTACCTGGCTAGACATAGAAATTGCGCGGAGCCCCACGCATTTTTTTTAAATTATTTCATGAAATTCTGAGATTCTGACTCTGACTCTGAGACTCTGACTCTGAAATTCATGAAATAATTTTAAAAAAATGCGTGGGGCTCCGCGCAATTTCTATGTCTAGCCAGGTACAGCTAAGCAGCTGGGGGCTGGAATCCGCAGTGCAGGGATGCCCAAGCTTTCTGGGCACCCCCCGCTGCAAATTGCAGCCCGCAGCTGCCCCAGACGATGGCACGTTCATTGAAGCGCCATCCTCTGGCGCTGAACCCCGCTCTTCCAGCGGCCCTGGTGCCGGTAGCACGCTGGGTAATAAAGGGGTTAATACCAGCTTTGTTATACAAGCTGGTATTAAGCCCGAGATTCTTAATGTCAGGCCACATTTGACCCAGCCACTAAGAATCTCCAATAAAGGGTTAAAAAAACACAGAGAAAAATTTTTATTTGAAATTAAAAAAAAGCCATTAGGGACTCCATCTTTAATTAAAAAAATCCTCTTCCGTCCGACGTAGTCCAAAACGCGATGTCCTCTCTGCTCATCCCTGTGAATAGATAGATGTCTATGCACAGGGAATGAGCAGACTGAGAACAATCTCAGCACTGCTACATCATGTCTGTGAGCAGGTGGGCTCTAGGACCCTGGAGCTGCACAGAGAAGACAGCTGGACTCGGCTCGCAAAGAAACAGCAGTTACTTTGCGAGTTTCCCTGCTATCACTGGCACAGTAGCCAGTGATTACTCACACGAGTCTAATGCAAACAATGGCAATCCTAGTTTTGTCAGCGTTTCTGACAAAACTAGGATTGATATTGATTTGCATTGTACTCGTGCGAGTAATCACTGGGAAACTCGCAGAGTACCGAGTCCTGCGAGTCCCTTACTACTCGCCGAGTAACGAGTCCTAGCGAGTAGATTCGCCCATCCCTAGATGTGCCATGAATCCACTGCACCTGGTCACTGGCATCAGTGGGTATGCCAACATGTAGGGCACATACAGGAATCATTGCCTCCTGGTCAAGCTAAAAGTTGGGGGGCTGTTGAGGGGTGCATTCCAGATAACACATAAAGACCAGGGGCAGACATACCATTGGTGCAACTTGTGCAGTCGCACAGGGACCCTAGAGGTAAGGGGTCAGAGGTAAGGGGGTCCATTTCTACCTCCAAACCTGGTGCATCTTTGCATTTTTAGGAGCTCTTGGGCTGCAAAGGGCCCATATTTTGTTCTTGCACAGGGGCCCTTTTCTGCCTGTGTCACCCATTGTGTTAAACAACCCCTTTAACTCTACTGAGAAATATAAGAACAGTTTGGATATTACAAACACACTTCAATTCACTATGAAAACTATCCTCAGCCCATTCATTACTGGGGATTATGAATATAATAATATAGCAACAAGTTTAAAAGAAGAGTATAGAACTGGTAGCAAAAGTGTTAACACCTTTCACAGTTTGTCTTTGTTTGTTCCAACTTTTCGTGGAATTTACACATTCCCAAATACACAATGTGTGCACCCAGCACAATCCAGATTCCAAGTGCCTATTGTTTTTCATGCATGCTAAAGGAGACATGTTGGGTCATGTAACGCAGGTAAATATGTGTGGCATGTCTTCATTATAGGTATAAAGCTTGAAGAGACGATAGCTGTAACCAATATCCTATAGGCAGTCACAACGAATATCAGCTAGGTGAGATCAAGGGCTCTTCAGAAAATCAACAAACAATATGTGATATCCTTCGAAAGCTAAAGAGGAATGTTCAAAAATGCGCAGAAAAATTTCACACCAATCATAACATAATAAGACAAATAGAAACATACAAGTTATGCATCACAACGGTGTACAGGAAGCGAAAAAACCCGCGCGATATAGGCAGCTGGTAGAGTTGCCGGGCAGTGGCTTATTTTCCTTTCCCAATCGAAAACACAAGTGATCTCAGATGACCTCAGTGTGCATGAATATCAGGCAGTCAGGAAGGTTGATAGCTGTTGACTAGAGATGAGCCAATCAATCTATATTCAACTTGTTTCAAATTTTCCTCCTAATTATTTACTCGCTTCCCTCAAGTGTAGAAAAATGGGGGCTACAATGGGTAAAAGAATCACGAAACGGTGAAGCCGTAGTCCGCCTCCACACTCCCCCTCCTTGCAACCGATGTAACCCCCACAACTGAATAAAAGTCTACACTGAGTAAGAAGACCGGTGAGTGCCGTCTATGTTTTCCTTCAGCTATATTGCTACTGCTTCATCTCGAGACGTGCAACGCCAGTCAGGGCTTCCTTCAGCAATCAAGGTATTAAACCTGTCCGGTCTACATAAAGGTACAAGTTTTACATGTG
Source organism: Allobates femoralis (assembly GCA_033576535.1). Taxonomy (NCBI): domain Eukaryota; kingdom Metazoa; phylum Chordata; class Amphibia; order Anura; family Aromobatidae; genus Allobates; species Allobates femoralis. The sequence goes on along the minus strand of JARQOC010000004.1, from coordinate 39,235,707 downwards.
TGTTGGTGCCCGGATTCACCCCTACTCAAAAGGAATTACTATAATACTCACCTCTCAACAGCTCCCACCATGCTCCAATGCACCGCCCCTTCCGGATCAGGTTAGGCCTCACAATGTCGTTACTTCTAGGGCAATATACATCATGACGTTGGGAGACATAGTCAGCACCGGAGGCACAAGAAAAGCCTTGTAGAGTGACTGGAGCCGGAAGGAGCTACATGACCGGACAGGTAAGAACCAGGGTGGAGTGAGTATTATATTATTTTTTTCTATTCCTTCATTTGTTATTCTCTTGAATTACGAAAGACCTCAGTACATTATAAACATATTTATAAATGGAAATTTTGATTCTCATCGAATAAATTTGTCGAGAACTGAAATAAGGAGCCAGATTCAAGCGAATGTAACTTTTTTAAATTTTGACAATACTGGTAATCCTAGGAGCAGAAGGTATATGGTATCACCAGCTGTTCTCTGAAGTTTATTTAAACAGGTTACGCAGATGCAACAGCCCAAAGAAGGCTGACTCAGTGGTAACCTAATAACAGGTGCTTCTTTGACACAAATAGAGGGATAGTGCCATACGTGTAAGACAATAGAATGGCACAGCGGATGGCAAATCAACAAATTATATTACAATAAGAAATTCGGCAATGTACAGGGTAGGAACACAATGTAATTTTCAGGCTATGCTACTACTAAACAACAGTCCCCGTCAACATTATCTTAACCCTTATTCCCTCTCCCAGGGAAACATTTGTGTCACTTCTCTTTGCACCACTGTCAGCAACTTTCTAAAGTATACTAAACAGCACATAGTCTGTGAAGGAAGTTGTATCACAACCCACTAGGTTGCAAGTCCAAATTAGTGAAACTTACCTCACTTAACACGCCGGCCTCCCTCGCTGTTGTGGCCGTAGGCACCATTTACTAAAATACACCTGGACAAGAAGCAACAGCCCGGCTCACTCTGATCTTCTTTTAAAGGTAACATGTGGTCTTCTGTAACCGGTGGTAAGTCTTCAGTCTTCGGTGCTTCACTGACAATGTGTGGTCTCCCTTTGGGACCAGTCACTCTCAGGTCACACTCTTCCTCCATGCTCAGATCACAGATATTTGGCTCTAAACCTGCTCCTCTGCTCACATGACCACTTTCTTCCAAGTCTAGGTGCCAACTTCTCCCCCTGTCTGCCATCCTTAGTTTTTATATTTAGTAACTATGCCTCAACTGTCACCTTACCCAGCATCTCTTCTAATCTCTTCCCTCAAGGAAACACCTACTTTGCTCTTAAGTTCCTAGTTGTTCTTCTTGACCAGCAGATGATGATGTTCTCCCACAAACACTGCAAGATATTAGCTCAGTGCTTTTTTTGCTGTTCATATTCCCTCACATTTATGAGCAGAAATGTCTCACTAGGGTTGGCTCATTATGTTGAGGGCCACAGTTTTGTTAAAGGGGTTTTCTGGGATTTTTCTTTGAATTGTACAAGGGAAAAAAAATTATGATTACTTATAATTCAATTCTCTCCCTCTCTTACTTTGCCACTCTAGTGGATCTTCACATTATTGCGCTGTTGATATTGAGTCCGTAATTTATGTGATTCTGCAGTCAATCACTGGCCTCAATCGTGAAATGTGCAGCACCTGACCTCTAAGGCAAATGACCGACTTGCCTTAGGTCATTTTCAAAAAAAGAAACTTATATTAGAGAACATTGCTAATGATCTCAGTCTGGGAACTGAAGAACATGATCTGTTCGTAGATCTTGAGGACTCAGTCTGGCCACTACTGGAATACTCCATCCAAAGGATGAATTGACTGAGGCCTTGCAAGTGGGGTCCTCTCACCTTACCTACTGTATCCTCACCCATCCCTTGTAGGCTGTGATCTCTTGCGGGCAGGGTCCTCTCACCTTACCTACTGTATCCTCACCCATCCCTTGTAGGCTGTGAGCTCTCATGGGCAGGGCCCTCTCTACTCACCTACTGTACCTTCACACATCCCTTCTAGACTGTGAGCCCTCGTGGGCAGGGTCCTCCCCTCTCACCTACTGTATCTTCACCAATCCCTTGCTGACTGTGAGCTCTCATGGGCAGCATCCTCTCTCCTTATCTACTTTATTCTCACTCATCCCTTGTAGACTGTGAGCGAAGATGGTCAAGGTCCTCCCTCTTCACCTACTGTATCGTCACCCATCCCTTATAGACTGTAAGCACTCATGGGCAGGTTCCTCTCTTCTCACCTACAGTACTGTATCCTCACCCATCCCCTGCAGACTATGAGCCCTCATGGGCAGGCTCTTCTCTCCTCACCTACTGTATCCTCAGCCATCTCTTGTAGACTGTGAGCCCTCGCAGGCAGGGTTCTCTCTTCTCCTGTACCTGTCTGTGCTTTGTATTGTTCCTTATATTATTATACTTTTCTATGTATGCCCTTTTCACATGTAAAGAAAGATCCATGGAATAAATGGCTCCATAGTAGGGATGGGCGAATCTACTCGTTAGGTCTCGGTACTCTGCGAGTTTCCAAGCGATAACTCGCAAAGTAACGAGTCCAATGTAAATGAATGGGGAAGCGAGTAATTGCGAGCAATTCCTCTGCTGCTGGACCCTATAAGGTCTGACAACAGAGGAAAAACCTGCAATTTCCCCATTTCATTGTTTAAAAGCCAGCGGTAAAAAGCCTCTGGCTTTTAAACAATGCTGACAGCTTGTGTGGAGCCCCAGGCGGGACTGGGGTACTCGGTACCGGACCGGTCGGTAGTGGGGATGTCACGGGTGGCTTGGTCCGGACCGTGTCCCTGGGCCCTCACAATAAAGATAGGGAACTATTTACAAGGGAGATGTCACGGGTGACGCCACCCACTTGGTGCGGCCAGCGATGGGGCCGCCGCTGCTGCAGAACCTCCGGGGGTGATGGAATGGCAGCGGGGATGGTATAGTTCCAGTGGGGAGAACTGTATCCCCCGGGGCAGTAAGGGTTAAGTCTCTGGTGCAGGTTGTGACACACTTACTTTGCAGGCTGCAGGGATCTCTCCTCCTGGCTGGTGCTGACAGGCTGGATCTGTATGAGGGAAGATGGTGTACAGGTGGAGGCAGACAAGAGAGGCAATTCAGGGTTTCCAAAGCTTTACTTTAGTTGTTCTCCTTCAGCAAGTTACAAGTCATTCTTAGTTCTTACAGTACAGTTACAGCTCTCAACACTCGGGTGCTTCCTCCCTTCTGCAGCCAGGCCTCTCTCTCCTGTGACCCCTCACACAGTCTGTTAATGTCCCTTTCTGGGCTATTGCTTCTCTTTCTCTGTGTTGTGCAACACTGGACAGTATGGCGGTGACTCGGGCTTCTGTGAGTCCTAGTCTGTCACTTAGCTGCCTGTCCTTTTGGGATAGGGATCTCAGTCTGGAACTCAGACCCCTCGTCGTGTTGTCTGGGGATGCCGGGTAAACTACGGTCCCCTCTAGAGCCGACACTCTACTTTAGCCCAGCCTCCAATAGTCCTCAGCACGAGGCTCTACCAGGCTCCTTCTCTCTGTTCCTTCTAGTACCATAGGAGGGCTTCTCCACCTGCAGTGAGTGGCTTCAGCTCCTGTCTAGGGCACGGGTACACCGTCCCTTCTCTGTTCTGTCACACCCCTGGTGGCTTCAGCGTCGGACGGGCTTTCCCCCCCATCTGGCTCGCACTGGCTCAGTCCGGGTCTGCACTCCTCGGCCTTGCACTTCCAGGGATCGTGATGTCCTTCTGTCTTTACTTCTCAGCTACTTCAGCCTACTTCTAGGTCTTTGCTGTTCGGCACCTTGAGCCTACTCCTTTCCTTCACTCATCCCCCTCTCTATATACTGTCAGTCACCTGACCTCTGGTGTGCCCAACCCACTCCTCTCATCCACCACCCCTCTGATCTCATATAGTCTCTAATCTCAGGGCTGGATGTAACCTTCTCTGACACATGGGTTGTGTGGGCTGTGAGGGTGGTAGTGTTTAACAATGTCCTACCTGCCTGGCTGCAGTTCCCTTTTGTGGCCTCCTGGTCGCAGGGGCGCCACACTTGCAGAAGCTGTCACTATTCTTCGGGAGCGGGGGGGGGGGGAGGGGGAGCGCCGGTGTTCACTCACCGTCCTCTGCGTCTTCTTCCCTGTGTCTTTGCGACTGCAGCCATATAGAACGGCGTCGGCCGCAAAGCACAGCAGCTATCGCTGAAAACCGGATTCTCCTGGATTGCACCGGACCAGGGCAATCCGGTTTTAATCCAGTTTTCTATTTTTGACCTTCCTGCCTGGATTTTCAAATGAACAGTTGACTCAGGTCAGCTGTTCATTTGAAGTAGCAGTGCTGGCAGGGTTCATGTGAGTTCATGCTTGCCTGCATGAACTCACATGAACTTTCCCTGGGTGCATAGCTCTGCTACGTCTCTGGTGGAGGTTCTCTACCAGAGATGTACCAGAGCTAAAGAAGAACCCTGGATTGGACTACGGCGGACGGAAGAGGATTTTTTTAAATAAAGTCAGAGTCCCTAAGTGTCTTTTCGTTTTTTTTCAAATAAAAATATTTTTTCTGTGTTGTATTTTTAAAAAAAATTCAATAGAAATTCATGGCGGTAATGTCTACTATTGGTGTGACCGCCATGAATTTCGGGCTTGGGGCCAGCTGATAATACAAAGCTGACCCTAACCCCTTTATTACCAAGTGAGCCACTGCACCAGGGCCCTGGAAGAGTTGGGTTCAGCGCCAGAAAATGGCGCTTCAATGAACATGCCATTTTCTGAGGTGGCTGCGGGCTGCCATTCGCAGCGGGGGGTGTCTAGAAGGCTTGGGCCTCCCTGCGCTGCGGATTCCAGCCCCCAGCTGCCTAGCTGGACCTGGCTGGATATAGAAATTGCACAGAGCCCCACACATTTTTTTTTTTATTATTTCATGAAATTCATGAAATAATAAAAAATAAGGGCCTCCCGGTATGTCTGTGTCCAGGCAGGACCAAATAATCAGCTGGGTGTTGGGGGCAGCCCGTTGCTACCTGCTGTATCCGGCTGGCATACAAAAATACGGCAAACCCCACGTCAAAACTTTTCTGAAAAATCCATTAAACAATCCTCTAAAAAGGGACTGCATCTTTATTAACCCCTCATGGTCGAGGGGCTAATAAAGATGCAGTCCCTTTCATTCTTATTGTTTTTTGGATTTTTCAGAAAAAAAATTGACGTGGGCTTCACCGTATTTTTTGTATCCAGCCGGATACAGCAGGCAGCGACGGGCTGCCACCAACCCCCAGGTGCCTATCTGTACCTGGCCGGACACAACAATATAGGGGAGCCCCTTTTTTTAATTATTTAATGAAATAATTAAAAAAAAATGCGTGGGCTCCGCGTTATTTCTATGTCCAGCCAGGTACAGCTAGGCAGCTGGGGGCTGGAATCCACAGTCATTAACTTCCGGTTTATTCACTGCTCTGCCGGCAGTCGGTAATCTCCGGCGGCCGTCGGCAGAGTTCGGCTTTGACAGCAGGGTTCACCACAGATAATAGCCTGAGCTATGACCTGAGGTGAACCCTGACTGTTTTCATTTCTCAGCCTGCAATCACTCTGCATAGACATGTGTGTCTATGCAGAGTGATGTAGCAGTGCTGAGATTGTTATTTCTCAGCCTGCAATCACTCTGCATAGACATGTGTGTCTATGCAGAGTGATATAGCAGTGCTGAGATTGCGTTTTGGGACTACGGCGGATGGAAGAGGATTTCTTTTAAATAAACATGGAGTCCCTAAATGTCTTTTTGTTTTCTTTTCAAATAAAAATATTTTTTCTATGTGTTGTGTTTTTTTTTTAAAAATTCAATAGAAATTCGGTAATGTCTACTATTGGCTGTGGTCAGCCATTCGCAGCGGGGGGTGCCCAGAAGGCTTGGGCCTCCCTGCGCTGCGGATTCCAGCCCCCAGATGCCTAGCTATACCTTGCTGGACATAGAAATAGCGCGGAACCCCACGCATTTTTTTAATTATTTCATGAAATTCATGAAATAAATAAAAAAAGGGGCTACCCTATATTGTTGTGTCCGGCCAGGTACAGATAGGCACCTGGGGGTTGGTGGCAGCGTGTCGCTGCCTGCTGTATCCGGCTGGATACAAAAAATACGGTGAAGCTCACGTCAATTTTTTTCTGAAAAATCCAAAAAACAATAAGAATGAAAGGGACTGCATCTTTATTAACCCCTCGACCATGGTCGATGGGTTAATAAAGATGCAGTCCCTTTTTAAAGGATTGTTTAATGGATTTTTCTGAAAAATTTTGACGTGGGCTTCGCTGTATTTTTGTAAGCCAGCCGAATACAGCAGGAAGCAACGGGCTGTCCCCAACCCCCAGCTGACTATTTGGACCTGCCTGGACACAGAAATACTGGGAAGCCCTTATTTTTTATTATTTCATGAATTTCATGAAATAATAAAAAAAAAATGTGTGGGGCTCCGGGCAATTTCTATGTCCAGCCAGGTCCAGCTAGGCAGCTGGGAGCTGGAATCCGCAGTGCAGGGAGGCCCAAGCCTTCTGGACACCCCCCACTGCGAATTTGAAAACAAAAAGACACTTAGGGACTCCGACTTTATTTTAAAAAATCCTCTTCCGTCCGCTGTAGTCCAATTCAGGGTTCTTCTTTAGCTCTGCTACATCTCTGGTAGAGATCCTCCACCAGAGATGTAGCAGAGCTATGCACCCTGGGAAAGTTCATGTGAGTTCATGCAGGCAAGCATGAACTCAGATGAACCCTGCCAGCACTGCTACTTCAAATGAACAGCTGACCTGAGTCAGCTGTTCATTTGAAAATCCAGGCAGGAAGGTCAAAAATAGAAAACCGGATTAAAAACGGATTGCTCCGGTCTGGTGCAATCCGGGACCATAGAGCCCCATGTTATGGGGGTGCCGGATTGGACCGGTACAATCCGGGAGAATCCGGTTTTCAATGATAGCGGCTGTGGTTTGCGGCCGCCGCCGTGCTATACAGCTGCAGTCGCAAAGACACAGGGAAGAAGATGGCGGGCTGCGCAGAGGACGGTGAGTGAACACCGGCGCTCCCCCTCCCCCCGCTCCCGAAGAATAGTGACAGCCTCTGCAAGCTGTCAGCATTGTTTAAAAGCCAGCGGCTTTTTACCACTGGCTTTTAAACAATGAAATGGGGAAATTGCAGGTTTTTCCTCTGCTGCCAGACCTTATAGGGTCCAGCAGCAGAGGAATTACTCGCTTCCCCATTCAATAACATTGGACTCGCTAGACTTGCATTGAGTAGCGAGTCCCATACTCTGACTCGTTAGAGTCTAGCGATTCCGAGTAATTTAGGATTCGCCCATCCCTACTTCATAATAATAATAAATAACAATAATAGTTGATATAAAAGTGGAAACAATTCCAACACTGCCAATCCAGAGGTAAATATAAAATGAGCTTTAATAGAGATCCACATAAAAACAGAAACCCAGTAGGATCGTGTGTACCTGACCTGTTTCCAGCGTACAAAAGAAGAAAAAGGTTTGGCACCGTGTTAGGCTGCTTTCACATTACGATTTTCGGTCATCCGATTGTATCCGTTTCAAAACGGATACAATCAGATCCGAAATCGGATCCCATATTCCCCTATGGGAATCGGATCGGATGTGCCACTATTGGTATCCGATTTTGGCACCATCCGATCCGATTTAATTACGAGCACAAAATTGCAGCCTGCTACGATTTTGTGTCCGTGACTCACATCGGACAGCATTGGATCACTGCTGATCCGAGTGCCCACAACATGTGAGCCTATGGGCATCGGATCAGAGTTCACCTCGGATCTAATGTCGGCTCCGTATTCCCTGTCTTTCCCTGCTCCTGCCTGCTCCATCTTCTTCCCTCTCCTATTCTATTCTGTCTCCCCTCTATTCTATTCTGTCCCCCCGCTCCTATATCCTTATCTAATCCCTATCCTGTCCCCTGTCCTCTTCCCTGTGTGTAAAAAAGGACCTGTGATGTCGTCACAGAGCCAGTCACATGACCCGTCAGCTGACCGACTCTGTCACAGGCTCTTCAGTCCTGATGGTGCTGCAGCGTGGGAGCCGGTGACAGGTGATGTATCCTCCGGGAGGAGTTTTTTTTTTTTTTACACGCAGGGAAGACAAGAGGAGATACAATAGTGATTAGATGAGGATAGAGGAGCGGGGAGACAGCATAGAATAGCGGGGGGACAGAATAGAATAGAGGGGAGACAGAATAGAATAGAGGGGAGACAGAATAGAATAGAGGGGAGACAGAATAGAATAGAAGGGAGACAGAATAGAATAGCAGAGGGAAGAAGAGGGAGGAGGCAGGAGCAGGGAAAGACAGGGGACCACAGGATCCACACGGATCCTGCATAGAATCGGATCAGATGGCTATTTGCCATCCGATTGCAGGGATCTGTGTGGGTCCGTGCCTGTCTGTGGGATCCTCCTTCAAAGTCGGATCCCACAGACAGGCACAAAATCGTAATGTGAAACCGGCCTTAGCCAGTTGAGAAAATGTTGATTGCTCTCAGTTTGAGAAACAAGATAAAAATCTTGTGGTTGTGATACCTTTTAACATCATTAACATCATTTATTTTATTTTTGTTAGCCATTAAAAGGAGTTATATAAGAACATAATGACATTATATATATTGAAATGCAAAAATACAATTAAAAAAATATGAAAATCAACATCAATAAATATAATACAAATAATTTTTGAAATTCATGCCATTGGGAAATTTTCAATCAAGGGTGAAAATCCATAAATCTTCCCACGATGTTAATAACTTTTGCCAATTTCTACCTCTGACAGGATATAGTACTTTCTCTAATGCAAAAAAACAAAAACAAAGGTTATTGGTATCATTCTTATGTATGGTCACAAAGTGTTTAGCTGCTCCTAAGTAGTAAAAATTACCAATCAATATATTATTTAGATGCAATGAGACGCGTTTTTTTTAAACATTTTAATGGTACATCCTACATATAAGAAGTGCAAAATATACAATAAGCAACATGATGTGTGTTGCAACTAATGAAAGAAGTGATTCTATGTTCTATGCCTGTACGAAGAGAAAATGACAATTTTTATTTAACCCTTCCACCATCTGGCGATTTTCCATTTTTTGTTTTAGTTTTTCCCTCTCCTTCTTCCATGAGCCATAATTCTTTTTATTTTTTTATCAATATAGACATATGAGGGCTTGTTTCTTATAGAATAAGCTTTACTCTTTAATTACATTGTTAATTTTACCATATAGTGTACTGAAAAACTGGAAAAAAAAATTCCAAGTTTGGTGAAAAGAAAGTAAAGATGCCCAAAATATGTTTTTTATTGATTGCCGTAACATTGTAATAAAATGCAATAACAGCTGATCATAACATTGCATCTACCCAAACATGGTATCATTAAGAAAAATCAGCTCAAGAGCCTAAACACAGCCCCAAATGCCAAAAAATGAGAACACTACGGGTTTTGGAGTGTGGTGTAAAAGTGCAATTTTTTTTTTTTTTGCAAACTTCTGAATTTGTTTTAACCACTTAGATCAGGGGTGGGGAACTCCAGGCCTCGAGGGCCACTAACAGGTCATGTTTTCAGGATTTCCTTAGTATTGCACAGGTGATATTATAATCACCTGCACTGGTGATGATTCCAAACTCTGTGCAATGCTAAAGAAATCCTGACAACCTGCACTGTTAGCAGCCCTAGACACCTCGAGACACTATGCTAGAATGTATGGGCTGTTTGCAGGTTTCTGTACTGGCTCCAGCAGCCAATCAAAGACACCTGCCCTCTGTGACAGCATCTGTGATTGGCTGTTGCGCCCCTCACCCATTGTGCCAGTGTCTGTGATTGTTTGCCATAGGCAATAAACTTGATGTCATAGGAGTAATAAACACATAATAAATACATCTTTAATTTAAATAAATCAGACAGAAAACCCTCATTTTAAAATGTATTATTACGCCACACATACTCCTTCAATGATAATCCACATTGATAGCCCCACGAAGTTCACTCGTCTCTGCTACATCCAAAGTCTGCAGCGAGGGGACAAAAGCATCCTGTCTCTGCAGACTCTGCAATCATTATACTGACTGCCGCGAGGGGCGGTGACGTCACTCACTGAGTTACTGAGGCCCCATGGCAGTGAACTAAGGTGCTGCAGGGAGCCGTGAGTGACTCAACTCGTGTTCGGGGTTCGTGCCCAACACTAGGCGTTTGGGGTGAAGACCAGATTTTACAGTTCAGGTTTGCCCGTCCTTACTGAAGATACGTCAGGATCAACATCTAAGAAAAAATACAGAAATTTAAACCATTAAGACCAACACTGAGAAGGGGAAAGTTCCAAAACAAGAAATAGGATGTCCCCAATTTTTTTTACAGTATAGCAATGTCAGATACAGAGGTTCACTGGATTTTACAGTCATCTTTCATCTTGTTACTTTACACCTTAAGTAGTTTTTAAGACGTTCCCTGTATCTCTCTATAAACAATGGATCTATCCTCGTACACCTACAGCATTTGCCTTAAGAATAGATCTAGAATAACACTTCATACCGAGCCAAATTCTTCATACATGCATGAAGAGCAGCAGGTAATCTTCCCGGGATATAATGTTGGTAGAAACTAATGCTATCATCTTAAATACTTCAAGTGGATTAATATGAGAAAAGTTATTAAAAAGAATATTTACTTAACGGTGTAACTGCTGCGCTCTGAAGGACATACTTTGTCTAGGGAAGTACCGCTAATACCGGCAGACCCGGGGACTGCTATGAGCAGGCCTGGCGCCAGCACCCAGCATACCAGGGCAGATGCTGGGGCTCTGAAGTAGTGAGAGGTCCCACAGTTGTCTGTGAGTGGAAGCAGTGGAGACCCGCTCACAGATAGTGGCCCTCTCTCCCTCTCTTCTCTCCTGCTGTGTACTGATTTAGGTGATTGGTACACAAAAGGAGAAGAAGCTTACCGGGAGCTAAATGGAGGCTGAAGGACTTTCCCATTCCAGTCATGACTGAAATCAAGGTCCTAGAAGAAACTGCTTAACTTCTGCAGCCTCCCTGCAGCTCCCACTGCCTCCTCTTCTGCTCTGCACGGATCAAGATCATCTGAATGTGGTAATATATGTGTGTGTGTGTGTCTGTATGTGTGTATATGTGTGTATCTGTGTGTGTTTTTGTATGTGTATCTGTGTGTGTATGTGTATGTGTGTGTATCTGTGTGTGTCTGTGTGTCTGATTATGTATGTGTGTCTGTATGTGTGTGTCTCTGTGTGTATCTATGTATGTGTGTTTGTATGTGTGTGTCTTTGTATTTGTGTATATCTGTATTTGTGTATATATATGTGCATGTAGCAGAGCTGTGTGTGTTTGTATGTGCATGTAGCAAAGCTGTGTGTGTATATGTATGTACATATATTGCACATGTAGCATATCTTGGTGTGTATTGTGCATGTAGTGTCAATGTGGCAGAGCTGGGTGTGTATCTGTATGTGCATGTATTGTGCATGCTGCAGAGCTGTGTATATATGTATGTACATGTATTGTATGCGTGAGCAGAGCTGTGTGTTTGTATGTGCATGCATTGTACATGTAGCAGAGCTGGGAATGTAGTGTCCATGTAGCAGAGCCATATTTGTATCTATGTGTAGTGTGCATGTAGCAGAGCTGCGTGTGTCTGTATGTGCATGAATTAGGCATGTACCAGTGCTGTGTGTGTATCTGTATGTTCATGTAGTAGAATTGTGTGTGTATCTGTATGTTCACGTAGTAGAGCTGTGTGTGTGTACTATGTGTAGTGTGCATGTAGCAGACCTGTGTGTCTACATGTGCGTGTAGAAAAGCCATTATATCTGTGGGCATGTAGCAGAGCTGTGTGTGTACTATGTGTAGTGTGCATGTAGCAGAGTTGTGTGTCTACATGTACGTGTAGCAGAGCCATCTATGTCTATGGGCATGTAGCAGAGCTGTGTGTGTTATATATAATTTAGAGGGGCAGGGCAGAGTGTAAAAGGGGCCCATTAAGACTCTTTCGCCCGGGGCCCACAAAACTGGAGGCGGCCCTGGCTATGGGCCCGTGAGTCTGGGACTACCCCACCCAGTATCATTTTCAATAATATCAACATCTTTCATGCAGATATAGTTGAAAGCAATAATGAGAAAGAGAATTGTCATCTCCCTCCCCCATAATTTTCCTTGTGTGTCTGATCTCTGAGATCTCAGTGCAATGACATCACTACATCACCTCTGCTGTGCAGATGTTACAGAGTCAGGAGCAGAGGGGAATGCAGAGAGGTGAGTATCTTTGTTCAACTTTATCAGTTCCCATGAGGATCTTTGGAGGCCATCACCTGTATGATCAAACTGTATGAAAGGCTATGTGGGGGTCATTACACTGTGTCCATGGCTTTCTTGGGGCCATTTGTTTTGTGGAGGGCTGTGTGAGGCCATTAAACTGTGAAGAGAGCTGTGAAGGGGACTCATACTACCGTATGTAAAGGACTTTCTGGGGGCCATTATACAGTGTAGAAGAATGAGTCGGGACCTCATTATGTGGAGGGCTGTGTGAGGGATCTTAAACTGTATGGAGGACTGTGTGGGATCTCATACTGTGTGGAAGCCATTATAATACATAGAGCACCATATGGGGCTATTGAGCTGTGTGGGGATTACAATAATTTGTTGTTAAACTTTGGGGGCCATAATACTGTGTTGTGGTACTGTTGGGACCTCATACTATGTGGAAGGCTCTGTGAGGACCTCAAACAGTGTGGACGGCTGTGTGAGGCCATTATACTGTGTGGAGAGCTGTAAAAGGGGACTCATACTATGTAGAGGGCTGTGTGTGGGCCATTATACTGTGTGGAAGGCTGTGTGGGGACCTCATATTATGTGGAGGGCTGTGTGAGGGGACTCAAACTGTATAGAGTTCTGTGTAGGGTCTCACACTGTGTGGAAGTCATTATAATGTGCAGATCAGCATGTGAGGCCATTATATTGTGTCGAGAGCTGTGTGGGGACCATAATAATGTGTTGAGAAACTTCGGGGGCCATCATACTGTGTGGGAGGTCACTGGAGGCCTAATGATATGAGCGAGAGATCTGTGGGGACATCACTGTGTTGGAGAGCACCATAGGAGCATAGTGCTGTGTTGGGAGCACTGAAGGACATAATACTTTGGGGGGTACAGTAAAGGTTATCATAATGTACATGTAGTGAGTACTGTGGAAGAATTCACTGAGGAGATGCTGTGTTTTGAGGGGGCATTTTTATTGGCAGCATTCTTTATGAGGGCCATGAAAGGGGTATTGTAGTGGGTGAGAGCACTAAGGGGCAAAATTACATTGTAAGTCATTTTGTCTTCAAAAGTTGAGCTTTCAGTATAAACACTGCAATGTGCAACTTTTCACCTCTTTTCACTTTTCAACAGTGGCAAGAAAATGGGCAGACCCAGAAGGGTATTCCGTTTTTGTTTTTTTACAAATCCGTCATATGGTTCTGGATATATGGGCTTTTTTATTTAGTGCTATTTTGTATGATTTTCATGAGGGGGTATGGCTACAAAAGAAAACTGTCAGGTCAAAAATCCGTATGAAACTGCTATCATTTTCTAATTCCTTTCTCTAATCACTCTCTATTGATGTATTTGTCAATCACAGTGATCTACTTAGTTCTCTGCTATCCACCCCCAATAGGATGAATATGCATGTCACATATTCACATTACTGCACAGGAGATCAGTGGGGGGGGGAACTGTATTCTCCTCTCCGCTGTCTGTATCTGCAACCAGGAAAGAGGTCAACTACAAAACAGAAACTGTAACAGCAGGATGTTTGCTCAGAAAAACAAATAGAGTCTAGATACAAGGCAGACCGGCAATCCCTCTCTCCCTGTGTCCTCAAAAGAATAGATCTTCTAAAAGTGAAACCACAGAGCTCGGAAAGCAGTGAGAGGAGCGAAGAGGGAGGAGAGAGCTGCTGAGATGGAATGCATAATTACATGACTGTTTAACACAGCCAGGACTAATCGTCTCTGCTTATAATGGACAGGATTAATGCAGCAGCTCTCTGCAGGATCTAACAATGCTGATTATATGGAAACTACAAAGGGTGGAATAATGATTTTACATGTTTTTAAAAAGGCCCTATTCAAGGGTAATATTAGTATCATACTGAAAAATGACCTGACAGAGTCCCTTTAAGGATTCTCTGGGGGTGTGTCTTAATGCTTCTCTACAGTATTATCCTATTAGCCACGCCCGGTTATCTGGACCAAATGAAAAATTCACAGGTGGCTCTGAGCAGTAAAAAACAACAAACCAAGTGATACTGAATCACCTGAATCCATCACAGACTGCTCTGTAAGGAAGATGAGATGCGATCATTCCACCGGCAGCAGGACCGCTTCTGCCAATGATTGGCTGCAGCCAGGGGCATAACTACAACAGGTGCAGGGGTTGCAATCACACCTGGGCCCTGGCAGTCAAGGAGCCCCAAAAGTCCCTTTGGCATATAGAAAAAGACTATTGCTATTAAAGATTCGCAATAAATAGGGGTCCCGTTGGAGTTTTCACCTCGGGCCCATGACCTTCAAGTTATGCCATTGGTTGCAGAGGACTTCAGCAGTGATTCATCCAATGGTTCTTGAAGAAAGGCTAGGGTCACATTAACGTTTTCAGTGCTGCCTGGGGGGTAGCGCTGAAAACATAGGTTGCGGCAGCATAAACGCGGTGCTACCTCCATGGTAGCGCCACGTTTACGCTGCCCATACTCACCTATGGAGACCACGCTCCTAATGTGATGTCAACGCCGACATCAGATGGCAATCTGTGGTCTTTGCTCACGTTTGGAAATACCGCGAGATTACCATCTAATGCCAGCGTTGACTTCGTGTTAGGGGCAGGGCCTCCATAGGTGAGTATGGGCAACATGGTGGTAGCACCACGCTTATGTTGCAAAACTAAGTTTTTAGTGGGAAGTGCACCAAGAACAAGTGTGACCTTTGCCAAAGAGAGGTGAAAGTAAAATCATAAGAACAAAAATTGGACTTATCAGGATGTAGTTTGACATCTCTCCACTACCAAAGACAAAAAGTTGACCCATCAAGACATAGTGTAACATCCTGCCATTGTTAACGTCTACATTGATAAGTCTGCAAATACTCGTCTCGTGCTACCCCCCACATTGACACAATGAAGGATGTAAAAGGGAGCCCAGAGGGAACCCAAATATTTCAGATGTTGACCCAGCTATTATAATTAATAATAGGTTTTGTATGACTAAAAGATTTATTGCCTTGTTGGACCAGCTTAGCAGGTATGATGGCGCCCGATGGAGAAACCCCATGGCAATGAGTTTTTCAAGGTATTCCAAATCAATGAACCTGAGTCATCATTTGTATTTCTTCAAGTCACTAGCCTTCTTTTGTTTTCTTGTTTGTTGACTATTTTTTGCTAAATTCTTTAAAATACACACGTGGTTTATGACATTTGTGCAAAGTCAAAAATAGACTTTATTTTTGTCTTTGAATTTTTTTGCCACTTTTTAACCCAAAAATCCACACATTATAACACAACAGTGCAAAATTGCATCAAAATTTCGATAGTACATAAAATCATTCCAAGCAATGGGATCTGGAGTAAATCTGTACAAAGATCTTGAAAAGTCGCAAAGACTGAATTAGAAAAAAAATCTGGAACTTGTAGACTGCACCAAAAATGGCAAACATAAAAAAACCAACACATAAATCAGTTATAAAACAGGTGCCAATGGAAAGATGGAAAGGCGCCAAACACACAAAGGTTGATAAAAATAATAGGCCCAAAGGCAATAATTTAATGAATTGGGTACTATGTATTTTTTAAGAGGAATTAACTTCAGGAAAGGTCCCTCTTTTGGAGTTTTTGAAAAAAAATTTTTTCCCTGAAGCGTTATTTTGCAACTTTTTGATTGGATTGTGCCTACTTTGGCACGCCTCGATATAGCTACTGGGCGGTCGTACACATGGCCACATCTACATGCTAAGTGGTCTTCAATTTTCATTGTTCACTACCTGTAATCAATTTTTTACAGTGGGTACAGAAAGTATTCAGACCCCTTTACATTTTTCACTCTTTGTTTCATTGCAGCCATTTAGTAAATTCAAAAAAGTTAATATTTTTTTCATTAATGTACACTCTGCTCCCCATCAAGGATTATGGAGGTTACTGTGCTCTTAGAAACCTTAAGTACTGCAGAAATTGTTTTGTAACCTTGGCCAGATCTGTGCCTTGCCACAATTCTGTCTCTGAGCTCCTTGGGCAGTTCCTTTGACCTCATGATTCTCATTTGGTCTGACATGCACTGTGAACTGTGAGGTCTTATATAGACAGGTGTGTGCCTTTCCAAACCAAGTTCTATCAGTTTAATCAAACACAGCTGGACTACAATGAAGGAGTAGAACCATCTCAAGGAGGATCACAAGGAAATGGACAGCATGTGACTTAAAGATGAGTGTCTGAGCAAATGGGCTGAATACTTATGACCATGTGATATTTCAGTTTTTTAATACATTTGCACAAATCTCTACATTTCTGGGGGGAGGTTTCAGTCAAGATGGGGTGCAGAGTGTACATTAATGATAACAAAATAAAACTTTATTGAATTTACCAAATGGCTGCAATGAAACAAAGAGTGAAAAATTTAAAGGGGTCTGAATACTTTCCGTACCCAAAGTAGATTCTAATAGCATGACTTAGCATTGAGTACAGATGACCTTTTGTCACTTTGTGGAATGGTTTTAGTGTTCACCAGTACCCATAGGATGAGTGCCACAGTCTTTTCTTGCTTACAATATGGGATCACGCCCTCTGTAGCACACCTTCCCCCACTAGCAATAGGTTGCTGATGTCTCCATTGTCTCTGTTATCAGGTCTTCTACTCATCTATTTAAAGAGAGATGTTAAATGCAGAGAGAGGCTGAGACTTATAATACAGGAATGAAGTCAGGTTAGGACCCAGTGCAGGGGACATGCCTCGATGTGGCTACTGGGCGGTTGTACACATGGCCATATGTACTAGCTAAAGGATCTCCAAATTTCATTATTCACTAGCTGTAATTCATTTCTAGATTCTAATAGGATGACTTAGCATTGAGTACAGCTGAGGATTTGTTACTTTGGAATGCATTCCTATAGGATCCAATTCAAAGAAGTGATATGTTCTTATTATTACCACCAGACCTTTTCCAAAAAATACCTCAAAAACCCTTTGTATGAACAGCAAGGGAAGTTTTTTCCTGAGTTTTTTTTCTTTTTAAACAAAAACAGGATTGAAACTTTAATTTTTAAGGAGGATTTTGGAGAGATTCTAAATTGTTTCCACTCAAACAAAATGTTCAACATCTCAGTGTGCGCAGACCTCCATGTGGATCTCCTATAGAAATGGAAAGGAAGATATACAGGTGCATCTCCGTGAATTAGAATCTCATCAAAAAGTTACTTTATTTCAGTCATTCAATACATAAAGTGAAACACATATATTATATAGAGTCATTACACACAGAGGGATCTATTTCATGTGTTTGTTTCTGTTAATGTTGATGATTATGACTTATAGTCAATGACAACCCAAAGGTCATTATCTCAGAAAATTAAAGTAGGGAGGATGAAGGGTTAAAAATGGCACTACCATATTCAATATTAGTCAATGTTTTTCAAGCCTCCCTGAAACTCCCTGAAACATGGCAATATGATATTGATTTGTCCTGAGGAAGGAGTCAGGGGGACCTGAAATGAGTTGACTAATAAATCAATATTATATTCACCCTTTGATGTCTTGTGGAATACATCAGCATGCTTTTTAACCCTTCATCCTCCCTCCTCTACATGCACCACGCTGGAGACTGCAGCAGCCGTGATCTGCTTTTATAGTGGTTGTGACTCTCACAACCACACAAGGTGAAGCCTCTGATACCTATTTAGGTCATATTTTATCTCTCAGACCCTTCATCCTCCCTACTTTAATTTTCTGAGACTTTGGGTTGTCATTGGGTGTAAGCCATAATCATCAACATTAACAGAAATAAACACTTGAAATAGATCACTGTTTAACTTTTTGATGACATTATAATTCACTGAGGTACAACTGTGTCTACTGATTCTATAAGATACTTTTTGAGGAGGGTTTCGGAGCCGATCCACTCTGAAAACCTCTTCAGAAACTTCTGTGTGAACACTGCCTATAAAATCTGAAATGGTGCTCCTTCAGTTTCAGTTATGGAAAAGGTGTGGTAATGTGATCTGTCTTCTTCCTAGAATGGAATAGGCTTTCACTGGAAGTCATTGATATGTGAGTGCTACCAGCGATAGGACAACTGAAGTATTCCCCGTATTGTAGAGGTGGGATTTGTAGGATGAGATCTGATAACAGGAATGGTTCAGCTCTTTAATGAATGCTGGTTAAGTGGCTGCTGACTTGTGGTCTGCGGACAGTAATGCTTGCAGACAGACGGCTAAGGGTTGCGTGACAGCACATTGTAGATAACTAGATGAAGGTCTCCGCGCTCGGCTTCCTTTAGAGAGGAAACAAGCGGATAAAGTTTCAGCCTTGTCTGTATTGTCATTGAACTGACGTACCCGATGACAATTCTCAGTTTCCAAAATATTTCACGTGTCACATTGTAATTATCCATTGTCAT
Source organism: Allobates femoralis (assembly GCA_033576535.1). NCBI lineage: Eukaryota > Metazoa > Chordata > Amphibia > Anura > Aromobatidae > Allobates > Allobates femoralis. The sequence continues at coordinate 39,217,032 of JARQOC010000004.1, read as the reverse complement.
CGTGTTATGTAACTCGTCACGGTACCAGCAAGAGGAGCGCAGGGAAAATGTAGGAAAGCCGCTAGAATTGTTCTCAGGCTGGAGGCACACTGGCACAAGACTCATGCGGGAGTAATGCGAGAAAAAAATCGCATTGCACTCGGACCTGTGTCTTTAAATGATGCAGGTCACATCAATGTGATTTTCTTGCATTACACTCGCAATGCGATGGAAATGCAACTGCAAACGCAGTGTGCTGCGATTGTACCCGATTTCCACGCGCTAGTGGCCATTAAAAGTATATGGCTGTGAGTCAAGCTGGCAAAATCAAAGCTGGCGAGTTTGAATTTAGCGCTTTCTGGGTACAGTAATCAATAATCCTCCAGCACTGTCACAGCAGCGCTGAAACATTATTGCTTAAAAAACTCAGTTAGAAATCTAAATAATAAAGTACTGTGTGTTATTAATCATTTTAACTCCCTCTGCAGGCTCTGCGCTACATGTCGGCATAGAGCCTGCAGATGCGGCTAATAAAAGCCGGTGTTAGAAGGGTTAAAATGCAGTTATATGCTGCCATCATGTGTACACAGAGTGCCTACCCTCTGTGTAGACATAATGACAACACACCCTGACAGTGCATTGTTAATACCTTTATTTTACTGATCCCAGCAATTGTTGGGTGATTTTACATTACTGCGAAGCGGCTCTTCTCCTGCACTGAGCTGTCCGTGGTCCTGAAGCTCTGGCATGACATTAATGTAATAGAACACTGGAGCTTCAGCACCAGGAACAGCGGCTGCCATGGTGCGCTTTTTGCGTACACAATTGGCGTAGTGTACCATCAGCACAGCTCATAAGATTGTGAGCTGTCCATGTTACATACGCCAATTGCGTACGCAAAAAGTGTACCATGGCAGCCGCTGTTCCTGGTGCTGAAGCTCCAGTGTTCTATTACAGTAATATCACGCTAGAGCTTCAGGACCACGGACAGCTCAGTGCAAGAGCAGAGCGGCTTGTCAGTAATGTAAAATGAACCGACAATTGCTGGGATCAGTAAAATAAAGGTATTAACCCCTGCACTGCCAGGGTGTGTTGTTACTGTGTCTACACAGATGGTACGCTCTCTGTGTACACATGATGGCAGCATATAACTGCATTTTAACCCTTCTAACACCGGCTTTTATTAGCCGCATCTGCAGGCTCTATGCCGACATGTAGCGCAGAGCCTGCAAGTGATAACTTACCGTATATACTCGTGTATAAGCCAACCCGTGTATAAGCCGACCCCCCTACTTTTGCCCCCAAAAGCTGGGAAAATTATTGACTCCGAGTATAAGCCTAGGGGAAAAAATGAAGCAGACTCATCACGGTATACAGCCCCTCTCATCATGATAAATGGACCCCCGTTACTGGTATATAATCCCCCATCACTAGTATATAGGACCTCCATCACTGGTATACAGTTCCCCCCCATTAGAGGTTACAGCCCCCATCAGTGGAATACAGCCCCACATTAGTGGTATATACAGGCCCCCCTCAGTGGTATATACAGGTTCCCCATCAGTGATATATACAGGCCCCCCATCAGAGGTTACAGCCCCCATCAGTAGTATATACAGCCCCCCATCAGTGGTATATACAGCCCCACATCAGTGGTTACAGCGCCTATCAGTGGTATACAGGCCCCCTCAGAAGTGGTATACAGGCCCCCTCAGAAGTGGTATACATGCCTCCTCAGAAGTGATATACATATAACAAATATTTTTCAAATTGGGAGCCCTGGATCTCATCACAATCTTTAAATCATCTCACTAGGTCCATTGATGTTAACCTCACAACCTAACATCTCCACTTCATCAATTTATAGATGTCTCTCGGAAATTGCATCTGATTTTCTCCCTTTAAGTTGAATGCAGATCTAACATAACAATCCAATTTTGTGTTCAGGTTCGAATAAATCTAGCCGAACCACAGTTAATATCTTAACTGCCGTTAAATAAGAATAGCTTATATTGGTTATTTGTTTTCTTTTTTTTTGTATTTTGCTTTTGTATCGATATACTCATATACTTATATTACCCAACTGTATGACTACCCCAATGTTCCTGTATTCCTGTGTGCCTGTATGTCTGTAATATGTAATTTATCTCCTGCATACTACCCTATATATTTCCCACCCTACCCTTTTCCTAAAGAAATTTCAATAAAAATATTGAAAATAAAAAAAAAAAAAAAAAAAAAAAAAAAAAAAGAAGTGATATACAGGCCCCCTCAGCAGTGGTATACAGGTGCCCCCCCCCGCAGTGGTATACAGGCGCCCCCCCCTCCGCAGTGGTATACAGGTGCCCCCCTCCTCCGCAGTGGTATACAGGCGCCCCCCATCAGTGGTATACAGGGCAACCCCTTGCTGCCGCACACCTGTACAGTAATTCATAATTATACTTATTCCTGTCGATGTCACCGCTCTGACACCGTGCTCCTTCTTGCTGCTTGTGACCGGCGGGCGCAGGCAATGACGTCATTGCCTGTGCACCGAAGGAGGAAGCATGAAGATCCGGAGGAGCGCGGTGTCAGAGCAGCGACAGCGACAGGGAAATGTATAATGATGTATTACTTTACAGGTGTGCGGCAGCAAGGGGGGGCCCAGTATACCACTGGGGGGGCGGGCGGCCTGTATACCGATGGGGGGGGGCAGGCGGCCGGCCTATGACTCGAGTATAAGCCGAGGGGACATTTTTCAGCACAATTTTTGTGCTGAAAAACTCGGCTTATACTCGAGTATATACGGTATATGGTACCGATATATGACACATGTGTAAGCTGATAGCTGAGTACAGTTCTCAAGATTGTCTGCAGTCCTTAGAGAATGAATGGAGTGGTGGTGGTATGCATGGCCAATGCATTATTCTAAAGGGACATTTCATGTCCCTATTCTTGGCATTGGTGGTTTCCAAAGAGTTTGAACCCAATCAAGCAGCAAGTTATTGCCAGTCCTCTGTGTGAGGAGCGGTCCATGGACTAATGACTATCAGATTTTTTCAGCACGGATCGCTAGTTATGTTGATTTTATTTTTCACAAATTAAAGGGAATCTGTCAGCTCAAAAATCAATATGTAACTTTATCATTTTTTAATTCCTTGGCTGAAGCTCTCTTTATTCATATATTTATATAATTTATATTTCCCTCCTATCCTCTGTAAACTGTAAATGAGACTCATTCCATTTTTCACTCACATTGAATGATGCTCTTAGTTTTCTGCTGTTCACTCCTCATAGGATGAATATTCATGTCACATATTCACATCACTGCACAGGATGTCAGTAGGGGTCTGTATCTTACTCTTTGCTCTCTGTGTTTGCAGCCAAGCAAGATGTCAAATACAAAACAGAATCTATCAAAGTACAACTGGGATACCTGCATAGAGAAACAAATGAAGTATATACCTTATCTAGATTAGGTAAGTCAGTAAGGCAAATGTGTGCTTACAATCTCTCCCTCCAAAGCTCCTAATTGAAACTGAAATCTGACAAGCAGAGAGAGCAAAGGGAGGAGAGAGGAGAGAGCTGATGAGAAAGAGTGAATATTTAAATGAACAGTTTAACACAGTCGAAAAAATCATCTGTGTATATAATGGACAGGACTATTGCACCAGCTCCCTGCAGGGTGTGAAAATACTTATATCTAGGAAACCACGAATGGTACAATAATGATTTTACATGTTTTAGAAAGGTTTTCCCAGGCCCTATGCAAGGATAATATTAGTATCATACTGAAAAATGACATGACAGTGTCCCCTTAAAAGGGGAAAAGGCATGAACCAGAGTGTCACTTCCAGCCTGATTCCATAGACCATAATGCAATCTGGTCTACATTACCATTCAATGTCCTGCATCTGGGGGGGCTGGTGCATATTTGCTTCTCTCTGCAGGGGGGGTTTCCCCGAATACATATCCTGCAGACAAGGCTGGAGGCTGAGCTTCCAGAACAGTAAGCCACATGTTAAATTTAGTCAGTTGGTGCTGTGAATTGGAAATGAGAGAATCTGTTACTACGCCAACAGCAGCAGCGTAAAATCTACTATATAATCACCAATAATGGTTGTCACAGACTTCCGACGTTATGTCGATATCCCACAATGCACCACCGAGAGAAAGTGACACCGGCGCCGCCACAACCGTCTGGAGCGACGGTAGCCGCCGGTCACCTCCCGCACCTCGGAGCACTCTGCCGAAGCAGCCAGGAGATGAGCGCTCATCTCCCAGCTGCACGGAGCGGAAGTGCCTTGATCGCCATATTGGAACACCCAAGTTGCGGGTATTCCTATATGGTGGCCAGGATTCTAATCCCCCGCCAAAGCCGGGGTCAAGCGCCGAGAGCACTGATTGGTCCCCGCCATAGGCAGCAACCAATCAGCGCTCTTGGTGTGTGATTTGAATCCCGCTCCGCTCAGCCAATGAGGGGAGCGGGACTCACATGTCCCGCCAAGGCGAGAGGCGCTTCACTGATTGGCTGGAGCTGACCACGCGCTGACCCAGCCATAGGCGGTGACCAATCAGCGCTCTTGGCGCGTGATTTGAATGCTGCTCCGCTAATGAGCGGAGCGTGATTCAAATCTTCTGCCAAGGCGCGAGGCGCCTCACTGATTGGTCAGCGCTGACTGTGTGCCGACTAATCAGCGAGGCTCGATTAAGTCACGAGCCGAGAGCGCTGTTTGGTCATCCCCATCGGCTGCGACCAATCAGCGCCCTTGCCACGTGATTTAAATCGCGCTTAGCGCCTTGGCGCGTGATTTGAATCCTGCTCCGCTCAGCCAATCAGCGGACCGGGATTCATATCTCCCGCCAAGGCGTGAAGCGCTTAATGAGGGAGGCGGTGCGGTATTGGTGGGAGATTTAAATCTGCCCGCCAATACCGCTCAGCAGATTGGTCGCGCGCTACCCTGCTCTCGACCAATCAGCTGTGGGCAGGTTTAATTCTCCCACCAATACCGTGCTGCTCAGTGGTTAGCACTGTATGGTGGCTCAGTGGTTAGAACTGTATATCATAGCTCAGTGTAAGGCAGGCTTCACACCATGTGTTTGGGTATCTGGGTCTAATCTTTTTAAATGGATAGGCAGGAATCCTGTTTTGCCTCCCATGTATCCCTATGGTGCCGAATTGGTCATAAATGACCATCCGTCTATGTGAATTCGGTGCTGGATTCGTTTGAGTCTTCTTTTTTTCCGGGACTAGAATTGGAGGCTGCATCGTTTTTGGGCGCACCGGACAAAAACAAACAGAAATTAATCTGGTGAGGTCTGGATCACATATAATGGTTTTCCACGGAGCGAGATCCAGGAAAAAAGTATTGTTTCCCGAATTGGGTTTCAGTTACTGAGCATGCTCAGAACAAATGCAATTGTCCTCCCATCTCTGGATCTCTCTCTCTCTCTTTCGTCTCCAGAACTGACATTACTACTATTTGCTATGGCAGTCCCGATTACCATGCACAAAACGGATCCTGCAAAAAAAAACCAGAATCTTGGAGCATAATTGACATCTGTTTTAACGAATCCGTTCCTGTTCTTGTCATCCTTCAAAAAATAGGATCCACACAGACAGGCACAAATCGTGGTGTGAAGGGGGGGGCTAAGGAAAGTAGGAATATGAAAGCTAAAACTATTACAGACTTTGAGGCAGTGTGCAAAAGTTGCTGACATTTGGCCAATAGGATGTATATACGTCAATGCCAAAAGATAAGTTCACCAATGATGATGTTACAATGAAATGCCTATATAAGATTGAGATGATGATGAAATAAACAATGGGCATTGAGACAAGGAGAGCTTCTTCTGATATGTCTGTCTCAGGGGGCTACTCTGATACGTACAAGATCTCAATGACTTAATTAGGAGCACACACACAAAAGTCTTTTACGATCCATGCTGAATGGCGACGACGGTATCGTTCCTTTTCACTTTTATACTTTGTGTTTTAGTTTCCCGCTATTTTCAAGAGCTTTCAGTCTGTGAATGGAAACCTTCACCAGTACAGCAAGAGGATTAAAATGAAAACTGTAGAGTCCCATGAAAAAAAAGTATCAACGGTGGTGTCGATAATGGTTTGCAGCCTACATGTTGTGACACCATAGGGCACTTCATTTTAAAATCTATTTTCACCTTATGATAAATTGTAATATTGTTTTTCCCTGGACGATCAAAATAAATAAGCATGAAAATATTTCTGGGCGAGTGGAAGTTATAAATGTGTCACCCGTCCATTGTGGTACAGGTAATTCACACGTACAAAAAAAAGCTTAATGGGAATTATTCACTATGGAAACTGAGTTGGTTTTGCGTCATTTGGTGTAGTATGTGGAAAAGTATCTTCATCCTTTACCTTCTCCCATCATTCACTTTCCTATATGCTGAATTTGATCATTTATGTTAAAGTTTAACAATTACTCTGTCTAGGACTGATCAATAGATCGACATTAGCCTGACGTTTTGATCCTTCCCGAGTCTTTGTCATAAGGTCACTGGGTCCAGTAATAGGAAAGAGAACCTAAGTCATGCGTTCCTGCCTGGTGTGAGAAATGGTACCATGCAGTTAGTCTTGCTGGAACATATGCAACCATCAATATGGCATAATATATAGAAAGATTGCAGCTCACCCTCAAAAGGAACCCCAGCACTCCGGATCAGGGAGTCATACTTTTCAGACGTAATAGACAAGTCCCTCCTTGTCCCTCCTGTGGCTTCCAATTCACTAACCTTTTATTTATAAAGCCGTCTACAATCTGTCTTCCCCATATATCTCTGAACTAATCTCCCAATATCATCCAACTTCCAACTCGACAAGGCAAAATCATATCCCGATATCATCTATCATCCAACCAGGCAAGGCGAAAATTCCAGCTCTACGGAGTGCAGAAACATCTATTGAATAGAAAATCCAAGGGTTAAAATTTAGACATTATTATTTATTTATAGAGCACTATTGATTCCATAGTGTTGTACATGAGAAAGGGATACATAAAAACAAGTTAACGCTAGAAGTCCCAGAGACGGGTCATTTGACCTTTTTACCATTGAAAACCAAGGATCCTTTAAATTCCCGGGACTGCTAGTGTTAAAAATACAGTGAATAAACTAACAGTGACAGACCAATACAGAGGGGAGAGAGGACTCTGCCCTTGTGGGCTTACATTCTCTGAGGTAACAGGGAGAGAGACAGTAGGTCGGGTCAGCTCCGGTGGTAGTGGAGTGACAGTTCTAGTGACATTGGAGCACTAGCTCCGATGGTGGTGGAGCTCCGGCTCCGGTGGTGGTGGAGCGCCAGGTCTGATGGTGGTGAAGTGCCATCTCCGGTGGTGGTGGAGCACTGGCTCTGGTGGTTGTGGAGTGCCTGCTCCAGTGGTGGTGAAGCGCCACCTCCAGTGGCGGCAGAGTCATTCCAGGCTGCGGGCTGTTCTGAAGAGATGGGTTTTCAGGTTCCACTTGAAAGTTCTGAGTGTAGTAGATAGTCGGTCATGTTGGTGTGCAGAATTCCATAGGATGGGGGATACTCATGCCAAGTCTTGCAGGCTGTTGGATAAGGAACATTCAAGTGTGGAGGAGAGGAGGAGGTCTTGGGAGTATCGAAGTTTACAAGTTGGATGATATCGGGAGATTAGTTCAGATATATAGGTGGGGGGACAGATTGTAGACGGCTTTATGAATAAAAGGTTAGTGAATTGAAAGCCAAAGTAGGGATTTGCAGGGGAAGAAGTGGAGAAATAGTGAGGAGAGAGGTGGATTAATCGACATCAAATGTCTTGTACAAAACTCCATAGAAATCAATGTAGATGTATGCGTTTCAGGTGAGAGCCATCCTTAGTCATGGAGTAAAGGATGGTTTTCATCTGAAACACAGATCTACATTGTTTTTATGGATTTTTGTTCATGACATATGATGTCTTGGATTTTCTATTACATTAATGTTACTGCACACCATAGAGCTGGCAATTTTGCCTTGTCTGTTATCATTATGGGGTGCACAATCTGTGCTTTTACATGGAGGATATTATGTGCTTTTACATGGAGGATATTATGTGCTTTTACATGGAGGATATTATGTGCTTTTACATGGAGGATATTATATGCCTATCTGCCAACTTTGCATTGAGCTCAAAATTGCACTAGACCATAGACTTATGGAGCAGCAAGTATGGTCAGGGAGGGTACATGTCTTCCATGGCCCACTGGGTGTCACGAGTTGACTGCTGCAGTCTGTATATAAAGTTCTCTGGAGTCTATAGAGTTAAATTCCTTGACATTTAGTGTTGCTTTGCTGATGCTGCTGTAGATGTGTGCGGCTGCAGGTGGGGAGTTGTAGGTTTTCAGGTAACCATGCCCCAGGCCTTTATATAGCCTCTTCTCTAACCAGGACCAGGAGGTGTGGATGATAGAGTTCACTCTGTTTCTGACCAGCTTGGTAGTTGGACAATTGTGTTTGCTGTTAAAGCTTCACTACTGTTATCCTACTATTCTCTTTGTGTCTCGGGTTTGTGGGTTGAGGTGAGGGGAAGTCAGCCCAGGGCCATGTGAGGAGCAGAGAGAGTGTGGTGGTTTGATCCTCCTCACCATCAGAGGTTTCTTTGGAAGCAGGGGCAGCAAGGAACCCCAGTTTGCAGGGCCAGGCTAGCTAGAATAAATAGATAAAAAGGGGCTTCTCTGGAAAAATGACTTATCTCTTGGATAGGTCATTGATACTGGATCAGTGTGGGTTTGACACTCATCACCCCAGCCAATCAGCAGTAATAGCCTCTAGCAGTGTCTGAATGTAAACATTTATGGAGCTACACTGCACAGCTATCTCCAATAATTTTCCATTATTATAAAAGGGATTTTCCGGGCCAGGGTTAACTTTCTTCAGGCTTTATATCATGTCAAATATTAACAGTGTTCAGTAAATTCACTTAAGATTCAACACTTGTTGCAGGTTTGATCAGTCATCATGGGATCATATGTGATTTGAATACTTGTGGTTACGTGCTGACAAACTCCTTTCCCTGTTTTTGTTAATGCTTTAACATTAGCATTCATAGAATCATAGAATGGTTGAAATGGAAGGGACCTCCTGAGTCATCTAGTCCAACCCTCTGCTTAATGTAGGATTCACTAAATCATCCCAGACAGATGTCTGTCCAGCCTCTGTGTGTAGACTTCCATTAAAGGAGAACTCACCACCTCATGGCCGCCTGTTCCACTCGTAGATCACCCTGAATGTCAAAAAGTTTTTTCTAATATATAATCGGTGTCTCCTCCCATTCAGTTTCATCCCATTCCTTCTGCAAATGAGAATAAAGTTGATCCCCTACAGTGTGACAGCCTTTGAGATATTTGTAGACAGCTATTAAGTCTCCTCTAAGTCTTCTTTTTGGCAAGCTAAACATTCCCAAATCCTGTAACTGTTCCACATAAGACATGGTTTACAGACCTGTCACCATTCTGGTCGCTCCTCTCTGAACTTGCTCCAGTTTGTTGATGTCTTTTTTTATAATGTGGTGCCAGGAACTGGACACAGTATCCAGATGAGGTCTGATCAAAGAGGAGTAGAGGAGCAAAATGACTTCACGTGATCTAGACTGTATGCTTCCTAATACATCCCAGAATTAGGTTTACCCTGTTTTGCTGCTGCATCACACTGTTGACTCTTGTTTAGTCTATGATCTATAACTATACCCAAGTCTTTTTCGCTCATGCTGCTGCTAGCCCTATTCCTTCCACTCTGTATATGCTCTCTTTATTTTGCTTCCCCAGATGTAGGACTTTGCATCTCTCCCTGTTATAAACCATTCTGTTAGTTGCTGCCCACTGTTCCAGTTTGTTTAGATCTTTATGAATCCTCTCTCTTCTCTAATATTAGCGATCCCTCCTAGCTTTGTGTCATCAGTAAATTTAATCAATGTATCCTCAGTTCTTTCATCTACTCAGTGTTTCCCAAACTCCAGTCCTCACAGACCCCAACAGGTCATGTTTTCAGGATTTCCTTAGTATTGCAGAGGTGATATTGTCTTGATAACAATTCCATTACCTGTGCAATACTAAGGAAATCCTGAAAACATGACCTGTTGGGGTCCGTGAGGACTGGAGTTTGGGAAACACTGATCATTGATAAAGATGTTGAACAGAGCCCATGACCCATGGCACATGACCACAAGTAAGTAAATGGGATGTGAGTGATCATGTGATGACCCATGAAACTGGTAAACTGGTAAGCAGAGCTGAATCTTAATGGTTCCTTCACATCTATACGATGAGTACAATCTAATTGAAAATTGGATTGCACTTGCACCAATGTTATTCAATGTGTCAGTGCTTATGTATGATTTTGTCTTGAAAAAAAAATCTCAGTGTCATCTGAACCGCAGGTGTAGTTGGCTTCCCCAGCGTACTGCCCGGACCCTTCCTCAAAAAAATCTTAGCATGCTGAGTTTGGTCATGTGAAACGTCTGAGACTCACCAATTCAAGTCAATGGGTTGGAGAAAAAGGTCAGATGGACCATCGGTACGTCATCTGATTTTTATGAATACATTATCATTCTGTAGAAGAGACTACTGTAAAGGAATGTTGATTAATAGCTTCTGAGAAAAAGAACGTATTGCATATGCATATCATGTGGGTGCTAGATGAGAAAATCTTGCATACCACTTACATGACATGTGGATACCAAACGGGTTTCAATTTTCCAACTTTTTTGCATGAAAATCGAACCGATATATGAGAACCCTAAGGGTACCTTTACACGCCGCTACTGGCGGGTGGATACAACCAGCTACTTCACGTGCACGAGCACGCACAAACGGTTACAAACGGTAAACGCACCACCTTTACACGCCGCCACAAGGTGCACTATAGTATGTTACATATATCTCTAGATACACCGCCGGGTGTCTCAAGTCACCTTCTGTAGCTCAGCCTACCTCACTTACACACCGCTACAACAAGGTACTTTGGGCGGACCTGGTGCAGCAGGGACAACACATAGGCGTGCCACAATTGTGGATTACGAGACGTCCGTACGCTGATAGGACAAAGCAAGAACATCATGATTGGCCCGGAATCGCAGGAGGCTGTTTAATACATGACGCTCGAGCAATTGTGTAGTGTGACTGGTCAGCTCCTTAAATATGCCGCCCTGTGCAGCGACAACCAATCGCAACGCAGGAGCTTCCTCCAATGATCACTGATGGGGCACGGTAACCCGGAGCCTGTGTCACGCCAGAGCTACATACCAGTTACATAGCATGGTGTAGAAACAACCATTCTGTTGCTTCTTTACACGCCGATACAGGTCGCTACAATCGCCTGTGTAGCCACCTGTTTCAGGGCAATGCTCGGAAACAGATGCCGCTACTGCCGGGTGGCTACTACCGTCTTCACACGCCGCTACTACAGGGTATATTGCCGATGCAAGCTACATTTGTAGCATGTAGCTGGTTGTATCCACCCGCCAGTAGCGGCGTGTAAAGGTACCCTAACACTGCGACTTTTAAAAATAATAATAATAATTATATTTATTCATTTATATAGCGCTATTAACTCCATAGCGCTTTACAAACCTCATTGAATTCAAGTGAGCTTTGGCAGATTTGCTCATTGTTAGTCAAGATACCCTGTCGATGATCCCTAGACTTGCTTGCCACTAGCTTCTCAATTCCGGTCATACTTTACTCAACATGACGACTAAAGTCTATGTTTTAGTGGGTGTCCCTGTGTGTTCTATCTATGGGTTGAGGATAGAAAAGTGATGAGGAAAATAAATGTTGTAATGTTAAAATTTGAATTTTATGGCAATATCCTGAGTGGCTGCCATTGTTCTAAAATCCCCTTAATGAAAATGCATTGGTTTTGTAAAGATGAAAGATGCGCCCTCAGCATCACGTCCTCTGGTGGACCCAAGGTTCCCCAGTCTGAGACTCCAAGGCTTTGTTTTTCTTTACAGTGGAGATAGCTCTACCTGCCTATATCGTTATCCACTTGGGAAGGAGCAGACAAGTCACCAACAATTAGTCAAGACCAGCAGTGAATGGCGACAAAAGAAAAAGTGAAAGACTTAAATTTTACTGATCTACTTAAAAAGGCACGTGGTGGGATGTTTGCAACCCTGAACTGGATGAAGTGGCTGTCATAGAAAAGGACACACTCTGGAAGGGAAGGTTCAGCCGGCTATGCAGTCATCATCAGAACGTCCACAAGATGGGTGAGAACATTCTGAATTTTTGACTTGCTAGAAGCTTGTAGGACAATTGTTGAGCCCACTGGGACGGGGTACTCGGTGCCGGACCGTGTCGGCTACTGGGGAAGTCACGGGTGGTCCTGGTCCGGACCGTGTCCCGGGCCCTGGCAAATAACAAGGGTGTATTTACAGGGGATAATGTCAGTCGTGATGCCCCCACAGTGTGTGGTCAGTGTTGGAGCCACCGCTGCCTCAGAACCTCCGGGGACGATGTGATGGCAGCTTAGATGGGATAGTTCTCCGTGGGCAGAACTGAGTTCCCCGGGGCAGTGTTGGTAAAGTCTATAATGTAGGGTGCAGGTTTTGTGCTGAGTGCAATTCACTTACTGCTTGGATGCTGACAGGTTGTGGCTCTCCAGGCGGGGATCTTCTGCAGACCTGTTGGAAGGAATCATGTGCAAGGAGAATCATGCAATGGAGTCGGAGTCAGGGTTCACGTGTTTACTCTGACTTCTCAGTTCAGTTACAGTTCTCAGTTACGCGGGCACACTTTCCCCTCCGGGTTCCTTTACTCCCTGCAGCCAGGCTGTTCCTCTCTGTGACCCCTCACTCTGTCTCTGTGTCCTTTCCAGGCTTCTGATTCTTTCTTCCCACTGTTTGATGTGTGTGTGTCTCCGGACAGTATGGCGGTGACTCGGGCCCCTGTGGGTTGTCCGGGTTGTCACTGAGCTCCCTGTCCTTTGGGGTAGGGACCCTAACGTGTAGCTGTGGTCCCCTGTCAGTTGTCTGGGGATGCCGGGTAAATCTGCGGTCCCCTCTAGAGCCGACACTCTACTCCAAGCCTAGCCTCCAGTAGTCCTCAGTGGTGATGAGGCTCTACAGACTCTCTCTACTGTGTCTTCGGGTTCCATAGGAGGGCTACTCCGCCTGCAGTCTGCTGTCTCAGCTGTGGTTCTAGGGCCCGGTATTACCGTCCCTCTCGTCCCTCACACTCCTGGGGTAGGGGCTCCGGTTAAGCTTTCTCTCTGCGGCTCACACTGGCTCTTCCAGATTCTGCGTCCCTTTCACCCCACTCGTCCAGGACGTGTGCTTCTCTCTGTGATGCTCAGCCTACCTCGGCCTACTGACTCCTTTCGCCTCGCCCTGCTCTATATCTACCTTCTGTCACCTGACTACGTGTTTGGCCACCCACTGTCTCTAAACCCACCACCCCTCGCCTGCCTAGAGTTCCCAGGCTCCGGGTTGGGTGCTGCCCTCTGCTGCTACGTGGGTGTGTGGGCTGTGAGGGTGTTGGTGTTCAAGATTCGTCTCCTTCCTGCCTGGCTGCAGTTCCCTTTGTGGCCTCCTGAACGCAGGGGCGCCACACAATCTTCCTGATTTATTGGCTACGTATATTTAATGGCACAGTAAGGGGTACTTCACACACAACGATATCGCTAGCGATATCGATGCAACGTCACAGGTTTTGTGACGTAACAGCGACCTTGCCAGCGACCTCACTATGTGTGACCCGTAGCAGCGATCAGGCCCCCGCTGTGAGATCGCTGATCGTTACAAATCGTTCTGGACCAATTTTTTGTCGTCGCGCTCCCGCTGGGCAGTGTGCATCGCTGTGTTTGACAGGGACAACGACCAACAATCTCAACACTACGCCCGAGAGTGACAGGGTCCCAGCGACCGCCGGATCGTTGCTGCGTCGCTGGTGAGATCTGACTGTTTGACATCTCACCAGCGATCCCAACAGCAGTACACCAGCGATCCCGGCCAGGTCGGATCGTGGACGTGATCGCTGGAAAGTTGCAGCATGTAAAAGGACCCTAAGAAACAAATGCTAATATGTGATTAGCTGATACTCAACCAATCACACACAGCCATGGTGGTGGTCCATGATGGATAAGTATCTGTCTGTATTTATCAACATCTAGTTCTGACCAAATCCACAACTCCATCTACAGAAATTGCAGCCCCAAACTTACATGGACCCTCCACCGTGCTTCACTGTTCCTGTCGACACTTATTATTGTACCACTATCCAGCCCTCCAACAAACAAAGTACCTTCTGTTATTGCAAAATATTTCACATTTTGACTGATCAGTCCAGAGCCCTTGCGGCCATTTTCTGCACCCCTGTTCCCATATTTTGTGCATAGTCTTGGCCTTGTTTCAATATTTTCGGTTTGGTTTTTGGCCAAAATTCCTTTATATGTACTACTTCTGGCCAGACGTCTCTGAACTGTAGTTGATTTTAACTGGGTCTCACTGGTTGATGCCAGTTCTGAGTTGATGGCACTGTTGACCATCTTCTGATTTCAAATAAAATTTAGCATGACGTGTCACTCATCTGCTGCACTAAGTTTCCTTGACCGACCCCTGTGTCTAACAGCAAAGTACAAACGCAAACCACATTATTACCACTTAGGAGAATTTAGGTGGGAAGTTTGTGTAGATTAAGGAAAGAGTGGAGGCTGCTAGTAAACCTAGAAGTCAAAGACATCTGATTTTGACATTTTCGTCAATAAACCAGCGGTAATGGTGGTATATATTAAAACTGCTCACCTTTATGGAGTCTTGGGAAACAGTTTATAATAAAGGATCTCCTTTGGTGTTCAGCACGCTAAGCCGCAGGAATCAGGTCTCTAGGAAGAGGATCCTGTTTGCAGAATGTGCCAGAAAGGGGATTCTCTATCACTGTCACCACTACTGTACTTTTAATAAAACTACAATTGAAGAAACATCCCTGGCTCCATCTGGAAGCACCACTGACATCAAACTGGAATCCCCCTTCTGGCACACTCTTATTGGCGTATGAAAAACGTCAAGGAGGTGTCACGTAGGGTGGTTTAATGGTAAAGTGGATTAGGTAGCAGAATGGTAAGATTGACAAAAGGCAATCAGGGGGGCTAGTCTGACCCTTTGACTGGGGTTCCCTAACTCAGCCTTTTCCCAGAATTACCTCTGATGGTGAGGATGTCCAGGCCGCCACCCTTGCCCTTTACTACTGATCAGCCCTAGGCTAAGATCCATTTACCTCCACGCATAGACTGGGTAGCACAATAACTCCCAACAGAAAGAAAACACCAAGGTTTCAGCAAAAAGCACACACATCTTCTCAGCTCCAGGTCTTGCAGAGACTAAACTCTATCAACGACACCTGCTGGTGGAAGAGGGAACTACTTACAGACCAGGGGAGTGGTCACCTGACAAAACTCACTACTCCCCACCTGCAGGACCATCTACACATACACCGCAACACGGCAGCATCTACATATTAACTCTGAACATGCCAAAGGAAATTTAGTGTCATTACGTCTGAGCGCTTTTGACATGGACTGCAGATCGGCCAACACGTGTCAGGAGGGGAGAGAGAGCTGCAAATATTATTATTTGGAAAGGGCCAACGAAATCTGAGGCAACAAACGAAAACTGAATACATTTTTCAACGAAAACTGAAACCAACACCGATGTCAACAAAAGCCGAGGAATTACTATTTCCCACGCGTAGGTCATCATTAATATAAAGTCCACCTTAAGTATATGGATGACTTTAAATACTGTTCCATTTTGGAGATGCTGGAACTTGTCACTTTCTGATTATTAGCCTTGAAATTTCTTAAGACGATGTGAAAGAGTTAAAAAAAAGCAAAAATATGTGATTAGGGG
This sequence comes from Allobates femoralis, assembly GCA_033576535.1. NCBI lineage: Eukaryota > Metazoa > Chordata > Amphibia > Anura > Aromobatidae > Allobates > Allobates femoralis. Next base: position 39,201,190 of record JARQOC010000004.1, on the reverse strand, counting down.
AGAAACATAACCGTGGTCGGGAAGTGCTCCTATAATCCACTCTGTGGCTTATCTGAAAAGGAAGCTCATAAGTAGTGATGGAGGCCTGTGATCCTTACACTGCGCCCCACGGTGTCCATCACCCTTCAGATTACCAAGTCTTTCTTAATAGATTTCCTGCTTTATCCATTATTGTATATTATTTCCAAAGTAAAATACACAACGTCCCAGGCCAAATACAAATATACATAAAAAGGGGGAAACATGAAAGTGACCAAAAGACTTTCACCCCATTCATTACCCTTACAATATGCCAAAAGGAATGTTTTCAAAAAATGACTTTTTATGCCAGATTTTTTTAAATTCAGAATTATTCTTTTTTAATGTTCAGATCTTTATATTAAAAAAGAAAACTATGAATTCTTGCTATTTTCAGACTAGCTACTAATCATATCACGAGACTCACACATCCTGTTCCTATCAGAAGCCGCAAGAGGGTAATATACTGGACATGACTCAGTGATGTATTATCTGGGCATGCTCTAATATGGGCAAAGGTCATTGTACAGGAGGAGGAGGGGGAGGTGAGCTCTGATATCAGCTTTTGTGAATGGTGGATCCTGTGTTATCTACTGTATATAGAGGTGTTATCAGTCATTGTACAGGAGGAGGTGAGCTGTGATATCACCTATTGTGAATGGTGGATCTTGTGTTATCTACTGTATATAGAGGTGCTATCAGTCATTGTACAGGAGGAGGTGAGCTGTGATATCATCTATTGTGAATGGTGGATCCTGTGTTATCTACTGTATATAGAGGTGTTATCAGTCATTGTACAGGAGGAGGTGAGCTGTGATATCTCCTATTGTAAATGGTGGATCCTGTGTTATCTACTGTATATAGAGGTGTTATCAATCATTGTACCGGAGGAGGAGGTGAGCTGTGATATCATCTATTGTGAATGGTGGATCCTGTGTTATCTACTGTATATAGAGGTGTTATCAGCCATGGTACAGGAGGAGGTGAGCTGTGACATCACCTATTGTGAATGGTGGATCCAATGTTATCTACTGTATATAGAGGTGGTATCAGTCATTGTACAGGAGGAGGTGAGCTGTGATATCACCTATTGTGAATGGTTGATCCTGTGTTATCTACTGTATATAGAGGTGTTATCAGTCATTGTCCAGGAGGAGGTGAGCTGTGATATCACCTACTGTGAATGGTGGATCCTGTGTTATCTACTGTATATAGAGGTGTTATCAGTCATTGTACAGGAGGAGGTGAGCTGTGATATCACCTATTGTGAATGGTGGATCCTGTGTTATCTCCTGTATATTGAGGTGTTATCAGTCATTGTACAGGAGGAGGAGGTGAGCTGTGATATGACCTATTGTGAATGGTGGATCCTGTGTTATCTACTATATATGGAGGTGTTATCAGTCATTGTCCAGGAGGAGGTGAGCTGTTATATCACTTATTGTGAATGGTGGATCCTGTGTTATCTACTATATATAGAGATGTTATCACTCATTGTACAGGAGGAGGTGAGCTGTGATATCACCTAGTGTGAATGGTGAATCCTGTGTTATCTACTGTATATAGAGGTGTTATCATTCATTGTACAGGAGGAGGAGGTGAGCTGTGATATCACCTATTGTAAATGGTGGATCCTGCGTTATCTACTGTATATAGAGGTGTTATCAGTCATTGTATAGGAGGAGGAGGTGAGCTGTGATATCACCTATTGTGAATGGTGGATCCTGTGTTATCTACTGTATATAGAGGTGTTATCAGCCATTGTACAGGAGGAGGTGAGCTGTGACATCATCTATTGTGAATGGTGGATCCTGTGTTATCTATTGTATATAGAGGTGTTATCAGTCATTGTACAGGAGGAAGAGGTGATCTGTGACATCACCTATTGTGAATGGTGGATCCTATGTTATCTACTGTATATAGAGGTGTTAGCACTCATTGTACAGGAGGTGGTGAGCTGTGATATCATCTATTGTGAATGGTGGATCCTATGTTATCTGCTGTATATAGAGGTGTTATCAGCCATTGTACAGGAGGAGGTGAGCTGTGACATCACCTATTCTGAATAATAGATCCTGTGTAATCTTCTGTATACAGAGTTGTTATAGTCAATGTTCTTTATTTTTAGTTGCGGGTGTAGCTATGGACACTCAGGATCAGCCGTTGTTGAGTGAGGGCGCCATTCCGTAATCTTACAGTGCTAACCTATGTGGTGAGGCAGGGAAAAATCAGGTTCAGTGTTATGACTATGCTCTATTACTCACATGGTGATGACAAATCATGAGAGATGATCACCTGCAATTCATAGGTCATTCAGACTAGGAGAAGCCCTAAATCTAACTGATTTGTCAACGCCTGACTGCAGAGATTGGCACACTAAGATTACGCCATGACGCCCTCTCTGAATGTCAGCTGACCCAAATTGTCCTTAACTTCACCCTAAACTATAAATAAAGTGTAATACAAAACAACAAAAATCATAAAACCATAAAAGAAGTGCACCCAAGCATGAGCTTATACACAGGGATAGGAATATGTTCACACAGTCAAACAGGGAAGATGAAGGAAAGCAAAAACAACCCAAAAGACTAAATAGGGAAAACAAAACTGAAGTGAAAACTCCTTACCAGGAATAAAAAAGAAAGCAAGACAAAGAAAAAGAAAGACAAAAGAACTATCAACAATTGGACAGAGACAAAAAATGCTGTGGTCCAAGAGAGAGTGAAACCGACTACTCAACAAGAGGTCACTGCATGGAGCCCTAGAGTCGAAGCATGACAGATTTAGGGCTTCTCCTTGTCTGAATGGAGGACTCTGGATTGCAGGTATTACATGTCTCCTGGTTCATCCTCCCGTGAGTGGTAGGGCTCAGTCATACTAACATCATTTTTCAAGAACGACCTCTTCAGATTCTGGATGGAGAGTGAGAAGAACTTGTCTCTTTAGAATTTCCCATAGGTGTTCAGTTGAGTTCATTTTTGCCCTATTCTTTGGAAATACAACATATCTACCAAAAATATGGAGTGATGTAGCATCTTCTTGTACATTATAGAGCAGTGCATCTGTGAATTCATGATACCATATGTAATGACCGGGAGACTAGCCGTTCATGTGAGAGGGATACGGCGCTGCTACGAATGACTCTGACTCCAATATAGTGGTAATTTAACTTACTTTATGAATACCAAACAGTTAACACAAATAACCTTTTCTACAGAGGTAATGGCCACAACAGCCCCACCTCAAATTACAACTTATGCAGCCCGAGGGAACTGACGTGCCAGTTTCGCATGGAAGGACATGAATACCCCAGGACTATCCCACCCCACTCTTACTCAGGCCTACCCAGGATTTTACTGCGGCTGCGGCACGTGTTCCCCTTGGAATATAATCTTACACCCACCTCCCACACTATGTACAATGTGATTCGGGATCCCTTATTCCCCTTTATTACTCAATTCCACAAACTATTTACAACATATGCAGAGTCCCCTCCTGCAGAAGTAAAGCTCTTACTCAGCTTTGATAATGCACAGTTTATAGACCAAGTCTAATCAGTCTCTCCACAGGAATTCACACAAAATAGTTCTCAGCAACCTATAGCTAGCTCACCCTATCTCTCTATGTAAGCAGTGACCGGTCACATTTCTGTATTACTCACAGCACACAGTTTTTCTTGACGCACACTGTCAGATCGAATCTCTGGGGAACTCCAACACATCTCAGGCCCAGCACGTCCTCACACTTCGGACTCAGCACATTCCCGGCTCCACGGGCCTCTCTGAACCATCGACACGTCTTGACCCTTCAGGAATCTCCTCAGAACTGCACTACCTGAGGCCTCCATCTCTGCAGCTCTGTTACTCCTTGAGGAGATCGTCCAGTTCCAGTCTCTTAACATGCTCCAAGCACCTCTGGAGCTTGGCATCTTCTCCCTCTCCTCAAGCTTGTTCCGTTCCCAGCTCCATGTGTGACCATGAGCGATGGATTCTTAGCTTCTCCTCAGTCTCCTCCAAGGATCGATCTCTCTCCAAATTTACCTCAGGAGCAAAATTACTTCCTGTTTCCAGTCCTTTCTGTTCGTGTTGAAATGGTGACCTCTAGTGGTTGGACTAAGTAACTGCAGGAAAGCTTACATTATTTATCATCGTTAACTTAAAATTAGAAGTACATATCAGAATTCTTACACATCAATGAGATGAAACTCGCCAACACCAGAAGCTCTTTAGCAGCCCCACATAGAGACACTGCCATAACTGTGTCTTTGTCACGAGTTGACTGCTTTGCAGTCTGTATTTTCAATATGGTTAATTTCCTTTGAGACAGTAAGGGTTAATCTTAGTTTCTGCTGCTGTCTTTAATCAGGGATGTGGTTTATGATCCTCCTCCTCCCTTTAAATAGCCACATGGCCCATCACCTGATGTCCTTGATAGAGTTATATGTTATATGTCCTGTGATAGCTGTTTGGTTGTAGTTCTCAGCTGATGAAGCTTTCCTCGAGACCCCCTTGCTCTGCCTTGGAGTGCTGCTGTCTGTTCCAAGTATCCTTATTGTGATTTCCCCTGTCTGTATTTACCTACCCTGTGTTTCATTATCTTCAGTGGTGAGGGTAGTGCCCTCACTGGCCAGTGTACTAGCCGGGGTTGCCTTATGTGACAGACAAGAACTTGACACCTAATAGTGTTAGAGGAACGACCAAATATCATTATTGTCATTTCCCCTGTCTGTATTTACCTAACCTGTGATTTATTATCTGTAGTTGTAAAACTAGTGCTCTCGCCAGCCAGTGAACTAGCCAGGGTTACCTTAGGTGACAATCAGGAACTAGGCACATGATAGCGGCAGGGGGAAGGACCTGCATAGGGTGTTAGGGCAGTAAGGGACAGACACAGACGAGTGTCAGGAGGTGTTCCCATCCCGTGCTCCCTACTGGTAAGGCCTTCCTTCCCCTTTTTACCATCCCACTGTCCGTTTGTGTCATGCAGTGGACATTTTACCTGTCCATATATGACAACCTCACTGTAGGCACCATACATTTTTCTTTGCACACCTCACCTTTGTGACGCCAAACAGTTTTGAAGTCTTCACCTCCAAAAACATTTGTCTTGATGTCATCACTCCAGAGTATTGAGTCCCAGTAGTCTTCATATATTTCAGCTCGGACCCTGGCAAATTACAGGCAGCTTTTTTTTCCATTGCAATTAGGAGAGGATTCCCCCAGACATGCCATCCCTCTGCAGTGTGCATTGTATTGTGTCGCAGGAAACACACCAATTTGGCGTTCTACTTTCTTACTTAACTGCAGTGAACTTGTCTATCCATTTTTTCAACCCTTCTTATTAGTAGACGCTCTTGGTTAGGTGTTAACTTTTGGGGTCGTCCTAGAGGTCTCAGTGAGATGGTTGCTGTTTCATCTTTATTGCATTTTTGTATCACTTTTGCTCCAGTATTATGACTAATAAGTAAAGCTTTACTGACCTTCTTGTAGCCTCCACCTTTCTTGTGCAAAAAAATAGTTTTCTTTCTCAGCTCTTGTGTAATAAATAATTCAACTTAAAGCGGTTTTCCTACAAACACAGTTAATTTTAATCAATAGATCTTGGAGTAATAATAATTTCTATAATTGGATGTTTAATAATAATGTTCCTGTGCTGAGATAATCTTATATATGTGTCCCTGCTATGTACTGTGTAATGGATGTGTCTGACCGTACAAGGACACGGTCTGATCATACCACATCTCCTGTGCTGATATAATCTTATATATCCTGCTGTGTACTGTGTAATGGATGTGTCTGACCGTACAGGGACATGGTCTGATCATACCACATCTCCTGTGCTGAGATAATTTTATATATGTGTCCCTGCTGTGTACTGTGTAATGGATGTGTCTGACCGTACAAGGACATGGTCTGATCATACCACATCTCCTCTGCTGAGATAATCTACTATACATGTGGGAAAGCCCCTTTAATTGTGGTTGAATTCTTCTTATTTAGAATTTTGTAGTCTAAACTTTAGCTTTGCTCCTAAGACTTTCATTGGGGTGTACTCATTTTTGCAATATTTTTTGCAGGAATGTTAGAAAATGTACTTTTTTTGTCTTTGCTAAATAGTAAATCTTGTTTGCAGTCGGTGGCCCACAGATGGGAGTATTTTATATTGCATTCTAAAGGTTTTCTGACACATTGGTCGGGGTGTGCTCAGTTAGGCTGATCACTATATCTCTTACGCTTGTGGTCAAGATGTGAAAGTTCTATATTACACTTACTGAATCTTACTGGCAGTTTTGTAGGTTTTCTGTTCACTTATCCGCCCATTCGAATAAATAGAGATCAGAGTCTTCAATAAAATAAGATCTTATAAGACTTTCCTAGTTTCTCCATTTGCTTTGTCTTGGCGCTGACCCCGATCTGAAGAGCTGGGTGGGCTGAGTGACGGCCCTGGTCAATAGTCCAGGAAAATATTGGCAGAGCTTTCAAGAATGACACAATATGGAGCAAGGGTCAACGACGAAGACACGAGACTGCTACAATCCACTTCTTCAGTAAAGTGTATATTGTTCAGGCTGTCTTGAAGAATCTGTCAGGTCTGGCAATTATCTAATCACAAATCTTGAACGCTTGCCTTGTAACGTCATTACTATATTTTTCTTAGCCATTAAAAGGTATCACAACTACAAGATTATTATTATTTTGTTTTCTCCCACTGAGAGCAATCAATCTCTAATTAGATAAAGAGGGTGTATAGAAAAAGCATTGGGACTCACTTTGTAATCATGGAATTCAGGTTTTTCATTCTGTCCCATGCTCCTGGTGTATAACATCCGGCCCCTCATCCCCCATTGTGTACCATCCAACCCCTCAGTTCCCCCATGTATAAAATCCGTCCCCTCGCCCCGTCGGTGCATAAAATCTGTTCCCTTTTTCCCCGTTGTATAACATCCGGTCCCCTCGCCCACTAGTGTATAACATCCGGTCCCCTCGCCCACCAGTGTATAGCATCCAGCCCCTCACCCCTGGTGTATAACATCCGGCCTCTCACCCTCCGATGTATAAGATCTGGCCCCTCACCAACCGATGTAGAATATTCAGCCCCTCGCTCCCCAGTGCATAACAACCAGCCCCTCACCCTCCAGTGTATAACATCTGGCTCCTCATTATCCAGTGTATAACATCAAGCCCCCAGATATATAACAGTTGGCAGCGGTTCATTCAGGATACTCTCAAAGCATGTTAACAGAACAGAGCTTTAATTAGCTATAAACTGGTACATGAATAGAAAAAAACAGACAGCCCTTTCTTTAAGCTTTTCAGCCCAGGTGCAAATCTATATAGCTGTGTAATATATAATCAAAAATAATAGCAGCACACTGGTTAAGTCAATGCATGCTAACACTGATGTTTATAAGTGTTATATTGGTGTTATTTTTGAGAAAAAATAAATACAAAAGTTTTTTTCAAAAAAACTCAGATGTAAATTTTTTTACCACTGGGTGCTACTGAAGAGGTATGTTTCCTACTACTGCCCACTGAAACAGAGACCCCTAGGGTACGAGAAAGGCTTTTAGTGTAGATAGGGACCCTTCAGAATTATGGTCACCGAGACGTGGTTGAAGGGCGAGCATATATTGGCCAATGCATGCGCAAAGAACCATAAAAAACGGAAAAAAAATTTACATCTGAGTTTTTTTGAAAAAACTTTTTAGCTTTTATTTTTTCTCAAAAATAACACCAATATAACACTTATAAACATCAGTGTTAGCATGCATTGACTTAACCAGTGTGCTCCTATTATTTTTGATTATATAAACTGGTACAGATATGATAAGGTATGTATATTCCTGATTCCACAAAGCCTAAGTGTTTCTGCGCGGCATCAGCAAGCAGCTTCTCCTCTCATGCGCAGACACAGGAAACTGGGAAGAGTCACATAATCTTTCCTGTGTGAGCCTCTGGGAGTGTTTTTATTTTTTTGATCTAACTTTATAGACAATGCACAAACCTAACAATAGAACACTTACAGTACATATACAGGAATACATAAATACAGTTCTAATGCAGATCTTGTCTAGCACTGTACACTCTTTCTTTGCATTTTAGCTGATAAAGTTAATTTTGGATTTTTTCTTCTACAAGAGTGTGACCCTCCTTTGATATAATTCAGCTGTTGTCTTTAAAAGTAACTACATTCCCCTTTTGAGTAAGCTTCTATACTGACAGAAGATTGCTTTCAAGACTGGGAACATAGAGAACATCCTTTACTGGGATCTTTCTGCTTTGTGCTGAGGAAACTGGACAGTGGAGGTAGCCGTCTCCTACTCCTTCTGAAGTCATATAGTGACCATTAGCTAAGATGACGTTTTCTGACTTTCTTTCATCAAGGTCAGTGAAGAAATCCTTGCTATTCGTCATATGGCTGCTAGCACCAGAGTCTATACACCATATATGCTTTGCAGATGAGCCTGTACTGGTATTAAATGCAGCTTCAACACGTGCAATCTTCCTTTACAGCTGATTTTACCTTTTGATGACTGTTCTGCTTTTTAAACTAACTCATTCTTGCTTTCCAAATTCTGCAGTGTGCTTAAGGGTGGCCGGGCTTTTTACAGGCAAAATATTCACAAGTTTCCCTTAGATTGCTCTTATATTTAGGAAAGTCCGGTGTCTTTAATGCTGTTTTTGCTCTGAATTCATTACTGCTGCTTATGTAGTGCCCCGCTAGTCAGCGTGCTACAAAAGGGTACTGCACCCCTAACAGAAGGTGCAGTATGCTTTGTTCTGGTAAGGAGTAGCAGAAGTCTGAAGCTCCAGCACCACTCACACACACACATAGTGATAAGGGACCAATCAGACAGCCGGTACTAGGGTAACTGGTCCCTGTGGGTGGAGAAGCTAGGCTATAAAATGAGTGGGGAATGAGGAACAGTTGAGTTGAGTTGAGTTGTTGCAGCAGTGTAGTGCAGAACAGAACAGAGAAGAGTTGTAGAAGCTAGAGAGTGTGACGATCATCCGCTGTGAGGCTGAGCTGCTGGTAAGGCAGCACCCCAAGAAACCCCGAGACCCTTAACCCCTATACAGGAATCTGGAATTACAGCGGAACCCAGGGGGTAGCTGCCTATTACGAGCAGCAGAGCAGGGAGGTCGCCAGGAGGGAAAAAATCAGGATCCGAAGAACGTAGTCAGGAGTCTGAGTCAAAACCGAGAGGGCAGCTAAGGTACAAAATCGTCAGGCGGTAGCAGAGTCGAAAATCCAGGCAAAGGTTAGAGTCAAAACCAAACACACACTATATCACTGGGGAACCAAAACTATATCTGGCGGCCTGCAAGACAGGCTTTAATGTATTTGAAGGGCGCGGTTACCTCCCATAGGCTGGAGCTCACAGCCTGATGATCTCATCCGGACCGCCCCTAGAACCAGGCCAGATGGTGATGCACGACTGGCACCAACCACCCCACTTCTGACAGAAGAACGAAGGCTGCGCCTATCAGACACCTCTGCAGGGCCAGCTACTCTGCAACCAACATCACTCAAAGGAGAAACACGGCGGCGTTCAGCGACAGAGGCCGACGTCAAAGGAGCAGGTCCATATGAGGATAAGGCCCTCCTATCACCGGCACCATCAGCCGACGTAATGATGTCCTTTCCCAAAATTCTCTTTCCCTTACAAACTCTTCCTGTTCTGCTATCTAGGGCAGATGATCGGGTCTTGACAAAAGCCTTCCGACAATTCATCTGGGATTCGAGAGGTAGCTCCAGAATTAGTATTTTCAAGTTACAGCAAAATAAATCACTGGGAGGGCTTAATCTTCCAAACTTGAGACTGTATAGTATTGCGGCTACCCTACGGCATTCTTTGGATTGGTTGTGGGCCTCCTCTAGGTACACTAATACTACCATAGATGCAGCAATGTCCCATCCCGTTAGCTTACCAGCTCTTCTACACTCACAGACCCATAATGTTCCTACAGAGGTTAGGGAAAACCCATTGTTGTGGTCGGTGGTTTTGGCATGGCGTCATGCCAGAAAGATTGGTGGCTTGGATCCTTATAAATCAATCTTCCTCCCTTTTATGGGGAATCAGTCTTTTTTACATGGCAGACCACCCCCCATCTACCGGGTGTTGGGGGAGGCCGGATGCAGACTGATATGTGATATCTTGACTCCCATGCAATCCCTTCGTTCATTTGATGATATGGTTTCCACTTATCCAATTTTGGCAGGCAATGTCTTTACGTTTGCTCAAATTAAACACTACGCCACATCAATACTAAGTGACATACCATGTCGGGATAGATCTAGTCCTCTGCATGGGGTCACCCTAAGCGCTCGGTCGAATGCTTATTCCCTCAGCCTCATCTACAAAGCCATTAAGCCGTGTATCTCCTGGACTTATACTTCTCCTGGCCCGGGTAGGTGGACGTTACAACTTCCCTCTTATACACTAACTGATCTCCTCCAGGCCACTTTACGTTTAAATGCTGCCCTACCATATGATAGCTACTCTACAATGGCGCTCATGATCTTCCACAGAGCATATATATCACCTACACTCAAGGCTAAAATGTCGATGGGAGGTCACTATCCTTGTCCTAAATGCTCTCATTCGCCGGCGGACATTTTTCACTTTCTTTGGGAGTGTCCTAACATACAAGATATCTGGAAACAACTCCATACTTATCTCCACACCTCCTTTAATATTCCCTTTGTGCTATCTCCAGAGTGGGCATTGTTTAACATTTTGCCGCGGAGCCAGATCACAAATCTTACTATCTAACAGAAGCGTATCCTGATCATATGGGCTGCGGCTACTAGAAAGAGTATTCTTCACTTGTGGGCACAACCTACGGTTCCTAATTTAACATTCATTTCTGGTAAGGTCAAATATCTCTTCCAATTGGAATGGACTGAAGCGTTGTTACATAAAGAGCAATATACAGAACGTTTCTTTCTTATATGGTCTCATTTTATGGATTTGCAGCCATTATCCGTACGCCAGTCACTTCATAGCTGTTTCCAGTTTACTGACTGGTACATGGGCCAGCTGGCGGCTGGTACAAGTCCGATTAGACTTGTCTAACGCATCTTATGCCATCTTCCCTGCCTGGGGAGGGGGGAGGAGGGGGGAGGAGGGAATTTGTTGAACGGTTTAATGCCTTGACTTTATATACGGACCATGCAACATTTGAGGAAACTTGAAAAACCTTTAATATCTGACTGAAATGTATTGTACTTCTCTATATACTCAACTTGTATTTTCACTGTACATTGTTTTTTTTCTGCTTTTGCCCAATAAAGGCTTAATAAAAAAAAAAAAAAAAAAGTGTTTATTGTTTATGCATGCATATATAAAATTTTTACTATGTACCGGGTAGGGTAGAATGGACACTTAGGGACAAGTGTAATTTCCCAAGGGGAGTGTAGTGCCCCGCTAGTCAGCGCGCTACAAAAGGGTACTGCACCCCTAACAGAAGGTGTAGTATGCTTTGTTCTGGTAAGGAGTGGTAGAAGCCTGAAGCTCCAGCACCGTACACACACACCTAGTGATGGGAGACCAATCAGACAGCCATTACTAGGGTAACCGGTGCCGGTGGGTGGAGAAGATAGGCTATAAAGTGAATGGGGAAAGAGGAACAGTTGAGTTGAGTTGAGTTGTTGCAGCAGCAGTGTAGTGCAGAACAAAACAGAGAAGAGTTTCAGAAGTTGGAGAGAAAGAACAACACAGCAAAGAGAACAGCAGAGGAGAAGGAGCTCAGAGGGCGGGCACATCAACCTGGTGACCCAGAAGAGAAAGGTGCAGATAAAGGGATACTGAATCACCCTGGCCCAGTCCGAAGCAGGGTACCAGCTCCGAAGTCGATCAGAGGTCCATGCCTGAACCGCAAATTACCGGCGTGGTCGCAAGCTTCATAGGAGCACGATCCAACCGCCCTACACCAAGCACAGTCTCTACCAGAAGCACTAAACTAGGTTGGGTTCCCTTTGGAGAGATAAAGGATTCCCATATCACCCGACGGGCCTGGTTCAAGAAGTGGCATTGTGCAGGGCACCACAGAGAAAGGACAGAGATATTGATAGAGAAAGAACACCAGTGGTGCCTCGGAGGGACATTACTCACTGCCAGGACCACCCGGTCCACTACCCCAGCTGAAAGAACTGCATTATCCTGTAAACCTGCAGATTACTGGAGTAAAGTACCTGTTCAGAGTGAGCAATGTGTCTGTGCTTCTTCTCAGAGAACTGTGAATAACAACCTGTAACTCACCCCTGGTGTAAAACATCCACCCAGCTCCATGCCATCTGCCTTTACTAACATGTAACATAGTAACATAGTTTCTTAGGTTGAAGGAAGACTTTAAGTCCATCTAGTTCAACCCATAGCCTAACATGTTGATCCAGAGGAAGGCAAAAAAAACCATGTGGCAACACTAAGCTTCACATTGGGGAAAAAAATTCCTTCCTGACTCCAGATACGGCAATCAGACTAATTCCCTGGATCAACGCCCTATCAAATAATCTAGTATATATAACTGGTAATATTATAGTTTTCAAGAAAGGCATCTAGTCCTTTCTTCTTGTGATAGAATGGATAGTAGTGCAGATCTCATTGATACCAGTGCAGTCCTGTAATAGGTGCCACCGGTGTAACCAGTCCATCCATGATATTTCTTCCTCCTGAATCTTCCCCCATCACCTATGAGCAGGGCTTTTTTTGTACCGGTTCGGGCCGGTACGCCGTACCGGAAAATCCGGGAAAACCCGGTGCGATCCGGTACGGCGTACCAGAAAATCTGCTGCCTGCCGCCGCCGCCCCCCATCTGTGCAGCCCTGTAATTTCGGCCTCTCCTCTGTGGGAGAAATGCGCCCGCGCCGTGGAGCAAGCAGCAGCAGGACCTGGCTGCTGTGTGTCTCCACCGTGGGCGTGGCCGGCAGCGCACTTCCGGCCGGCGAACACCGCTGATGGCAGCGGTGTGGTTTCTGCTGGCCAGGGCAAGGACCTGCACTGTCTGCCGGCCAGCCGAGTGAGGAGTCGGAGAGCGGACTCCGGAGGAGCGGGCGGGAGCCGGCGACATGGTGAACAGACGGCAGAGGAGATGAAGAGAGGAAGCAGAAAGTGCAGTGTGCTGTGCAGCCAGGTTGTGTGTGCAATGTGTGGCTTTGTGTGCAGTGTGTGTGCAATGTGTGGCTTTGTGTGCAGTGTGTGTGGCTTTGTGTGCAATGTGTGTGCAGTGTGTGTGGCTTTGTGTGCAATGTGTGTGCAGTGTGTGGCTTTGTGTGCAATGTGTGTGCAGTGTGTGTGTCTTTGTGTGCAGTTTGTGTGCAATGTGTGTGCAATGTGTGTGCAATGTGTGTGGCTTTGTGTGTGAGTGTGTGGCTTTGTGTCCTCCTGCCCTCACCCCACCAGCCTCCGTCCTCCTGCCCTCACCCCTCCAGCCTCCGTCCTCCTGCCCTCACCCCTCCAGCCTCCGTCCTCCTGCCCTCACCCCTCCAGCCTCTGTCCTCCTGCCCTCACCCCACCAGCCTCTGTCCTCCTGCCCTCACCCCACCAGCCTCTGTCCTCCTGCCCTCACCCCACCAGCCTCCGTCCTCCTGCCCTCACCCCTCCAGCCTCTGTCCTCCTGCCCTCACCCCTCCAGCCTCTGTCCTCCTGCCCTCACCCCACCAGCCTCCGTCATCCTACGCTCACCCCTCCAGCCTCCGTCCTCCTGCGCTCACCCCCCCAGAATTCATCCTGGTCTAACCGCCTGCCCACCATATACTGTGCTGCTAACCACTGAGCCATCATACTTTGCTAACCACAGAGACATCGCGCAGTGCTAACCACTGAGCCACCATACACAGTGCTAACCACTGAGCCACCATACAGTGCTAACCACTGAGTCATCATACAGTGCTAACCACTGAGCCACCATATACAGTGCTAACCACTGAGCCACCGTATACAGTGCTAACCACTGAGCCACCATACAGTGCTAACCACTGAGCCACCATATACAGTGCTAACCACTGAGCCACTATATACAGTACTAACCACTGTGCCACCATATACAGTGCTAACCACTGAGCCACCGCATTCAGTGCTAACCACTGAGCCACCATATATATACAGTGCTAACCACTGAGCCACCGTATACAGTGCTAACCACTGAGCCACCATATACAGTGCTAACCACTGAGCCACCGTATACAGTGCTAACCACTGAGCCACCATATACAGTGCTAACCACTGAGCCACCATATACAGTGCTAACGACTGAGCCACCGTATACAGTGCTAACCACTGAGCCACCGTATACAGTGCTAACCACTGAGCCACCGTATACAGTGCTAACCACTGAGCCACCGTATACAGTGCTAACCACTGAGCCACCATATACAGTGCTAACCACTGAGCCACCATATACAGTGCTAACCACTGAGCCACCGTACAGTGCTAACCACTGAGCCACCGTACAGTGCTAACCACTGAGCCACCGTATACAGTACTAACCACTGAGCCACCATATACAGTGCTAACCACTGAGCCACCGCATTCAGTGCTAACCACTGAGCCACCATATATATACAGTGCTAACCACTGAGCCACCGTATACTGTGCTAACCACTGAGCCACCGTATACTGTGCTAACCACTGAGCCACCATACTGTGCTAACCACTGAGCCACCGTACAGTGCTAACCACTGAGCCACCGTATACTGTGCTAACCATTGAGCCACCATATACAGTGCTAACCACTGAGCCACCATATACAGTGCTAACGACTGAGCCACCGTATACAGTGCTAACCACTGAGCCACCGTACAGTGCTAACCACTGAGCCACCGTATACAGTGCTAACCACTGAGCCACCATACAGTGCTAACTACTGAGCCACCATACAGTGCTAACCACTGAGCCACCATATACAGTGCTAACCACTGAGCCACCATATACAGTGCTAACCACTGAGCCACCATATACAGTGCTAACCACTGAGCCACCGTACTGTGAGTGTATGCCCCTGTGAGTGTATGCCTCCCCCCTGAAAATAAGACGGGGTGCAACGTTCGGAGAAAATATATTAATATATTAAATATATTAATCTCGCCCCGCCCTTAGGCCCCGCCCCCAAGCTCCCCCCCCATCCCGCTCCGAGAGGCGTACCAGGAAATATTTTTTTACAAAAAAAGCAATGCCTGTGAGTGATATCACTGAGAAAGTGGAAAGAACCACAACGACTAAGCTTCAAATTGGTGACCATGTAGAATTACAAAATGGAGTCAACAAGTGCTGATAAGCAGAGGGCAGGGGAGTCACCTAGGCTCTGCTGACTCCAGAACTGCAGAGTCCAAACCTGGTATAACTATCAGCACAAACACGTCTATCACCAAAAGCTTCATGACTCAGCAGCTGCATGCAGCCTTACATCACCAAGCACAATGCCAAGCATCAGATGGAGTGATGTAAAGCCACTGGACTGGAGCAGAGGACATATGTTCAGTGCAGTAACGGGTAATATTTCTGGTGACTGATGGATAATAATAATAATAATAATAGTAATAATAATTTATGTGTTGATATAGCACTATTAATTCCATAGTGCTTTACATACATTTGCAACACACTGTCCCCAATTGGGCTCACAATCTAAACATCCTATCGGTATGTCTTTGATAAGTCTGGGTTTGGTGAATGCCAGGAGAATGTTACCTGCTTTTAAGATTTAGATTTAATGGAGAATCAATGCTATGGGGTTCTTTTCAAGGGATTGGCCTCTTAGTTTCACTGAATTGCAGCTTTCAGCTTTGTGGGGTCAGTTTGGGGAAGGCCCTTTTCTGTTCCCTATGACAGTGCACAATGCACAAAGCAAGGTCCAAGAAGTCAAAATTGGGGGAGTTTGGTGGATGAACATACCCCACAAAGACCCCTGACCTCAGCCCCATCCAACACCTATGGGATGTACTAGATCAGAGATAGTGAGCCCGGTCTCTCCTCCAGCATCAGTGTTTGACCTCACAAATGTTTTTTTTGGATGAAGGGGCAAAAATTCACAAAGACACCTCCAAAATCTTGTAGCAATCCTTCCCAGAGGAGTGGGGGTTGTTACATCTGCCAAGGGACCAGCCCCATATTAATGTCTATGGATGTAGAATCGGAGGTCAGGTACGCTCCTGTAGGTGAAATGGGGAGGGGTAAATAGTTTCGTCCAAATAGTGTATTTTGTATTCTAGTGTTAAGGACAGCCCCAGCTGCACAATCAGTTTGGGTGAGGTGGTGGGATGTCAGAATGAGCCTCATTTGCATTTGATATTGGCCACAGCATCTTAGAGGTCTCCTATCCCATCTGATGGAGCATCGTCCTTCTGTATGTTAGAGTGGGATCTTGCTCAATGTAGTGTAAGCCGATCTTCTGAGCCCATTCCATGCACTCAATGGCACCACTCTAAATATACAGCAGATGACACCTAGTTATTTACTTACATAATCCTTCTGTCCCATCCATTATCAACTTCCACCCCAATGTCCTATTACCATGTGCTGGCGGCAGCCATATTTACACACCCAAATGATGGGTGTGCAAATATGGTGCTCACTGGTGGTACTGGCACATTGCGATGTACCGCCAGCGGTGCCACAGCCACCCGCCACTGTTGAAACCCGAAACCATCACCAGGAACTGCCATTCACAGCTGTTGCCCTACATCACCGCTGCACACACTGCAGCCTGAGTAAGTGCGCATGCGCATACCCTGCACACATGTGCACTTACTCAAGGGCCTCTATCTTGAATACTAAAGTGTCCATAGATGGTGACTGAATAAGTGCACATGTGCGTGCCAGGTAACGCGGCTATCATATTTGCACACTGCGATATACAAAAATGGCAGACACCTGAGTAAGTGCACATGCGTACTAACTCAGGTGATTGTCATCTTTGTACACCACATGGGGGAGATAGACAGTAAACAGCATGGAGAGTGCACAGGGGGGTGAGCGCACAGAGGGTAGAGACAGCACACAAGAGGAGTAGACAGTGCACAGTGGGGAGAGAGAGAGTCCACAGGCTGAGAGACAGTACAAGAAGAGAGAACACTCAGGGGGAGAGACAGTACATGGGGGAAAGACAGCACACAGAGGGGAGAGCACACAAGGGGGGAGAGACAAATCATGGGAGGGTGAGTGTGCTGGAGAGCAGAGACAGCAGTGGGGAGAGAAAGAGTATGGGGGAAGAGACAGCACAAAGGAGAGAGAGCACACAGAGGGAAGATTGCGCACACAGGGAGAAGACAGAGAGAGAGAGAGAGTACAGAGGGAGAAGAGCACATAAGGGGGGAGAGAGAGTGCACAGGGGAAGACAACTCAAAGGAGAGAGCACACGTCCAACACGCAGTGCCTCCGGATCGTGAACACATACCCTCACACATAATAACTTCACTTATGGATCTCTGTAATTTGATTTCTTTGTGTGATTTCGATGGGTTATTACCAACTTCTGGTGGGGAAGTCAGATGAATAGCAGCTTTGGAAATATATTTACTAAGAAAATTGGTAATGTGTTCAATACTTATTTCACCAGCTGTATATGATACAGTAAGTCCTATAAGTCTACTGTATTAGCAGTAGCAGCGAGTCACCAAACTTAATTCTGCTCAATATCAAAATGAATATAAAATGCTAATATTGAGCAGTGTTCTGTTGGATTGATCAGTTCAGCCCTCCACATCAGTCATGGATGGTCGTTCTTGCCTCCTTACTGATTACTTACCCACCCCTGATATAGGGTCTACACAAGGGACTTGTGGCTGCTTCTCTTATGTCAGTGCATCTGCTATATTAGGAGCAGAGCCGGTGCAGATGACATTCTATAGCATTTAGTGACAGCTATATAGAGATGAGATGATATGTGCACGCCAGGGGAAACCGCTGGCCAACCTCAGACAGTAAACAGCCTAGCATGGCTGAGGGTGCCACCGCCTGCAACTTATTAGCTGCTTTTATTAACCCTTTGCAGCCTTCACTATTCTATATGAATGTATTCATCTGTCACTCATCTCTGCACCCAGAGAATCACAGGACATGGCCTTTGACTTTGTATAATCATTTTTCCATTCCTAGTAGTTAGCACCGCAGCTCGGTGTCATTATCGTCACAGGCTTCCTATGCATTTGATAGTGTTGGTTTTCTGCTTGCCTTAAAGGGGTGTCCGGGCTTTTTCTATAATTTACATGTGTATCCAGGCTGCAAAATGTTGACAGTTTGTAATACAGTATATATCTTGTCAACATTTTGCATAGTTACCCAGACATCACCTATGTGCAGCAGCCATGGAACGTCCAGGGGGCGTGTTTGTGTTGGAGCCTGCATGGAAATGGGGAACTGGATGTTACGCCCAGACTCCTACAAACACGCCCCTCCCCCCAGTCTCAGTATGCCCGGCAACCCCCAGACTGCTACATGCTCTCTCCAGCTCCTAATATCACCACCCACCCCCATTGCACACTGCGGTCCCCTGCTCCACTGACACAATGTGCCAAATCCGCAGCTGTGAAGTAGATTTAGTACACTGTGTCAGTGGATCAGGGGACCGCTGTTTGCAATATAGTGTATCACTAACCCTGTGGCCATTGTCAGTGAAGCCGAGGTCCGCAGCCCGGGACTCTGTGTACCGTGGAGCCGATGCTGTTCCTCTCTATTCCTCCTGTACCACAGGGCCAGTGGCTGCGGTATAGCGAGGACCGCTCCATCGGCTCTGTACTCTATGGTACAAGACGTATAGAAAAGAGCATCTCCAGAGCATAGAGACACGGGCTGCGGACCTCAAGCCAACTGACAATGGCCACAGGGTGAGCACACACACTATATTGTAGACAGCGGTCCCCTGATCCACTGACACAGTGTAGCGAATCTACTTCACAGTTGCGGATTCGGCTCATTGAGCAAGGGACCGCAGTGTGCAATGGGGGTGGGTGGTGATATTAGGGGCTGGGGTGGCATTTAGCAGTCTGGGGGTGGCCGGGCATACTGAGACTGGGGGAGGGGGTGTGTTTGGAGGAGTCTGGGCGTAACATCCAGTTCCCTATTTCCATGCAGCTCCAACACAAACACGCCCCCTGGACGTTCCCTGGCTGCCACAAATAAGTGATATCTGGGTAACCATGTAAAATGTTGACAGGATGTATATTACAAACTGTCAACGTTTTACAGCCTGGATATACATGTAAATTATACAAAAAGCCCGGACACCCCTTAGGACCTGCAGATGTTTTCTTCCTCACCTTCTCTCAATATATCCTGACATTGCTGTCATCTGAATTCACAGTAAATATGGTGGAACTGTTTATAGACTGTTTATGTTTTTCTCATAGATATGAGAGATTATTCTCTATTGTTTCTATGTAGAACATACAAATATTTAAATCATTTGAAATTTGATTCTCTGGCTTTGCACAATTTTTCCAAAATGTATTCAAAATTCAAATGAATGCAAAAATATTAACATCATTTTTTAACACTCTGAGGTCCGTGTCAGGCTGGTGGGAGTAGACCCTCTGCAGTGCCAGCTCAGGGTGCTTTCACACTGCGTTTTTGTGCAATCTGATTTGGCCCCCATGCATCCCCATGGGCCACGGATCTGATCGGATTTGCCCTTAATGGCATCTGATTTCTGTCAGATCCAGGTTTGTCAGATTTTTTCCTGCACCCAAAATCGCAGACTGCTCAGGGTTAAAAATAAGAAAATCTTTATTCTCACCTTCCAGCGATCCCCCGGCGTCTCCAGCTATATTCTGATCCTTACAGGACCTGGCATGATGTCACAACCTGGTCACATGACCGGTTACCGCGGTAACCGGTCATGTGACTGTGACGTAACCACAAGTCCTAAGGATCAGAAGATAGCTGGAGACGCCGGGGGATCGCTGGAAGGTGAGAATAAAGATAAAGAAGGGAGAGGAGGGGGGAGAGAGGAGGAGACTGAAGGAGCAGGGAGAGGCGGAGGGAAAGAGGGAGAGACTGAGGGAGCAGGGAGAGGAGGGGGTAAAGAGGGAGAGTCTGAGGGAGTAGGGAGAGGCGGAGGGAAAAGAGGGAGAGACTGAGGGAGCAGGGAGAGGAGAGGGTAAAGAGGGAGAGACTGAGGGATCAGGGAGAGGGGGGGGAAAGAGGGAGAGACTGAGGGAGCAGGGAGAGGAGGGGGGAAAGAGGGAGAGACTGAGGGAGCAGGGAGAGGAGGGGGGAAAGAGGGAGAGACTGAGGGAGCAGGGAGAGGAGGGGGGAAAGAGGAGAGACTGAGGGAGCAAGGAGAGGAGGGGGAAAGAGGGAGAGACTGAGGGAGTGACTGAGGGAGCAGGGTTAGGAGGGGGGAAAGAGGGAGAGACTGAGGGAGCAGGGAGAGGAGGAGGGAAAGAGGGGACAGGAGGCATAGAGGAGCGAGGAGAGAGGAGGGGGACAAGGTGACAGGAGGGGACAATGTGACAGGAGGAGTGGGGAGAGAAGGAGAGAGGGAGAGGATCCAAACTGATCCTGCAAAATATCGGAATTGGATGCCTATTTGGCATCCGATTGCAGGCATCAGTTTGGATCCGTTGCTGTCCGAGGGGTCCTACAAAAAAAAGGATCCCCTCAGACAGCAAAAAAAACGCTGTGTGAAAGCAGCCTCACCCAGGAGCGCACGATGGCTCAGTGGTTAGCACTTCAGCCTTGCAGCGCTGGTGTCCTGGGTTCAATTCCCACCAAGGACAACATTTGCAAGGAGTCTGTATGTTCTCCCTGTGTTTGTGTGGGTTTCCTCTGGGCACTCTGGTTTCCTCCCACATTTCAAAGACATACTAATAGGATATTTAGATTGTGAGCTACAATGGGGACAGTGTTGCAAATGTATGTAAAGCACTATGGAATTAATATTGCTATAACTATTATTATTATATATTACCTCGCCTTCACTGGAGCCTCTGATGGTAAGGTTAGGTTTATGCTGGAAGGTAGCTACCTGGTACCACTCCAGGGGAACCTTTGGCTCTGTAGCAGCTGACCCCAGTGGTTGGGAGCAGGCACAAACTCAGATGCAGGCAGAGCAGCTGGAACAAGAAGGTTGGCTGACAGACTGGTACTGGCATACAGGTTGATAATAGAGGACAGGCTGGCATTTGTGTTTATGGCCTGTACTCACATGTATAGCTAGTTCAAGCAAGTATGGCAGGCTCTGGCAGGTACTGGAAGTCACAGCAGGTACTGGCAGATATAGAAGGACCAGGCAAGTACAGATAGTACTGGCAGGCACAGCAGGTTCTGGATTACAGGCATATGTAACAGACATAGAATACAGGACCTGACAATTAGCAAGATTGTTTCTAGTAGTATGATCACATAGCTCAGGCACCTTCCAAAAGGAAAAGGGGGTGCCTTAAGTATCTATTGTCCTCCAGCTATTGGTTAGGGGCACTTTACAGACCCCAGAAAGACAGAGGCAGTAGTGCATGATGGAGCAGAGGTTGCAGGGGTGAGTACACTGTGTGCAGAATTATTAGGCACCTTGTATTTTAGAGGATTATTTTTATTATTGATCAACAACTATGTTCTCAATCAACCCAAAAGACTCAAATATCAAAGCTTAATATTTTTGGAAGTTGGAGTGTTTTTTTTAGATTTGGCTCTTAGGAGGATATCTGTTTGTGCAGGTAACTATTACTGTGCAGAATTATTAGGTAACTTAATAAAAACCAAATATATTCCCATCTCACTTGTTTATTTTCACCAGGTAAACTAATATAACTGCACAAAAATTAGAAAAAAACATTTCTGACATGAAAAAACAAAACCCAAAAAATCAGTGACCAATATAGCCCCCTTTCTTTATGATGATTATAGAAGGGAAAAGAACCTCTGTATAAAGTGCGCACAGCCAATTTATAGGTGTAAAAAGTATATCTTACATTTATTTGTGAATCAAAGATAGCAAAAAAACTCGATTATGGATTTACAAACAATTAAAATCAATTGTCCCAAAAATATAAAAGGGTGGGGGACAAGAGGCGCAATAGTGCCCTATCACTAGTGACACTGAGAGAATTAGAGTGGTGCTGTGGAGCCACTCACCTGGTACAGTTGTGATCCCCACAACTGGTTTGAAGGCACAGAAATACTCCAAGCTGCTGCAGGACCTCCACCAACCACTGACCAGTGGTGATATCCAGAGAAATGATGGGAGTGTAGGTGTGTCACGGTCCGCGCTGCTCCAGGGCTTAAAAAACTCACCAAAGAGTCAGAAAATCAGCAATAAGATTTCCATCCTTTTATTTCCTTCTTCCAACCAGTGTTTTCTGTAATACAGGAGAATTATTTTCATGTACACCAACAATAATCACCCCATTGGGTCCTGGTTGAATTGTTTGTTATGTGTGACAGTGGACAATTGTTTTTAATTGTTTTTAAATCCATAATCGAAGTTTTTTGCTGTCTTTGATTCACAAATAAATGTAAGATATACTTTTTTCACCTATAAATTGGCTGTACGCACTTTATACTTTATACTTTTCCCTTCTATAAACATAGTTTCTCTGCTTCTGTGTTGCAGCACTAGCCAAAGACAATAACCAGGCAGTGCGCTCTCATACTCTTGATCTTTCTTTATGATGACACTCCACAGCCTTCTATCCACAGATTCTTTCAGTTGCTTGATCTGTTTATGATTTACATTGCGTGCAGCAGCCACCACAGCCTCCCAGTCACTGTTCCCAGAGGTGTACTCTTTTCCCTTCCTGTAGATCTCACATTTTAGGAGGGACCACAGGTTCTCTATGGGGTTCAGATCAGGTGAACAAGGGTCTATGTCATTATTTTTCTTCTTTTAGACCTTCACTGGCCAGCCACGCTGTGGAGTAGTTGGATGCATGTGATGGAGCATTGTCCTGCATGAAAATCATGATTTTCTTGAACGATACCGACTTCTTCCTGTACCACTGCTTGAAGAAGTTGTCTTCCAGAAACTGGCAGTAGGTCCGGGAGATGAGCTTCACTCCATCCTCAACCCGAAAAGGTCCCACAAGTTCATCTTTGATTATACCAGCCCATACCAGTACCCCACCTCCACCTTGCTGGCATCTGAGTCAGAATGGAGCTCTCTGCCCTTTACTTATCCAGCCTCTGGCCCATCAAGAGTCACTCTCATTTCATCAGTCAATAAAACCTTTGAACGATATTTCTTGGCCCAGTCTTGACGTTTTATCTTATGTTTCTTGTTCAAAGGTGGTCGTTTTTCAGCCATCCTTACCTTGGCCATGTCCCTGAGTATAGCACACCTTGTGCTTTTTGATACTGCAGTAACGTTTGCAGCTTTGAAATATGGCAAAACTGGTGGCAAATGGCATCTTGGCAACTTTACGCTTGATTTTCCTCAATTCATGGGCAGTTATTTTGCGCCTTTTTTGTCCAACACGCTTCTTGCGACCCTGTTGGTTATTTGTCATGAAACGCTTGATTGTTCAATGATCACGCTTCAAAAGTTTGGCAATTTCTAGACTGCTGCATCCCTCTTCAAGACATCTCACAATTTTGGATATTTCAGAGCCCGTCAAATCTCTCTTCTGACCCGTTTTGTCTAAGGAAAGGCATTTGCCTAATAATTAAGCACACCTTATATAGGGTGTTGATGTCCTTACACCACACCCCTCCTCATTACAGAGATGCACATCACCTGATTTACCTAATTGGTACTTGGCTCTCAAGCCTATACAGCTTGGAGTAGGGCAACATGTATAAAAAGTATCATGTGATCAAAATACTCATTTGCCTAATAATTCTGCACACAGTGTACATTGGCAACCTTGCTGTGGGGTCACCAGCGTTTTAGTCCCCTAGGACTTAATTAAACCCATTTTAAGCTCTCTAATGAAACACTGACATTAATGTCCAAGTGGTCCCAACCTATCTGAAATGAATGTCAACCAGTCATAAAAAATTGTTTATTTTTAAACAGTATCAGACTTTTTGGGTTACCTCAATTACCCAGGCCCACCTCACTGGACAGTTTGTACACAGGCAATGCAAACGGTAGAAGCTTATTCACATAGGGCAGTGAAAATTGTTCCCTGTTTGGGACGGTTCAATAGTTTTTTCTTTGCTATACAATAGAGTAAAATCTTTTCCACAAGGTGTCCAAAAATTATCCCTTTATTTAGGAACCAAAAACTGATTTGTTCATACTTTTGAAAATCAAGAAGTTATGACTTATTAACTAGAAATAAAACAAGAATCCCTTTTGTAAGCATTGCATCAGGCTTGCTATTCTCAAATTGAAGACTTTCTAGCAAGCTCTCCAAAAATATTTTCTTTTATCCCAGCTAGATGACTTTCTTATAGGGTCAGAACACTTCCTGAATCAGAGCCACAGTCATGGCAAGGAAAAAGAGCCCTCAGAAGAAGCCAAAGATTTGTCAAAGCTCTAGCAATGAGAGTTACAGCCAAGCAGTGGGGACACTTCTGTATATAAGGACAACCAAGGATGTATTGGACTTGCCAGCAGTGAGAAGATCAGTGCAAGGACTAATCACATCGACGCTAAGCATCACCACTTATGTCACTTAGCAGAACATGATGTACTAAAGTTTGTGTATTGCGAGTCTGATAAGATGATAGCAGATGGTTTGACAAAGCCATTGCCAAGAGCCAAGATTGAGGACTTCCAAACCACAATGGGACTAACAGGATAAGTAGTTGTTTAGTGTGGATGTTGTAATATGTTTAGTGCAACAAATCCAATCCTTTATGTGTAAGTATTATATTGCTAGGTTTGTGCATTGTCAGTACAGTTAGTTTAAAAAAAAAAAAGAAGACTTCCAGAGGGTCACACACAGGAAACCATATGACTGTAACCAGTTTCCTGTGTCTCTGCATGTGAAGGGAAGCACAGCAGCTTGCTGATGCTGCAAAGGGACATTTAAGATGTATATTCCTGTTTCCAGAAAGCCCTTCATATCTGTACCTGTTTGTTACTAATTGAAGCCTAAGTTCTGTTGTCAACACACTTTCAGTGTATCCTGAATGATCCGCTGCCAACAAAAGGTACAGGAATTGGTCAGATGTCTTTGAAATTAAAACATAATGGCTTGTTGCAACAAACCTTTCCAAAAATTTGCCCACTTTTGTGAGTTGTTTGATGTTTGTATACAGTTGGGGCCAAAAGTATTGACACTAGTGATGGGCGAGTCCTAAATTACTCGGAATCGCTTGACTCTAGCGAGTCCGAGCCCGGGACTCGCTACTCGTTGCGAGTCTAGCAAGTCCAATGTTAATGAATGGGGAAGCGAGTAATAGCGAGTAATGTGCGATTTACAAATCGCAGATGTGTCTCGGAAAGCGCTCGCATTGCCGTTTTGGAAACCCGACTCGCAACAGTTTTTTGCTGCTGTGTCCGAGGCCAAACTCACATGTGTTTGTCTTATTTGCAGGTAGGAGAGCAGCAACGCACTGGTCTGTCACAGAGAAAATAAAGCTGAAGGGGTTATTATGACGCAAAATCTATCAGGTGCAAAAAAATAAGAAATAGTACCTCAGCTAAGGGTACTTTCACACTAGCGTTTATTTGAAATCGCGGCAGATGCGGTGAAAAAAACGCATCTGCCACGATTATCGCATACCGGCTGCACTTGCGGCACGGTTGCGGCACAGTTGCGGCAAGCCCCATACAATGTATAGACGGGCTTGCGGCAGGTGTGGCAAGTGCGGTTTTGGCACTTGTGGCAGGTGCGGCCGCGAAAATAAACGCGGTCAGCCGCGTTTTTTTTGCTGCCGCACCTGCCGCAAGTGCCAAAACCGCACCTGCCGCAAGCCCGCCTATACATTGTATGGGGCTTGCCGCAATTGTGCCGCAACTGTGCCGCAAGTGCAGCCAGTATGCGGTAATCGCGGCAGATGCGTTTTTTTCACCGCATCTGCCGCGATTTCAAATAAACGCTAGTGTGAAAGTACCCTAAGCCTCTGACTTCAGCTATTAGGAAAGTTGAGTGAGTAAGCTAAGGCTGCCTTCACATTTGCAGATGCCTCCGCAGCGTTCTGCGGAGGCATCTGCAAGCCTCTGCATGCAGACCGCAGCCCCTATCTTTATATTGGAGCGCACGGTGTCTGCAGATGCTTGCAGACTGCCGTGCGCTCCCATTGCCCGCCATGAGTGATCTGTGCGCAGGCGAATGCCTGCGCACAAATCACACACTCTCGCCCGCACCAGGGACACAACATGTCGCGTCCCTGGTGCGGACGAGAGTGTGCGATCTGTACGCAGGCATCCGCCTGCGCACAGATCACATATAGGAGTGACCTGTCAAGCGCAGCACCGTGCGCTCCCATTATAAAGATAGGAGCTGGCGGCCGCTGCGCACACATTGCGGATCCCCTCCTCAGAACGCTGCGGAGGGGAACGCTAATGTGAAGCCAGCCTAAGCTATGAGGTCGGTCCTGTGTGCACTGTAAGGCTGCTCCTCCCTGCCTGCCTGCCTACCGTCCTCTACACAGTACTCCTCTGTCCTCCTGGTAGCTCTCAGAAGAGCTGTTTGGGTTAAATATAAGGAATCTTGAAGTTTCCCTACACTGACTGACACTCCCTATGATCTGCTCCAGCATCTACCTCACCCTGCACTAGGCTCAGATCGTCACAGGAATGTGGAGGAAATGGCGGTGGCAAGGCTTATATACAGCCTCACCTCTCATACATGACATAGGCATCACGATGGACAGAAGTCAATCATAGTCCTGCCACAACCAACATGGCTGTGGCATTACTGAATATGATTGGCAAACATGCTTGTCCATCCTCACAAGTTTTCTGACCTAACACGCTAGGCTGTCTCGGAAGCTTTGTCGTAACATAACAGATTCTGTATTCGCGAGTCCCGAATACAGTATACAGGACTCGGATTCGTAGACTCGCTCAGACTCGCTCAGACTCGCTGCTGACAGCGGGTATCCGTGAAGCGGTGCGATTGTTTAAACGATTTGGGGAGATTCAATCTACATAGCGATGTGATATAGCGAGTCTAGCGAGTGAGAAAAAGTAAACTCTGACAAAACTAGGATTGCCATTGACTTGCATTGGACTCGTTACTGTATGAGTAATTGCTGGGAAACTCGCAGAGTACTGAGTCCTGCGAGTCCCTTACTACTCGCCGAGTAACGAGTCCTAGCGAGTAGACTCGCCCATCCCTAATTGACACCCCTGCAATTCTATCAGATAATACTCAGTTTCTTCCTGAAAATGATTGCAATCACCAATTCTTTGGTATTATTATCTTCATTTAATTTGTCTTCAATGAAAAAACACAAAAGAGAATTGTCCTAAAGCCAGATTGGATATAGTTCCACACCAAACATAGAAAAGGAGGTGGACAAAAGTATTGGCACTGTTAGAAAAATCATGTGATGCTTCTCTAATTTGTGTAATTAACAGCACCTGTAACTTACCTGTGGCACCTAACAGGTGTTGGCAATAACTAAATCACACTTGCAGCCAGTCGACATGGATTAAAGTTGACTCAACCTCTGTCCTGTGTCCTTGTGTGTACCACATTGAGCATGGAGGAAAGAAAGAAGACCAAAGAACTGTCTGAGGACTTGAGAAACCAAATTGTGAGGAAGCATGAGCAATCTCAAGGCTACAAGTCCATCTCCAAAGACCTGAATGTTCCTGTGTCTACAGTGCGCAGTGTCATCAAGAAATTTAAAGCCCAAGGCACTGTGGCTAACCTCCCTAGATGTGGACTGAAAAGAAAAATTGACGAGAGAATTTGTGATTGCAATCATTATCAGGTAGAAACTTAGTATTATCTGACAGAATTTCAGAGGTGTCAATACTTTTGGCCACAACTGTATGTTAAACAATCTTTTTTTTCAGATTATTTGAGAGCTGTTTTGAGGAGCCCATGATGCCACTCCTCAGAGAAGATGCAACTAGGAGAACAACTTGCAAGTGGACACCTGAAATAGCTTTTCTCATGATTGGATACACCGGGTTATGAAGTACAAAGCTCAATGAGGTTACCAAACCAATTTAGTGCTTCAGTAAGTCAGTAAAAAGTAGTTAGGAGTATTCAAATCATGAAAATCAGAAGGGTGCCCACACTTTGGCACCTGTCAAATGTTGAAATAATGCATATTTCAGATTTTTGGTTAGTACAATAAACCTCATTTCAATCCTGAAATATTACTGTGTCCATCAGTTATTACATATATCACACTGAAATAGCTGTTGCAAAAAAACAATTTTAAACAAAAAAAAAGAGTAAGACTAAGAGGGGTGCCCAAACTTTTGCATATGACTGTATCTTCAAATAAAGATCACAATTTCCATGAAGTTGCTTGTCCGGTCTCTTCCTACCATTGAGGTACAGCTTCCACAAGTCCATCTTTGGTCCAGGGAGTCCACTCTACATAACTGAGCCCCCTTGGAGCCTAACACTCCCTTTTCTCCGGTTGGTAAGACCTGGCCTGCAGTTCAGTGGAAGGGTCAGTTGATGAGGAGATGATGTCGTCAAGTGAATGATTAAGCATGTGCCCTATACAGTGTATTGTGGAACCTTGTATGGACTATGTTGCCAGTAAAGCGCAAAAAGTTTTAAGCTGTAATGGACTCCTTCTTGGTAACCTGAAACCAAGAACCGCACAGTGGAACAGTCCTGCGGCCAAGACATAGTTTGCCTCCCGCCATAACCCGTGTCTGTATTGTGCCAGAATGAGGACATCAGCCCTCTCAGCCACAAATACCACCACTGGACACATTACATAGCCACTAGGACTTGCACCGATTGACCCTTTTATCCCTCTTAGAATATAGTGGTGATTGAGCATTCCCTATGGGCTGTTAAGCACTGCACTTGGCTTTTTCCACCTGCTTCTCAAAAATGGAGGTAAAATTATATTAGAATCTGAGAGTCCTTAGTGGTTGATACCTTTTAATGGCTACCTGAAAAGATGGCAACAAATAGCAACTTTTGAGACAACTCAGGTCTCCTCTTCAGACTGGTATCCTGAAGAAGTCTAAAGAAGAGAACTGAGTAGTCTCGAAAGATTACTATTTGTTACCTTTTAATGGCTAACTAAAAAGATGGTATCAACCACTAAGGACTCTCAGAGTTTAATATTTTTCTATCTACTGGCTAACACGGTACAAACATATATTTTATCTTATCAGAAATGGATGTAACAGTGGTCGGGGGTCTGATCTGATCTTCCATTTTTGTAATGGAGACAAAATTGCCTTGTTGGAGATAAAAATTCCCCATTCTGATGATCGGTGTGGGTCTCATAGCTCGAACCCTCACCGATCAGCACGTTACTACTTGGCACTACCTCTAATTGGTGTATCGTTAAGCCTGTTCTTTCAGTATAGTAAATCATGTATATGAGTAGTGTTACCTTTGTCTGATCACCAAGCATTACAGAGACAGTACCTATGGAAGGATAATAATACCCTGAGCCTGATTGCAGATACATTACTTTCTAAATAACTTTACTGCGAATTGCATGGTTAAGAAACTCGATACTCAGCCGGTTCCTGGACTATCATGCAACGAGATCCTACTTATATCCACCACTGTAATATTTTCTTGAAACCCCCAATGAATTCCAGGCCCAGGAAAAAAAGAGAGCATGGTGGTCATTAGCATTATGTCATTGTTATTTGGGTAATTTCAGCACATTGACTGTGAATTCCCTCATTCTAAAGATATTCGAGAGTCACCATCAGCTACCGGGTTACAGCTGCAAAACAGGTGGTAATGTTTGTTTTCATTGCCCTTATTGTAATTGGATTCCCAATGCAAAAAAGTCTGAGTATATACCGTATTTATAATAAAACTAAAGGAGGTGAAGAATGGGGATTAAGAAGGGCTGGTTGGTGTTGATGATTGACACACATTTTTATTTTGTAATGTAATTAAAAAATTTGGAAACTTTGCTGTAGGTTTTATTTAAGAAAATGTTACTACAGCTCTAAAGTAGAACAACATGTCTCCATGGCGACAGGACTAACCTTGTTCAGGCGGGTTCCGCAGTCATAAACTCTATTACTCCTCTTCTCCTTCTTACTAACATGCCGAATGTATCCATGGCAGAATTATCACAAATATCAGGGCACATAGGAAAGGATCAGACTGCACCAAGTTTGTTTATTGTCTGTTACCATGGAAACGACCAATCACAACTTACTTTGTGTTGTCATTCTGTGGCACCCCAGGGTTCAGTTGACACAGATACACCTGGGACAGACAAGGATCTCCACATCAGGTAAGCCCGCACACAACACCTTTCACTCCAGACCTGAAGGGGGAGCTCTACCAGCCGAGTTCAGACGAGGTCCCCTATAAAATTCAGGCCTGGAGGTGGAGTTAGGTAGTACAGTTCCAGGGAGGACTGTGAAGACTTAGCTGTGCTAAGCTCATACCAGTGAGCGCTACTAACCTGGGTGGGTCAAAGGCAAGCAGTAGTAGCAGCAGGGGGAGTGGAGCCATACTGGTTCGCCCCAGAAGAACAGCGCCAAAAAATCGGACACCAGAGTCCGTGACTGCAAGGGATCTGTCAGCCCAGCAGTAAAGACGGGAGGGGAGGGAGACTTCAGATCTCCTGGCCACAGCAGCACTTGAGGCACAGCCAATTAGCAGAGCCAGGGACCGCAGTGGATAGAGTGGTGCCCCGCAGCAGAGCTCTCACTGCCTGCCATACAAGTGAGGACAGCAAGAGACGGTCAGGTCTTAGCTTCAGACAGCCTGGGACCAAAACAGACAAAGAGTAACAGGGAGGCCTCATAATTTGCCGAGTGTGGAGATCCTGAACTGTGGTACCTGAACCGTATGTGACCTCACAAACTATTTTTATTATTTTTATTGACTCTTTTCAGCTACCACCAGGGCCATGGGATCGGGCACAGGCCCCAGTGACATTCCCCGCAAATGAACAGAGAGGTATGTCAGTTCTTGGGGCTGGTAGGATACTACAGGAGGTTCATAAAGGGCTTTACGAAAATGGCAGCATCATTGCAAGATCTCCTGCTAGGCCAGACCAAGATAAGCAAGGCCTCTAGCCCTTCATTTGAATGAGATGAGAAAGAAGAAGACTCCTTCAAGCAGATGAAGTGTTCCCTGATTGGTGAAGAAATCCTGGCCCACCCCGATTACAATCTACCGTTTGTGCTGTACACAGATACCAGCAACGTGCAATTGGAAGCTGTGTTGTCGCAGGTGCAGAAGTGTAAAGAACGTGTGATTGCCTATGCAAGCAGGAAGCTCCGTCCTACAGAGAGGAACCCAGAAAACTACAGCTTGCTCAATCTGGAGTTCGTAGCCTTTGTCTGGGCTATCACAGAATGGTACAAGCACTACCTGGCGGCTGCGAAGTTTGCAGTCTTCACAGACAACAACCCACTTACACACTTGGACTCTGCGAAGCTAGGAGCACTGGAGCAGCGACAGATGGCTCGGTTGTCGAACTATGACTTCACCATCAAGCCCGGGCAGGCTGCAAAAATGCCAACGCTGATGCACTGTCAAGAATGCCTCATTTATCAGATGCAGGAGAAGACTCGGATGAGCTAGAAGAGATAGAGCTGCAGGCTTTTCACCGCAACAGTGTATCCCAGTGTAACCAATGTGCTGAAGACAAACGCAGAGAGGCCATGGTGAACCTATTGCCTCACCAAGGGAGGAAGGAAACACATGACAGTGATCCAGCTGTTCGCCTAGTTAAAGAAATGTTAACTCAACCGGACTCACGTCTTAGCCCAGATGCCCCACCAGAGGCGCAGCACCTGTGGAAGGAGAAGAACAGGTTGTTCATCTATGGAGGTAGGCTATTTATACGTTTCATTAATCCCAGAACCCACGAGATGGTGTGGCAGATAGTGGTACCGAATAAAAAGATGTCCCGATGGTGCTAGAAGCGTACCACAACTGAGCAGGATACTTCGGGTGGAAGAAGCTTGAGGTACTGTTGCGCGAGATATTCTATTGGGTTGGCATAAGGACCACCATTGAGAACTGGTGCAGAAACTGTGACCCATGCAACTTAAGGAAAAAGGATCATGACAGTCAGAGAGCTCCACTACAGCAAATTGTCACCAAACAGCCACTGGAACTCGTAGCCTTGGATCAGGTGAATGTGACAGCCAGCAGGTCTGGTAATTCGTATGCCCTCACTATGGTGGACTACTATTCCCGACTTCTGGTGGTAGTACCTGTAAAGGACTTGACAGCAAAAACCGCAGTGAGAACCTTTCAAGCCTACTTTTGGAGACCACATGTGTACCCAGAGGAGGTGTTGACAGATCAAGGTCCTGTGCTTGAAGCTGAATTGTTCCAGGAGTTTTGCAACTTATATGGGTGCAATAAAAATCAGAACCACACCGTACCACCCACAGACCAATGGCATGTGTGAGAAAATGTACCAGGTGGTCGTAGACCTTTTGAAAACCTTGCCCTTGGAAGAAAGAAGCAGGTGGCCGAGAAATTACCTGACTTAGTGGACATGTACAACATCCCTGCAAGTTCCACCAATTGCACGCCAGCGTACTTGATGAGAGCAAGACCAGGGAAATTACCAATTGATCTTGAGATGGGAATTGTTGAAACCAGTTCACCTAATGCTGATTGGGACATTAAATGACAAGAGCAGTACAGAAAAGTAAAAGAGTGCGTAGAGAAAAGCTTAACTCAAATCAGAGAAAAGCAAGAGAAAGATTACAACAAGAGTGCACCAGCAGATCCCTTAATACATGAAGAGAAGGTTCTAAAAAGAAAAACAAATAAACTTGATGACCAGTGGGAAGCAGAACCCTATACAGTATTGCTCTCTAACTTTGATAACAAGAAAGTCTGCTTAATCAGCAAATATAAAGGAGAAACATCTGCAGCAGTTTCTAGAGACCATCTTAAGACATGTCCTAAACAGATAAAACCAAAAGAAGTCATTCCCTGTATACCCCAATCTAAAGAAGAAAAGAAAGAGCAGATGATACGGACTGTACTTGGAGACTTTCCTGAAAGTTGGCTTCAGTACAATGGAGCCATAATTGTACCACTAATAACTTTCCCTCAACTAGCAGTCCCAGAAAGATTGGAAGAACCCGTAGAAGTCTTAGAAGAACCACAGGAAGAAAGACTTGAAGAACCATCTATTGCAGCAGAACCAGAGAATCCTGCTATTGGTGAGCCTGTTAGTCCTATGGTAAGACTAAGAAGATGTTCAGGCATACCAATATTACGCAGATCTACATGCAGACTAGTGGATAGTTCACGCACAGCACCAGACATAGACACTAGTACACAATCCCGACCAGTTAAGACTCCAGTGTTGCGTAGATCCAGCCGCAGTACCTTTGGTCAGATCCCGACCTGATACAGAAAATAAGGTGTAACATGGAAAAGTGTATATATGTGTTTTTCTGTAAATAGTCAGACTGTAAAGAATAGTGTACAGAACGGTGGAGGAACTGGAATCAGCCCCAGGAACATTAAGTTAGAAAGTTAAGTTCCTGGAGGTGGAAGGTTGAAACCAGGATGCCCATAGTAAAATGTAAATATGTTTTCTGTGTATATTTATTCAATCAAAGTAAACCCGTAACCACCAAGCGTAATGTGCCTGCATTACTTATTGCATAAACTTTTACATTTTTCTTGAACATTTACTTAAACATGGACCAGTAGACCTCAGGACTGGTAGTGGTCAAAAACCTTCTTGTATATATTAATCCACAGCCTGTGGCATAAGGACTAGCGCCATATGGACTGCTTAACAGTTGAGCCCTTGGACTCTTGACCTGTTTTTCCGTTCTATTGGATTTTGTAATTTTTGATTTTTAAAACTTTGTACAATTTTATTGTTTTTAATGTTTTCAAAATTTGTGTTTTCTCAGTTCAGAGTACTGAATTTAACCAAGGGGGAATGTGGCACCCTAGGGTTCGGTTGCCACAGATACACCTGGGACAGAAAAGGATCTCCACATCAGGTAAGCCCGCACACAACACCTATAAAATTCAGGCCTGGAGGCAGATTTAGGCAGTACAGTTCCAGGGAGTACTGTGAAGACATCCTGGTGACGGAGATGTGCTAAGCCCGTACCAGTCAGCGCTACTAACCGGCGTGAGAGACCCTAGAGCGAGGGTCGGAGGGAAGGACTAGTAGCAGCAGGGGGAGTGGAGCCATACCTGTTCGCCCCAGAGGAACAGCGCCAAAAAACCAGACACCGGAGTTTGTGACTGCAAGGGATCTGTCAACCCAGCAGTAAAGACTGGAGGCAAGGGAGACTTCATATCTCCTTGCCACAGCAACACTTGAAGCACAGCCACTTAGCAGAGCCAGGGACCACAGTGGAGGCAGTGGTGCCCCGCTGCAGAGCTCTCACTGCCTGCCATACAAGTGAGGACAGCAAGAGACGGTCAGGGCTTAGCTTCAGACAGCCTGGGACCAAAACAGACAAAGCGCAACAGGAAGGCCTCATAACTCGCCAGGTGTGGAGATCCTGAACTGTTACCAGATCACCCAGACCCGTACCATCAGAGACTGTACCTTGGACTATATCTGACTCATCTGTAAAAGGTACGGAAACATCAACCCTGTGTGTGACTGTTATTGCGGCCCCAGATCCTGCTCCCTCCATAGACTATCCTGCAATTCCCATATACTACAACTGCTCCAGGAATCCCGCTCCACCTACGGGGAGAATAACCATCTGGCTGCCCTACCATCACCCTGGTGGTCTAACCCGCAGCACCAGTAACCATACCGGAACTGTAGGTCACAAACTATTTTTATTATTTTTATTGACTCTTTTCAGCGACCACCAGGGCCACTGGACCGGGTACAGGCCCCAGTGACATTCCCGCGTGAATCAACACCTAGAACCGGGTGCCCCACGGCTCTGGGGCAGGTAAATTCTCCTTTTGCATCGAACAGTTATGCTCATGGCTCCAGACCTAATTGTCCTCGAATTCAGCTAATGCCCCTCTACCCCAGGCTTCATGGGGTACAGCCCACATCACACTGGGCCTAAGCAATAAAATACATTTGGACTCTGAGTCTGCACCTAACTCTAATATCCACGATCCTATCCCAATATGTAGTAGGTGTAATAATAATAATAGTTAATCACTCAAATTAATAATGTAGTATAGTTCTCCTAATTAGCTGTTAATTACCTCATGTGCAGGACATTGCAGCTTGAGTATCCATGGTTACGACCATGAGCAATTAACTGTCACTATATGAGTGGTCATAATTGTAACACGACAGGGCTCCGGGTCCAGCTCACACAGGTGTGGCCGGGCACTTGGGTAGTAGTAGTCATATTGATGGAGGGCATCAGCCCCACAGCCCCATCATGCTACAGACACAATTTGTGGGTGTTCACTTGTTTCGCGGTCTCAGTACACTTTGGCCACAGGCTTGTTTCCATGCAAGGATTCCTTGTGTGGTATTTCTACACAGATTGCAACTTGTTGTACTTTACCGATAACAAAGTCCACAATACACAAGATAGGGCACATGCTTATTCGTCATTCAGAATCCCATTTCCGTTCTCCTAAATCATCCATCTTCCTACTAACCCACTCCTGCTACTCAATTAAAGGCTGACTTACAAGGTCTCCAGGGTAAGGGTTGGCACGTCTCTATCCCCGACTATCCCTTCCTTCAGGTCAATGTGTTTCGTTGTGGAAGACGAATATATATCGGGCTAAGTTTGATGGGGCCCTTGGTTCCAGCCATACAAGATGGTTCTGGTTAACCCTTTTAGAGAGTAGCCACATCACCATACTCCCTCTTGTTCTCCCCTCTTTACTTGCTAGGTGAAGGATAGGCATTGGTCCCTTACTGTTCCTCCTTCAGCCTGCACTGTAGCATGGGGCTGATCCCCTTCTGCTCAACATCCTTTAGTATGTATTATTTCACTTTCTCTTTCTCTGTGATCAGGAAAAACTCTACCTTATATACCCCTTCCTAGTGGGCCAGCTTCACTTTAATTCCTTTTGATCTGTTCCTTAAACACTAGGTTCCCCTACAACTGACTAGTGACACCTAGAGGTAACTAACACTACCATACCCATTCCAGGTAATAATACAATAATTGAACTTCAATATGCACATAAATATACCTTAACAACACATATCACATCAAACTGCATATAAAAACATACAAAAGCAGTAACTGTCTTCAGGGGCAGGAACCGTTTTCTGGTATCAGCCACCTCCTTACATAACCATGGATACCTAAGTTGCAATATCTTGCACATGAGGTAAATGATATAACTGATTGGGAGAACTATACTACATTTCTATTTGGAAGTATTTGCTAATATTATTATTAATATTACATCTACTAGATTTTTGAACAGGTTCTTGGAGATGAGAATACCCCTTTAAAGTACCTCCAAACTCTGCCATCCTCAACCCATGTTCTGTTAGGGCCACTTTACACACACCAACTTATCTGTCCAACTTCTGACCAACTTGCTGGTTGCAGTGAAATCATGGACACATTGTTCCATTTTGTGACTGTGTACAATGGAACTATATGTCCATGATTTCACTGCAACCAGCAAGTTGGTCAGAAGTTGGACAGATAAGTTGGTGTGTGTAAAGTGGCCTTTAGACTACGATTCCTGGATTCTGCTATGAGAAGCTTTAGTGTGATGGCAGTCACCATACGCACAAGAAGAAGTAGAATAGTCGAACATTCAGGTCAGATACCAGGACAGCATGACAATACAATGGAGATAATTAGAGGGGTAGTTAAGTCACGGTCTGAGGTCAATTACCTGGAGAGGAGCGGATCAGAACACAGGGACAAGACAAAAGAATGGTCATACACAGGCAAGGTCAGGCAGCAAAGGATCAATTCCCAGAGCACAGATACAAGAAGTTAAACTAGCCCAACATAACGGAAACTAAAGGCCACTTCACACGCTAGGATATCTTTAACGATATCATTGAAATGTCACAGATTTGTGATCGTTTCAACGATATCGTTTGTGCGTCGTCGTGTGTAAATGAACGATGTGAGAAGGAAAAATCGTTGGATCGTTCATCCAAAATTTGAGATCCGGACCTCAAATCTATCGTTCGTCGTCCAATTAACTTCCTGGGAAGCCGCAACATCGTTCAATGTGACCCTTTTTGAACAATGTCATTCATTTTTCTCCTATTCCTGCCGCTTTTTAAAATCGCTCAAACGTTCTCCTCCAAATAGCTGGAGTGTTGCCAAATTTAAGATCGTTAACGATATCCTTGCGTGTGACAACACACTAACGATGTCGGAAAGATCGCAGTCACGTGACATAGCTAACGACTTCATTCACTTATATCCTAGCGTGTGAAGCCGCCTTTAGACTGGCAGTGCTCTGGGAGAAACTGCAGAGCTAAAAGGCTGAGCAATTAGACGAGACGAGGAGCAGCTGCAGAATCTCAGCACAAGCTTGAAGGAGATTGGGTAACTAAGCTGCCAATAATAAAATCAAGAGCCCAGCACATCTTAGCTCCATATAGAATGACTTAACTGTCAATCACCCAGCCCAGCACACCCTGAATGCAGAGCTGAGGAATTGTGACATATAGCTTGGCAATATGTCAGCCTCTGGTAGGCCACTGCTGGTGATGTGATTTCGGGCTTCCTTGCAGTACAGACTATACCCACTTAGAGGGGATTAAGGGCAGAGAATGTACAATACCTTTAATTCCTTTCTGCAGTCTAGCTCTAAGCCAAATCTGTTTTCCAGTGGATCCACATAGATAGTTAGAGCTGTTGTTAAAGCTGTTGGAACTTATTGGAAAATGATTCACCATTTTTTTTTCAATGTGGGATGTAGTAGAGTGATGAGATATTAGTTGTGAAGTTGTACATGGATTTTATATGAGATGTTTACCTGATGTTTTTTACCTTAGCAATTGCATTTTCAGGTCAAAAAGTTTTGAAACATAAGTCTCTGTATATTTCATTTCCCACAGGAGCATTACATGGCTTCTAAACCTCATCACTTTGGCTACCAAGGCATGTTACTCTCCACGAGGAGAAACACTATACCTTAGATCAGAAGCATAAGTCTAAAATTTGGACAAATGCGGTCTCTGATCTCTAGTGATGGACCAAAGTGTAATCATAGTTAGACCCAAGATAAAAGATTCAGCTCAGTGTCCTGGTGCTTTGTCTACAGTAAATACTTTGGCCCAGGTAGAAAGACTTATTTGCACCCACTGGTCACCTAGCACCAACACCTTGGATGGGCCAAGATCATCATGATGCCTACTACCATAAGATGTTCAACCAGAGGACTATCTTAGTCTGAAAAATTGACGCTTGAGCAAAACGTTATCTAACAACTTCAGGTCAGGAAGAGATGGAGGGTAAAATGAATTATTAGATGTAAATTACTGTATGTCGTTAATCTACATGGTTCTCCAGATTCACTGTAATGTAGCATCTAGTATTAGGTAAAATATATCTATTTTTTAAGCCCTTTGTGGTAAATATATACAGTAACTCCTAGAGTTAAGAAAAGTTTAAAACATTCTTATATTAGTATAATATTATTAACCATTTACAAAATGTGACTTGCATCTAATCAGAAAAATATCCCTTCTTTTTATCTTATACTGAATACAATTGCCTAATACTGTTCCCCTGATGTTCTTATACTTTGTTCAAGTTGTAGCTTGTACTCTGTACTGTTGGGAAAGCACATGATGTCATGTCTACATGCAGTGGAAAGTTCATGTTCTGTTGAGTTGTTGTGATATGCATTGACCAATATCTCAAGTCCATAGTCACCTGGAGAAATATGTTATGCCAAATTAAGGTATGAAATAGTGGTTTATGACTTCTCTTACTAAAGCCAGAGACACACTGAGTGAGACATATGCGAGATACTCGCATGACTTACTGGGAATAGCAGTCGGCTCCTTGGACGGGAGCGTGTCAGCTGCATAGAAACACATGCAGCCGAGCTGCGCGGCTGTCCAGAGAGCCGATGGCCATGCCGGTTGAGGCATGCAAGACTCAAGCGTGTAACTCGCATGCATATTGCTCAATGTGTCTCTGACCTAAGTATGATCATGTCAGCTCATGGTAGACCTTTACAAGCCTATGACAGTCAATGAGGAGATGAAGAGTTTTCTGGAGATCTCAAGCTGACCCTATTCACCTTGGCAATTCTTAAATATCTCAGAATCTCAGAAAGACCGAGGAAGAGCTAGAGAAAAACATTCTCAACATGTCAAGCTTCCTTTGAAGATACATCAGGACAGATGTGAAAGTCCTCCTTTCCTTTCATGAACAATGAATGAAGGAAAGAATGAATAAATTACCAAGCTGGAATCAGAAGTGACTTTTTATTTGATGTTTCTTTAGTTGCTACTTTATGATATTATATTTTGCTGTATAGTTTATGGATACCAGAGGCTCAAAAATATGACATTAGTTCATGTGACACTGGATACTCTGCTCTATAACTGGACTCTGGACTATATATAAGTACTAGAAATAGGCCCGATGCTATTACTGAGCAGTGCGGTATTGGCGGGAGATTTGAACCTGCCCTCAGCTGATTGGTCGAGAGCCGGGTAGCGCGCTACCAATCAGCTGAGCGGTATTGGCGGGCAGATTTAAATCTCCCACCAATACCATGCCGCCTCACTTATTGGTCGCGGCTGACCGCACCGCGACAAATCAGGGAGGCGTCTCGTGCATTGGCGGAAGATTTGAATCCAGCTCCGCTCAGCCAATGTGTGGAGCGGGATTCAAATCTCCCGCCAAGGCGTGAGGCGCGATTTAAATCATGCGCCAAGGGCGCTGATTGGTCGCTGCCGGTGGTGGCGACCAATCAGTGCTCTCGGCGCGTGACTTAAATCTCGGCTCGCTGATTGGTCACCGCTGACCGCGCGGTGACCAATTAGCGAGGTGCCTCGCACCTTGGCGGGAGATTTGAATCCCGCTCCGCTCATTGGCTGAGCAGAATGGGATTCAAATCACACGCCAAGACCTCTCAGCGCGTGACCCCGGCTTTGGCGGGGGATTTGATTACCAGCCGCCATATAGGAATACCCGTAACTTGGGTGTTGCAATATGGCGGTCGGGGCATTTCCCCTCCATGCAGCTGGCGCTCATCTCCCGGCTGCTTCGGGTGCGTGCTCCGAGGGGTGGGAGGTGACCGGCGGCTACCGTCGGGAGATCAGCACCGCTGATCTCCCGATGGTAGCAGTGGCACCTGTGTCACTTTCTCCAGGAGCCTGTGTCGCTATCCCACAATGGCACCACGGTGCATTGTGGAATATTGACATAAGCCCCGGAAGTCAGTGACAACCATTATTGGTGATTATATATTAGATAGCTGTGTTTATTATGGTCATTCAATATTGCTAATAAAATTGGTCTACAATTCCACCAGGATTT
Organism: Allobates femoralis; assembly: GCA_033576535.1. Lineage (NCBI taxonomy): Eukaryota > Metazoa > Chordata > Amphibia > Anura > Aromobatidae > Allobates > Allobates femoralis. The sequence goes on along the minus strand of JARQOC010000004.1, from coordinate 39,160,781 downwards.
AATTTAAAGACGTTGTACATCAGTGACCATGATGTGGTGGGAAACAATGGTCAACTTGAGGATAAATAATTGCACAACAGATTGGTATATGTCCTACCCCATCGAAAATGAAGGGTTTAAAGTTTTCCTTTGCACAATGGCTTCCAGACCTCCTACTGTGCAGGGAAGTATAGCACAACCCTGCTAGCTTTAGTTGCCTGCACAACTTGGTGGCTAAGAATATAGCTGTGCAGGTGTGACAGCAGGATGTATTTAATTATATCTAGACTCCATTCTGTGGATGCTTCTATTTCTGTCTGAGAGTGTCTGTCCTCTGTGAAATGGAGACCACTGTTTATTTTAGATAACAACTATATAGTTTCTTTGTTAGAAATCAAGAAATATTGGAATATGGAACCTGAGATATATACAATATTTTAGCAGTGTGCAAAAGATCCTGACATTTAGCAAATAGAGTGTGTATATGTAAATGCAAAAAGATAAATTGACCAATGACGATGTTCCAATGAAATGCCTATATATGGTTGAGACGATAATGTAATAAACACTGGACATTGAGACAAAAAGAGTTGCTTCTAATGTCTGACTAAGGCCGGCTTCACAATACGGCCAGATCCGATCAAGGGCTGTCAGGGCTGAACCTGACAGCCCCAGACCAGATCTGGACACAAATATGCCCTCCGGTTCGGTGTGCAGCCGGATGCCACTAATTGCAGCCGCAGCTGCTGATTATTCAAGATCGCGGCTAGCAGGGAGCTAACCACGGTCCTTAAATTACAGCAGCGTGCAGCCGCCGGTGTCCGGTTGCCGGATCCTCCTGGCTCGGGGCAATCCGGCCCCATAGACTCCCATGATAAGGAGTGCCGGATTGCCGGGAGGATCCGATTTGGGAAGATTTTTCTCCCCGGTCACAAAAATGGTGCATGCTTCGATTTTGTGTCCGGGAAAAAAAATCAGATTCCTCCCGGATTCTCCTGGACACATGGAGATCGGATGGCAGAGAGCAAAAGGATGGGGCCAAAATCAGGTCCAGGGCTGTCCGGTTTACACCAGACAGCCCTGGATCGGATTTCACCGTGGTGTGAAACCTAACGCGGTTACATATGTATGAGATCGCAATGATTTTAATTAGTAGCACACACTCATAAGTCTTATACATCCCCTGCTAAATGGTGATGACTTCAGTTAAAACTTAAATGATGACTTGGGATATATGGCAATAAACCAAAGCTTTATTCCCTTTATTATCAGATTTTATTGATCTGCCAGGATTAAATAGATACCTGATATAAATACCCCTTTAATCTTCGAGCAACATCCATCCTACATGCACAGAGGAAGTGCACACTTACTATATGGAGCAGGCTCATGAGCTGTAATATATAGGTATACAACCAGCTGAGATTAGAGCAAGCTCTGATTGCAAAAATGTAAAGTTAGCTGCCTTTATCAATCTTGACAGCAGCATTTAGGAGGTTAGGAACAAGGTTTGAGGGTCAGTTGCTTCCAACAATGGATTGTCATTGCATTTAGAGGTCTATTGAAAGCTCCCAAATCCGAGATTGGGCTTTACAGGAAATCGGCAATAATTGGACAATAGATTGAAATGCTGCAGTCTTCAATAAGCAATCAACTCATCACGGATTAAAGGGAACCTGACCCCTAAAAATCACCCCCAGCCTATTAAAACCTGTCCCTGGACCTTCCTTATGCTATTCGAACTATCCCTTTGTCTCAAAATTGTGTAGTTTGCCAGTTGAGAAAATTGCTTTTAATACATCCAGAACTGTGGCTTCTGGAGTCTTGAGAAGTCACACAGGGCGTTCCCAGTGGCTTCTTTTCGCCGCCTTTCCAGGTTTTTTTCACGCCCCGATGGGCGTGATAACCCTTCTGAATCCTCCTCGCCCACCTCCATGGGCGGTATAGCCGGTATGACGCTAATCACGTCATATCCGGCTATCATGACATTGGTACACCCATTGGGTGTAGGGAGGACCTCGCGATGCGCATTGTGGCATGCGCGAGGTTGCTTTATGGCAGCTTGATGAGCTGCCATAGCTGCCGTAAAGTAACCTCGCGCATGCGCAATGCACATCCCGAGGTCCTCCCTACACCCAATGGGTGTACCAATGTCATGATAGCCGGATATGACGCGATTAGCATCATACCGGCTATACCGCCAATGGAGCAAGGCGAGGAGGATTCAGATTGGTTATCACGCCCATTGGGGACGTGAAAAAAACCTGGAAATTCGGCGGAGAGAAGCCACAGGGAACGCCCTGTGTGACTCCTCAAAAGCCCAGAAGCCTCAGATCTGCAGGTATAAAAAGCAATTTTCTCAACTGGCAAACTACACAATTTTGAGATAAAGGGATAGGTAGAATAGCATAAGGAAGGTGCAGGGACAGGTTTTAAAAGGCTGGGGGGTGATTTTTAGGGGTCAGGTTCCCTTTAAAGTCCTCCAAGTAGAGCAATAAGCCATGTACATACATTACAAAATATAAAAATAAATGAATAACATTTTGAATTACCCCCCCCTGCCCCAAAATGAAAAGAGCAATATCTAAATAATAATAAAACATTTTGTTTTACATACTGTATTATGCACTAATAATATCTGAAAATATTTACCCCAATGGTATGTGTCAAATGGGGAAAAAATAACCAGGCACTTGTTTTCCTGTGTTTTTATTAACCCCTTAATGCCTGAATTAAAATCTATATATGCATGTAAATGAATTGTACTGGTATGATACGAATACACAACAGTAGGCATTAATGGGATAAAAAAAGGAAACTATGTCATTCAAAAGTACAATTCATCCCATTAAAAAACAATCCCTCTTACATATAACGGAAAAATGTTATGGATTTTGGAACATGAGGAAAAAACACCTAAGAAAAAAAAAATGGACACATCTCCAAGGGACTAAAGTGGCAATCTGCTCCTGCTATAAGACTTAATGATCTGCATTAGAGCAAACCTATCACCTTAGTAAATGCTATTTACTTGAAGATATTATCTGGAGATAATATCAACTTAATGCTGCCTTATTGAAAGTGCGGCTACTGGGAGAAAATGAACTTATTTCTTCCTGGTAGCCACTGGCTTTCAGCCATGGGATGGTGCACAGAACGGCTACAGTCACCACTCACAGCATCACTCAATAGATTGTGAGCAGGATGTCAAGTGTAGACTGCTCTGCAGGCTCAGTTTACTGCTTTGCTGCAGTTTATATTGATTTAATTTCTGTTTGTTCCTTAAGGGTTAATCTCAGTGGCTGCAGTTCTGCAGTAATAGCTGTCCATGGTATTAGCTGGCTGTGGCTCTCCAGCACTAGTTACTGAGTGAATCAATGATGTGGTTGACCACTCTCCCAGCCTTTAAATAATCCTGAGACACAACACATGGTGTGTCTGAAAAAGTTAATTCTCTATTCTGACGGTGAGCTGTTTGGACACTGCACAGTTCTTGCTGAAGACTTCAAGAAGTTTTTCTCCTTGGAGATAGCCATCTTTTGTGGGCTTTGCTGTTTGTATCCTGGTCCATGGGTAGAGGTGAGGGGTGTTAGGTCTTGTCAGTAGCAGGGCAAGGGTGGCGGCCCAGATATCCTCACCCTTAGAGGTAATTCTGGGAACAGGATCGGCGAGGGTACCCCAGTCTACAGGGTCATACTACTTAGTACTACTGCTACTTATCCCCTTGTCTGCTTATACCACCTCAAGACACCGGCGAGGGTACCCAAGTCACAGGGTCATACTACTTACTACTACTGCTACTTATCCCCTTGTCTGCTTATACCACCTCAAGACACAGCTGTTATGAGCACACCTCGACACTTTGATTAACAGCCAACTCTGCATTGATGCGCTGCACTATGAGCTGTCAAAGTGCCATGGAGATACTGTGAGTGGTTAATGTAGCCTCTCCGTGCCTGCCACCATGACAGAAAGCCAAAAGCTACCTTGGAAGAATAAGGTTCATTTTCTCTTAATATTTGCACTTTCAGTACAGCGGCCGGGCAGCGTTGTAACACTATTAACCTGCAAGGAAACAATGTTTTTGGTGATGGGCTCCTTCTTATACAGATGAGAATCCATCAGTAATTGCTTAGTTATTCTGCAGTGCCTCCACAGGAAAAGAGAAGTATTACACAATGCAGTAAAATCAGTGAGCTGTCTGCATAACGCCAAGTTCTCTATAGTAAGAGATACTTTTTGCAGCTGTGTTCTGCTTTGGGTAATGGACACTTTTGTATTCACTAATTTCTATATGGATTTCTAGACTCCTTCTTTAATATTCAGTATGAAATTTAAATGTCACTATTGGCTTCATTCATAACCAATCAAAACTCATTATCACATCCCTTTAACATCATGATCTACGTGGTGGAAGCGATAATGACACCGGTCATACCATATCTACAATATCTGATGAAATGTCTCTTAGATGGATTATCCCATTAACTAATCCAGTGTAAACGGCTTAAACAAACTATTTATGTGAAGGGAATAAACCGGAGCACCGTGCAGGGATGCCACAATTACGCTACACAGATGTCTGAGCATTCTCACCAACATCTGGAAAACGTTCAGTCACTGGTGTGTAAAATGAACCGAGGGTCCCGACCTATAGTTGGAAGGTATCCAAAAACTAAGGAGCCACCCTCAAAATCCACACCAAGGTTATGTATCTGTAGGAGTCTGTTATAAGTGTGCTCATATACGATATGACTTAAGATGAATGGGATACATCAGAAATGGAAACTTTAACTCTTAGGTCTCGAGGAAAAGTCTGTGTCAGGGCTCACACCTGCCATGTGCAACGCTGATCGCTTTCTATGTAGAGCATGGACTAGTGTCAGATTGGGGTCTCAGGTTTTCTCAAACTATTTGTGTTTGTATGTCTCTTCAGAGAGGAAGAAGATGAACTCTAGTGCCACCTATTGGAAGTAGCAATCCGAAAAGTCAATTTGATATCATGAGCCGTGTCATATAACTTAAAATCAGACCAGAGTCTCTTCTTGTGGAGAATGATATGTCAGATCCGGCATGCTCGTATGACAAGGCTCAATGCCTCAATGCTCCTTTGTGAAATAAAATATACAAAATTGTCTCTTCAGGGAAGAAGAAGACAAACTCTAGTGGCACTAATTGGAAGTAGCAGTCCTAAAAGTCAATATCAACCCTTTAATGACCTGTGTCATATGATTTAGGAATAATACCAGACCATAACCTCAATTTGCAGACACAATGTTTTGTGGCATTGCTTCTCGTCAGTGCAAAGTATGAGATCTGATCTGGCTGTATAAGAAACTAAATGGGGTGTAAGGGCTAAAACTCATACCCTTTGTAGACTATCGAGCTGTTCACATGTTCATTTGTTTTGCAGCCTGTCGGGAAAATATGAATTCTTGTCATTGTTTTAAAATGTTTGAAAAGACAGCCAGAGATAGCTTACTTCTCCACCCCTTGTTCGTTCATAAGGGAGATACATAGATCTCTGCTTTGCTTCCCCCCAGTCAGGAATTTTTACGACAAGCCATAAACTCTTAGCTAAGAGGGACTCAGCTAGCCTGATCTGTTTGGTCCTTACTAAATTCCTTTGTTTTAACTTATAGTCTTTTAACGACAAATTTCATAAGACCCGTTCATGGGACAAATTCATCAATCATATTTTTGGAATGTTTACCTTTTTTGGTTATGATGGTATATCTTTCATAACTGGGAAACAATCAGAAACCTGCAAAATGGGTTCTGACCGTCTGAACATCACAGATATATCATATTTGATATCAATCTTAATGTAAATTCACGAGGGTAAACATGATGTTCATATCTTGGATGTGGGGGCATCCAATCCAAAGATATGAAAAATGAAGGTTTTGTAAGTCTGGTGCAGCTCGGTGGGTTTACAATGCCCAGCCCCCCTTGTGAGGTATACAAAGTGGGAATTTTCTTGTTTTCTGTGTCATTACATAAAACCAAAGCGTCCACTTTAGGCTCAGTCCATCCTGGGACATCAGACGCATCACCACACTCGCTGCGTGGAGGAATCATACAACATTTCTGAGGAGCCGTCCCCCCCCCCACTGAATCTGAGTTGTCACCGCGTGGCACAGGTTTTGTAATTATCTCATTTATTCCTTCTATTTTAATAACCGTTTTAAGCATATATGTAAATTGTCTCTTTTGTAATATCTTGTACATCTTTTGTAAACACTGACAACTTTATAAAGTAAACTTTTTAAATCTACTTAGTTTTGTTCTTCCTGTGCTATGATGAGCTGATACGCACCCCTGTGATTTCACGTTACCAAACAGGAGACCGATCCAGCTGAAAGAGATCAGTGGTGGCAGCATAATCTTTGTATTTATGTGATATTGTGGGCCTGAGGGTGACTGGATTGAGGTATATATACGTTCCTGTCAGGAACTGGTGGTATATATACATCCCGTCGCATCACGTGCCGCAGCAGACGACATGAATTAGAGATGCTGGGCTTCTTTTCTTATCTTCTGCCAATATCAGGTTTGTTCAGCAGAATAAGGGGGCGCCAGAGACATGCAGATTCTGACTAAGTTTCCATGACACAGCCCAAGTGCTCCACATAAAGTTGGCTTCTCACGACGGTTTTGGGGATTTGGGTCTATCCATTTTTAAAAGGATATAGGCAGGGATCCTGTTTTGCCTCCTATGTATTCCTATGGTGTCGGATTGGTCATATATGGCCATCCGTATGTGTGTATTGGGTCCGGGATTCATTTTTGTCATGTTTTTTCCGGGACCCAAAATCGGAGACTGCACCGTTTTTGGTCACACCCAACAGCACCGGACAGAAACGAAGACATTTTTCTTCTGGATCTCTCTTTCTCTATTTCTCTCTCTCGCTCTCTCTCTCCGGACTGAAATTACCATCATTTCCTATAACTGCAGAAATTTATAATGCATTTGGATGGAGAAAACGTATCCTTCAAAAAACAGGATCCGGGAGTTTAAGTGACATCCATTTCCACACATCCGTTCCTGTCCATGTTGTCCTGCAAACAACAGGTTCCACACCAACAGGCTAAAAATGAGATGTGAAGGGGGCCGGCCCAACATGGTGGAGAGGTGTCCGATTTTATGTCTGGGATCAAACTCCACAATAAAAGTTAATGGATCCGTGAAAAATAAACGGACAGCATCCAAGAGCCGCCCAAGCGATATGCTGCCCATGTTTTACAGACTGTGTGATAGGAGGAAGTTGAGATTTCCATCAGTAAATTTTTTCATCCAAAAAAGCTGACACTTTAGATACTTTAGATGACGTGTCACTGGGACGGCTTGTTATCTTCTAGTGAAGGATCGGTAGAAATATCTAGACCTAGACGAACATATGGATAATTACAGGTGTCTGGAAACTTGAAGACTTCTGGGTTATATAAAGGCTTTTTGCAGGATGAGTGTTCCTAATTTTCTATGGAAATACTTTTTTTTTTCATCTTGCTTAGTTAAGAAATGCTTACTATGGAAGAAACGTTCTGTACTAAGAATGCTTGTTCGTCCAATAGTTATGTCTTCAGACTACCCCACTAACCATATGCACAAATGATGAGGGGTGGGGGCAAGAGATACCACTGAAAATAGTTAGTCTCCCCTGAAACAAAAAAATCAGGTTTTACATTTACCTTCTTCAGTACTAATGCATTTTTCTATTCTTTTTTTGTATAGCTTTTTCCTCTCTTGCTTTCAAGAGACATAACTTTTAAATGTTTATATCTACATAGCAATATAAGGGCTTTCTGTTTGTGAGATGGGTTGTACATTCTGAATGACACCATCCATTTTACCATATAACTGTTAGGCTCATCTTGTGAATGTTGTGAATGCACAACGCCTCAAGCTCGGGTTGGCACACAGTCCCCAGAAGTTGGTGTAGCAGGCAGGAAAGCATATCAGGAGTGAGGACTTGGCACAGTAGAGACCACAGGAATAGAATGGCTGCACCCAGACACTTTCCTCTTGTTCACCACTTTGTTTAAAAAAAAAAATCCACCAGGTCCACCATAGTCCAGGGATTCCGATGTAGTCCAGCAAATACATTGTAAGCCACAAATGGAATCCTAAAAAAATAGAAACATAAAATTATAGAGAAATAAAACAAGACACTTACACTTGTTCATCACTTTATTAAAAGAGAAAAAAAATTCCACTCCCCTCAGGTCCAATGTATTACAGAGAATCCAATGAACAAAGCCTAAGGAGCATTGTTTTGACATTCCATAGACTTTTTTTGTAACAGCCAGGTCATGCTGCACTGCACAAGACCCAGCGCCTCTGAAGAGCAGTGACATCAGTGGCGTTATCACTTTTCAGAGTCACCAATTCACAGACAATGCAGTTGGCCGCGGATGTGGCCGTTGGCAAAGCTTAGGGACTGTCAGAACAAGGTTCCATAGACTTTGTTCATTGGAATCCCTGGACTATATTGGACTTACATTGATATTTTTGTTTTATGAAGTGGTGAATGAGATTAAGAGTCTTGTTTTATTTTTATGTTTCTGTTTTTCTCAGGTTTCCATTTGTGGACGACGATGTATTCGCTGGAGTACAGTAAACTTGCGTGGGAGTTTTATTTTTAAACAAAGATGTCAACAATGGAAAGTGTCTGGGAGTACTTATTTTAACAACATATTTTTGTTTTTGTGTCTTTTTCTATTAATGCATTAGTAATGAGGTTGTCTGATACACACCTCTCCACTACTAATACCAGAGCTTGATGCCAGCTGTGTTTTTGGACACTACTACAGCTGACATCAACCCCAAAAACAATTACTCTGATTTCAACTGCACTAGGACATTAGGAAGGGCCAAGGCAAAGAACCAGAATTGGAGCACTTATTGTGATGCAATAATTCTGGGTCAGGTGCGGGTTGGTATTTTTAGGCTGTGAAGAGTCAAATAACCATGGACCTTCCCAGCCTGATAATATCAGCCTGCAGCTGTCTGCTTTAACTTTTCTATTTAAAAAAAATAGAAGAGACTCCACATCAATTTTTTTCACTTAATTATTTTTTTTATTTGGCTTAATAGTAATAGATAGATAGATACTATCTATCTATCTATCTATCTATCTATCTATCCAGTTACACACAGATAATTGTTCAGAGATTGTTCGCAGATATCTGGTTGCAGTGAAATCATGGACACGTTGTTCCATTTTGTGGCTGTGTACAAATGTAACAATGGCTCCATGATTTCACTGTGTGTAACTGGGCCTTATCTGTCATCTTTGCAGATCTTTATCACACTAAAATCATTCATTTCTTGAATGCATTTAATCCTGACACAAGTTACACAGACAGCACATGAATGTCCCAAGGATGTCCTTTGTGTGCTGTACATATACTTTACAGACCCATACATTTCTAATGACCCCTGTTATCTTGGCTGCCAGAAAAAGGGGACATGTTTCCGTATGGTTCTCACAGACACTTGTGTAAAAACACAGGCATGTAAGTAGCACCATAGATTTTAATGGTGTGCTTGTGCGTACTTGTCTCGAGTATGTGGGAAGATTAGGGATGAGTGAGTAGTCAAATACTCGAACTCGCTATACTTGTACCGAGTACATCGTAATACTCGGGTATTCAGTACGAGTAGCGAGTCCAATGTTAGTCAATGGGAAATGCAAGTAATTGTCTACTGGACCCAAAAAAGCGGTCTGGGGGCTGAGGAAAGACCTAAAATGGGCGCATGATTGCCGTAAGAGCGAGTTATGATGGAGGAGACCTTCTGAAAGCTCAGTGTGTTAGTGATGTAAAGAGAGCGATCTGCCCTAGGGGCTGTGTGATGGTTAACGCAGGAAGAAGCCAACCATCATCATCACAAGGGCTTCACGAATATAAAGTTTGGACTACTGTCATTGCTGTTCCACTGCCACTGCACAATGTGCAGGCATAGTGTCTCCAAAAATTAGCCCAAGGGGCTGTATCATGGTTGATGAAGGAAGCAGACCTCAAGGGTCAAACAATTATGAAACTACCCTAGGACTACTAGCACAGTAATTGCAGTGTCCAATGTCCAGGCATAGCCATAGTGTATCCATAAATTAGCACAATTAATGCATTAGTAATGAGGTTGTCTGATACACACCTCTCCACTACTAATACCAGAGCTTGATGCCAGCTGTGTTTTTGGACACTACTACAGCTGCCATCAACCCCGAAAACCATTACTCTGATTGCCACTGCACTAGGACATTAGGAAGGGCCAAGACAAAGCACCAGAATTGGAGCACTTATTGTGATGCAATAATTCTGGGTCGGGTGCGGGCTGGTATTTTTAGGCTGTGAAGAGTTAGATAACCATGGACCTTCCCAGCCTGATAATATCAACCTGCAGCTGTCTGCTTTACCTTTTCTGGTTTAAAAGAATAGAAGAGACTCCACATAATTTTTTTTCATTTAATTATTTTTTTATTTGGCTTAATAGTAATAGTATCTATCCATCTATCTGTACGGGCTGTACCATAGTTGATGAAGGAAGCAGGCCTTAAGGGCCAAACAATTATGAAGCTAGGACTACTAGCACAGTAATTGCAGTGCCCAATGTCCAGGCATAGCCATAGTGTCTCCAAAAAGTAGCCCAAGGGCCTGTATTATGGTCTATGAAGGAAGCAGGCCTCAAGGGCCAAACAATTATGAAACTAGGACTACTAGGACTACTAGCATAGTTCTTGCAGTGCCCAATGTCCAGGCATAGCCATTGTGTCTCGAAATATTAGACCAAGGGGCAGTGGATGATGAAGGAAGGAGAGTTTCATCACAAGTGCCTCCGATGGAAAATATTAATTAACAGAACATTGTTTTTAGCATAATGACCATTAGGTACATGTGGCAGAAGCAGGAGTTGAAAACATGTGTAAGAAGAAGAAAAGGAGTTTATATGGGAAGGATGGATGTGATTACCAGTTGCCTAAAATAACATTTTGGGTGACTTTAGGTTGAGATGCAGTCATCAGGAGGGCTTAAATATTCTTGTGAAATCCAGTCCTTGTTAAATTTGATCAGAGTCAGCCTGTCTGCATTCTTTGTAGTCAGTGTGTGCATATATATGTGATAATTTGCCCCAGCGGCACTGAAAACACGCTCTAACATCACACTATCAGCAGGGCAGGCCAGCACCTCCAAGGCATATAAGGAGAGGTCTGGCCAGCTATGGAGCATAGATGCCTAGTAAGTAAACAGAACAGAAGCATCAGGAAAGACGCAGGTATGGTCACTAAGGGGCCTTTCACACTTGCATTTTTTCCTGATCTGGAAGATCAGGAAAAAACGTGATTCTTACAGGATTCATTTTTTTGCCCATTCACTTTAATGATTTCAGGAAAAAACCTGAAGCAACAAGATTCTGCCTGAAATCATTAAAGTGAATGGGCAAAAAAATGAATCCTGTAAGAATCAGGTTTTTTCCTGATCTTCCAGATCAGGAAAAAAACGCAAGTGTGAAAGGCCCCTTAGATAGTCGTTGACCATCTTGTGCAACTTCTCCCTGCTTGACATTGTTATCGGTCCAGCTTGCCCTTGTTGATGAGCCGGTTTATTGAAGATGGCCCATTTTGTAGACATTTTACCACCACCTCTTTTGGACCTTTTGGGCTTGTCTCTCCCCATTAATGTATGCTGTTGCACAGAGCTGGTACCTCTGCTAGCAGCGGTGTCTGAGGGTGATGTTGCCATCAAATGATCAACAACGGCAATCTTGAAGAATCCAATTGTGAAATCCCTTGGTGACTGCAACAGTAGCAAAGGAAATTTGCCCTTGTACCGTGTAAGGTGGACAACCAGTATAGGTTGCTGTTGAAAATGTGGATCACGCAAGGGTCTTGGCTCAGACAGTTAGATATGTGTGCCGTGTGTGCCAAGCTGCAAAGAGGCAAATGTTCTGTGACCCCAGAAGGAGGAACAATACCCATGCTTTCCTCACACTGACTCTCCTCCTCCACCTCCTCCTCTCCACCCCACCCTTGCTGGACAGACATGAAGCTGGGGTTGGGAGTCCCCTCTGTAGCATGAGGGATCCCCTTGTTACCACAGGAAAAGAAGTCTTCTCCCTCCTCATCTTTCTCATTATCTTCATCCCCCAATCTTGCCTGATGAGATTGGCTGGGCTGGGTGGGACCACCTATTGTGAAATCTTGCTTCATACCCAGCTGCTGGGCACTCAAAGATTCCATTTTTAGATTATGCAGCGATTCTTTCAGCAGACATAGCATAGGGATGGTTATGCTAATAATAGCCTGATCACTGCTCACAAGCTTGGTACAGTACTCAAAGTTATCAAGCACCTCACAAATGTCAGTGATCCACACCCACTCGACAGTTGTTATGTGTCTTGGCTTTGTCTCAGTCTGACAGACATGTTTAAGCTGGTATTCAGTTCCACTGTGTTGGCAGATCGCAGATAAGTCGGTGGTTTTGGCAAATTAAATTGCTTTTCAAGCGCTGCAAGATCAGCAACAGCGGTTAAGGAATGGCGGAAATGGGCACAAATATGGCACACCTTCTCAAGTAGGGATAGCAAGACAGGGTATGTTTTTATAAATTTCTGCACCACTAGGTTCAGCACATGAGCCATGCATGGCATGTGCTTTAAAGCTGTCACCAGGTTACACCCATTACCGCAGACAACCAGACCAGGTTGGAATAGCAGTGGGGAGAGCCACTGATCGGTCTGTTGCTTTATTCCTTGCTACAGCTCTGCTGCAGTGTGTGGTGTTTCACCTAAGCAGATGAGCGTGTTGCCACTTTGACCCACAGCTCCCAACTTGGGAGTGATGTGGAGGGTAATTCAGCATAGGATGACAAGGCGGAGGAGGAAAAGAGGAGACAAGATGTATATGAGGAAGTGGAAACCCTGATTGAGGTTGGGCCCGCTATTCTTGGCGTGGGTAGGATATGTGATGGTCCAATTTTAAACTTTGTCCCACCCTCCACCAGGTTGAGCTAGTGTGCCATGACAGAGATATATTGTCCCTGTCCACAAGTACTTGTCCACGTATCCGTTGTTAGGTGGACTTTCCTGGTTACGACTTTGGTGAGAGCATACTGCATATGGTTTAAGACGTGCTGGTGTAACGTGGGGACGGCACACCAGGAAAAATAGTGCCGGCTTGGAACAGAGTATCGTGGGGCAGCCACAGCCAACAGATCATGGAAAGACTGTGTCCCCACGAGCCTAAATGGCAACATCTCCATGGCTAGCAACTTGGCAATGTGCACGTTGAGTATTTGTGCTTGTGGGTGCGTGGCTTGGTATTTACGCCTCCTTTCATAGATCTGGGGCACGAACAACTGGACGCTTGGCTGGGACAAACAAGTGGAAGAGCTTGTTGTGTCCTGCGTCTGTGCAACTGCAGCTTGTGAGCAAGAGGTATGATCACTTGCTTCCTGCCAAATAGATTGGGAAGGACAGTTCACAGGCAACATAGCAGTGGTTTGACCCACAGATACCGATTTGGAACCTTGTTTTTCCGCCCACCGACTAGCGTGCTTGGCTGCCATGTGTTTCCGCATACTGGTGGTGCTTTGGTCGCCTTTGCCCTGGCCTCTACTCAGCTTTGTATGGCAGATGCTACAGATGACAACATTTGGTTCAGAAGGACTATCTGAAAAAAAATTCCAGACAGCAGCTGAACGCACCCTTGCCTTGACTTGGGGCACAAAGGCATTGCTCTTGGCAACAGTTGACACACTTCGCACTCTGCTCAAACCAGTAGCCCTTGGTGCCTTTGTTGGTGGTACGTATCCATCTTCTTCCTCTGTGCTGCTGTGCTGGCTATGCATACCAACAGTCCATGTCATATCGGTAGTCTCATCATCGTCCACCTTTGGTGTTGAAATTGTCGGCTGGCCAGATGGCAACTGTTTGTCATCACCATCAGCCTCCACCTCTTCACCCGGTATATCATGTGGATGAAAGTGGCTTTCTTCTGGCCTTGGGTTTTCAAATATTTGGCCATGAACAGACAATACCTTCTCATGTTCCTCTTCAGTGTCGCGCGGTGAGAGGTCAGAGTCAAAGGATATGGACCAAACAGATCCTTGCAGTGGCCAATGTTGGGGTCAAAGGTTTCCTGTGACTTCAGACAGGGTGATGAACTAGGAACAAGTTGAGAATAGGATGACCCAGCATTCTTTGTATGGACAGGAGACTGTGTTCGTGGACGATTGGGTGCTGCTAGAAATTTTCGTGGAGGCCTTATCAGCCATCCAATACAGTATCTGCTCTTTGTCTTCTGGCTTCCAGACTCGTTTACATTCCAGATCTGGAAATTTCGCCAGGAACATAGATGCATCAACCTTCTTCTGTCTCCCAGATTCTGTGCCTTGTCGGGCACCACTGACAACCCCACACCCACGTCTGTGTTCCTGTCCCTTCACAACAGCCTTTTTAGGAATTTGGAGTTTTCTGACATAGCTGCAGATGTTCAGATGCAGATATTGTGGAACAAGGAGCAGTTAGTGCTTCGTGGAAGGTAGCACTACAGTCTAGTACTGCTTAGTGTTTTATACACAGCATCGCAGCGGCACCAAAAAAATTCCCCTGAGGTTTAAGGCAATATATTATGCACGCCAGTCTCCACCCAAGACAGCGGTGCTGGCTGCGTGTCAGTTGTGCAGTACCGTGCGTGCTATTTGGTGTGAAAACAGCACCGCAACAGCACCAAAAAAATTGCCCTGAGGTTTAAGGCGATATATTACGCGTGCCAGTCACCACACAAGACAGCGGTGCTGGCTGCGTGTCAGTTGTGCAGTACCGTGCGTGCTATTCGGTGAGAACACAGCAACTCGATGGCCTGCAGGGTAAATGTGACCCCAAAAATAGCTGCGAAAACTGTCACTACTCCCTGACCTTATACTTTCAGCTCTGAAAGCTGAAATATTGCTGGTTGTACTATGTGGTACTGAAACCCTCCTGCCGGTGTCCATGCACTACAGTCACCTAGTACTACAATACTGGTAGCTCTCACAAGAGCTTTTGGGTTTTACAGAGGATTTCTGTATGATTTGCACGAGCACAACTCTCCCTATCAGCTGCTCACACTCTCCCTACACTAGCTGTGTTCTGCATACAATGTGCGGAAAATGGTGGTGACAGGGCTTATATAGAGCCTATGAGCCATAGGCTATGACTCATGTATGACGCTGGATGGGCAGCCAATCATAGTAATGCCACAACAAAGAAGGCTGTGGCATTACTGTGATTGGCTAATGCTGGGCGTGAGATACGAATATTGCGAGGCGAGTAGTGAAATACTATGTTCTAAGTACCGCGAGTACCGTATTACTCACCGAATACTTGCAATTATACTCGCTCATCCCTAGTGAAGACGAACACCACGAGTACAAGAAACATGCACGTGTGAAAGGGGCCTAAGGCAACAATGTTAGGGGAAATTGATATATGCCCATTATTGTAATGGGGCCCTCAACAGAGGAACGGCACTCCTTGCAAAATGCCCAAGGCTACTTGAAAGCCATGAAGGGAGATTTAGCACATAGCTCAATTAGCCTAGAGGATAAGCCCTGGTATTATAAAGGTTGCCCATTTTGATATTTGCAATAGACCCCATCTATTTACTATTGAAGACCTTTAAGAGGTTGATCCATCCGTGTCATTCAAATCCATAAATGTCCAATATATGTAGGTCCTACATGTATGTTTAGAAGGGGCCGCGTTGAATCGATCAGGTATGGAAAGATAGCATCTCTCTTTATTTAATTTTATGGGAGCTCTGAAAATGCAGAGCATTTAATAATGATAATAATAATGATAATAATCATAATTTAAAAATAATAGGTTTTTCACTCAGACGTCTTCGAATATCAGCTACGGTATACCCCTGTCCAAATGTTATGTGCGGTATTACAGTTTACATGAGCTGAGCTGCAATACCAGACACAACCTGTGGACCGGTGTAGTGCCCTTTTTAAAGAAAGCAGCCATGGTGTTCGAATCCTGTACAAAACATTTGAAATGAATGTCAACTAATGAAAAGGGATAGGGTCCATTATCTATTGGGACAGATCACATTTTATTGCTGCTCTTTCTGTTCATCGGTTCATTGAGGGATGTTAACTAGTTCATGACCACTGTATTTTGGACATCACTGTAGTCTCCGTTGCTGTTGTTGCCCGGAGGGGAACATCTGGAACAAATGTTTAGGAAGTGGTGTAGCACTTCATTAATGTCCTGCATTCTGAGTTGGATACAATCCTGTTAGCCCATTGCAGATGGTCACCATTTGTTTGGATGCATATACTGTATCTGTAGTAGTAAGATCACCATCCTATAGATGTATGTATCTAATGGAGTGTAATATTGTGAAATCCTAACCACGCTGGATTCATTATTGGGAATCAGAGCTTTTCGAAATGTTGCAGTTGAGTTGTAAAAGTTCAAAAGTTCGGACTTGACTAAGTTTCTTTCACACTGGTAAATTTGCAAATCCGCGTGGTTACATGAAATTCATGTATAGTCATGGACAGGCATGACTATACAAAACGATGCCTACAGATGTCCAAGGACCTTTTTTTAACATATCAGTCACCAGAGGTAGGTGGGGAGGAACTGTACTTTGTTTCTGAGCATGCTGAAATGGATCTGTTTCACGGATCTGTTGTTTTCATGGATCAGGACGGATTCGCGCTCCATAGAGCTCCATGTTAATTTCATACAGACACCAATGGATCCATGTCTGTCCGTTGGTGCCCACGATTTTCGTGGGAGCCCAGAAATGGGCCACTTTAGGACCAATCCATGCCTAAAGGATAACATGGGAGGCCATAACGGATCCATGGCCATCCATTTCAAAATGGATGGACACAGATTTGCAAATTTGCCAAAGTGAAAGCCTTATCGGTATTTATTAGAGTGGTGCCTGTGTTGGTCAAAGAAATAAGTGAGTATGGTAGGCCAGCTGTAGGACTCGTCTGGCTTTTGAGGATGTTAAACTGCTCAATTGCTACTGCTCTTATTTCACAAGAGTTTCTCTCAAGGACTGGAGCTCTGGATGCAATTATAGAGTGGAACCGAAGGGTTTTCCACTAGAATGACAACCCCTTATGATTCCCCATGTTTTCCCCATGTAAAAAGAAAAGGCTTATACTCACCTCTGGTGTTGATGCCGTTCCAGCAGTGTCGGTACTTGCATTCCTGTGGCTCACATGACATTGAGACATCACGCGAGCCTGCATCCAATCACCGCCAGCCTCTCTCTCCTTGCCTTCAGAAAAATTACCGTAGTTAATGAACAAGACGTAATCGCTGTGGCTGCCACTCACTTGCTGTTGATTGCTCCTTTGTCCAAAGACAGGTAGAGAGAAGTCAACGGTGATTGAACGACATCGCTTGAGACCTGGGAGCTTGAGTACGAACCAAACACTGCTGGAATGACGTTAGCACCAGAGGTGAGTATAAGCTTTTTCATTTTCCAGAAGGAAACATGTTGAATCAGAAGGGGTTTTCCTAGTAGTGGGCATCTTCTTTTACTACCAAGGACATTGTGATCAACCGTATTAGTGTAGGCCACCAGCAACTTTATCATCATCTTTCACTAACCTAGACCCGCATGACTCTTCCATCAACCAAGCCCATAAAAAGAGAAAAAACAAATGATTACTCAAAAATCAAAGTGTGAGTGTATATTGCTGGCCTTTGTTCTCGTTTATCCATGGGGACCTTTCTGACCCCCTTTTTAATGGATTCCCAATAAAAAAAGATTTTAATGTTTGCTTATTTTCCTAAAAAATCAAAGAAACAAAAGTAAAAAAAAGAAATTTATCTTTTTTTTTACTTTTTTTCTTTGATTATTGAGCAGATAGTTGTCTCTTTCTTTTCTTCTATAGACATGAATATTTACAATCCATACTCCTGATCTTAGGATTGGAGCGGCTCTCTGACATCAGGATTTTCAGATTTCATAAAATGCCAGCAACTTAATAGTTTTCATTTTACAAAAAAAGCTTGGACCACTTTTTCTTGTCTGTGCACTCTTGTCTGTTTTCAATTTTTTTCCTTATGCCAAACCTCTATTGACATCATTGGGCATCACATTAATTCCCCATATTTATAGCGTTGTGAAACATTTTTAAGACTTTTCCCATGTTCTGTTGTAGGATGTCTTGGATCAACTATCTATCGTCTTTTAAAGCCAGTGCAACATGTTTGGGAGTTTGGTGTCCCTCAACGTATTTGATGTCTCCTTTTCCCTGCTTTAAATTATTTCCATTACAATATTAAATAGTAATTTAATAGTAACTTAACTTAAAATATTTCAATTGCAATATTGACACATTGTATTGTCTAATGCATTCTTTCACACTCTTTGTTCTGTTCCCACTTAAAGGCGATAAAGGCACGCTGGTTGTATAATGGGGTGAGAGTTCTTTCTTACCTTTGTACTTCCAATAAGAGGGGCAGACAGGACCCGGAGCAGCGTCTCAGATAAGCGTACACACGTTAGGATGAAAACAATGCTGGTTTATTCCATAGATGAATGATCCAAAACATGGCATTGAAGTCTTGTATGAAGCTTGTCTCTGCAGTCGCTACTTGTGGGTCAAAAACTTTGCTTCTCTAGCTCCATGAGGATAGAACTCTCTGCAGTAAAGATGTCTCCTAATGACTGGGCAAAAACAGGACGAGACAAACAGCACGTGCAGGAGCCACACCCCCATAGGCTGGACAAGGAAAGGCAGAAAGAATTGAAAGGTCTGGCCAGCAGGTGGCAGCAGAGACAAGCATCAATATAAAAGATTAAACTATAAAAACAAGATTGAAACAGCACACTCCCCGTCTGGAATTCACTTTGGGGATTCCACTATTAGTCCATAACAATACCTAAAACGAAAGGCATTTTAAATACAACAATTCAAAATTCTAGAATCCAAAAATGAGGAAAAAAGAAAACGGCTAAAGTTCAGGTCAGGAAGCGTTCATCCCGTAGTGGCGCTCTCTACGGGCAACAGCAGAATGAGTTCGTGGATCGGCCTTGCAAAGGTCTTCGTCTCACCTTTCCTGAAGACCCTTAGCTCCACCTTCCGCACATTGCCGTCCTGGCTAGGTAGTGTCTTAGTAACAAGTCCCAGAGGCCAGTCAGTTCTTTCAGTGGTCTGATCTTTCATAAGGACCAGGTCTCCTTCCTTGATATTTGGCTTGGGATGTCGCCACTTCCTTCTTCCTTGAAGAACGGTGAGGTATTCCTTTCTCCATCGATTCCAGAAGTAGTCGGCCAAATATTGGACTCGTTTCCAGTGTCTTTGGTAGGTGTTGGCGTGAGTGAAGTCTCCGCTGGGAATTACCGTGTTGTCAATTTTTTGAGTAAGGATAGTGGGAGTCAGCATGGTTGGTACCTCTGGATCCATTGTCACCGGCACGAGGGGTCTCGAATTGATGATGGCTGAGACTTCGGCTAAAAGAGTGACTAGAGTCTCGTGCGTGAGTCTTGAGGAGTTAACGTCCTTTAGCATGGAGTTCAGGATGTTGCGTGAGATCCCGATCATCCTCTCCCAGGAGCCTCCCATGTGAGAACTGTGAGGAGAATTGAAGATCCAGGTGCAACCCTTGTCTGCTAGCTGGTCTTGGATTGGCTTGGTGTCGATGTTCAGCTCTCTACATGCACCGACGAAGTTGCTGCCACGGTCGGACCTCAGCTGCTTTACTGGTCCTCTAATGGCAAAGAACCTCCTTAAGGCATTGATCAGGCAGGAAGTATCCATGGATTCTAACACCTCAATGTGAACGGCTCGAACACTCATGCAGGTGAATAGCACAGCCCACCGCTTATTGTCTGCTCGGCTGCTACGCGTTCTGCGTGAGGATACCATCCATGGTCCGAACACGTCTAGGCCCACGTAGGTGAAAGGTGGTTCCGTAGAAAGTCTGTCTGCAGGCAGATCAGCCATTTGTTGGCACAGTTGCTTTCCTCTCGTTTTGCGACAATGCACACAATCATGGAGTATTTGTGCTACACGTCTCTTCATTCCAATGATCCAAAGGCCTGCCGACCGTACGGCGCCCTCTGTGATCTGCCTGCCTTGGTGTTCAGTCCTTTCATGGTGATGTCGGATCAGCAAGACTGTAACGTGGTGTTTGTCGGGAATGATGAGAGGATTTTGTTCTGCGACTCCGAAACGAGCCTGATTTAAACGACCGCCGACTCTAAGTAAGCCAAAACTGTCCATAATCGGGTTTAGATTGGCGAGAGGGCTTCTTAGTGGAATCTGCTGTTTGTTGTGTAAACAGTTCCATTTGGTGGCGAATTCGCTCTGTTGGAGGTGGCGTATTATGAGGGACTCACCATGGGAGATGTCCTCAGCAGAAAGGAGTTTGTGGCACACATGCCAGCGATGACAGTCTTTGTTTTTTAGGTCTGTACGATAGCATCTGGCGATGTGCACTAACCTGGCGACAGTCCGGACGAGTCTTGTCCAGCTGGAGAAACGTTCAAAACGTTGGCAGCCGAGGTTGGAAGCTTCCTCTGCACTGGTGGCCAGGGTGTTGACTTCAGTTCGGACATCTGGATCGTTATCTGGATCTAGGATGCTGAAGTTTTCCTGGACACCTTCCTCCGACTGTCTCAGCAGGAACTCTGGACCTTGGGTCCTTTTGAGCAAATCAATGGCTGCTTCCTCGGTGGGTAATGATTTGAGCCCGTCATCTACGTAAAAGTCTTTTTCAACAAAATCTCTCGCGTCTGTGCCATACTCGGGCTCTCCCTCTGACGCGGTTCTTTGCAGACCATAGGTTGCGTGAAAGACTGATCTTCCTAAGTTGTCGGTACGCAGGGAAGAAGCGACGTCGGGTAGCTGTATTGATTCTGGGGGCTTCTCCTTCACTTCATAGTGATGAGGACATGGTCTTAGGCAGGTTGTGCACCCATCTCCATGCACGTAGGTCCTGAAGGAGTGGATTTCTGATCGATCAACACACACATTTCCTATGACTACCCATCCCAAGTCCAGTCTCTGGGCGTATGGTGCATAGTCGGGTCCGTTGCACTGTTGTCGCACCTTGTGTACCCTCAGGTTGTCTCTGCCGAGCAGGAGTAGAATCTCTGCGTTGTTGTCTATAGGTGGGATAACGCTCGCGAGGTGTTTCAGGTGTGGTTGATGAAGTGCAGCTTCTGGGGTAGGAATTTCACTCCTGTGGCTGGGTATTTGGTCACATTCAACGAGCGTTGGTAGAGGTATTTCAGTCTTCCCGTTGATAGGAGAAGCAATGAATCCCCGGGCTCTTCTGCCGTTAGTCTCTATGCGGCCTGAGCAGGTGTTCAAGGTGTAGGGTTCTGATGGTCCACTAATTCCGAAAGCTTCAAAGAATTTGGTTCCTGCCAGGGACCGTGTGCTTTGGTCGTCTATGATGGCATACACCTTCATCGCCTTTTCTGGGCGTCCCTCGGGATAAACCTTGATGAGGCATATTCGGGCACAACACTTCTCCATTCGGCCCTCTCCACATACCTCTGAGCATGAGCAGGAAACAGTTGTGGCGGTGTCAGTCTGATTCTGTGGCTCCCCGCCATGACTTGGAGCGGGAGCGGTGGTGACTGTAGCCGGTGTGTCTCTAGCTAGCCGGGTAGGATGCATGGCTGAAATGTGCGTTTCGCTGTGGCACTCCCCACACTTGACTGTGGATTTACAGTCCTTGGCCATGTGCTCAAGTGATGCGCAGCATTTGAAGCAAATCCCAAGCTCAGTGAGGATCTTCTTGCGCTCCTGTAAGGTTTTGGATCTAAACCCCTTGCACTTGGTCAGTGAGTGTGGTTTTTTGTGGATGGGACATTCACGATTGAAAGACTTATCTCGTGGTGAGACAGTGTTCTGTTCGTCTGTGGGCGTAGCGGGTGATGGTAGTTCGGTCTTTCTAACACTCACAGCTCTCTTAGTGTCTCTGGGTTTTTGTATAGCACTTTCATACCTTGATGCTGGAGTTGCTGCAGCTGCCGAAGTGTTGGATTCTAGGAAGTCGAGGCTGGGGTCGTTCCTCATCTGGGCCTGCTCGTCAATGAATCTGCAGAAGTGGATAAATGGGGGAAAGGTGACGTCGTTCACTCTTTTGTACCTTGAGACTGACGTTGCCCATTTCTCCTGCAGACTGTATGGCAGCTTCACCACGATTGGGTTTACTCCATGGGCTGAATCCAGATAGCACAGCCCGGACAGACGAGGGTCTCTTTTGGCGAGCTCCAGCTCCATGAGCAAATCACTTAGGTCTTGGAGCTTGTGGACTTCTTTAAGGTTGATCTTTGAGAAATCCTGCAGTCTCTTGAATAGGGCTTTCTCTATTGCTTCCGCGCTGCCAAAGGTGCGTTCCAGCCTTTGCCATGCGGCGGCGAGACCTGCTTCTGCTTGTCCTACATAGACGGTTCTGAGGCTCTTGATACGGCTTGAAGAGCCTGGGCCCAACCACTTGATCAGGAGGTCGAGTTCCTGTTCTTCAGTTAGGTTGAGATTGGCGATGGCTGCTTTGAAGGTTGCTTTCCAGGCCCTGTAGTTCTCTGCACGATCATCGAAATTCACAAGACTAGTACTGATTAGCTCTCTGCTCACCATGAACCTGGCAAACTCGGACATGTCCGACTTCTCACCACTTGTTGCCACGACGACTCGTGATGCCCCTGGGGCGTATGGGCCGCCTGGCGTGAATGGATGAGCTGTTTCCGGGTAGAATGATGCTGCTGCAGGGTTGAGCTGTGGTTTAGCCCTTGAAGAATCTGACGAATACCGCTTGAGCTGTGAAGGTGGGCCAGGAAACGCTGGGTTGCCATCTTGTGGTGGTGACTGTGTTTGAGAGGGTATCTCTCGGCGACTGTCGTTAATTAGCTCGGGCGCCTTTGAGGGTACTGGCACCTTTAAAGGTATGTTGGGGGTTTTGGTGTCGTTGACTTGGACGGTACTGTAGACCGGGGTCGCTACAGGTACCCGGTTTAGCACATAGTCTCTGGTGCGATCGACTGGATCATCCGTTTCCAGTGGTGGCGAGTTAGCTGGATCAAGACCTTGGATCAATGCCTGCTCAAGTAGTCTTACTTTAGCTAGCGCAACCTCCTCTTCCATCTGTGACCGAAGGATCTGTATTCGAGCCTCTGCTTCTGCTTCGGTCCTTTTTGCTTCCATCTCCGCTTCTGCCCTTTTTGCCTCTGCCCTTTTTGCTTCCACTTCTGCTTCTGCCCTTTTTGCCTCTGCCCTTGCTTCTGTCCTTTTTTCTTCTGCTTCTCTCTCAGTGAAAGAACGTCTCACCCTGGATTCCTCTGCTATTATGCGGGCCTCTAGTATCCTGTCGCTCATGGTTGAACTTCTTGAGGATGATGACCTGGATGACCGAGAGGAACGTTTAGATGAGCTCGATCGGTGTGATCTGGTTTCTTGCAGGTGAGAGATACGGTGTTCGGCCTTGTTTATGGCGTGTCGGACCTTGGCATCTCTCCCTTTGTCCGTCTCTAGCGCCTTACTGAGGTCTGAAAGGGATTCATCAGAATTAAAGTCTTTTAGAAGGGCAATGTACCTTGTTGACAGTCTCTTGTATCCTTCATGGGCGGCGTTCAGCCGTTCCATAACAGACTGTAAGCTTGCGGCGTCGCCTGACAAGGGTTCAAGTCTCGACATGTAAGAGGCGACGCGTTCCCACTGTTCTTCCAGGCGTTCACTTAGCTCATCTTTCATAGCGTGATAGTTTTCAATTGCCTTTACCGTTGGTTTGTAAGAACGTTTTGGTCGGGTAACTTGGTCTGCTTGAGACGTGGGGTCTGCCTCCTGGGCTTCATCGTAGACGGTATCAGGTTGTATTTGCTCTGTTTCAGCAGTGGGAGCCTGTCCGAGGTCCTTTTCGGCCATTTTGAATAAAGGTGTACTGTCTCTTTAAAAAACTCAACTTTTGAATAGGGGTCCGAAAATCGCTGTGCGGCTCTGCGGGAACTCCCGGATGGGATCCCCAAGGTGGCTTTGACGAAACTTGGGGTTCGCAGCTCGCCGATGTGCAGTAATGAGGTATAGTGTACTGCAGGCTTATGGAAGCAATGTGGCCAGAAGGAAACCGCAGGTGCATAAAAGCAGTTCTTTATAACAGTACAGGCAGAGCTCAAGATGTGGCAGGTGGGAGCGCTTCCTCCAGGCTTGTCCAGACGTGCACTGCTGCAGGCAGACAGATACACAAGGCTTGTTGCTGGGCAGATTAATGCACAGAGGGACAGGGCACATAGAGAACTATAGCTGGAAGTTGGGCTGTAAGGCAGTTTTCTAGCTGCTAGGAGCTTTCGATCAAAGTTTTTGACTATTAGGAGCTTTCAATCAAAGTTTTTGACTGCTGGGAGCCTTCAAGCAGAGTTTTTGACTGCTGGGAGCCTTCAACCAAAGTTTTTGACTGCTGGGAGCCTTCAAGCAGAGTTTTTGACTATTAGGAGCTTTCAATCAAAGTTTTTGACTGTTCTGTTCCCACTTAAAGGCGATAAAGGCACGCTGGTTGTATAATGGGGTGAGAGTTCTTTCTTACCTTTGTACTTCCAATAAGAGGGGCAGACAGGACCCGGAGCAGCGTCTCAGATAAGCGTACACACGTTAGGATGAAAACAATGCTGGTTTATTCCATAGATGAATGATCCAAAACATGGCATTGAAGTCTTGTATGAAGCTTGTCTCTGCAGTCGCTACTTGTGGGTCAAAAACTTTGCTTCTCTAGCTCCATGAGGATAGAACTCTCTGCAGTAAAGATGTCTCCTAATGACTGGGCAAAAACAGGACGAGACAAACAGCACGTGCAGGAGCCACACCCCCATAGGCTGGACAAGGAAAGGCAGAAAGAATTGAAAGGTCTGGCCAGCAGGTGGCAGCAGAGACAAGCATCAATATAACAGATTAAACTATAAAAACAAGATTGAAACAGCACACTCTTGCTTGTGGGTGGTACAAGTGATGAGGTTTGCGTTTGAGTTTATATTTGATCCCAAGCAACTTCTTTCCTAAACTTTATTTTTTTTTAATTTCCTCCCCTGTAACAAAGCTTTTTGTTCTGATCGAATAGATTTATTTTTATTTTTTTGTTATTTTTAATATTTCTGTTATGTTGAAGCTCTCTTCGGGACTGCTAATATCACTATTCACATAACCCTAAAATGGTTTGTCCAAAACTTAAACCAGAGGTCCCCAACTCCAGGCCTCGAGGGCCGCCAACAGTGCAGGTTTTCAGGATTTCCTTAGTATTGCACAGGTGTTAATGTGACCATCTGCACAGGTAATAATTCTACGCCCTGTGCAATACTAAGGAAATCCTGAAAACCTGCACTGTTGGCAGCCCTTGAGGCCTGGATTTGGGGACCTCTGACTTAAACATAAGTGACTGATAGGTTCTTAGGTTGGTTTCACAGTGCAGTTTTTTTCCTGATCAGGTTCCATCCGGTTTGTGTGCTAAAACCAGGAGTGAAACTTGTAAGAGAAAAAATATAATTGTAATGGTACCTTTACACGCCGCAATAACGGCTGGCGATATGAGATGATCTAACGTGCGCGTGCACGTTTTTCATGCTCGCTTCAGATCACCGATGGCAGCATCACACCCTAAAAGTAAGGCGATGTGTCGCTCCGGAAATCGCTTCACGTACAGCGGAAACAATCCTGCCTAATCCCATCCCCGGTTCACACACAATCTCAAAGGCAATGTGGGCGTACATGTTGAGTGCAGCGAAGAGATAGGCAGTGGTTTACACCGCATCCCATACACGCTCATTGGACAACGCAACAGCGTTCCGATTGGTCAGCCTGCTCAAGAAGGCTGGCTAATACATGATGCCATTGCCATTGTGTGGTGCTGGACGGACAGCTCATCAAATATGGCGCGGTGTCAATTGACAGCCAGTGGGAACACAGTAGCCCACATCAATCAGTTCACACGGGGCGCGGCCTAGAGCACGCTGTGGCACGCCTACGGGAAATCATAGGTGACGCTGATTCCATCACTATCGCCCTATCACATGCCAAAACACGGAAATATCGCCTTCACGATTGCGGCTGATTTCAGAGCAGTGCTCAGGAATCAGGCGACAGGCAATTTATTGCCACAAAATTCCCCAATCACACGCCGCAACTGGGAGGCAATTTCACGGCGATTGGTCCGGGGCAACGTGTCACCTTTAGGATTCCCAGGCAAGATTGCGGCGTGTGAAGGTACCATAAGATTGATGCCCGTTCTGGGTTTTGGAGACATTCCTGGGTTTGGCACACAAACCGGATGGAACCTGATCAGGGAAAAAACTGCAGTATGAAACCATTCTGAGGACCTATCGGTCATTAATGTCTGATTGACCAGGATCTAACACCAATCAGCCAGCAGGGGACCAATCAGCAGCAGCAGCGGACCGGAAATTCACAGTTCCAGAGCTGCTCCATCTTCTGATAGTGGCCAAGGTCGGTACTGCACAACTGCCTCCTGTACTAATCAATCTGAAGATGGAACAGCTCTGGAAATTAACATTTCTTTTTTTTTTTAATCATATAGATTTTTATTAATTAAACCAGTCAGGATTACACAAATGCATTGAGACAACATGTCCCATTTTCACATGAACAGTTGAACTACAGTCCCAAACCCCACCCTCCCTTCCCTCCCTCCCCCCCGACAGCTAGCTCATTACACAGCAGCTCATAATGACATTTAGCAAGTTAATCATCAATAAGGCACATCAATTATATCGCATAATCAAGTCAATTTGTACCCGGCACAGTTTAATGACACATTGCCTCTTCTCATCTAGAATTCATCCAGGGTAACCACATTTTCTCAAATACCGCTATTTTTTCTCTTTTCCCATAGATACCCTTTTCCATATGCATTAGACTATCCACCTGTTTTATAAATTCCTCTCTGCTTGGGGGGACATCTCGTATCCAGAATTTTGCAATTAATTTCCTTGCTACAAAGAGCAATTTTGCAATCATTATTTTAAATGTATTTTCAATATTCACTTCCTCCACATATCCCAGTAAGCAAACCACCGGTTCTCCAGGCACCTCACACCCATACACTCTATTTATTCGTTTAATTACCGCCGCCCAGTATGTGGATAATCTTGGGCAGGACCACATCATATGGAATATGCCCGCATCAACTCCTCTGCATCTCGGACATTCCGAATCAGCCCTCAGGCCTGCTCGGTGCATAACCATTGGCGAGCGATATACTCTGTGCACCACATAGAGATGCGAGAGCCTAGCCGATTCACAAATAGATAACTTAGGTATATATTCCAGGATGCTAGTCCACCTATCATCCGGTATGGGTCCCATTTCCTCCTCCCATTTCGATCGTGTCTTTATAGGAAATGAAAGGAGGAATGTATGCAGGAGATCCCTATATGTGCATGATATCACTCCAGTCGTGAGTCCCTCATGACAAACATAATCCAGGACAATATCATCCTGTATTTGTAATGCACCGGACTCACCCTGTTTACTTACTGCATGTTGTATCTGTAAATACTGAAGCCACCCCGATTCCGGGAGTCCAAATTCCAGTTTTAGTTGTTGAAAGGTCTTTAGTCCCCGTCTATCCATAATTTGATGCATATATATAATGCCTCTATTTTTCCATTCCGTGAGTCGACCCATTTTAATTAATTCCGGGAAATTCCCATTATCCCATATGGGAGTGTATTTGGTCAAATTTGTCACTCCTCTCAATTGTTTAAGTTTCGTCCATACCTTCTGTGCAAGGTCAAGCGTAGGGTATGTCTTCCCCAGTATACCTATAGACCCATCCTCAAGTCCATCAGTCAAAGGGGATTTACCAGTTATGTTTCCCAATATTTGCATGCCATGGCTGTTTTCCGATTTACATGCCCAACCCCTCAAGTGCTGACTTTGAGCTGCCAAAAAATAAATCCCAGCATGGGGCAGTGCCAGTCCCCCATCGTCCTTTGGTCTTTGCAGTGTTTCTAGCCGAATCCTAGGCTGTCTCTTCCCCCAAATTAATTCCCGGAAAATGGCATTAATAGGCTTAAGTCTGCGTTGAGGAATCCATAAGGGCGAGTTGTGCAGTATATATAGTAATTTGGGCATTAAGATCATTTTGATCAAGTTAACTCTCCCCACCACGGATAAACATAGCTTATTCCATGTTGTGACCTTACGCCTCAGCACCGTCAGTAACGGGACAAGGTTTAATTGCAAATAATCCGTGATGGGCAAAGACACCCAAATGCCCAAATACTTGAACTGTTCCACCCTACTCAGTTCTCCCGAGTCCACTTCCACTTCTGTACCTATCTCCTCTTGATCTACTTTAAACAGACTGGACTTATTCCAATTTATAGTAAGTCCCGAAAGCTTCCCAAAACTCTCAATGGTCCGCATGGCATGACGCAACGAAACCCCGCTGTCCTCCAGAAACAGCAAAATGTCATCCGCGTATAACGCGACTTTTTCCACATATTCACCGAATTTAAACCCCTGTATATCACTGGAGTTTCTTATGGTAGCGGCTAGAGGTTCCACCGCGATGGCAAACAGCAGGGGTGATAGCGGGCACCCCTGTCTGGTACCTCTCTGTAGGTCTATCTTTTTAGAGATGGCCCCATTCACTCTAATTTTGGCAGTAGGTTGGGCATACAGGAGTTGTATCCACGATGTAAATTGCGGTCCAAATCCCATATACTGTATCACCCTCCACAGGTACCCCCACTCCACACTGTCAAAGGCCTTGCGGGCGTCAAGAGACACTATAGCCCTTCTACCCATATTGTCTGACGGCAGCTGCAGATTCAAAAATAATCTTCGTAAGTTAGTCGCCGTAGATCTATTTGGCATAAAGCCGGCCTGATCTGGGTGTATTAAGTGTGAAATCACCTTCGTTAAACGATTTGCCAATACTTTTGCAAGAATTTTAACATCTGCCGTCAGCAATGAGATAGGCCGGTATGACTCTGGGCTCGCAGGGTCTTTACCTTCCTTAGGGATTACTACTATAGTTGCCTCTCTCATGGATGTAGGTAATACCCCATGTTTCTTAGCCTCCACATAAACCTCCAGTAATCTGGGTAAAAGAATTTCTTCTAATCTCTTATAGACTTCCGCTGGGAGTCCATCAGACCCCGGGGCTTTTTCATTGGCCATGCCATGCAGTGCCTCCCCTATTTCGTCCACCGTTATAGGTGTCTCCAAATAGTCCCTATCCTCCATTGATAGAGTGGGTAAAGATGCTGCAGTCAGAAATGCCTCCATCTCTCTTTCATCTGATCCTACTTGTGAAGTATATAGATCCCCATAAAATTGCACAAATATCTCCAAAATGTCCTCTGTGTTCGTTTTTCGTTTCTCCCCCCTTGCCCATTAAACAATGGACAAACTGGTTCCCCCTCTGTGCTGCTGCTATGATGGATAATAAATGACCCACCTTCTCCCCCTCTTCAAAGAATCTTAATTTCTGAAATGCCAGTTTCCTATCTGCCCTTTCCATAAGGACTCTATTCACCTCCTCTTGTGCCTCCCGTAATATTTTTTTAGAATGTGCATCACTCAGACTTGCTGCCTCCATTTCTGCTCTCTCCAACTTCTGTATACTTTCTTTTTCCTTCCGTTTATTTTGTGATTTACACCTGCAGATATCCCGAAACAGAATTCCCCTTAGGTATGCCTTCATGGTTTCCCAAACTATCAGTGGATCCGCACTTCCCTCATTATAATTATAAAATTCCTCTAATTCCCTTTCAATTTTGGCCATATCAATAGTGCGCAGCCACACTGGGTGTATTTTCCAGTCTCCAGCCATAGTCCCCACTGAACCCGGTCGTCTAAGGGAAACAAGAATCGGGCTGTGATCTGAAACCGCTCTGGCTAAGTATTTCACCTCCCCTACCAGCCCGTCCAATAGACTGTTTCCCAGGGCCATGTCAATACGTGAAAGTGTGTCATATGATGTCGAAAAACAAGAGAAACATCTCTCCTCTACATTTCTGACCCTCCAAAGATCCGTCAACCCCATTTCTTGTATCAATGAACCAAATGGGGTCAGAGTATTTCTACTAACCCCCCCAGAAGTGACGCTCCTGTCCCACCGTGTATCCATCACATTATTGAAGTCTCCTATCAACAGAAATGGCATTACCCCTCTCCTTTCTGCCGTCTCTCTTATCCTCCTTAATTTAGTACTAGAATATGGCGGAGGGATATACACTGCCACAACACATAGTAATTGTCCAGACAGTCTACAAACCACCATCACATACTGTCCATCAGTATCTGTTTCCACTTCTATCTCCTCATATTGTGCCGATTTATGTATTAATATTGAGACTCCCCTAGCATAGGAAGAGAAAGTGGAGTGGTATGCCTTCTGCGCCCACCTTCTATTCAAGAGATCTACTGTATCAGCTGTCAAATGAGTTTCCAGAAGGCATATCACTGATGGCTTACGGTCCAGCACGTATTGAATAACCGCGGCTCTTTTTGACTTATCCGAAAGCCCTCGTACATTCCAGCAAATAATATTATTACGTTCCCCCATCAACCAAGATAATTTGTGTTCGTTTTGCTGCTGTCCCTGTGCTTAACTGTCTTCCCCCCTCCTCCCATTTTCCCTCCTCTGTCCTTACCCACCCCCCCTTTCTCCCCCCAATCGTCTGTGTAGTACTCTCATCGAGAGTGGGGTCTCCGAACCTTGGACCCATTACCACCGAAGGACCCAGTACCTGCCATCTCCCATCTTGCAATGAGTATGGACAATACCTTTTCCACACCATCTTTGGTGCGTTCTTCCCCCGCCCGCCCGTGCCCGCTTAAGCACCATTTCCAACCTGTATACCTGAAAATTTAAATATTCTAGTAACAGCTATTACCTTAGAACCGCATAATATTTAAACAACAATATTTATCAAGTATTCCCAACATTCCCCTGTCCCCCTATTACGCTATTATCGTCCCCCCTCCAGGCTTGTCACGGAAATTAACATTTCTAGTCAACTGCTGCCACCAAGAATAGCTGATTAGTGGGGGTGCCGAGTGTCAAACACCCACCGATCAGACACTGCTGAACTCTCCTAAAGAGAGGTTATCAACGTTCAAGTAGTGGACAACCCTTTTAACACATCTAGTTCATTAATGGTGCTCCCGCCTTCTGTGAGACACCCGTTACCCGTTATTTGTATTTTTCATAGTCTTGTTTATAGAACTTTGCATTGAAATGTTTTGCATGTATGTTCATGACTCTATAATTATATTTTGTGTCTTTCAAGTCTATGTTTATGTTACTGCCAATTCAATTGGTCGATCATATAATGTTTTTAATTGGTGAGGGGCATTCTACAACTTTATAATTTTGAAAATATTTTCAACCCCAATTATTCACCCGTTGTCAAAAAGAACTGAACAAGAAACACGAGGTATGTTCACGACCAATAAGCCTAATGCAACAACAACTTGCAACTCTATATTATGTCAAATTGAACTGGTATAAAACAGTTGTGCAAACACAGACATGCAGAGTTAAATATCTATATGTTTTTTAAACCATTATTTCTATTTTTTTAAACAAAATTAAACTTTCTTCCTTCTCACAAAGAACAGTATAGGTTGAAAGGTACATGCATGGAAAGCAAAATATGCCATCTGGCCACAGTATAGGTGTGGTGTGTATTCTTGTCAAATTAGACTGGTAAAACAGGTGTGCAGACATGGGCCCAGTATATTATATTTGAAAAACATCAACCACTTTCCCAAAAATGACTTAACAAGAAATGCTAAGTAGCTGGGTATAATTCAAGAAAGCAAAATGTGGCAATTAGCCATTGTATTGTGGTGGAGTATTAAGCTGTCAAATTGGACTAATAAAAGTTTTGATGTACACGGTACAATTAAATGTGTGGATTTTGAAAAGTTTCCTTTTGCACTTTGTTCTGCCTTCCTCCATGAGTGATGCTGTGGTTTTCAGCATAAAGCTTAACCCTCATCTACTTCACCAGTAAACTGACTATATGGGTGCTTAAGTCTGTTTTATTGAGGTGATGATGTTAACAATAATGGTAAAAATTATAATACAAAGAATAACAGTCTGAATCGGTACTGGCATATCACAAAAACAGCAGTATGATACAGAAATACAATTTCTACCAGTACATGGGGCATTACCGAAACTGCACAGTAACAGTATAACACAGAATGCAGTTAACATGGCTATCTAGGGCAAAGTTCATGTTGCTAATACTGTTCTACAATCTGCATGTATTGCTGGAGCATTAACGTAGGTATAGAATCTCAGTACAACTATACAATGGCTGCATAAAGACTTGCATGTAGATTACAACACAAGTATATTGTTTGTACCACTACCATCACCGGATTCCGCTGCTTAGGTGGAGTGATTGCAGAGAAGGGAGTCAGAGCCAAGAACATGTGTCTTATCCCTCTGGATCCTGAGAACATGTCTGCCAGTCTTTCTTTCTCCTGGGAGAAGGAGGGGGGCGGTCCCACACAGAAGGACTAATGTTAAAGAGGGCAGACTCTTGTAACTATAAGAACACTGCTAGATCATGTGTAACACATCTAAACAGCATAAAACTGGCAAATAATGACCTCTACAGGTTGTAACAAGTATTACACCATAAATATTTACTTTGCTGCTCATGAATGGGCAGAACACACTTAAAAAACAACTACTGTTCACCCCTTCACAAAAAATTGCCTGCTACAATATAAGACCTTTGAACAGTGACATGTGACAAGCAAGAACACTGTCTCTGATACTGATTCCAGATGTTTTTTTTTTTTACTTGTATAAAATGATTGCGTAGCCTTGTTTCTGCTTTCTCATGCATTAAGAATAAAAAAAATAAATCTACATATTAAATGTAGCAGGACAGATTCCAGTTTCACCATATCACTGATCAATCACACTGTCTGACACTGCTGATGGTCATCCTCTCATATCTCTCTTCCTGTAATAATTTAATTGCTGTGTCACATACCGCTACTCTAATCTTCTTCACTGCTGCACTTGTACAACACATTATTGTTTGAGTATTTGTCCAATGATTTAAGGCTTTCTCTCCCTATTCCTATTACTGAGTTGTGAGCACTGACATTTTCTCAACATGCTAAATCCTCCTAGAATAGCTTTTTCAATCCCTGCCTCAGCTTTTACACAAGACATGATAGTTTATTATATCCAATCAGGAGGGACTATGTCATGTGACAGCTGCAAGGCATTATGGGGAAGCCTACATGGTCACGCCTGAGGCCAGTGATTGATGCAATCTCCTGCATTGTGTTAAACATTGGCTGCCATAGTTTTTTTCAGATTGGTTGCATTCCAAGTTGTTTAAATTTGCCGAAACATTCTAATTTAATAAAATCTGACTTAACTTCAATTCACATCTAATTGATTTGCCCATCTCTGCAATACAAGGTACCATCAATTTTCACTAGTTTGGACCAGTAAGTATTTTGCCATCAACTTTTATTAGTCTGAACTAGGGATGAGCGAGTAGTGAAATATTCGGACTCGCTATACTCGTAACGAGTAGGTCCCAATACTCGGGTACTCGTTACGAGTAGCGAGTCCAATGTAAGTCAACGGGAAATTCGAGTACTTTCGCAGTGCATCTACATACACTGCGAAAGTGAAATAAAAGTTAATAAAAGGTGTTAAAAATGAAAAAAATAACATACCCACGTATCCGTCGGCTGTCCCGGGACACAAAAAGAACACATGTGCTGGTCTGCCAGGACGTTACGTCTGGAGGCCAATCAGATAGCTGGTAGCGATCAAGTGGTGTGTGATGTCACACACCACCTGATTGCTACCAGCCATCTGATTGACCAGTCCTGGCAGGCCAGCAGATGTGTTAGAACATCAATAGCCCTCATTATACTGTAAAACAAATATGTCCACTGATGTTACGCCTGATTTGTTAGTGGGCCAGTCCCATAGTGAAGCTTGTGGCCAGGACATCAAACATTTGAGGGAGTGAGAAAGCCTGAAAAATAAGACTGATCCTTGGTAACCCGCACCTTGCAACACACCAGACTGTATCAGCGTGAAATACCACAAAATACCTATAACGTTAGTCAATGTTGTCCATGTCTATTTTGGGTTGGAACAGAAGGACATAGCACGTGGTAGTCAGTATGTTTGTCTGCAAAATCTCAAAATGTGTTGACGTGTCAATGTTCGAGAAGTCGTGTATCACCAAGAAAAGGCCAATACTTCAAAGGAAATGGGAACTTCGGAAATAGGAAACTACAGTACAGTACATCTAGTAAAGGGCAGGTTTGAACATATGGAGAACAGGTGACTTCCAAGAGAGAAGTAATAAAAATAAGGACAATAAATACAAAGATGAACATTTCCAGTAGAAACATATGAAAAGATGTTGCCCCATTTGCCATACATTTACACTTTTCCTATTAATCACACAGAATATAGAATAGTCCAACCTAAATGAAGTCAAGTTTTTGAAGAATAAGTCTCATAGCAAATATGTGAACATGTAAGTGACAATAACAAAAATGTACTGAGAATTCTATCTACAGGGGCATCCAAACGTTTGGGCAACCCTGGTCAAAATTACTGTTATTGGGAACAGTTAGGGTGTGTGCACACAATCAGGAATTGCAGTTTATTGCCGCTGCATTGTACAGTAAAAGCACAGTGGATGGGATTTCTAGAAATCCCATGCCCACTATGCTTCTCCCCACCGCATAGTTCTTTCTGGATTGCCTGACTTCCGCATGTTAATTTTATTATGCGGAGTCAGAAGTGGTCACTCTCGGGTAGGGAGAATCCACCCTGCACCCACCGCAGATCATGAGTACAGGGTGGCTGCAGTCTCCCAGCATTCACCTGTGGGTTCTCGCAGGTCCGGAAGCACTGAGTCCAAGATGCAGCGCCTCCAGATCGTGTGCATATTCCCTTCAGCAAGTTGAAGGTGAAATTACCTATAAAAAGCATAAAGTTCAAGATGACACATTTTGCTTGAATTTTAGGCATTTTTAAAATTACTAAAAGTAAAATGGGCAGATTCAAAAGTTTGGGTCCCCTTGGAGATTTATATGCTCAGATACATTTGACCAAGATTTCAGATCTTAATTAGGCTGTTAGGGTTATGGCTAGCTAACTATCAATGTTTGTAAAGGCCAAATGATGCACATTTCACAGCTTTATAAAAACCCAGCCATCTCTAACCTTGAGCTAAAACAGAGGAGCCATGAATTCTTCTAAGCAGCTGCCTAGTATTCTGAAAATGTAAACGGTGGAGGTCCACAAAGTAGTAGAAGGGTATAAGAAAATAGCAAAGTGTTTTCAAGTTGTCCTTTCCTCACTTAGACATGCAATTAAGAAATAAAAGTTGATAGGAACACTAGAGGTCAAGATAAGGTCTGGAAGACCAAGCAAAACTTCAATGAGAGCTGCTCCTAGGATTGCTAGAAATGCAAATCAGAACTGCTGCTTGACTGCAAAAGACCTTCAGGAAGATTTAGCAGACTCTGGAGTTGTGGTAAATTGTTCTATTGTTCAGAGACACCTGCACAAATATGGCCTTCATGGAAGAAAACCTCTCCTGGGTCCTCACCATAATAGTCAGCAAAAGAACATCTAAACAAGCCTGATAGTCCTGTGAACCAATGAGGTTAAAATAGAATGCTTTGGCCACAATGATCAAAGGTATGTGTGGAGAAAAAAAGCACACAGATTGTCAGGAAAAGAACATCTCGCCAACCATTAAGCATGGCTGTGGGGATTAATCATGCTTTGGGGTTGTGTTATAGTCAATGCCACTGGGATAATTTCACAGGCAGAAGGAGGAATGGATTTAATGAAATGTCATTAAATTCTTGATGCAAATGTAACACCATCTGTAAAAAAGCTGAAGTTGAGGGTGGCTTCTACAAATGGATAATGATCCTAAACACAAGTTAAAATCCAAAATAGACGACCTCAAAAGGTGCAAACTGAATGTTTTACAGAGGTTCCCCCAGTCCCCTGATCTGAACATTATTGAAAATCTGTTGCTAGACCTCAAAAGATAACAGTTAGGGGGCCGTCACACGCTGCGACATCTTTAGCGATATTGTAAGCGATCACGTGCACGCGCGATCGCTTACAATATCGCTCACATTGCTGGTGAGATGTCACACAGACAGACTCACCAGCGATGCGGAGCCGCGATCTCGCTCGTTACTATGGTACACATCGGGTAACTAGGCGCCGCGCGTCGCTTAGTTACCCGACGTGTACCATAGTTACCATCTCCCAGCATAGGCTCTGCCGCTGGGAGATGGATCATCGTGGTGTCACACACCACGATGATGCAGATCGTTGCATCGTTCATCGCTAGATCTGAGAACCGGAGCTCAGATCAGCGATGTCACGATCAAGCGATTTAACATCTTAAATCGCTTGATTACATGCAACGATATCTTGCCCGATATCGCTTAAGCGATCAAAAAGGAGATCGCTTAAACGATATCGGGCAAGATATCGTTCCGTGTGACGGCCGCCTTATAGAACAAGCCAAGAATCTCACAGAACTGGAAGATGAGCCAGGAATCTCAGAGATCTGGAAGACAAGCCAGGAATCTCACAGATCTGGAAGACGAGCCAGGAATCTCAGAGATCTGGAAGGCGAGCCAGGAATTTCATAGATCTGGAAGACGAGCCAGGAATCTCAGAGATCTGGAAGACGAGCCAGGAACTCACAGATCTGGAAGACGAGCCAGGAATCTCAGAGATCTGGAAGACGAGCCAGGAATTTCAGAGATCTGGAAGACGAGCCAGGAATATCACAGATCTGGAAGACGAGCCAGGAATCTCATAGATCTGGAAGACGAGCCAGGAATTTCAGAGATCTGGAAGGCGAGCCAGGAATCTCACAGAAATGGAAGATGAGCCAGGAATCTCACAGATCTGGAAGACGAGCCAGGAATCTCACAGAACTGGAAGATGAGCCAGGAATCTCAGAGATCTGGAAGACGAGCCAGAAAGTTCAGAGATCTGGAAGACGAGCCAGAAATGTCACAGATCTGGAAGACGAGCCAGGAATCTCAGAGATCTAGAAGGCGAGCCAGGAATCTTACAGAATTGGAAGACTTTTCCAAGAAAGAATAAATGAAAATCCCTTAAACAAGTGAACAGGTGAAAGCTGCTGCTCTCCTTCCGTCAATGTTTCTATACCATAGTTTTTTGGCACAATTATTGTAACATTTTGCAAAATGAGGGACTTTCTGCACTAAAAAGTAGCAAAAAAACATTTCAAGACACAAAAAAATAAAGGTTTTGACCATTTAAAAGAAAGTAGAACATGAGTTAAAAAAAAAGAAAAGGATGAATTGGTGTTTAGGTTTATGCAATAAAAAACACCATATCCTGTAGAGCACAGTTATAAAAGCTGAGGTACTTAGGGCCTGATTTATTATTGAATTTGTGTCTTGTTTTCTTACAGCTCTTGTTGTTTTTCACCCTTTTTTTCATTTGCACCTTATTTTTTGTTTAATTTGTGCCTTTTCTAATGTCTATTTCATCATTTTTGATTGTGGTCAGGGTTTAGGATTTCTTGAGTTTTGTCTATTGATTCATCAATTGCAATTTTTTTTAAAATATAAAACATCTAAATGTGTCTCCTCTGCACTGATTTTATGAATGTCTGAAACATTTTAGTGAAATATTCAACTTTTTGTGCTAAGAAAAATAGAGAGCATTTTTTATTTTGTGCAAAATTCGTGAACTATTTGCCCCATTTTGAAGAATTTGGCGCAAACGTCAACAAATATCACATTATAAAACAATACTTTAAAAAAAACCTTCAAATTATTAAATGGGGTCATTTGTGCACAAATAGTCCACTTCGTCTGAGCCCATGAACCATGAGAAGGATGGAACCCTAACTAGAGATGAGCGGACCTGTGGAGGTTTGGGTTCTGTGGGTTCAGCCAGACTTTAAAGTTCTATTCTCAAGGATGGCCTGAGGGAAAACAGGAACATAGAGGAGACGGTGATACCCAAGGAAGGCTGTGTACAAAATATTCAGCCGAAACGCATTGTATGACCCCCCTTTTTTTATGCATCAAATTTTTTTATGTTGTTATTGTTCTTGAATAAATCTTTGAAAAGTAAGAAGAAGGCCATACTCCATCACTGTGGGAGTGCCCTACATTTTTCCGGATGTTATCTGAAATCCCTCCATTTGTTACGGTCACACTGGCATTGTGATCTGAATGATCCAGGACGGGGCTGCACACCATATCGCAGGACTATAATCATTAGACCAGGCATGGTCAGATAAGCAAGAGACAAGACATCTATAAGGTGAGCAATAAGATTTATTTACACCGCATAACGGATCCAAACACGCTGCACTTAGATCTGCGCCATTTTTCTTGTTTATCTCCCTACCCACCCTTTAGACTTCACAGCCTTGGAGATCCACATATGTTGCAGAAAGGAGCATCAAGAATATGGCCTGAGAGAAAAGAGGAGCACAGAGGAGATGTCCTAAGGACAGAGACGAGCGCTGAGGAGACGGTCTAAGGGCAGAGAGGAACGCTAATGAAATGTATTGAGGTAAGGGAGGAGCGCTGATGAGACGGTCTGAGGGCAGAGAAGAGTGCTGATGAGACGGTCTGAGGGCAGAGAAGAGTGCTGATGAGACGGTCTGAGGGCAGAGAAGAGTGCTGATGAGATGTGCTGAGGTAAGGGAAGAGCACTGAGGAGATGGCCGAGGGCAGAGAGGAGCGCTGAAGAGATGTCCTGAGGTCAGGGAGGAGTGCTCAAGAGATGGCCCAAGAGCAGAGAGCAGCACCTAGGGACAGCATATGGGAAGAGAAGAGTGATGAGGAAACAGTGAGAGGGTAGAGAGTAGCCACAAGGAGAAGAACTAAGGGCAGAAAGGAACAATAAGAAGACAGCCTGAATATTGACTTATAGGTACAAGAATTTAGGTTTGAAATGTGATGAACACCTGGACAAAATGTTGACCAGGCATATTATGGTCTCTTAGGACAGATGAGCTTCACTGTCTGTCTGTCAACAAATTCATCCTCAGCTGCTTTCATAGTTCTTTAAGCCAGGACAACAAAAAGGTGTAGCAGTAGTGTGAACACAGCCTTCAAGGGGTTGTCCATCCCTTTCTACAACTTTCTTAATGAGAATGATATGATAGTTGTGTGTGGTTGGGGATGTGGTCTAAAATTTTGCATTAGGGCACTACGCGTACTCCATAGTCTGTCCTTCTTCCCCTTCTTCAAACGTTGGGAGGTATGTTGACAGCAGAACATAAGAAGATTGTCAGAGGAAAAGCGATCCCTGTCTGTCAGGCAATCGGCACTGTTGTAGTACAGCCGAAGGTGCTGATGAGTTTCTTTGGGAACTAAAGGCCTCCAAGTCTAGCGTACACCATGGCCAGTCAAAGCCCAATGTGGTCTGAGCCTGATAGGATAACTGTCGGTTAAGCATTGCTAAAGAGGGTGCAGTGCATTATAAGTGCAATCACAAAATTGCATTTTACAAACCCATTTGGGGGTCTAATAAATGTTGTAAAATGTTGTAAAAAAGTAAAAAAAAATTAGATTTAAGTGTTAAAAAAAGGAAGAACCCTCATCATAATCCTAGTTACAAAATGAAACCATTTGCTTTGTCCTAACTTTGTCCTAACTCTCCAAAATAGACAAGTGCTTAAAGGGTTAATTCCATAGCACATGTCGGTACATAGGCTGTATAATGAAAGGATCCCTTGGGTCATTAGCACCTCAGGCATGGTAGGTGCATTATCATGATCAGCTCTATTCTTTGAAAAAGGCGAAACTATTGAGTTCTCATTGTTTCTGGATGCCACTTACAGATCAAAGACAGGGAGCACTTCAAGTGGATTATATTAAAAGAGATTTCTTTTGTATTTGACATAAATTACCTATCATATATGCCAAAGCGCAGCAATTTTCAAAATAGACAAAAATTTTGCATAAGACTGGACTTTCAATATCATTATGTTGGGATTTAAAGGGGAATTCTAGAATAACTTCCAAACTGAACAGAGTGGATAAAAGTGCATTTTGTGTTCTTACCTTGATTTTCTTTCTTGCTCTTATTCACACTGGTGCTGCTAATTACCGCATGTAATTTGAGTTAAAAACATACACCAAAATGGCCATGATGTTACATTTATAGATATTGAACATAAGTTAGTGACCTCAACAGCTTGATAGAAGAACATAAACCAATTTTTCCGAACTTTAAAACTACCGGTCTATCATGTAGGTCTTCTTCAGGCACCAAAAACAGCTCTGACCAATCGAGATCTGGCCTCCACAGTGCCATGTTCTGTGGTTCCCGGCACAAGAAGGGTAGTTACATTATTGGCAGATCCTATGAGTCCTGTACATTTCTAAGTGTGGCCTCCGTGGATCGGACTTGCTTTTCTGCACATTCCACAGATGATCGCTAGGACTGAGATTTGGAAATAAGTAATTGCCCCCATCTCTTTGACATCTACCTCCCTTTATTCCTGACAATGTCCACACTTGGCAGGGACATTATCCTACTGGAAGAGGGCATTGCCATTAGGGAATATCACTGCCATAAACTGGTTACTGGATATTTACAATGTTGGGTATGAGAAATAAGTCACATCCAAAGAATCTCAGGAGCTAAGGTTTCCGCTGGCCTGTCTTCTACTCACAGTACATCCTAGTGCCATCCATCTATCTAAATATTTATCTAAAACAAATTTGACTCGCTCCTCCGAACAGAAGGAATCAAATGTGAACAGATGAAAACTGCTAAACATGTACAGTCCCTGACAAAAGTTATATCGCTTATCCATGTTATGTAAATAAAAGCTTATAACCTGATGTTACATTCATCCATTGGTTGTATAAATTTCTCGTTTGAAAGCTGAAACCCTCCCAAATGTGGTTTAGGTTAAGAAAATAAATTGGCATCAATGCTGAAATATTGATCATTTAATGATCACAGAATGGTCAGATTTTGGCAAGACAAATGTTTTGTCACCCACAGAAAGTAATGTGATATTCAAACAAAAAATTAACATAAAATACAAATATATGTTGCATAACATTGGTGAATGAAGTTGTGGTACTATTAGTCATATTTAATATTTTGTGTGACTTCCATGAACTTGAAGGACTGCATCCATGCGGTTCAACAACAATTCATACCATCCATGCCAAAAACAAAAACCAAATGCACTTACAGGATGAAGTCAGAGCCCAAATGTGAAGCAAGCCCAGGTGCAGGCTGATAAATCACCTCTACCAGCAAGATGTGGGAGGCGACCTGCCATGCATATACTGGGCCTGCATAGGACACCATTCACACTGGTACATATGATGCAGAGTGTCTGAAAGCTAACCAACTTCTCTGCTGCCTGAGCATTGGGCCGCACAGTACGATGCTTCTGCACCACCAGATGAATGGCGCCCCTATGGGCCCAACTGCCCCCTGGATGGATAAAAAAGTGCAAAAGTTTTTTATATGATAAATAAAAAACCTTTATAAATGGGATTCAGAATGCGCAATAGGGTCTTATCTTTTTAGACAAGATTAAAGGTGCAAAAATCAGAATTGCTCACCTGATAAGGTTGTATCACACACAACCAGCTTGATCGCTCTGAACATGCAGCTGCTGCTGGGACCGTACCTCCACAGATCACTGCGGTCATCAATCAAACTTCTGGACAAAGTACCTCAAGGTCTGCGCTGCTGCCGAATGTATACAGAAGACGTCAGAAGCAACGGAATGTCTGGATCAGGGTGATGACTTGGTTTATTATCCGACGCGTTTCAGAGCCACATACCGAGCTCCTTCCTCAGGGAACCTGTTCACCTGTATGTGGCTCTGAAACGAGTCGGATAATAAACCAAATCATCACCCTGATCCAGACATTCCGCTGTTTCTGGCGTCTTCTGTATACATTTGGCAGCAGCGTGGACCTTGAGGTACTTTGTCCAGAAATTTGATGGGTGCATTATATAACCAGGCAACAACATTTTTGTCTTGCCAAAATGTGACCATTCTGTGTTCATTAAATGATCAATATTTCAGCATTGATGACAATTTATTTTCTTAACCTAAACCACATTTGGGATGGTTTCAGCTTTCAAAAGAGTAATTTATACAACCAATGGATGAATTTAACGTCAGGTTATAAGCTTTTATTTACATAACATGAATAAGCGACATAACTTTTGTCAGGGAGTGTAGAACAAATAAAGCGCATGAGACTACATTCACACTGTGCGTTTGTGGTGCATTTTTTGAGGATCCGTTTTGTGCAGTGCAGTGACTCTGGGCATCCCAGCAAAGTCAGATGTTTTTTCAGATTTGACATCCAAATAAAACATTCTGTGATGATGTTTTCTGGCTCAGAATTGGATCCTCATTAAGAATGAGCATGTCAATTTGTGTGCCATTTTTCTGATCCGCTTCTGCCACTAAAACCATTGTCTATGAACTCAAAAAAACACAAGTGTAAAACACAGCAAAAACAGATCAAAAACAGATTACCTTTTAGGTGATACGTGTTTTTGAAAAGCTGATAAGTTTTGCAGCTGAAAAGTGGATCCTCAAAAGCGCTGTGTATGAATGTAACCTTAGCGTTCCCACACAGTACGATATCACTTTCATGGCACAACAGGGGCCAGAAGCTGCGCAAGATGTTGTGAGGCAGCTGAGGGATGCCACACGCTAAGTCCAGGAGTAACGCACAACCACACAAAGTCTCTTTTAGGTACCTTTACCGGG
This sequence comes from Allobates femoralis, assembly GCA_033576535.1. Taxonomy (NCBI): domain Eukaryota; kingdom Metazoa; phylum Chordata; class Amphibia; order Anura; family Aromobatidae; genus Allobates; species Allobates femoralis. Next base: position 39,117,996 of record JARQOC010000004.1, on the reverse strand, counting down.
TGGTAATCAGGTACACTCGGACCAGGTTCGTGGAGTTGACACTTGTGGAGTTTCACAGCAGCAGTGTGTAGGCTTCCTTTTCTGCTAGTCTGGTTCTAGTGAGGTCGGGTGGATGTAGAATCCAGCCGGACCGGTTGTGCGTTCATTAGAACGGGATTCACCTGGTGTAACTGCACAGAGGGCACTATTAAAGGGATGAAGTTCTCGAGTTCTTCTCCCTGGGCTCTCGTCGGTAGGTGCTTCAGGTGTACAGGGGGCTAGACTCCCTGTGTCAGGTGCTGGTTCTCTGTGGTGGCTGGGTAGCTCTCACAGCTTCGGTTCCAGTAACCGGTTGGTAAGGGAAGAGTCAGGGCGACTCCGATTTCCCTGAGAGGTGTTCTCCTTCTTCCTCTGACCTCAATTGCAAGGGTCCCTAACTTGCTAGGTGGCTGATTGGGCCTAGTGTGTCCCTCATAAGACGGAGGTTACACACTACCTGCAGCTCTTCTAGCGTCTGCACACACACTCTGGTGTTTCTCCCTCCAGGACCCTATTTATAGAGGTAACTGGCTCAAAGTGACCAGTGGAGCTCCCCCTAGAGGCTTGGGGTGAAACAGGTGTCTAGGTGTTGTAAAGTGGTGGTGAGTACTGCTGCTGCTTCCACTCCATTTGTGTCCCAAGGGTTTCTGTGGTGCCCAACAGGGTGCCAGGGTGCCACAGACGCACCCGCTTCATACACTTGTATTGAGTGTGGCCGCTCCCACTAGTATTGTCTTTGCTGGGAACATGTATTTCGCATAAATGCGGTCCGTTCCTGGCTTAAAAACCAGTGAATCTTTGCCGCACACAGTGTGAGCACTGGGAGAATGATAAGTCTGCAATTACATAGAGAGATGATTAGAATTACTGCAGAATGATCAATTTTAGACTGGACAAGTCCGTTAATCCCCCACATGGTGTGATATCCCAAAGAGTATGATGTCCCCCATTCGCAACTTGCTGAGCACAAAATATGATGGCCTCTACAGTCTCCTTCTCACAGTGTGGAGTCGCCACATTGCTTACTTTAATGCCTTTACAATACTCCCACATATTATAATGCCCCCACCCAGTCAAGTCCTTATAGTGAACACCACACATGATATCACTAGCCTTAGGGTATGTGCAGACGATTCTGGACACAGCTTCTCTGTACTAGAGGGAAGCCGGCCATTTTTGCGGGTGAAGACAGCCACCATGTGCCCACGATTGGCATTCAGGGCAGGACGGATTTTCCCTGCATTCACCCACCAAGTTCGCATCCAACTTCGCAGCAATACTTTGACATACTGCGGTCAAGCGGCGGCACAGAAAGCTGCGGCGCATGTCAGTTTACTATGCAGATTAAAAAAGCACTGTGGGCAGTTTTCTGGAAATCCCATCCACTGTGCTTGTACAGTATAACACAGTGTTGGGGATTTGGGGATTAGATATTAGAAAAAACTTATTGACAGTGAGGGTGAGCAGCGAGTGGAACAGGCGGCCACGAGAGGTGGCGAGTTCTCCTTCAATGGAAGTCTTCTCAAAGAGGCTGGACAGACATCTGTCTGGGATGGTTTAATGATTCCTGATTTCAGCAGTGGGTTGGACCAGATGATCCAGGAGGTCCCTTCCAACTCCATCATTCTTTGATTCTATGATGGCAGGATCTATCTATCTATCTATCTATCTATCTATCTATCTATCTATCTTTCTAGAATCGAGTCCATAATCTTCCCCCCAAGACACTCCCCCTCACTACCTGACCTATCCATCGTCGTCAACGACTGCTCTCTCTCTCCAGTCCACCATGCCAAGTGCCTCGGGGTTATCCTTGACTCTTCCCTCTCCTTCAAGCCCCACATCCAGGTCCTCGCCACCTCCTGCCGACTCCAGCTCAAAAACATCTATAGGATTCGCACTTTCCTTCACCACGACACTGCTAAAACCCTTATTCACGCTCTCATCATCTCCCGCCTTGATTACTGCAACCTCCTGCTCACCGGCCTCCCCAATACCTCCCTTGCACCTCTCCAATCTATCTTGAACTCCGCTGCCCGCCTAATCCATCTGTCTCCCCGCTACTCCCCTGTTTCCCCCCTCTGCCAAGCCCTTCACTGGCTCCCTACTTCCCAGAGATCCCGGTTTAAAACATTAACCATGACATACAAAGCCATCCACAACCTGTCCCCTCCATACATCTCTGACATGGTCTCCCGATACCTACCCTCACGCAACCTGCCATTCTCCCAAGAGCTTCTCCTCTACTCCCCCCTCATCTCCTCTTCGCACAACCGCATACAGGATTTCTCCCATGCTTCACCTATACTCTGGAACTCTCTGCCCCAACACATCAGACATTCTCCTACCCTGGGAACCTTCAAAAGAAACCTGAAGACGCACCTCTTCCGCCAAGCCTACCACCTGCAATAAGACCAGGTCCACCACACCGCCTCACGACTGGAACTTCCCCCTCCCACTGTATCCCCACCCGCCCCTCATAGACTGTGAGCCCTCGCGGACAGGATTTCTCCCCTCTTGTATCTGTACAACCGAATTGTCAACATTTATTGTTAATTGTATTGTTACTATGTTACTTGTCCTAGTCTGCCCTTTTAGCATGTAAAGCGCCATGGAATATAATGGCGCTATATAAATAAATAATAATAATTATCTATCTATCTATCTATCTATCTATCTATCTATCTATCTATCTATCTATCTATGTCTTTGATATTCCTGCTGGAGATATCCAATGTTCTCATAATCTGCATACCAAGTAAATGGAATACAGTTGTCAGTGTCTTCCTGTTTGAGGAACCTCAAAGAAAAAGTGAAATGTGTATGCAAGATCCAAAAATAGGCCTTGATTCTTCTTTTAAGATAACAACTACTAGACAGACATTACCAGGATGATGGGTGGCATAATACCCCTATCCATGGAGGTATAATTTACAGATATAAAAAATCTGATCCTTCTTTCTGTGAGTTATTATTGAAAATTCCTCCATACATAACAGTAGGATTTCATCCCAGTACACATTCCTTAAAGGGGATCTGTAACTGTATGCTGATTTCACAAAGTAATTCATTATTAAATAGATGTCCTAGTGGTGGAGGTAAAATAATATGACCCCATCGGATTCTTCTTTTTTTCTTCCCATGAACATGGATGAGGTATAATGTATATGTATTTTGGGTAATGTGTTGCTTGTTTTTGGTAAGCATTTACAGAAAAATAGCTTAAAAAATCCATCTCTTAGGCTCCTTTATCATCTGCCAGATCTACATTGAAACGGCCGATTTGCAGCACCGATCCAGCAAGCCCCATTCATTCTCTGTGGGGCTTGCGGTCATGTACGGCAAGTGCGGTATTGCTGAATCCGGCAGATCTGGCAATTGCGGCCGTGCAAAAAAATATTGCTAGCAGCATTGTTTTTGCAGTGCCGCAAGTGCCTGATTCAGCAATATTTCACTTGCCGCACCAGACTGCAAGCCCCATAGAAAATGAATGGGGCTTGCTGAAACGGTGCCACAAGTTTGCCCTTACGCAGTAGATCTGGCAGGTGCGGTGACATCTGCCGTTTCTACCGCAAAATTGCGATACTGCTGATGCGCAAGTGAATCAACCAGAGCTAAGGGATGGGGTACTCGGACACCTGGTCTGTTGAATAGGGAGTCACGGATGGACGGGATCTCGGTGCCGTGCCCTGGTGATCAACTGTGGTAGATGTTGATGATGGGGGATAAAAGGGGTTATTTACAGGGGATCGTGACGCCACCTGTAGTGTCCGGTAATTTGGTACCGGCGCTGCCAGCCGGCCGCTGAGGTGATGGTTGGGGCAGCAAAGTGTGGTACAGCTCCCCACAGGTGGAGCTTTACCTCAGGGCAGCGATGAAGGAAGATGATGAGGGAGGGCAGTGATGTAGATGTTGATGCTGCAGTTCTTACCCCTCTGCTGAGCTGCTGTTGTTGCTGAGCCCTCCGGGCACCGCAGTGAGGAAAACAGAGTCCAAAGTACGTTTACTCCACTTTAATAGGTACCGTCAGATGTTAATGGTATACGGTACAATCCAGTTTACCGGGGGTCGGTCACCAGCTCCAGGTTCCCTGTAATGGAGTCTCTAGATGTCTTTCTTTCTATGGCTTTCTGGGATAAACTTTTCCTTCTGTCTCTCCACCCTTGCAGAGCTCTCCCGCCAGTCCCCTGATCTCCGACAGTAAGGCACGGTTATCCTTTCCCGGATTTAAGAGGAGCCCAAACTCTCCCCTGACATCAGTAATCAGGCCGTTATCCCACCGGCTATGGATCTGTTATGGTCCTGAGGTGTGAGGTACCTTGTGGTGCATACGACAACCCGTTATGTTGGGCCCGCAGCTCGTCGGTCTATAGTCAGTGATAAACGCCTGACTACTTCGGCTATCCATGTCGCCGGTGTTCCCTCAACGTGACCAGCCGGCTCCTACCAGTCCTGGCCCGTTGCCTTCTGTCCAGGGTCCCCACTTAAAGATGGGGCACCCTCCTCTCAACTGGGCTGTCAGGCCTGACCACTCTGTCTGCCTTCCCAGCACCGTCTGAGGTAAACTGTCAACTGTCACTCTTCCTCTATCCTAGGCTGCACCCCCACCCTCTGGGACCTACTAAATTATCAGTTCCCCCTATTCTAAGTGGTGCGGTCCTAAGTGGGTGTAAATTCAGACTCCCTATAGTGAACCCTGAGCTTATGACCTTACAAGGAAAGAAAAACACAATTTTTATATTAAGTTGTAATACCACCCTGTGGCGCCTAGTCGCAGGGGCGCCACACACCCCCTTGGTGAAACACACCCGTCCGCGGATGTTAAACCGGACTTGGAACAAAAACACATTTTTACTAATAACAATTAACTTTTCGGGCATATCTGCTTAGGAGGCCTGGCTCTACTTAGGAAAAGAAAGTGCCTGGGGGTTGCCTAACTTGATTCGCATGGGGGCTTGTCCAGTTCCTCCACCCTTAGTTCACAACCTTTGATAACATATTTACATTTTTAACAGGTATCAACAATTAGATTGCTTCTTTTCTCCCCTTACGGGAGGCTCACTGCTTATAACGTTACTCGCCTATATTCTAGTCCTTACTGGCCCAACTGGGACCAGGTAATAAGTTCCTTGATTACTGTCCATCAAGTACTGAAAAGGAAAAAACATTGCAATGCAAGGAAAATATGCATTTTAAACAATTCTGCTCACACTTTAAACAGTGCAATACCGGGTTAACTCCTTATTGCTCAACTTTACTGACCCGGATTGCAAACCACCCGCGGGGACCTGCGTGACGCTCATAGGTGATCACGTCTCCACGGTACAGGTCCTGGTGGCCCTGGAGAACTGCCGCTAGAGACACTTCCCTCTCTCCTGCCGCTGCTGCTGATGCTGGTACTGCGACCCTCCATAGCTCGCGGAGCCCGGCCTCCTCCGTACTACCGATGGCTTCTTCCTCCTCCAGATTCTCCTCTTCCTCCCCGACACTGACCTGGCCGCTTTCACTTGCACTCGGCTCCTCCTTCATCAGCTCGGGCTCCTTCGGGAAGTGGATGAAGTTCTCCGCCTTGATGATATCCTCCTCTCCAGGCTCCACAAGGGGTGCGTAAACCGGTTCCAGGGAATCAGCAGCTGGGACTGTCATTGCCTCACAGCCGGTTACAGGTAACGGGTCCGGAGCCTGACCAGGTATATTGAGTCCACTCCCGGCCGCATCCTGCTTAGTTTGTATAGTCCAGAACCGATGTGGGCTGGTGCTCGACCCGCCCCCTTTGTTGATTGAGAGCAATGGGGGCGGGGAGACTTTTTGGCACCTCTTGGATGGCCCATGTATGCTGAGGGGCCGAGGCATGCCCCTGGGCCAGCACATAGTTCTTTTTACGTTTTGAGGCCCACCCACCACGAGAATCCTATAGGCGAGTCCTTCAGGCTTTTCTGGAGCCCGCCACTACACTTCGTCACTCCTCGGCACAGCGGAGGGGCGGGCTTATCTTTCCTCTTTCCTCACCAACCAACGGTGGAAGGACTAAGCGCTGTAGTGACTGTTTTTCCAACTTATTCTTGTTTTTTTGTAATTTTTCATTTTTAAGATTCTGTACACTTTTCTACTGTAATTGTTATTTCTAAAAATGTTTCCTTAGTCCAGGAGTACTGATTATTACTAGGGGGGAATGTAGCACTCCAGAGTCCGGTTGCCACAACAGCATTGTCTCCCTCGGGGGTGATACCATGCTTGGAAGCAAGGAGGGGTATCCACACCAGGTAAGCCCACAGCATGCATTACTTTACCTGACTCCAGACCAGAAGGGGGAGCTCTGAAACCTGAGTTCCAGGGAGCTCTATTATAAAATCTGACCAGGGGGCGGGGTTAGTCAGTTTAGTTCCTAGGAGAGCTGTGAAGACATCCTGAAGACTGGAGCAGTGCCAGGCTCATCCCAGACTCGAGACTAGCAAGCGTGATGGACCCGTAGGAGAGGGTCTGAGGAAGGAGAGAAGCAGACCTGGGGAGTGGAGCCAGCCAACCGGCTCACCCGGTGCAGTGCATCAGAAATGGACACCAGAGTCCGAGGTTTTGAGGTTATTTCAGGCCCAGCAGCCAAAACCGGAGGACAGGATATTCCAAGTCTCCCAGCCACAACAAAGCACCTGGAGGCACAGCAGCATCAGAGAGCTCAGGGCCTGTTGCCAGAGGAGTGGTACCCGGGAAAGGCTTAAGTTGCCAGCTATACTGGTGGGAGACTTAACAGCAGAGATAGAAGATCGCAGCATAGCTATAGTCAGCCAGGACCAGCAAAGAGAAGCGCAGCAGGGAGGCCTCAAAACTCATCCAGTGAGGAGATCCACAACTTGCTTCCAGGCCATCCAGATTCCCAACACCTCTTGTGTATGGTACCATGGACTAAGCCTGCTACCAGTGAAGGTGAAGGAGATGATAAACTATGTGTCTGTTAGTCATTCCGCACCCTCAGTCCTGCACCCCAGCAGCCTCCTATCGCCATAGACTATACCAGTTGCCCTGGGAAACTGCTCCCCTGTGGGAAGCGATTCCACTTTAGCTGCAATCCCATCATCCCCAGGGGTCCTGCACCGCAGTGTTGGCCGAATGGCTGAACACCACGGGTGGCGTCATGAACACCAGCTCTGAACTTTGAATCTAACACCTAGGGTCACAGAGACGGGTCTCGACCCCTGTGACTCCCCCAGACGTAGCAAAGCCCGGTTCCGAAAATCCCACGGCCCTGGCGGCTCATCAGTATGACTGGCAGTAAATTAGCATTTGTTCACTGGCTGCATCTCGAAAGGTCACCGGCTGCATCCACAAAAGGTCATAATTTATGTTATCTTGAGCACAAAGATAGCTTTCCTGGTCACAGGGTCTCCAGTCTCTACAGGGGGCCTTCCTGAAAAAGCACATAGTGGAACCATTTCACACCTCTTATGTCTTTGAAGACTCCATCAAATGGAATGTAGTACAGCCTGACATTTTCTATTTACTGTGGCAAAAAGAATGTGTTACAACAATGAGTATTTAAAAAAAAAAAATATAATGTATGCATGGCTAAATTAGCAAGGGATCCAATCATAGTCCCAGAATTAGAATATTAAAATGGAAGGCAAGTCTAGAAATCTGACCTACAGGCTGAATCTATAACTGGGGCACTCCACAAAGTTCTTTGTTCACACATTGAAACTAAGGGAAAGAAAAGCGCTCAATAGGGTCTTATCCGAGGGGTAGAAGGAGTGGTGTACACTATTAGTTCCACTCGCCTTGTGTAGCTGTGTGAGACACAACAACTGATTTATGCCAAAATGGTGATGTTGGCGGCTGCTGCGAGATCCCCATACCCAGCTTCCATCCCTGCACACATTGAGGGCAGCCAAGCTGATGTGATCCATTTTGATATTTCATCCCTCTTGAAACAGAATAACAGACTGTAAAGTTTAGGTATTTCTGTAAGTTTCTCCCTTTTATTTTATAACTGTTTTGCATGTTTGTATGTCACTTTTTATTTCCATTTGTATTTCTTTATATTGCAAGCTCTGTACCTTTTATATTAAAGTTTAAAACTTTAATAAGTTGAAGCTTGTATGTTCTTTAAGAACCCAGAACCCTAGAGACTGTACAATCTTGTAGATTGTCTTAGTTCAATGGGACTCATCGCCCCATGATCGGTGAGTGGTGGCAGCGTGTGTGAAGTGGGGTGAGTGGTCTGTGTCGAAGTGTGATTTAGGCTCCCTTTCAGCACTGGACAAAAGTTGAGTGCTGGATTGAGTGAGAGGAGATAGATTAACCTTTGCAGGTGCAACCCTTAGTCACAGGCTGAGAAGCGAGTACGTGACAGGTGATAGGGGTTAGGAGTTAGGGGTTAGAGGTTAGGGTTAGGTGTTAGGCTTAGGAGTTACAGTTAAGGATATATGTTAGAAATAGGTGTTAGGGTTGGGCATTAGGGGTTAGGTGGTAAGGGCTAGGTGGTAGGGTTAGGGTTGCCTATTGTCATTTTTCCTTGTGCACATTTTTCAGGGAACCGTATTTGACAAAATGTAAGCCAATGTATACTGGATGGTGAAAACTGTAGAAATAAAAAAGTAAAAAAACTTTTTTTCTGTTTGTTTTTTACACAATTTCTTAGTGTCTCTTTTAAGCTGCTTTCACACCTGCATGCAGGAAAACCTGTCAACTTCAACTTCAACAACCGGCAGGATCGTTTGGTGTGACACTGCAATAGCGATGTCACGGCCGATCCAGCTTATTTGCTGCATTGCAGCGGATCGCTTGCTGGGTTGATCCCAGCCCAGTGAGTGATAGCGCCCCCAACATTGCAGCGCCATTACCGGCAACACCTTGCCGTGTGACAGCTAGGCTGCAATGTCGGAAGCGAGCGCGCACGTGCGGCATCGTATCTGACATCGCAGCCGATGTTGGATCGTGTGATGGAGCCTTTAGGATGCAGCCTAAGACTTGTAGCCCTACCCTCCAGTGAGTCAACAAGCCCCACATATACAGCACAAACATACTGTGCCCCTTCCTCTAAATCAACATCTGTCTTGATAACATCTACATGGACACAGCCATACCACAAGGTGACAGGAGTTCTGAGTCCACCCCTCACCACCATCATGTCCCCCTTTTGCCTAGGGCTCTGGTGGTCTCTTTTTTTATGCATTTTTATAAAAAACCCAATATAGAATAACACATTTTTTTCAAGGTGGTCCATTTGTGGAATATGCTGCAGTTTTAAATTAAAAGTTGCTCTTGGGTCCTGCACCTCAGCTCAGATTAATTCCAATTGTACCTGAGCTGCAGTACCTGAGATTCACCACTGCACAGTGCATGGTGCTGTGGTATTCCTGCTCCAAACACCTGATCACTGGGTATCGGCAGAACCACTATCGATCTAATATTGGTGGCTTATCCTTGGGGTTAGTCAGTATTGTCGCTCTGAAAAACCCTATTAATATGTTATCCCCAGGATAGTTGGTAGAGTTGGCTGCAGTTATAGATATTTCTGTACTTGTTTTCTTCATTGTTCCTTATAAACCAGCTAATAGTTTGGCAGTTTGTTTTAAGAAGTGTTGACGGATGGCATATTTTGCTGTTCTGCTATAACATTGCTGTCTGGATTTGGAATAATCTCAAAGACATTTTGTTTGTTAGTATGCCAATAGGCCTGGGCTGTAATCTCGTTATGGTCCTATTTATAAAGTATGACATGATAGAGAGGTCCTCTTCTTTTCAAAAGGAAACACAATGATATTTTCAGGTGGAACATAACGTGCTGATAGGTTTCTTAACATTTCAAAATAATCTTAAGGAGGTTGGAGAAAACATGAGCAAATTTGTTCTAGGTGAATTTACTTCACCCAGTTGGTGTCCGCCATTTTACCGAGCTGTAGATGGCTTAAAATAGTTACCCCTAATTGTTCACTGATCACCAGCTACAAACAAGAGGGGAGGATAGAAGAGGAGCGAGTGTAGGTATGTTTGTGAGATGGAGGGTCAGATTCGGATGTGTGGCCTATGAGTCCATCTCTATAACTCACTTGAGGATAATCCAGTGACTCACACATATATGAAGATTCACTTGAACATTCGTTATTGAGCACAAGGCAAATTACTGCAGTGGTTTGAGCCTCTCATTGAGTGTACAATCTTAGAAAAAGAAGATAAAGTTGTTCTGCCCATTAAGACTCGGTAGGAGAATGCAATTCTAGCTTGACACTTGTTATAACCTGTGTAATGTGACGTTACCTATTATGATGCTTAATATGTTCAGTGTGGCACCTCTGGGTCAAAGTGCCACAGTGTCATCACTGCCCCCGGGTAGTGGTGTCACCAGAGAGTGTGGCGCTCCACTGGTCAGGCGTCACAAGTGGGGTACTACACCCAAAGATGAGCATGTGGTCATTCCTGTTGTAAGTAGAATGCAGTACAATGTGGAAGGATCTGATCCCAAAACACACCCACCGATATAACCGGGGTTAGTTGGTGAGTTGGAGGAAAGTGTGAGAGGAGCAAGGTGGAACACACAGGGAGTCTCCAGGAGTGTCTTCCCGAGGAAAGACGGAGAAAGGGAGCTTACCCGAGAGAGTAAGGGGGCTTTAAAAGAGAAAGGCGTTGCCCAGACAGAAAGGTCCTGACCTGTACACCCGGAGTACATAGGTCTGACAACGCGGCCTTGAGTGTTCGTCCTCCGACCGTACTCGTCCCGGCTCTGAAGACGCTCTCAGGGTGTTTATCCCCTGGGTCGTACTACTGCTCGCGAAGCAGGCACTGAAGAGAGAGAAGGGACAGGACAAGTGTAGATCCAAGAAGGTTCCACCAGAGACTTCCACAGATTCTTCATTCTGCTGCACTACCCGGGCGGCTGTCCTGCTGGAGTACTGTGAGCTGTACCACCATCTTATTCGGTTTGGTCCTACAAGTAAAGTATCTGGAAGAGTGAAGTGCCTCTGTGTCTCTGTGCTGCTTCATTGACTTTTCTTAATGGTTTGCATCGTGCCAGCATAAGTTAACACTGCCCCGGAGGATTAGTTCTACCTGTAGGGAGCTACTCCATCCTAGCCGCAATACCACCACCCTCCGGAGGACTGTGGCAGCGCTGGTGTCTAGTCACCAGGCACTACAGGTGGCGTCACATGATAAAAACTTCTATCCTTTAATTTGGTGACTGTCTTCCCCTCAGGTCCACGGGTCTGGGAAGGCCACCAGTGAGATCCCCCACCGAATCTGAGGGCCCAGACATCCGAGTTCCCATACCCTGGGGCGGTACAAGAGCAACAGAGGGTATTCTCATCAGGCAACACACACAACACTAACACCACCAAGCCAGAAGGGGGAGACCAAGCCCGGGTTCACGGGTGAGCTCCCCTATATATGCTGATCTGGGGAGAAGGAAGTTCAGTCCAGTTCCTGGGAGGACTGTGAACAGGACCTGAGTGTAAAGGAGCAGTGCTAAGCTCATCTCAGAGTCCACTAATGAGTACCAGGCCTAAGGCTAGGGTCTGAGGAAAGGAGAAGCAAGAACACACCTGGGAGAATGAGCAACTCTGTGCTCACCCAGAGGAAAGGCCCATATAACGAACACTTGAGTCCGAGACTGTGCAATGTCACAAATCCTGGCAGTCAACACCGGATGGTGGGGTTCCAGATTCCCAGTCACACTAACCAGAGACAAAGCCACATATAGATTCCAGCCACACTGACACCCGGGAACAGGGTTTAAGTAAAGGGCTCGAGTTGCCTGTCATATCGGTACCTCACAGGACGAGACAGGGCTGGCAGCCAAGCTTAAGTAGCAACAGGAGCCAAATTGCAAGCGCAGTAAAGAAGCCAAAATATCCGGTCGGGTGAGAATTACCCTAAGTTGCTCTCAAGACTTTGTGGACAGCTTTTACCATCTGCTCCAGTAAAGGACTGAGAAAACTACAAAACAGTGAGTCTGCCTGTTCCTTGCGCCCGTCGCCCTGAACCCCAACATAGACTACTTACACCTGCCCTAGGGACAATCAGCACTACCCGAGTAGGGCTTACCATCCAAGCTGCCCTAAGTTACTGTCCCCAGCAGGAATATGGCAGCTGTGGTCCCCACAGACCACATATCCCGGGCGGCATCACAATAAAATCCCCTGTTAATAACCCCTTCCTTTTTGCACTGAGCCCAGGCCACGACTACCATGATCCCAGAGAGACAGCACCGGCCCGGCCCCGAGTATCCCACAGCCTAGGGGCGCCTCATTTAGCACAATCTGGCAGTATTACTTGCACTTTTGATCATCTTCTCCTTTAAGAACCCATTGTGAGTCACACCTCTGTATCTCTGGAAATGGAGCAGACATTTTAAATCAGTATCAGACAGGATTCCATGCAGGCACCTTTCTACATGTATGCTTCTCTCTTGTGAAACCCATAATCCTTGCCAAGTATATCTATTGAGAGTTATACTCCTGTCTGTGTATTTGATACTTTAGTCTGTTGTTAGGATTGTACAGCAATTGTTTTTACATATGGATTAGGTCTATTAGAAATGTATGTCTTGTAATCCTCTATTTTAGTAAAGGATCTTTTGTACTAAATACTGTCATGGCTGTTGGTATGATATGTGCCCAGTGCTGATTTATGCTCTGGGCGCTGTATAATGTCACTACTTTTATGTGATATGCTCATTGCATTTTTATTTTCCCAGTTTTATCAATCAACAATCATCATTCACTCACTGTTGAACAATAAACCAAGATTTCAGAACCAACAACCTGTTTACTTGGGATATAGAGAAGGTTAAGCTGTATGCTGTAATTCACACGGCATATAACATGAAGGAAGGCAGAACAGATGTATTATTATTATTTATTTATATGGCACCATTAATTCCATGGTGCTGTACATGAGAAGGGGTTAAATACAAAATTAAACATATAGTTGACAGTGAACAAGTTAACAACGACAGACTGGTACAGAGGGGAGAGAACCCTATCCTTGCAGAGTTACATTCTACAGGATAATGGGGAGGAGACATATGGATTGGAGTGTAGCAGCTCTGGTGGTGGTGAGGCAGCAGCTCTGGTGGTGGTGAGGCGGCAGCTTCAGTGATGGTGAGTCGACAGCTCCGGTAATGGTGAGGTGGAAGCTCCGGTGATGGTGAGGTGGAAGAATGGTCATTGCAGGCTGTAAGCTTTCCAGAAGAGATGGGTTTTCAGGTTCCGTCTGAAGGATCCAAGTGTGGTTGGTAATCGGACATGTTGGGGCGCAGAATTCCAGAGGATTGGGGATATTCAGGAGAAATCTTGCAGGCGGTTGTGTGAGGAATGAATAAGTGTGAAGGAGAGGAGGAGGTCTTGGGAGGATCCAAGATTACATGAAGGAAGATATTGGGAGATTAGTTCAAAGATATAGGGAGGGAAAAGTTTATGAACGGCTTTGTAGATCAGTGTTAGTAGCTTGAACTGGATGTGTTGTGGAATTTGGAGCCAGTGAATAGATTTGCAGAGGGAAGTAAAAGGGGAGTAGCGAGGAGAGAGGTGGATTAGTCGGTAAAGGACAGACTGGAGTGGTGCAAGAGAGTTAGCGGGGAGGCCACAGAGGAGGATGTTGCAGTGGTTGAGGTGGGAGATGATGAAGGTGTGTACAAGAATTTTAGTAGATTGAGGGCTGAGGGCAGATTCTGGAAATATTTTTGAGCTGGAGGCGGCAGGAGGTGGCGAGAGTTTGGATGTGAGGTGTGAAGGAAAGGCAGAGTTGAGAGTTACTCCGAAGCAGCGGATTTCAGAGTGCGAGAGAGAGCGTTATGAAGATACATGAGATGGAGGAATGATGATGAGTTTGGTTTTGTCTACATAGAGTTTTAGGAAGTGAGAGGTGAAGAAGGAGGATATGGCTGACAGACACTTCGGGATTCTGGACAGCAGCGAGGTAATATCTGGATCAGAGAGGTAGATCTCAGTGTCGTCAGCATACAAGTGGTACCGAAAACCATTTTACTTTATGAGTTGTACTAGGCAAAGGGTATAGATGGAAAAAAGTAGATGCCCCAGGACAGAGCCTTGAGGGACCCCAACAGAGAGAGGGCAGGATGAGGAGGAAGTGTGGGAGTGAAAGATGCTAAATGTGCCGGCGGAAAGGTACGAGGTGATGAGAAGTAGTCAACTTACTCAAGTGTTGCAAGTTTCTGCTTGAAAATTTTGTAGACGAAAGACTGAGACACATCCATCAATAGAAGAAGTCATCAAAAAACAGGTAAGCACATTGGGAATCTATTATAAAGATTTATTGCTTTATTATATGTAATTAGAGCAGATTTCTTTCCCGTGTGTCTTGCGTACTGTAGCTCACTACACTTTTCAGATTACTCCTTCATTGTGATGCAAGTAAGAATGCCACCCCCTGGAGTATATAACCAATGGCTGCATGACAATATCCCAATTAAAAGAGGAAAAAGGTAGCACTGAGTCTTCCATGCTGCTCTTGGTGTCCCGACGTCATATCGGATTTTCCTATTAAAGGAGTTTTCTGATTTTGGACATCTCCTATCCATCAGTTGCAGTTTGTTTAAAAGCAAAAAAACTGCACTTTACTCGTCCTCCCGCTATCATTCACTGACAGCAGGATTCAAAGCACCACGGAGGGTGCTGCGCTGTTTCCTGCCATGATCAGAGATCCCGCAATAAGATCACGGGTCTCCATGTATCACCTGATAGCCTGGGGTCCTATGGTGACCCGGAAGTGATCAGTTTTCACTTCCTGTGGATGGTTGGCAAGCACTACCATCCATAGAAAGTGATAATTTGTGCTATGTCCCGATGTGCTGCAGCTCATTGGGACATAGCACAAGCGATTGGACTGTGGAGCACTGCGGCGCCCTATGAGTCATTGTAAAATAAAGTAAAAATAAAAAATAAAGTTTTAAAAATATTAAAAAAAAACACAAAAGTTTAAATCATCCCCCTTTTGCCCCATTCAAAATAAAAGTAGTAAAAAAATAAAAATATACATATATTTGGTATTGCCTCATTCAGAAATGACCGATCTATCAAAATCTAAAATGAAATAATCAGATCTGTAAACGGAAGAACAGAAAATCAAGTCCAAATGCTAAAATTACGTTTTTTTGGTCACCACAACATTGCAATAAAATGCAATAACAGTAGATTAAAACATCACATCTGCCCAAAAATTACATCATTTAGAAATGTCAGCTCAAGCCGCAAAAAATAAGCCGTCACACAGCCCCAGATCCCAAAAAGTGAGAACCCTATGGGTCACGGAACAAAAAGCGCAGTTCCTTATTTTCAAATTTCTATATTTTTTCACTACTTAGATAACAGCAAAAGTAACGTTTGGTATCTACGAACTCGTACTGACCCAAGGCATCACACCAACAAGTCAGTTTTACCATATAGTGAACATAGTGAATTAAAAAAAAACATTTACCGTATATACTCGAGTATAAACCGAGTTTCTCAGCACAAAAATTGTGCTGAAAAGTGCCCCCCTCGGCTTATACTCCAGTTATACAGTTGCTGACTCTGGTGGGGGCGGTGACCGGGGGCTGGAGGAGGGGGGGGAGGCTGCAGGGTGAGTGGAGAGGTCATGTGGGGCCGCTCATTACTGTAATGAATATGCACTGCATCCCCTGTCCATCTGCGGCAGGGGGAGCAGCGCATATTACATTACTGCCCCCCTCATCACAGTATATGGGCCCAGCATTGTCCCCCCCATCACAATATATGTCCCCTTGCTGCTGCTTACTATAAAATAATAAACCGATCTCACCTATCCGATGATTCTCTTCCGCCTCCGTGTGTCCTCCCTCCGACTTCCTGCTTCTAAAGTCATGTGACTGCCGCCGCGGTGATGTCAACGCTGTGAGCCGCGGTCACATGACTTTAGAAGCAGGAAGAGGACGCAGGGAGCCGCGAGAGAAGCGTCGAATAGGTGAGATCGGTTTATTATTTTACAGTGAGCGGCAGCATGGGGGGGATATATTGTGATGGGGGGTGGATTTACACTCCTGGGGGCATTGTATACCAGGGATGGGGTGGGTGTGCACAATGATGGGGTGGGTGTGCAATGATAGGGTGATAGGGGCGCTGTATTCAAATGATTGGGGGGGTATGTGCAATGATGGTGGTGCCATATACCAGGGATGGGGGGGCTGTATACAAGTGATGGGGGTGTGTGAAATGATGGGGGTTATATGCAATGATGGGGGCTATGCATCAGGGATAGGGGGTATGTACAATGATGTGGGGCTATGTACCAGGGATGGGGGGGGTGCAATGATGTGGGTCTATATTCCAGGAATGGGGTCTATATACCAGTGATGAGGGGCTATATACCAGTGATGGGGGGCTATATACAGCAATGGGGCTATATACCAGTGATGGGGATTCTATATACCAGTGATGCGGGCTATATACCAGTGATGCAGGCTATATACCATTGATGGGGACATATACCAGTGATAAGGGGTTTTATACCTGGATGGGGGTCTGCTGCACTTCCCACCCTAGGCTTATACTCGAGTCAATAGGTTTCCCCAGTTTTTGGGATAAAATTAGGGGCCTCGGCTTATACTTGGGTCGGCTTATACTCGAGTATAAACGGTAGTTGCACTTTTTTTTGCAATTACACCGCATTTGGAATTTTGGAATACAGCATTATAAAATTAATGACTTCTTCTGAAAGTACAAATTTTCCTGCAAAAAACAAGCCCTCATATGTCTATATTGAGGGAAAAAAAAGTTATGGCTCTTGGATGAAGGGGAGAGAAAAACAAAAAACGAAAAATGGAAAAATCGCCCAGAGGTAAAAGAGTTATAGCAAAATATCATCGGCCTATTATTTGCCAAATACTATCAGACCGTCATCCTTTTTTCCCTACAACTGGAGAGCCCAGAGCACTGAAGCTCTACCCGAAGTCCAGGTTCATATTATCTACCCAATCCAGGGACCTGACAATCACAAAAACTGCTGAGTATTAATGTGAATGGACGGTAAGTTGCAGTACCTGTTTACGGCCACTAAACAATGTATGGATCTGCCCCTTTCCATACACTCATTACATCCAGCCACCGCTGGAGCTGCTAACAGCTTATCATTGGGAATGTTGAACATCACCGATCGAATATTGTTGACCTCTCCTAGGAATAGGATATAAATATTTAAGTAGTGGCCAACCCCTTTAAGCTACTGTGATTATTTAACAAAACATACATCCCTAATAAAATGAAGTAGAAGGTACCAGTTTTTGCCTGATCATATTGACAAGTCCATTAAATTTCCTTGGATATTCTAAAAGTTTCAAAAATTGTACTTTAAAGAGAATGTCAAATTATTTTCTTGTACTATACTAATGGTATCCTGGCATAAGGCTTGGGAAGCCCTTTCAGGATCAGTAACTTTTATTGCTCTACCTTATCCTTTTATCTTGCTGTAATCTCTGGAGAATTCATTGTTGCATGCTGGCTAGTCAACCATTTGTAAATCCAAACTGATTATGCACAGATCCCCACACCCATAACCCTGCCCACCTTTCGACAGTGATAGTAAATCAGGGGTGGGGAATCTCAGGCCCCAGGGCTGAATTCGGCCCTCGATTACTTTTTTGCTGCCCCTGGGCAGCTTCCTGGGGACTGCAGAGCTCAGGCTGGCAGACGTGATTTGCTGACTGTCTGCCCTTTAAATCCAGTTCTCAAGTGATCTCTATGCCCCATCCTCAGCCTCCCCAGTGAGGTATATGCTCCCATCCTCTCCAGTGATGTCTACGGCTCTAGCAAACCTGGATAAGCAGTTGAGAAGCAACATGACCAATATAACCCACGTCAAAGAGAAGGGGCTCCAGCCATCACAGTAGGGGTGAGTTGATTGTTTAACCAAATATAGCGGGTAATTTTCAAGTTGATAATTTTGTCCCCCCGAAGGATTGTAGAAACTTCCAAATGGCCCCAGCAAAAAAATAGTTCCCCGCCCCTGTAGTAAATGATAGTGAAGATTTTTACTTTCATTAACATCTTGTGCCGAGAAGTCTGTGGGATTATGGGCACATGGAGCGGTGGATATTCAGTTTGAATTTATATATACTTGGCTAGCCGCCTCTCACCACTGAATTTTCAGGGGCTTACAGGAGATGTTGGAGCAATTAAAGTTACTGATCCTGAAAGGGCTGCCGAAGCCTTATTCCAGGATACCGTAATTATTGTGCTACAAATAACCTAACAATCTGCCTTTAAAAGGGTTATCTGGTATAGAAAAACTATTAATTAATAACTCACTAGGGTGTTTGTAGTTCATAGAGGTAAAAAAATCCTTCAGGATCTCTATCAATTTGCAAGAACAGATAATGATTATAGGGAGCCTCTGTCTCTTCATTTCTGGACTCATCACACTATGTAATGCTTTAATTCTCATATGGGTGCGCTGCTAAAAGGTTTTTTGCACATTTTGACAATACCTGGGGGTCACACCAATGGGGCATTTTAAGATCAGCTCATTTTCAGAGGAATCTTCTAACAAGAAAAAACATGGAATGTTCCTTTGATTGTCTATTTTTTACACGTTATCATGATAGAAAATGTAAAAAAATCACCAATATTTAAAAAAAAATGTTTAATATATAAACTTGACTTCAGCAATAGGTCACTTTCTGACGACACATTCTCTTTAAATATTGCCATAATTAGAATTTGATGGTCGTCGTCTTGAAAGTATCATGGCACAAATCGGTTAGTGTTTTGCACACTGCCTATCAGCTCTACTCTGGTGGACACTCTGGGAAAAGCTCTCATTATATATATCAAATATATCCATACTACTCTACTCATATGACTTGTACTCTTGACGACAGTCAAGGCGGTTATACTGTATGTTGTATATTTTTTCTTCGGTATACTGTGCTTCCCTGTACGATAGGCCAATCGGGGCATCTTTATTGCTCCAAACTCATGGACTGAGATTTCACTTATGATTTAATCTCAAGCACTGGCTCACTTTTTGTCTACCGTTTCCTTTGATTTAGAGGTTCCTGGAACTCATTAGTTCATTTTGTCATCAAGTCGCCTTAATCAAAGGTTTGCAATTCCTGTCTCTAATGAGATTAATTCAGGAATGGCTCCATAAGTGTATGGTCAGATGGTGAGAAACACTTTCTCATTTTAGAGAAATTATCATTAAAGGGACTTTCCCATGCTATATTGGTGGACTCAGAGTTGACATCTAACCTCTCTCTGATGCTGATACGGGCTCTGTGTTTTGCTGCAACAGTGGCCTGATGAGTACAATGCACATTACCGCTGCAATCAGTCACTGTGCTCATCAGCCCATGTCATCTGCTTTGGCAGAGCCGCTGAGCTCAGTGATTGATTGAAGGGGGCTGTGTTGCTTCCAAGTTATGACAACTTTGCTGCAGCTAAACGCAAAGACCCTGAGCAACTTTGGATACCTGGGGAGGGTGAGTACCTGCTCTGTTTGTTATTTTGAAGGTTCAAAAGTGTTTGCTGACCACCTTTCCCCAAAAAGTGAAGTCCTAACCAACAGTACACGATGTAGTGGCACTTAGCAAACAGAAGTCAGACCAGGAGAGTAAGCCAAATTACAGCCACAAGTCCAGAGATGAGATGAGCCAAGAACCAAAGTCAAGAAAACTGATGAAGTGAAAACATAAAGAATGGGGAAATATCCTCAGACAACGTCTTCTTAGTAAGAGACTAGTGTATCAGGGGGTACCTACAAGAAAGGGTGAACTTGTATCACAGACTTCTGCTGCTAGGTGAATTTACACAGAACTCTTGTGAGTCAGAATTCCAAGCAACATTGTTGGTGAAGGTCACTTTAGGCTCCAGTGATTCTTTTCTTTCAGCGAGTTGTTCAATCTTTTGCCTTTATTGTGATAGTTGATCCTCACAAACAAGGTGAAGCTTTGAAGTTTTATTTCCTTTTGGGATAAAATTCATCAGAAATGATTGTTATGAGGTTGTACCAAACAAAACAAGAATCATTTATAAAAAAATAAAAAACTAGATGGAGACTCGATGCTATCGCACTGGAAGGCCCCCCTTGCACCATCAGCCTCCCTCCGCGTCTTCAGCCTCTCCCAGCACCATAAGCCTCTCCCTGTACCCTTACCCACTCACCACACCATCAGCCTCCCCCTGCACCATCAGCCTCCCCCACATTATCAGCCTCCCCCCACACCCTCAACCTTCCTGCACACCATCAGCCTCTCCATGAACCCTCAACTTTCCCCCACACCTTCAGCTTCCCACCCGCACCATCAGCCTCTCCCTGCACCCGCAGCCTCCCCCCACACCATCAGCCTTTCCCCGCACCCTCAGCCTCCCACTGCACCGTCATCTTTATCTCCGCACCCTCAGCCTGTCAGCATCAGCTCCCCCTGCACAGCATTACCGGTGGCCACTCTCAGAATGGCAAGAACCTGTGTGGCATCATGACGCGCAGGGTCACATCGGCATCCTGAGAGTGGCCAGTGTTAACACTGTTCCGGGGGAGCTGATGCTGTGGAGGGAGGCTGAGGGTGCAGGGAGAGGCTGATGGTGCAGGGGGGATGTCGGCCTGGAGTGTGGTGATCGCCATATCAAGAGATTCATAACTTGAGTCTTCCAATATGTCGTCCAGCGCACGTCCAGTCGACGTGGTGGGTTGTGGGGTAACGTTACAGCCGGATGGAAAAGGAAGCCACAAGGCATTATGTAAGTAAATAATATAATTATTTGTACATTTTGAAGCGTCAGCCTCCTTCAAATCACTCTCGGTTTGCAGCCTGGCTTGTTTCATCTCTCAGCAGGATTTGCTATGTAGGCTGAGGACAGCATGATATAAGGGATAAAAAAAAAACATAACTGTGGTTCTCTTACCAGTGTGTGTGCTATTCTTTACCTATACCAAAAGCTTTAACATCTGGAGATTACCATTACAGCTCTACTTAGTCACATGCATGGTAGTCTGATATGGACCCTGCTGAGATAGACTCCTCACAGTGAATGGATGGTAGTCTGATGTGGACCCTGCTGAGATAGACTCCTCACAGTGAATGGATAATCTCTACAGAGCCTGGTGTGGGAGGAGGCTGCTCTGCTGTGTTCCTGAAAAGAAAGTATTTGATTGTGTGAAGAGGCTAAATTAAGTAATTTATGTGACACGTCATTGGATTCAGGGTTTCTTTGCCTACGTTTTTTTGCTGTCAGATGAGGTAATAAAAAGCTGCTGAAAGATTTTCTTTAAATATGCTGGCAGAAACACCATGAAATCCCAGTCAGCACCAAGACTTCACCAAGGGTCTAAAGACGATCTACTAGCATGGCTTGATAAATCTTTGTCACATTTTCATCAGTTCTCGTGCCTGATATAGCAAAAATAGATGAGAGATTGAACTAATTGACAAAAAAAGTCTTGTGGTCAAACCAACCTTCGCCAACAACAGTAGCTGACATTCCAAGTCAGAAGAGTTATATGAACATTCCCCTACCGGCTCACGCCCATACTACAAGCGCCCCACCCTCCAGAAGAACATTTGTGCTTCTTTTGGGTTCTCCCTTGCATAGTCTCAGTGGTTTCTCAATTTGAACCAAGCCTGATCAATAGATCTAAAGAGAAGGAACAAGCGTAACCAGGTACAGAGGCACAAGATTGATATTCGGACACAGCCAACAAACACATCTAGTAATTTTTCCTTTGGATAGACATATCTAGAGATGAATGGTATCAGATGGTCTGAAAATGTGTTATGACTTTCCAAAATATGTTGACAATAACAGCACATTTTGGCCTGTTGGTATGTGTGGTCTAGTTGGGGTTGACCGGTAGCTATGATATGATTTGTTGCTTGTTGACAGTTTTTTTAGCTGGTCACCACAATGTGCAGGATTTGTGTCATGAAACAATGAAACCTTAAAGAAATGTGTGGATAGGTATGGATCCATCCATACAATGTGTCACCACCAAATCTGCATGAAAAGTTGTAACATCAGACTGAGCGCAGCCAATCCATTATCAACAGCAACGCAACGTACAGACGATTCAGACCTCAAATCAGACTCTACTGAAGTATAGTGTGTAGTAACTCTACACCTGCTTGTCAATTAAGGTGATTGATCTCCAGCTGGTGTCTGACAAAATCTCAACAGAATGAATCAGACATCTTGTGGCTTTTATTCCAAAATTAAAGGGGGACTTAACTTTGTCTGCACCTTGAAACCATTTTTCTGTAGGTGTAGCAAATTGTACTGTCATACGGAGAATCACATATGATGACATTTCAAGACTCTTCCATGATAAAGAGTATGTATCCCCTAACCAGGGTGTACTGAGGAGGCAAGAGAGAGCACAGGATCTAAGTGAAATAAGTATGAATATACTGAAATACAAATGTTTGGGGTGCTGCTCACCAGGTAGTAGTTTTGGTACACAGCTTATCGATCCCCTGGGGGACCCAATGTCCTCTAAGCCCGTTCAGTATGCAACACACTTCTGGTTCATACAGGTGACCCCGGAAGGAACCCATTAAACATGGATAAAGATAAGGATCCAGAGTGTATTTTGTGGCACTTTTGAATAGGATCAGGTCAATTCCACTTTAAAGAATTTATTAATACGTCATCAAATTGGACCTTTACTTGTGATGACCGTATTAATACATTTTTTAAAGTGGAATTAACCTTATGCTATTCAGAAGTGCTGCAAAATACACTCGGGATCCTTATCCTCATCCAAGAATTTTCCATGTAATGTAAGATCTGATAGACAAAAGCACACCAACTTCACATGTCTACTACCCAGCCAGAGACAAGGTGCTTGAGGTGGTAGAGACTGAAGCAAAATAAAGGCCTCCATACACGTTAGATGCCTGTTGGCTGAAAGATACTTTGACCGATCGTCAACCGGAAGGCATCTCGACGGTCTAACAAACGCAAAAGTACTAATTCCAATAGTCCCAGATCAAGGACTTTCAGCAACTGGCCAAATGTCAGTCCAGAGATATGAGAAAAAGTATGGAACTTGGCCAGGTTCTGGTGTAGGTCACTTTTTAGGCACGTTGAGAGACAATGGGATGAACCCACAATCTGCATCTCTTTCTCTGTTTCTCATGTTTCTCTGACAAAAGCTACGAGATACGCTCAAGAGCCCCTGACCCTTAGCTGTCACTAACAGCTGTTGGAATTGAACTGTCACTGTTTGTTTACAAGTAGTGACAGTTCAAAGCCATGACGGGATTAGCCGTCATGGTGCGGGAACTGACATTTTTTCATGACGGCTAATCCCGTCAATGGCTGTAATGGGGTTAATGACAATAACTTCACAATAGAACAACAGCGACAACGGCATGTCACGCCTACAAGGCCACAACATTATAATGAGATAATTCACTGAATGACATATTTACAGGTTGAGAGTGATTGATGATCTGTGAATTTTTTGACTATAGTCTAAGAGACTCGTAAGTGTGAGGACCCTTGACGTGGGTTGCGAGCTTGTAAGTTTTGGCCAAAATATCCACATATACCTCCTATTATCATTCATATTTTATATAAATTTTGTGCGCTTTTTTATCTTTATGCAGGATGCAGCTGGGCCCTGTAGGGCATCAGTCCTGTGTGGTGCATATACATTGTGCTGGGAGGCTCGTCTGGTCTAATAGTACGGGCATGACCAATAGGCTGCATACAAACACTCTGCATTATACTTTCATGGGTGACTGATGGAAACCTCATTTATGTGCATATAAAATACCACCAATCATGTCATGGCAGGTTGAGAGTAATTGTTGCATCGGTATTATACACCTTTATCATTGGGGCCTGCTGTGTCCTGCTAAGTGCATTTGGTGCCGTTTAGCGGCTTATGGTGAGTTTTCTGAAATTATGTCCTTTCTGTGATTTTTCTGATTATAGTGTTGGGGACTCGTAGGCATGGGGACCCTTGACGTGGGTTGAGAGTTTTGGCAAACATGATACATTGTAACACATTAGACAGCAGCACTCTGAATACTAAGCTACGCAATGATCAATCTACAGGTTCCGCAAAGTTCCGCTTGCTAGTGCCATTATGGCACTGTCCTTACTTTATATGGGAAAATCCTGCAGTTGATTCTCTTTAATGGACAGTTTTTGTTATCACTGATCATGTTGTCTGTTATGGGATTTTCTTATGTAAATACTGTAAGTAAAAAGTCATTTAGCATATTGGCTTTTCCCTCATCCTCTTCCAGCATTTCACCCAGACTATTTTTGTGGGGACCAAGACTATAATTATTTTTAGTTTCTTACTATTTATGTAGTTAAAGAATATTTTGGGATTATTTTTACTTTGTCTGGCAATGAGTCTCTCTGTCTCAATCTTTGCTGCCTTAATTTGCTTTTTACAGAAATTACAGTATTTAATTTCCTATAATTATTTAATGCCTCATCACTACATACTTGCTTTAATTCCCTAAATGCATTTTTTGTCACTTTCACTTACAGCTCTATTTTGCGATTATTATTATTATTATTATTATAGCACCAATTATTTCATGGCGCTTTACATGTGAGAAGGGGCATACATAGATAAGTACAATAATCATGAACAATTCAAGGCACACAGAGGTACAGGAGAGAGGACCCTGCCTTTAAGGATTCACAGTCTACAAGGGATGGGTGAGGATACAGTAGGGGAGGAGAGAGGACCCTGCGTACGAGGGCTCACAGTCTACAAGGGAAGGGTGAGGATACAGTAGGTGAGGAGAGAGGACCCTGCCCATGAGGGCTCACAGTCTTCAAGGGATGGGTGAGGATACAGTAGGTGAGGAGAGAGGCCCCTGCCCATAAGAACTCACAGTCTACAAGGGATGGGTGAGAATACAGTAGGTGGGAGAGAGAACCCTGCCCACGAGGGTTCACAATCTACAAGGGATGGGTGAGGATACAGTAGGTGAGGAGAGAGGACCCTGCCCACGAGGGTTCACAATCTACAAGGGATGGGTGAGGATACAGTAGTGTCACTGCAGGTTGTAGGCTTGTCAGAACAGTTTGGTCTTCAGGTTCCTTTTGAAGGTTTCAACAGTAGGTGACAGTCTGATGTATTGGGGTAGAGCAGGGGTCTCAAACTCGCGGCTCCCCAGTGCGGCCCGGGCACCATGAAAGAAAAATGCATGCCCCGGGCCATTATACATGGAGCCGCCGCGGTACCGTTTTACTGTGACGGGTACCGCCGGCTCAGCTCAAACAAGCGCCTTCGCGCCTGTACATTCACGCAAGCAGGTGGCCGGTGGACCAATCAGAAGCCTCCTGTGATGTCACAGGAGGCTTCTGATTGGTCCGCCGACCGCCTGCTTTCATGAATGTACAGGCGCGAAGGCGCTTGTTTGAGCTGAGCTGGCGGTACCCGTCACAGTCACAGTAAAGCGGTACCGCGCCGGCTCCATATATAATGAGCCCGGGGCATCAGGTGTGTATGAGTGAGTGTTAGAGAGTGTGAGTATGTGTGAGTGTATATGCGAGTGTGTGTACGTGTATAATAGTGAGTGTATATGTGTGTATATGTGAGTATGTGTATGTGTATAATAGTGAGTGTATTTGTGTGTATATGTGAGTGAATGTGTGAGTGTATATGTGAGTGAGTGTATATGTGTGTATATGTGAGTGAGTGTATTTGTGTGTATATGTGAGTGACTGTATATGTGTGAGTGTATGTGTGTGTGAATATTTCTGAGTGTGTATATGTGTGTGCGTGTATATTTGTATGTGAGTGTGTATATGTGTGTGCGTGTATATTTGTATGTGAGTGTGTATATGTGTGTGAGTGTATGTATATGTGTGAGGGTATTCCCGCGCCGCCTGAGCGGCACATTGCCGTCGGCTGGTGCCGCGTGCTGGCTGGTGCCGGCTGCCGGGTGCAGGCTGGTGCCACGTGCTGGCTGGTGCCGGCTGCCGGGTGCAGGCTGGTGCCACGTGCTGGCTGGTGCCGGCTGCCGGGTGCAGGCTGGTGCCGGCTACTGCCGGCAAGCGGAAGACTGGGAGCCACAGAGGAAGAAGCTGCCGGAATGAGAAGAGTGGAGTCAGGTAAGGCGCTGTTACAGCCGAAGATAGCAGCCTGGGGGGGGAGGGGAATGTGACCGCTGAAAGTGCCTAGGGCGGCAGGAACTCCAAATATGGCCCTATGTAAGTGTGTCAATGTGTGAGTGTGTATGTGTTTGTGTGAATATGTCTGAGGATGTGTGTGTGAATGTGCGGGTGTGTATATATGGGCTTGCCCACACACCTGCGCTCTCAGTATTTAGCGCTTCTGCGCTAAATACTTAGGCTTTGACAGAGAAGCAGAGGTGAGTGTATGCGGCCGCTTTCAGCAGACGCTGTTCCTGGTTACCCGATGTGTATCGTGGTAACCAGTTCATACAGCAGGCTGCATAGTGTCCGCTTATCTCGAGCGCACAGGGAAACGCTGTTTGCAGTTTTCCCTGTGCGCTCTGGATAAGCGCACACTATGCAGGCTGCTGTATGAACTGGTTACCACGATAAACATCGGGTAACCAGGGACAGTGTCTGCTGAAAGCGGCCGCATACACGCACCTGCACTTCTCTGTCAAAGCCTAAGTATTTAGCGCAGAAGCGTTAAGTACTGAGAGCGCAAGTGTGTGGACAAGCCCTATGTGAGTGTGTGTGTGAGCGAGAGAACAAAAAGAACAGAGACCAGGACATTACTACAAGATGACAAGGGAGGGAACATTACTAAAAGATTGGGACATTACTACAAAATGAGGACCAGGATGGGGACATTACTACAAGAGGAGGACCAGGATGGGGACATTACTACGAGATAGAGACCAGGGCGGGGACATTACTACAAGAGGAGGACCAGGTGGGGACATTACTACAAGAGGAGGACCAGGATAGGGACATTACTACAAGAGGAGGAACAGGATGGGGACATTACTACGAGATAGAGACAAGGGCGGGGACATTACTACAAGAGGAGGACCAGGATGGGGACATTACTACAAGAGGAGGACCAGGGTGGGGACATTACTACAAGAGGAGGACCAGGGTGGGGACATTACTACAAGAGGAGGACCAGGGCGGGGACATTACTACAAGAGGAGGACCAGGACGGGGACATTACTACAAGAGGAGGACCAGGACGGGGACATTACTACAAGAGGAGGACCAGGATGGGGACATTACTACGAGATGAGACCAGGACGGGGACATTACTACAAGAGGAAGACCAGGATGGGGACATTACTACGAGATAGAGACCAGGGCGGGGACATTACTACAAGAGGAGGACCAGGATGGGGACATTACTACAAGATGGGACCAGGGATGGGGACATTACTACAAGATGAGAACCAGGATGGGGACATTACTACAAGATGAGACCAGGATGGGGACATTACTACAAGTTAGAGACCAGGGCGGGGACATTACTACAAGAGGAGGACCAGGATGGGGACATTACTACAAGATAGAGACCAGGACGGGGACATTACTACAAGAGGAGGACCAGGATGGGGACATTCCTACAAGAAGATCATAATTTGTACTTTACTAGATTGAGCAAAAAATTCTGGTATTGCTAAAATGTCATTTAGGGTACCGTTACACATCGCAACATTGCATGCAATTTCACTGGTAATTTGCTGGTTGCAGTGAAATCATGGACACATTGTTCTATTTTCTTGCTGTGTACAAATGTAACAATGTGTCCATGATTTCACTGCAACCAGCAAATTGCCTGTGAAATTGCATGCAATGTTGCGACGTGTAACGGTACCCTTAGTCCTACAAGCAATGCGGCCCCCCAATATCAATTTTTTTCTATGTGCGGCCCACCAACCCAACCGAGTTTGAGACCCCTGGGGTAGAGAGTTCCAGAGTATCGGGGAAGCACGGAGAAATCTTGTATGTGATCGTGGGAAGAAGAGATAAGAGGGGAAGAGAGAAGGAGATCTTGAGAGGATTTCAAGTGACATGTAGGTAAGTACCGGGAGACTATGTGACAGATATATGGAGGGGACCGGTTGTGGATAACTTTGTATGTCGTGGTTAGGGTTATGAACTGATGTCTCTGGGCAGTTGGAAGCCAGTGAAAGCCTTGACAGAGAGGACAGGCTAGGTGATAATGGGGAGAAGTTGGATCAGTTTGGCAGCAGAGTTTAGGATAGATTGACGGGTGCAAGAGCGCTAGAGGGGAAGCCAAAGAGTAGGAGGTTACAATTGTCAAAGTGGGAGATGATAAGGGCGTGCACGAGTGTTTTTGCATCTGGGAAATATTTAGCATGTTTATTCCCATGGGGTATATATTGTGCACAGGCCCTATTCATGATGCTAATAAATACTTCCCATTTGCTTTGTGTACCTTTATGTCTTAGGACATCGTCCCAGTTTATTGCACTAAGATCATCTCTCAACCGCTGGAAACTCACCTTCCTGACATTTAGTGTCCTCTAGTGTAATTTTTTCAATATTCTGCTGCATCAGACATAATTGATGATGATGCTGACGCTGCTCTCAGCAGGACGATCACAGTTTTTTGACCAAATTCCTTTATTTTCTCCAGTGATGGCTGATTTTTTGCTCTGTCCCACAGCCATAAGCAGAAATCAGTGTATACAGTATCGTTGTATCGACCGTTTGAAGTCTTGTTTAGTCTAATACACTACTTTATTCCTATTTGAGGCTCCGGCTACATTTCAGCCCATCCCCTATGCTTTATACTGCAGCTCAGTTTATTGGGATTGCAGATGTGAATAAACACAGGACTGTCATAGTCTCAGGAATCACTTTTATGATTAATTGAATGTGTAGAGAGTGGATTTCCTGAAAAATAAATTGCAAAGCAACGAAACTACCACAGATAAAGAGATTCTAGTGTAATGCAGAAAGTGAGACTTTATGTAATTTTAGGTAAAATACAAAAAGGGATGGATACTTATACAACATATGGGACAATACTGGCTAGTGACATACAGAGACATTAATGGATTGCTAAATAGTTGACTTTGTACAGATGCACCGTATACCATATACCCATACAATAACACAGCAGTGGATCAGTATAGCGGTTATAGAACACTGCCATCTGCTGGACATTGTTGTTTTTTACTGGCGATACAAAGAAATGAGCCAGAGCATAAATTGGTATACAGGCGGCGTATAAGAGCAGACAAAACGTGAGAGAAACAAAATGAGAATATACCCCGATATAAAAGGTAAAAAGTAATAGACATATTAATAACATAGGGTACTTAGTAACATTGTTTTTGATTAAATAACTTGACAAGGAGTATCCATATTACCTATACTTTACTTATTTATACAGTCATGGCCGAAAGTGTTGGCACCTTGGAATTGTTTCAGAAAATGAAGTACGGTATTTCTCCTAGAATATTATTGCAGTTACACGTTTTGTTATCCACATGATTAGTCCCTTTGTGTGTATTGAAACAACACACAACAAAAACAAGCAAATTGGACATAATTTCACACATTCCCCAATAATGGTTCCCCTCAGCTTAATATTTAGTGTTACCATTTGGAATAAATCCCTGCAATCAGTCGCCTCCTATAACTTCCACAAGCTTCTTCTCACCTGGAGTTTCGGCCTCTTCTTTATAATCTGCTCCCGGTCTCTCATATTTGAGGCGTTGTCTCCCTACAACAATATAAGATCTCTCCACAGGTGATCAATGGGATTTAGATCCGGACTCATTGCTGCCACTTCAGATCTCTCCAGCACTTTGTTTCCATTAATTTCTGGGGCTTCTTGAAGTGTTTCGGATCATTGTCCTGATGGAAGACCCATGTCCAAGGACGTACACCCAGCTTTCTGACACTGGGCTCTATATTGTGACCCAAAAGCTTCTGGTAATCTTCAAATTTCATGATGTCTTCACACAGTCAAGGTACCCAGTGCCAGAGGCAGCAAAACACCCCAAAACATCTCTGACCTCCACCATGTGTGACTGCAGGTCCTGTGTTCTTTTCTTTGTAGCCTCATTCTGTTTTCGGTAAACAGTAGAAGGATGTGTTTCACCAATAAGCTCTATCTTGTCTCATCTGTCCACAAGACGCTTTCCCAGATGATGTTGCTTACTCAAATTCATTTTGTCAAACTGCAGTCTAGCCTTTTTAGGTCTCTTGTGTCAGCAGATAGGGTCCTCCAGGGTTCCCTGGGGGAACAGATAGTTCATTCTGACACTGATGCACCATGAGCCTGCAGAACAGCTTGAATTTCTTTGGAACTTGATTGGGGCTGATTGTATAGACTAATCTGCATTGCAACCTTTCATCAATTTTTCTCTGCTGTTCACGTCGTCCAAGAAGATTAGCTACAGTGCCATGGGTGGTAAACTTCTTGATTATGTTGTGCACTGTGGAAAAAGGAACAACATAATCTTTGGAGATGGACTTCTAACATGGAGATTGTTATGTTTCACACATCTTAAACATTGAGTCAACTTCTCTCCTTTTTATCTTGTTTAAGGTGTGATTTTTATATTGCCTGTAGGGTGGCATGGCGTGGTATGGGGTGGTATTCATGGGCAAGTGATTGACTCTGGACGTGCCGACACACTATATTAAGACTGTGGTGCTGGCTAGGATTGTGGACTTTTGTGGTGCAGGTTTAGCAGTCCACATGCTGCCACTGCCTTGGGCAGGCCAAGACTAGACAGCAGTGTAAAATGACACAGAGACCAACAATTCTTATTAAATAAGAATCTTTTACTGACTAGCGCCACAGTTCTTTACTCACAACTTTACGCTCAAGATAGCGGGCACATATCTTAAGCACAGTTTCTGTTCACAGCATGGCATCAAATACCGTTCTAGTTCCCTCTGGGATGTTATTGATCTTTCTAGACCTGTGAGCTCCAGCACAACCCAGCCCAACATAGCAGTACAATCTCTGAGTCTTATACTCACCTCCCATGCCAGCGCCCTTCTAGCGGTGTTGGCACATCCACTCCTGGGGCTCTTATTTGGTTATAATGTGATGTGAGCACCACGTCCAATCACCACCGGCTTCACTCACCCTGCCTTCAAACATATAACTAATCAAGAGGAATTGAGCGGCAGTTGCAGCTTTTATTCGCTCTTAAACTCTCATGGCCACTTTACACACACCAACTTATCTGTCCAACTTCTGACCAACTTGCTGGTTGCAGTGAAATCATGGACACATTGTTACATTTTGTGACTGTGTACAATGGAACAATGTGTCCATGATTTCACTGCAACCATCAAGTTGGTCAGAAGTTGGACAGATAAGTTGGTGTGTGTAAAGTGGCCATCACACGTCCAAAGGCGGAGAGAGAAGCTGGTGATACTGTAATTGGGCATAGTGTTTGTGGGATGTAACAACCTCTCGTGAGCAAGTGCCAACACCACTAGAACAGCGCCAGCATGGGAGGTGAGTATAAGACTTTTCATTTTAACAGGGACAAACATGTAGAATGAGAAGGAGGGAAAAGTCATATTGGACTTATAAACAAAAATGAAACATGTGAATGAGATTTTACCCCCCCCCAAAAAAATAAAAAAATCTATGGTGGAAATTCTCCTGATTCGTTGATTTCAATCCCACAAGGAAATGGATAGAATCCATTGAAAACTCCCAAAATAATCCACATCAATTCTTTAAGAAGTTTATATTAGGTTCTTTTACATCTGCATTTTTGTCAAATCTGGATTTTAAAGGGAACCTGTCACCAGGTTCTTGCCATCCCATCGGAGAGCAGTGTAATGTAGACACAGAGACCCTGATTAAAGCGATGTGTCACTTACTGAGCTGTTTGCTGACATTTTGATAAAATTAGTGTTTTCTCTCCTGCAGATTTAGCAGTCTGTGAATATGATGGACTACCAGATTAATGATAATCTCCAACTGATAAAACAGTGATTTTATCAAAACTACACTGAGCAGCCCTGTAAGTGACACATCACTGGAATCAGGATCTCGGGTCCTATATTATGCTACTCTCAGATTACTTTGCAAAAACCTGGTGACAGGTTCCCTTTAAGCATGGAGGCACACTTTCAGGCATCATGACAAAGTGTTTTTAAAGCACGACAGTCATGCGAGTGCTGGTCATATTGTCCTTGAGTGTGGTGCGAGTGTGGTGTGTGTGTGGTGTGTGTGCATGCCTGTATACATGAAAGTGTGGTGTGAGTGTGGTGCGAGTGTGGTGCGATTTACTAGCAGGCTTTTAGCCTACTTCGTTGTGTGCTGCTGTCCTCGGGCTGCAGTCAGTGCTAAGCTGAAAGTTAGTGCTGTCCATGGTGCTGAAGTTTGCTCGCCGGGATTTCACAGCATGATGTTAGTCAAATCAGATTAGGGAAACGATCTAATATTTCTCCAGATCTGGCGCACCACAACATGGTAGTCTATGGGTGCCACATCAGGTGAAAACTCGGATCGTTTCCGAGTTGAAAGATCATCATGAGAAATCCCGGCAAGCAAACTTCAGCACTGTGGACAGCAGCACACAGGCTAAAAGCCTGATCAGTCCTGTCAGGGTGATCCTGCAAAAAACAGGATGCACCTTGACAGGCAAAAGCCATGATCTACAGCCAGCCTTACCGCAGATTAGCCAATGTGGCTGTACTGGCTAATCTGCAGGTACACAGCAGCGGTGTTTGAATTTGCCAGGTTGCCAGAACAGCAACCAATCGGCTTTAACCACTGCATCAGCATTGTTTTAAAGTCAGTGCTTTTCATGGTGCTGAAGTGTGGAGGTGTTTTAATGCCAGTACTTTCCATAGTGCTGAAATTTTATCAGCTGGATTTCTCAGCAAGCTGAGAAATCCAGTCGATAAAACTTCAACACCATGGAAAGCGCTGACTTTAAAACATTGCTGCTGTGACAGCAGCGGTGAAAGCCTCCTCAGAAGAAGCCTGAGCGAAACGCGTTAGGGGGCGATCACAGACAGGTGAAATTCCACTTTTGACCCATGATTTGACACTAGTCGTTTGGACTATGCATATGTGGGCCCAGGGCTGTATTTGGAGTTCCTGCTGCCCTAGGCACCATCAGCGGTCGCGCCCCCCCACCGTCCCAATGACCCCCCCTCTCATTACAAACCCCCCACCCCCCCGTCGCGGCCGTCCCCCCAAGTTTCATGTGGCTTCTTCCCCCATCCTTGCAGCTTCTCCCCACACATTCCATGTAGCACATATAAAAGGTTTGTAGGGGTAAAATCCTGCAGACAGACTGCATTGGGATAAATTCAAAAATCTTTTAATGGGTTTAATTGGTTTATGTGCAAGTTTATTCTCCAAGTGTTTGCATGGGTTTCCAACCACACTCCAGAGACATACTCATAGGATGTTTACATTGTGAGCCCCAATGGGGACAGTGTTGATGATCTATGTAAAGTGCTATGGAGTTCAAAGTGTAATATAAATGCAAAATATATTATTCTTAATGTTATGTCACAATACCGGGATCTGAGGATCTTCTATTTCAAGGTCAGGGCTCTCTGATGTGATGTCGCTGCCTCTCTCGCTGTCTTCATCTTTTGACACTGCAGTGCAGTGGACAAGAAAGCATTAACTGGTTAATAACTAGAAGTATAACGTGTGTACTAATTGAGCCGTAAACCCTCCCCATACCATGAAGTATGGTGTGTATACTAACTGAGCTATAAACCCTCCCCATACCATGAAGTATGGAGTGTGTACTGAGCCATAAACTCTCCCCATACCATGAAGTATGGAGTGTGTACTAACTGAGCCATAAACCTTCCCCATAACATGAAGTATGGAGTGTGTACTAACTGAGCCATAAACCCTCCCCATACCATGAAGTATGGTGTGTGTACTAACTGAGCCATAAACCCTCCCATACCATGAAGTATGGTGTGTGTACTAACTGAGCCGTAAACCCTCCCCATACCATGAAGTATGGAGTGTGTACTAACTGAGCAATAAACCTTCCCCATAACATGAAGTATGGAGTGTGTACTAACTGAGCCATAAACCCTCCCCATACCATGAAGTATGGTGTGTGTACTAACTGAGCCATAAACCCTCCCATACCATGAAGTATGGTGTGTGTACTAACTGAGCCATAAATCCTCCCCATACCATGAAGTATGGAGTGTGTACTAACTGAGCCATAAACCTCCCCATACCATGAAGTGTGGTGTTTGTACTAACTGAGCCATTAACCCTCCCCATACCATGAAGTATGGAGTGTGTAATAACTGAGCCATAAACCTTCCCCATAACATGAAGTATGGAGTGTGTACTAACTGAGCCATAAACCCTCCCCATACCATGAAGTATGGAGTGTGTACTAACTGAGCCATAAACCCTCCCACATACCATGAAGTATGGTGTGTGTACTAACTGAGCCATAAACCCTCCCCATACCATGAAGTATAGTGTGTGTACTAACTGAGCCATAAACCCTCCCCATACCATGAAGTATGGTGTGTGTACTAACTGAGCCATAAACCCTCCCCATACCATGAAGTATGGAGTGTGTACTAACTGAGCCATAAACCCCCCATACCATGAAGTGTGGTGTGTCTACTGAGCCATAAACCCTCCCCATACCATGAAGTATGCTGTGTCTACTAATTGAGCCATAAACCCTCCCCATACCATGAAGTATGGTGTGTGTACTAACTGAGCCATAAACACTCCCCATACCATGCAGTATGGTGTGTGTTACTAACTGAGCCATAAACCCTCCCCATACCAATAAGTATGGTGTGTGTACTAACTGAGCCATAAACCCTCCCCATACCATGAAGTATGGAGTGTGCATTAACTGAGCCATAAACCCCCCCCATACCATGAAGTGTGGTGTGTGTACTAACTGAGACATTAACCCTCCCCATACCATGAAGTATGGAGTGTGCATTAACTGAGCCATAAACCCCCCCCATACCATGTCCAGCAGACATTGTAGGATTACTATATGGATATTTTTAGGGTGCGGACACACTGGCATGAAACTCGATGAGTGCAAGACATGATTTTATCGCATTGCACTCGGACCAATGTTAACCAATGTCTGAGAGCACTGACGAGTGTCGGATGCTTTTTTCTCATCCAGATTCAGGATGGGAAAAAAGTCACAATATCCTGCGACAGTATGCGATTCACGAGCGAGACTCGCCAATGCAAGTCTATGGGTCTGACAAAATCACGGACAGCGCACGAACAGCACACGGACCATCCGAGTGGTATCCGTTTTTTTCACTGATACATTCTCATTCTGCAGCTGAGAACACTGTAAAATGTTCCTGTAAATGATGATACAGTAATAGCTGCTGAGGAAAAAAAACGATTGCATACGGACATCACATGGATGTGATCTGAGAGAAATGTCGGATACTCGCACAGCAGTTGCCAAACAGAACAAAAAACAGATGTCACTCATCCGACTCTCCTGAATGAGAAATGGACCAATTTTAAGGCGGCGGGAGACAGTGTACCACCATGTCCTCAGCTCTGTGCTGTGCACAGACAGTGTACCACCATGTCCCCAGCTCCGTGCTGTGCACAGACAGTGTACCACCACGTCCCCAGCTCCGTGCTGTGCACAGACAGTGTACCACCATGTCCCCAGCTCCGTGCTGTGCACAGACAGTGTACCACCACGTCCCCAGCTCCGTGCTGTGCACAGACAGTGTACCACCATGTCCCCAGCTCCGTGCCGTGCACAGACAGTGTACCACCATGTCCTCAGCTCCGTGCTGTGCACAGACAGTGTACCACCATGTCCTCAGCTCCCTGCTGTGCACCGACAGTGTACCGCCATGTCCTCAGCTCCGTGCTGTGCACAGACAGTTTGCTACCATGTCCTCAGCTCCGTGCTGTGCACAGACAGTGTACCACCATGTCCCCAGCTCTGTGCTGTGCACAGTGTACCATCATGTCCTCAGCTCTGTGCTTTGCACAGTGTACCAACATGTCCTCAGCTCCGTGCTGTGCACAGACAGTGTACTACCATGTCCTCAGCTCTGTGCTGTGTACCACCATGTCCTCTGCACACCCTCCACCATGTCCTCTGCACACCCTCCACCATGTCCTCTGCACACCCCCTTCATGTTCTCTGCACCCCCCTTCATGTCCTCTGCACCCACCCTCCATGTCCTCTGCACCCACCCTCCATGTCCTCTGCACCCACCCTCCATGTCCTCGGCACCCACCCTCCATGTCCTCGGCACTCCCCCTCCATGTCCTCTGCACACACTCCACCATGACCTCTGTACCCACCCTCCATGTCCTCTGCACCCACCCTCCACCATGTCCTCTGCACACCCCCTTCATGTTCTCCGCACACCCCTCCATGTTCTCCGCACACCCCCTCCATGTCCTCGGCACCCACCCTCCATGTCCTCGGCACCCACCCTCCATGTCCTCTGCACACCCTTCCATGTCCTCTGCACAACCCCCATGTACCTTGTATAGTCAGTCCCAGCTCCTCCTAATCTATTCACAATTCTTCTTGCCGGGCAAAACTTGGCTCCACCCACCCGAGTCACATGTGCATGACATCATCACCCGGCATCAGGTATGTATTTCCGTAGACAGAGTGTATACCGCTCACCCTGTACCCCTGCAGCCCTGACACCTGGCATTCCCTCAACACCACCACCACCAGTTTTGATACTTTGCCCGGCGAGGGGGAGAGAGAAAAAACTTTTTACATTTTTTTTAATCTTAATGCTGGCGCCGCCCCCCTCAACATGCCGCCCTAGGCACCCGCCCACAAGTGCCTAATGGGTAATACGGCCCTGTGTGGGCCTCCTTGTGTACCCAAAATTGGGACACATTTTATACAGCAGGTGTTTGTACCCTTGATTATTTTTGGCTGCACATAAGATTGATACTTATGGTTTAGGACTATAATGTCCAAATGTCATGTGGTCACCTGTTCTGTGTTCCGATATAGCATTGTAATTGATTATTGTGTTTTGATGTTTTAATAAAGATCAATTGAATAATTTGATTTTGGCCGGACTCCTTGGAGTTTATTTAGGAATTATATGTTGATTGGAGGGCCTTTTATCTTCTTAAAGGGTTATTCTGAATATTTTACCGCAGATTAGCCAATGTTGCTGTATTGGCTAATCTGCGGGTACACAGCAGCGGTGTGAATTTGCCAGGTTGTCGGCTTTCACCACTGCAGCAGCAGTGTTTTAATGTCAGTGCTTTCCATGGTGCTGAAGTGTGGAGGTGTTTTAATGCCAGTACTTTCCATGGTGCTGAAGTTTTATCGTCTGCATTTCTCAGCATGCTGAGAATTCCAACCGATAAAACTTCAACACTATGGGAAGCGCTGACTTTAAAATATTGCTGCTGTGACAGCAACGGTGAAAGCCGACATTGACATATCGAACACACATGCTACTACCGCACAGTGTGCTGTATGGGTGCAAGATTTTCTCGCACCTATATACTTTCAATGGCCACTCACGTGAGGAAACCACATTCAATCGCATGCTGCGATTGAACTCGCATTTCACTGGAAAACACACTAATATGACCAGTAACAATTCAATCAGTAGCAATCCTTACGCCAGTGTGCCTTCACCCTTAAGGCCACGTCACTATGCATGCACAATCGCTAACAACATAGTTCAGATCACTTGTGAGCAGTCACACAGGCAGACTCACCAGCGATCCGGACCAGCGAGCACGCTGGTATCCAAGCCGAGCGGCGCTTAGTTACCCGCAGTTTACCTTGGATGCTTGCTGTGAGGCGCTGGGAGCTCGCTGATCGCTGGTCTCCTGCTGTCACACACAGCGATGCTGGATGCCCAGCGGGAGACCAACGATAGATTTGCGAACATATTCACAAATCTGCAATCAACAATCAACGATTAATCACTCACGATATCGCTGCAGCGTCACCAAAATGGTCACGTTCCAATGATATTGTGAACGATATTGAAGCGTGTGACGTGGCCTTAAGGCTGCTTTCTCATAGGGAAATGTGCAAGTCTGTATGGATCCTTGAATTTCAAGGAACCATATGGACAGGCACAGATTCTACAAACGGATGCCAACTGATGTTCACGAACCATTTTTGTAACGGGTCCATCATCAGTTAGCAGAGATAGGGGTGGGAGGGGCTGTACCTTGCTTCTGAGCATGCTCAGTACAGCAAAACAGATCTGTTTCATGGATGTGTTTTTCACGGATCTGTCCTCCATAGAGCTCCATGGTATTTCATACAGACAGATAGGGATCCATGTCTATCCGTTTGTGGTGGCTTTTTTCAAGGCAGCCCAAAAATCGGAGCAGTTTCCAATTCTGTGTGCCTAAAAAACGGACAAAAAACGGATCAGTGACAAAATAGCCACACACAGATGGCCACTTTAGTACTCACATGTGCCGATAGGATTGCATGGAGACAATAACGGATACACGAATCAGACATTTAACACTGTGAAAGCAGTTAAAGCTGCATAGAGGGAAAAAGACTGCATAAAACACTTGCAGTTTTTGATGCAAATTGCCGAGAGTTTCCAGTGTGGTTTTTAATCACTAAAATAATTTATTTTCTGCTCGGCTCCCGGCTCCACGAACACCCGGCGGATGGTAAGTATGCATTCTTTATAATTTTTAACACATTTGGTTAACTTTAATTTGGGTTAAACATTATATATTAATACATTGTGAAACCCAAATGGGGCGGTCACACATGTCACAGAGGGGAGGATGATTAGGATTCTTCCTCCCCATCTGTGACATCAGATCCAGCAAAGCCGCCCCCTATGGGAGAAAGCGCCGGCGCTGCTGTGTGAAGAATTGACATGTCAATTCTTTTTACAACCGCTCTGCCTCCCATTCACTTTGCTGGCAGACATAAGGCACATTGCGCATTTTTGAAAAGCGCGTGCAAAAAAGCGCTCAAAAAGACTATGGCTACATTCACAAATTCAGTTTTCAGTCTGTTTTTGCTCATCAGTTTTTGTCGCCAAAACCAGGAGTGGATGATGACTCCTGGTTTTGGCTACAAATACTGAGGTAAAAAACTCACCAAATACTCAGCGTGTGCACGTGGCCTAAAATTGTTCATAGTTCCGAATTAGTTCACATGCACACGCTGAGTATTTGGTCAGTTTTTTACCTCAGTATTTGTAGCCAAAGCCAGGAGAGGAACTTGCAGACAAAAACTATAATTGAAAGATTGACACCTGTTCTGGGTTTTGGAGGCACTCCAAGTTTTGGCACACAAACCAGATGGAACCTGATCATGCAAAAAACTGCAGTGTGAAACCTGCCTAAGGCAAGCTTCATACCATGGCGCAGTCCAGTCCTGGGCTGTCAGGCATGAACCTGACAGCCCCGAACCGGATCAGCACACAGAACCGGAGGGCCAAATGTGCCCTCCGGTCCGGTGTGCAGCCGGATGCAGCTGCTAATGATTCAGGACCGCGGCTCACAGGGCGCGAGCCGGGTTTCTGAAATCACAGCGGCGTGCAGCCGCCGGTATCCGGTTCCCGGATCGTCCTGGACCGGGAGGATCTGGGAGAATCCCGGCGAATCTGGGATACGGGTTTTTGGGGAGATTTTTCTCCCCGAACACAAAAATGTTGCAAGGAACGTTTTTGTGTCCGGAGAGAATAATCCGGATTCTCCCGGACTCATCCAGAGAGATGGAAACCGGATGGCTGAGAGCTGCCATCCGGCTCCATCCGGCCCCATAGGCTATTATGGGGCCAAAAACTGGTTCGGGGCTGTCTGGTTTACACTGGACAGCCCCGAACTGGACTGTGCCATGGTGTGAAGCCAGCTATCTGCCATCGGGTTTCATCTCTGCGGTGGAATACGGGAGAATTCGGATTATTCTCACCGGACACAAAAATATTGCTTGCAACATTTTTGTGTCCGGGGAGAAAAATCACCCCAAAAAGCCGGATCCCGGATTTGCCCAGATTGCTCCGGATTCTCCCAGATCCGGAGCAATCCGGTTCTCCCTAACATAGGAGCCTATGGGGCCGGATTGCCCCGTTCCAGGCGAATCCGGGAACCGGATACCGGCGGCTGCACGCCGCTGTTGTTTCATGACCGCGGCTAGCTCCATGCTAGCCGCGGTCTTGAAAAATCACCAACTGCAGCTGCAATTACAGCCATCCGGCTGCACACAGGACCGGAGGGCACATTTGGCCCTCCGGTTCTGTGTGCTGGTCCAGTCCAGGGCTGTCAGGTTCATGCCCGACAGCCCCGGATCGGACCTTGCCGTGGTGTAAAGCCAGCCTTAGACCACATTCACATATTGAATATTTGGTGAGTTTTTTTTACCTCAGTATTTGTAAGACAAAACCAGGAGTGGAACAATCAGGGGTATAAAGTATAAAGGCCCCGTTACACGGTACGAGATCGAGTTGTTCAAACAACATCGTTAGTACGTCGTTGCGTGTGACACCGAGATACGACTACGATAAATCGTTGGATCGCAGATTTGAGAACATGTTCTCAAATCAAACGATCCTCGATCAGCCAACCTGCTGCATCGTTGTGTGTGACACCGCGATAACTATGTCGGTCACGACTTCTCCTATTCACAACAGTGAACAAGTATCGTCCACTGGATTGTGCAAATGATAGCTGCTTGCTATATCGTTGGTGTGTCGTCCCCGATATCTAGACGTGTGACATCTCACCAACGATGTCAAAAAATGTCCTAACGACTGCGCACCCATGAGATTGTTGTTGATATCTTAACAACATTGAAGCGTGTAACCGTACCTTAATAGAAACACGTCACCACTCCTGTATATATCGCCCACTCCTGGTTTTGGCTACAAATACTGAGGTAAAAAGCTCACCAAATACTCAATGTATGCACGTGGTCTATGTGTAGAGACAATTAGCTTGCACTCCCCACCCTGTCAATCAGCAGCAGGTGAGGGCTCTTGTCTTGTGATCCGGATTAGTTCTGCCTCTGAGATGCTGACGGCTGTAACAGTGTCCTCCTGAGTAATAAACATTTGTGGACCTCCACCCTTGGGTATAATGCCTGTAGAGTTCAGTCTATCTAGCATTCGTTCCGAAGCGACATCACAACAAGTGTGTGAAGTATGGGGTGAGTGATGCGTCACGTCTGCCATTTGTAATAGTGCGCAGCTAATGCTGGTAATATACTGCCTGGACTTGCTTCGTATACATCGGCTACCGTCACCTCAAGATGAGTTTACAGCTTTTGTCTAGTGTATAACCCCTGTAATTTCACACACATTTAGACTTCAAGGTGCTGCTCTGATCAAGTAACAGATCTTCTAAATGACTGGATATCACAAAACAGTAAGGCCATATGCACTCGTTGAGTATTTGGTGAGTTTTTTACCTGTGTCTGTAGCCAAAACCAGGAGTGGAACCATCAGAGGGAAAGTATACTAGAAACACGTCACCACTTCTGTATTTATCACCCAATCCTGGTTTTGGCTACAAAAACTGAGGTAAACGCTCCAAATACTCAACATGTGAGCATTGCACTTAGTTCCTAAGCCTGGAGTAAACAGGCGTTAAGGCTTCGTGGACACATTGCGTATTTGGTGAATTTTTTTTTACCTCAGGATTTGTAAGGCTGGCTTCACACCACGGCGCAGTCCGGTCCGGGGCTGTCAGGCATGAACCTGACAGCCCTGGACCGGATCAGCAAATAGAACTGGAGGGCCAAATGTGCCCTCCGGTCCTGTGTGCAGCCGAATGGCTGTAATTGGAGCCGCAGCTACTGATTTTTCAAGACCGCGGCTAGCATGGAGCTAGCCACGGTCCTGAAACAACAGTAGCGTGCAGCCGGTGGTATCCGGTTTCTGGATTCGCCTGGACCGGGGCAATCCGGCCCCATAGGCTCCCATGTTAGGGAGAATCGGATTGCCCCGAATCTGGGAGAATCATGGACAATCCAGGCGAATCCGGGATCCGGCTTTTTGGGATGATTTTTCTCCTCGGACACAATGTTGCAAGCAATATTTTTGTGTCCGGTGAGAATAATCCGCATACTCCCGGATTCATCCGGAGAGATGGAAACCGGATGGCAGAGAGCTGCCATCCGGCTCCATCCGGCCCCATAGGATACTATGGGACCAAAAATCGGTCCAGGGCTGTCTGGTTTACACCGGATAGCCCCGGACCGGACTGCGCTGTGGTGTGAAGCCAGCTTTAGACAACACCAGAGGTGGACCAATCACAGAAAAAGTAAAATAGAAACACATGACTTCTGTATTTATCACCCACTCCTAGTTTTGGCTTAAAAATACTGAGGTAAAAAGCTAGCATAGTTGTAGAACTTGCAGCCGGAAGTGACTGTTGGAGATGGTAGGGCGGAGCTTACAGAGGGGCGCCATTCTCAGGCCACAGTGGGTAGAGCAGGTGGTGTTCAATAGGTGTGGCTAAGTGCCCAAAATTGATGGGCGTATTTGACTCACCGTTGCCGGGTTCTCAGATCTCAGGCGCTGGCTGCGGTCACGGTTCGGTGCCTGAGGCTGTAAGGGCCCGGTGGTCAATGCACAGTTAAATAAAAATAAAAGTTTGTTTCGTGACGCCACCTGTGAGTGTCCGGTGATGGCACCAGTGCTGCTTGGACCTCCAGGGGATGTGTGGCAGCTAGATGGAACCGCTCCCCACAGTATGAGCAATAGTCCCCGGGGTCAGGAGCTGCACTGATGGAATATGGCAGTTCAGTTAATTTGGTAGATGAATGAGTTAGCAATAGTTCAGGAAGAATGCTCAGACACAATGCCGCTCTGCACGGGTCTTTACTTCTGTTATGCACGGTACACGGGATAACAGTCACTTTCAGGTAACGGACCGAGAGGCCCCGGCGATGCACGGTATTTTTCCAAGGCTCCACAGTGTTCCCTCTTTACCTAACTGTCCCTTGTTACTTGTCGCTGCTTTCATCCACCAGGTCAGAATACTGGGGAACCTCTGTTGAGGACCCGAGCCTAGGCCTTGACTCCCGATGGTTCCTCTGAACCCCAATGGTGGGTACCCCTCCTGGCACAGCTGTGGGGATGGTGGTTGTTGTGATGCGCTCCTGAAAAGCCCTCTATCACTCCGGTGTCGTAGTACAGCGGTGGACGTCTGTACTGCTTCGGAGCCGGTACTCCGGGTGGACTGGGCTTGGGTGCCTTTTGACCCGTTATTTGTTACTTGGTTACTGGTTACTTGGCCCCTTTCTCTTCTGGGTCACCGCTTCTCGGTACCCTCTCTGTTAGATCTCTGTCACGACTTCTGTCCTTGACCTTGTCTCTCCCACTTTCTAACTTTCTTTCTGCTCTTTCCCCACACTGAACATCTCACACTCCTCCCACCAGGACCGGATTAGTCCTCTGCCTCTGGATGTTGCATGTGGTGTATGGAGCCTTGGGGTTAACCTGTTCATCACCGAGACGGAGAATACTGCACCTTCAGTCAGGGGTGCAATACCCTCCTGGGACGCACTCATTGCAGGGCGCCACATATTCGCAATTGTTAGGGGCAGAAGCTCAGTCACACCTTCTATGTGAGGGGTGGAACTGGTCCCATAAAGTGGGAATGTTCATTACGTAAATAATCCTTACTTTACTATCCACGTGGCATAGAGTTCATTACAATAGATGCGGGCGTCTGGGGGTAAGACCCCCATACAGGGGAAGTGCAGGGGGTGGACCCCCCCACATAATTTACTTCTCTATGGAGCTGCATAATATAATTTTAGAAGACAAAATTATGCAAGGGGGGCTTTGCCACCACCTGTACCTCCCCAATCTGGAAGTTTTACCCCCAGACCCCCTCTTCTATAATCAACTCTATGCCCACGTGGATAGTAAAGTAAGGGTTATTTCCATAATCCCCACTATATGGGACAAGTTTTGCCCCCTGCACAGGGGCAGCAGCTCAGTCACGCGCACTAACCATTGAGAATGTGCCCAATTTTAGGCATTTAGTCACACCCATTGAACACCTCCCCCCCCCCCCCCCCCACTGTGGCCTAAGAATGGTGCCCCTCTGTAAGCTCTGCCCCACCACCTCCGAGAGTCACTGCTGACTGCTAGTTCTATAAGTATGCCAAAAAACTTACCGCGTTCACACACGGCGTATTTGCTGCGTATTCCTGCATTTACACAGCGCTTTTGAGCTTAAATGCAGTGAAATGCAAATCTGGAAACTCATTTCAGGAAAAGCGTGT
Source organism: Allobates femoralis (assembly GCA_033576535.1). Taxonomy (NCBI): domain Eukaryota; kingdom Metazoa; phylum Chordata; class Amphibia; order Anura; family Aromobatidae; genus Allobates; species Allobates femoralis. The sequence goes on along the minus strand of JARQOC010000004.1, from coordinate 39,073,847 downwards.
CCGCAAAATGAATGACTATGTCAATTCTTAGTGCCATTTTTAGCGCACTTTCCCATAGGTCAAATTAAAAAATGGGCTTGGGGAAGAGCGCATTGGAAAAAGCTCACTATGTGAATGCAGTTGTACTTTTTTGCGCAATATGCGCGCAAAAAAAGCACCACTGCAGAATTACGCGGCAAATACACCATGTGTGAACGTAGCCTAAGTCTTCCCTCACGTGATAGGTATTTGGATAGTTTTGGATATAAACTTAAAAAAATATTAACAAAGAGGTGTCATGTGGCTTTGAATTTATAACAGTCACGGCTTTGTGGGGTCGGAATCAGGTGGAAGTTGCAGATAAGTTAAGGTGGGCTAATTTTAACTAATAAAGGATGTAAAACCTCTTGGTGCTGAGCAGGCTCGGCTTTGGTGGCCAGCCTGAAGTGGGGTACTCCCAGGCTATAGGGTACTCGGGAGCCGGGCCGGTGCTCTCACTGGAGATATCTCAGTAGTCGTGACTCGGTCCCGTGGCCTGGGATCAGTCCAAAAAGGGGATATTTACAAGGGATGATTTGTCGTGACAACACCCCCGGGGTATGTGGTTAATGGAACTACCGCTGCCGTATGCCTGCTGGGGACGGTGACTTGGGGCAGCCAGGATGGTAAGCCCTCTCTGGGTAAGGCTGGTGGTCCCCAGGGCAGGAGGGGTAGTGCGGAATGGGATTTAGTGAAGCACACAGTCACTTACTTTAAGCTGCAGCTCTCCACAGTGCTGTTGGTCGGCAACTCTCCTAGTACAAGGTTCCGTTGCAGGGCACAGCGTAGTAGACGCAAGTAACACACACAGACGCCTGATAGCTGTTTCTCAGTCTGTTTACTGGAAGTTAAGCAGATGGTATGAGGTGTCCCGGGCTGTTTAGAGAGCAGCTTTGGGGTAGTTCACGCCCGGCCGGGTCATATTGGCTTCCTCACTGCGCTGATGTATTGGCCCTGCAGTTGCTTTAGCTTAGGCTGCCGACCCTGTCTCTGTCCTCTGTGCATTATTATAACGGGAAACTTGAGTCCTTCACTTCTTACCCTGCAGTGGGGTGTGAGCGTTTCTGGAGTCTATGCGTTGCTGTGTTCCTAGCACTGCTTAGTTGGAGAATCTGGAGTTCCCCACTTTCCGGTGTTGACTGCGGGTTTGTTTGACCTGCACAGTCTCGGACTCTGGTATCCGTGCTTATGCGCTTCATCTCCTGGGACGGCTCTATGCTGCTCAGCCCCCAGTGTGTTGTTCTCTCTCCTCTCCTCAGACCCTAGCCTTAGGCCTGGAGCAAGTAAGCGATCCTGGGATGAGCTCAGGCTTCTAATCCACCAGGATGTCTTCACAGTGCTGCTCCGCACTGCACTGTCGTGCTCCTCCTCCAGACCAGAATATAAGGGAAGTTCACCCTGAACCCGGGTTTGATCTCCCCCTTCTGTCTTGGACGTGTTAGTGTTGTTTTACCGGGTTCTATTCCTACTGTATTTACACTAAAACATATGTACATTACTGGTATTCACATTTTAATCTTTATAACGTGCTAGTAACTGACCCTGTGTACTGTACTGCGTAGTGATCTCCTTAATACAAGTGCAGCGGGTGTACTCAGTGTTAGGCTATGTGCAGAACTATATTTTTCTTGTGTGTCTAGTTCTGATGAGGATGGTGATCGACTAATAGGACTGGCAAATTCGCTGGGTTCAGGGATCTGTTCTTCCTGTTCTTCCACTACGGATTCAACTTCCAGTTCTTCTAATCTTGGGACTTCTTGTTGCTGCGCAGGTTCAGGTGGTAGTGCAGGCACTGGTTTGGGTTCTGCCGCTTGATGAAACGCGAGCATTGGAACTAATACGGCTCCATGATAGTACATCCAGGTTTTTGGAAAATCTCCTAAGAACACATCTTCTTCTTTCTTAGGTTCATCTGTTTTTGTTACAGGATCTGCTGGTGTCTTCAGGGTTTCAGGACACAACTTCAAGTGATCTCTTGATAATGCTTGAGGATGTCTTACCTCCATCTCTGCTGATTAAGCACACTTTTGTATTATCAAAGTTTGATGGGAGAACGGTGTATGGTGTTGGTTCCCATTGATCATCCAATTTATGGGTTTCTTCTGTTTCTTTTGAAGACTTGTTCACCAGGTTGCAAAGGAGCTGCAGAAGCATGTTGATTGAAGGTCTTTTCGTGCTTCTCTCTTGCTTGCTCGTGATTCTTTTCAACACATTCTTGAACTTGAAGGTACTTCTGTTTACGTAGGGTATTCCAATTGGTTGATTCTGAATTTTCTGCTTCTGGTTCAACAATTCCCATATCCAAATCAATTGGTAGCTTACCGGGTCATAAGATATGCTGGGTACAATTGGTTGAACTTACTGGTACATGGTTGTATAAATCTATTGAGTCAGGTAACTTCTCTGGCCATTGATTTCTTTCCGATGCTGATAATACAATGTCTTCAAAAGGTCAATCTCTATGTGGTTCGTCTTCTCACATAAGCCATTTGTCTGTGGATGATATGCTGTTGTCCGAATCTTCTTACATCCATACATGTTCCAGAATTTTTTAATACCTCTGCTTCAAAAACTTGACCTTGATCTGCTAAGACCTGTACAGGGTAGCCCTGGGGTCTGCAAAAGTATGTCTGGAACGCTTTTGCTGCTGTTCTTGCTGTAAGATCCTTTAGTGGCACCACCACGAGGAAACGGGAATAGTGGTCCACGATTGTCAAGGCATAGACGTAGCCAGATCTGCTTGGTGTTAGTTTGACGTGGTCTAGAGCTACTAAGTCTAGTGGCTGCTTGGTGATTATGGATTTGAGTGGAGCTCTCTGACTCTCTTGATCCTTCCTCCTTAGGTTGCACGTGCCACACGTTCTACAATAGTCTTCAATTGATCTCATGCCAATCCAGTAGAATCTTCCTTTTAAGAGCACTCCCAAATTTTTCCATCCAAAATGTCCTGCACCGTCATGGTAAGCTTGTAAGACCATCTTGGTATCTTTCTTGGGAACTATGATCTGCCAGACCAACTCATGAGTCTTTGGATTCACATGTCTTCTGCATAACTTCTCTTTAGGGCTTGGACACACTTTCCTAGTTACATCCGAGTTTAACTGAGGAGACTCTGAAAGGGCTGGAGCAGTGACCCTGAACAGCCAATCCCTCTCTGGACGGGGAGTCTGGAGCTGCACAAAAACACAATCAGCTGACAGCCCCGTCCAGATAGGGAGAAGCCATTCAGGGTCACTGCTCCAGCCCTTTCAGAGTCTCCTCAGTCAAACTCTGAGTGTGTCTGAGCCCTTATACAGGAACAATCTACCTCTTTCCTTCCAGAGTTGTTGAGCTTCAGCTGGAGCGTTCTGATCAGGGTATGTACCTTCCTGCTTCAGCAATCTCTTGACTAGTCGACTACCAGGTCACTGTCTTGTACGTCAGCCCATCCGTGATATGATAAGGGGTTGAGTGTCGCATGTTGGTTCTTCTGGTGCACACTTGTTACTTTAGGGAGGTGAAAGGCCGGTAGCTCTATTTATTCCAACTCCTCCGGTTCCTCTTCCGCATCTCTCAAATGTGGCATCCGGGATAGGGGATAAGGCATCTGCATTCCATTCTTGTGACCTTCTCTGTACTTAATGGTGAAGTCGTAATTAGACAGCCGAGACATCCATCTCTGCTCAAACGCACCTAATTTTGCTGACTGCAGGTGTGTCAATGGATTGTTGTCAGTGTAGATGGTAAACTTTGCAGCTGCCAGGTAGTGTTTGAAACGTTCTGTTACACCCCAAACTACAGCCAGTAGTTCTAACTTGAAGGAACTGTAATTTTCAGGGTTTCTTTCCGTAGGCCGGAGCTCCCTGCTTGCATAAGCTATGACTCTCTCTTTGCCTTCTTGTATCTGCAACAACACTGCTCCCAGTCCCACGTTACTGGCATCCGTATACAGAATGAAGGGTTGATGTAGTCTGGGTATGCCAGGATCTCTTCACCCATCAAGGATAACTTCAGCTTCCTGAAGGATTCTTCTCTTACTTCACTCCACTGGAAAGGAGGACTTCAGGCTGAGGACTTCTTAGACTGCCCTACAAGGACGTCTTGCAGAGAAACTGATAGCTTGGTGAAACCTGTGATAAACCTTCTATAGTAGCCTACCAGTCCCAGGAACTGCCTCACCTCTTTCACGCTGGTGGGTCTTGGCCAACCCCTTATCACTGTCACCTTCTTGTGATCTGGTGCCATGCCTTCGGAGCTCAGCACATGTCCCAGGTACTGCACCTTTTGTTTCAGCAGGTGACACTTAGATGGCTTGATCTTCATGCCGTACCCAGACAAGGCTTCAAACACTTCAGCTAGATGTTGTAGATGTTCTTCATACGTCTTCGAATAGACTATAACGTCATCCAGGTACAGGAGGACAGTTTCGAAGTTCTTGTTTCCTAAGCAGCACTCCATCAGTCTCTGGACTGTACCGGGTGCATTGCAGAGTCCAAATGGCATACAATTGAACTCACAGAGGCCCATGGGCATAGTGAAAGCAGTCTTCTCATGGTCAGCCTCTGCCACAGGAACTTGCCAATACCCACTAGTTAGATCAAAGGTGGAAAAGTAGTTAGCAGATTTTAATGCAGCTAATGATTCCTCTATCCTGGGTAATGGGTATGAATCCTTTTGTGTAATGCGGTTGATCTGCCGGTAATCTACGCACATCCTCATGGTCCCATCCTTCTTTTTAACTAGCACTAAAGGTGCTGCCCAGGGGCTGCAACTGTCTCTTATTACCCCTACTTCTTTGATTTCTTTAAGCATGTCTTTAGCACATTGGTAGTGAGCTCGTGGTACTCTATACCTCTCTTTATGGGTGGATGACTACCTGTGGTTATGTTGTGTTCTACCCCTTTGATCTGCCCAAAGTCTAGAGGGCGTTTGAGCAGATCTTCAGCATACTCTCTCACTACTCGGTATACTCCATGCTTTTGGTGAGAGGGTGTAGAACTGGTTCCTACGTGTAATTTTTGGCACCAATCCTCAAATTTCCCCTCTGAGCCATTACAATTCGCCTGACTTGACGGGTTCAATGGTTCAACGGTGATGATAAAATTGTTATCCACAGTGTACAGCTTAGCCATGGGAGCATATTTTGGTAGGATCACATTATCCTCTCAGCAATTTAAAAGGCGTATTGGCACTCTACCCCTGTGTACCTCAACTACTCCTCTGGCCGTCAGTACAGTGGTCCTACTGTCTGAGTACACGGGTTCTACCAGGGCTTGATAGTTTTGCCCTCTAATGCCTATCACGGCTCTACACCAGACTATCCTTTCAGTTTTGGGAGGTATTACAATGGGTATTGGATCCCTTATCCTTGCACTGCCAATGTCTCCACCTGACAACTCTACCTGCTCCTTCAACATCAGAGCCTTTATATTCTTCAGCAGGACTCGCTTTTGCTCGGAACTGGGAGTACCGGCCATGCACTGTAAAGCACCAATAATTTCTGCAAGACAATGTTCTATCACATTCATGCCTATCAAAATAGTTGGGTTATGCTCATGCCGGTCAACATCAACAATTATTATAACCTGATATTTTAATTCAACCTTCACAATTTTAATGGTCATGTCCTTAAACCCAATTTGTGGTCCTAGTTTACCATTACTAGCCCATATATTCAAGTGATCATCTGGACCACCGGTAATGTCTGTATCAGCCCAGTACTGCTTAAAAAGGATATAGGGCATGGAAGAGATCTGCGAGCCGGTGTCCAACAAAGCATTCATGGGGATTCCATCCGGCATGACAGGGATTGTTGGACGGCCTCCCACATACCGGTTCCGCCAATTTGAGGGGCTTTGAGAGTTCATTCCTGAGGAGCGGCCCACTTTCCCAGGGGATCCTCGTTTAAAGCACACTCTCTGGCAAAATGGCCTGCTTCTCCACAGCAGCGACAAATGCGCTGTCCATCCGGTTGGTAGTGGTCGTTGGGTCATTCTCTAGTCGCTAGGTGACTCCTGGGTCTCCTCCATGGGACATCCTCCTTGCTGGTAGCCAACTCGATTTTCTCCACAGGTTTGTATCTATGCAGCTGTTGTATCACTTTGGCCATGGCAGCTACAGTTTCAGTTAGGGTACTTGTACACGCGGCAACTTTTCTAGGAATTTCACTGGCAACTTACTGGTTGCAGTGAAATCATAGACATATTGTTCCATTTGTACACAGCAACAAGATAGAAGAATGTGTCCATGATTTCACTGCAACCAGTAAGTTGCCAGAGAAATTCCTAGAAATGTTGCCACGTGTAAAGGTACTTTTAGGGCATCTACCTTTTGGTTCAGAGCCTCATTAGTGATGGGTTCCGAGGACTTTCCCGTAGCTCCAGGTATAGCTGATGGATTTTGCACTGTAGCTGAACACTGGGCAGAGTCTGTATCATGAGACTCTTCTGCCTGCAATATGCGGATTGCTCTCTCTTTAAACTCCACAAAGTTCAAGTCTGGATTTTGTATGGTCATCATCCGCAGTCGCCCTCTCTGAGGAGGGAATAATAGTCCATCAATAAACTGGTCAATCAGCAACTTATCTTCCCCTTGTGCCCATGCGGGTTCTGCCTGTTTGAGTGCCTTGAGTGCCTCCTGCAAGTTTAAAGCAAAGTCTCTTACAGTTTCTTGTGGTTTCTGCGATACCAAAGAATCTCATCTTAGCCCGGGCGTCCACACGGGTCTCAAAAGTGGCTTTCAATATGGTCATTACATCTTCTACAGTGTCTTTAACGTCATCTGACCAGGACTTCACTTCCCACTCTGCATGTCCAGTTAACTGTCCCAGAAGTATACTGACACACTGACCCTCCATCAGGGAATATAAGCGATAGTAACCGTCCAGTTTTTCTTTTAAGTCAGTTAACGTTTTGGGCTCACCTGAGTATTGTGACAGCCACGTTGTTCCCGGGGTGTACAGCATCAGGAACGGTATGTTCGGTGATATCTCTTGCCCTCCAGCACCTCTGGGTGCTCCGTCCACTCGGTGTGCGGGCTGCGCTGGCTGCGACATCTTCCCGCCCCCTTAGTTAACGCTGACCCTCCCGGTCTTCTACTTCCGTCGGGGTGTACAAAAATTGTCCGGTGTGCAGCAGGGTTTTGCGTCCCCGCTGGATGTCATCAGAGCGCAGGCCTGGCCTCACTTCGCGCTCTCTGGAGGGTACCGCCCATGATGACATGCCCCTTTTCTTCCCGCGCTTTGCAATGGCAACAGTCCAAAACACGTATTTTACACAATTCACTGCACACAGTACCAAGTTTAACGGGCACGGGATCCTGTTCGTGATGCCAGGAAATGAGGCGCCCCCAGTTTATGGGGTACTCAGGAGCCGGGCAAGTGCTGTCTCACTGGGGATATCACGGTAGTCGTGACCCGGTCCCGTGGCTTGGGATCAGTCCAAAAAGGGGATATTTACAAGTGATGATTTGTCTTGATGCCACCCGGGGTATGTGGTTAATGGAACCACCGCTGCCGTATTACTGCTGGGGACGGTGGCTTGGGGCAGCCAGGATGGTAAGTCCTCTACGGGTAGGGCTGGTGGTCCCCAGGGCAGGAGTGGTAGTGCGGAATGGGATTTAGTGAAGCACCCAGTCATTACCTTAAGCTGCAGCTCTCCACAGTGCTGTTGGTCGGCAACTCTCCTAGTACAAGGTTCCGTTGCAGGGCACAGGGTAGTAGACGCAAGCAACACACACAGACGCCTGATGGCTGTTTCTCAGTCTGTTTACTGGAAGTTAAGCAGATGGTACGAGCTGTCCCGGGCTGTTTAGAGAGCAGGTTTGAGGTAATTCACACCCAGCCAGGTCGTATTGGCTTCCTCACTGAGCTGGTGTAGTGGCCCTGCAGTTGCTTTAGCTTAGGCTGCCGACCCTGTCTCTGTCCTCTGTGCACTAGTATAACGGGAAACTTGAGTCCTTCACTTCTTACCCTGCAGTGGGGTGTGAGCGTTTCTGGAGTCTATGCGTTGCTGTGTTCCTAACACTGCTTAGTTGGAGAATCTGGAGTTCCCCACTTTCCGGTGTTGACGGCCGGTGTGTTTTGACCTGCACAGTCTCGGACTCCGGTGTGCATGCTTTTGCGCTTCGTCTCCTGGGATGGCTCTATGCTGCTCAGCCTCCCGGTGTGTTGTTCTCTCTCCTCTCCTCAGACCATAGCCTTAGGCCTGGAGCAAGTAAGCAATCCTGGGATGAGCTCAGAGCTTTCAATCCACCAGGATGTCTTCACAGTGCTGCTCCGCACTGCAATGTCATGCTCCTCCCCCAGACCAGAATATAAGGGAAGTTCACCCTGAACCTGGGTTTGATCTCCCCTCCTGTATTGGAGGTTTTAGTGTTGTTTTTGTGTTGCATGAGTGGAACATCCTTTCCTGCTCTCTGACACCTAATGGTGGTGACACTGTGGCCCGGTGGTACTGGGGTGCTACAGAAGGATGTAATGGTAACATCATTTGTGGCGGGCACAGTGGATTAAGTGTGGCACCCCTATGGCAAGGCGCCACAGGGAGGTACTGCACTCCAATTAAAGGTGTGATGCCTCTGTAATCATGGAGGTAGGGAAATCTTCAGAGTCTGCACCCCAACACCCATACACAGGCCACTTTAAGACAAGGGACTATATATTTAGTAGGTCCCAAGGGGTGCAGCCTAGAAAGCGGGAGACGGGGAGTGACAGCACATTCAGACAGTTGGTGTGAGGAGAGCAAGGAAGGCAGACACAGGGGACCCTGCAGCTACAACTGAGGGCGCCTCTTAGGAGAGGAATGACCCAGACTGGAAAGGGGGTTACTCCAGGACTGGTTGGAGCCAGCTGGAGGCCCAGGTCACCACCGGCATACCGGAGCCGAGGTAGATGGATGCAAGGTTCAACCCTATCTACAGACCGGCAAGCTGAAGGCCCGACACATACAGAGAGCTGAAGCATCCCTAAAGAAGCCCAACATCAGTCCCGCAGGTGAATTCACGACACCGACAAGTCAGAGGCTTTAGGTAACAGACCCCGAGGACTAGAGACTTGGCTCAAGAGGGGCAAATACAGACAGAGCAAGAGAGTACCAGGACCACGAGCGCCATATTGAGGGCATCACTGTCAGACTCTGGAGAAACCCTCATGACCTGCGGTTACAATATCCATTAATCCAGAATGTACCGTGTACCTGTTTCCATCTGGCGCAAGTAAAGAACTGTTTGAGCTGAAGTGGTGTCTGTTCTCCTTTCATTGGGCGCCCGGAATGCAACAGCATAATCACCGGAGATGAGAACTACTACTCCACTTATCTGCCCCGCTGCCCTGAGGTAAAGCTCAGGGGAGCTGTACTACTGTCGAGCCCCAGGCCCTGGGGTACACAGGTATCAGGCTCAGAGGGGTTCATGGAGATGTCACAGGTGGGTGACACTTCAAAGAGGGGTTATGTACAGGAGATAAGAGTTATTGTCACGTGACGCCACCTGTAGTACCTGGTGATGGGTCACCAGCACCACCACAGTCCTCCGGAGGGCAAGGATGGCAAAGATCCCTACAGGTGGAGCTGGGCATCCGGGGCAGCGTAGAGAAAAGGGGCAGCTTGGAGTGGGACTTGAGGCCAGGGTAAGAAGCAGTAAGGCAGTCTATAGGAAGGCTGGGGACGGAAAGGAATAACGCACACACGCTGAAGAAGTCTCTTTTACCTTTTACTGATGGTATTCACCGGTAAAGATGTCCAGAGCACTGTCAGGTGACCAGGTGCACAGTGAGTCTCCACAGCAAGTGGTTATAAGGCCTCCTCAGGTTCCCTGCTGTCGCTGAAGCCCTGTCTGTATGCAACATGACTGGCTCCTCACTTTCTCAGGTCCTCTCTCTCCTCCTGCGCGGTCCACGGGTTACCCTCTCTGATCACTTCTGTGTGCTTCCACACTATGGTGTCTGGCTCCCTCTTGCTGGGTACGCAGGGGGACCTGGTGACTGAAGTCTCCATGGTGTGCCGGGGTTTTCTGCAGTCCTAAAGTGTTTCTGCAGGTGCGGATCCCCGAAGTCCGGTACGTCTTGGGTAAACTTCCACTGGTTCCTCTACTCCCTTGTCTAAGCTTCGTGCCTTCTGTCCCACTCCTAGGCTTGGCTGAATTGAGGAAGGGCCACTCCGGGTCACTGGTTTGGGCCTAACCGCGGCAACTATCACCAGGACGTCTTCGCAGCTCTCCTAGCGTCTGCACACTCTGACTAACTCCTCTCCCAGCAGCAGTATTTATAGGGGATCTCACCTGAAGTCAGTGAGTCTAGCTCCCCCTACTGTGCCGGGGTGGAAGGTGTTGCATGTAGTAGGTACCTGCTGTGGAAACCCAGCTGTGCAGTAGGGAAGGCTGTAGCTACCTGCGTGAGCAGTGCGCCACACTACCAAAGCTGCATTTCCATCACCTCAGCGGCCAGCCGCAGCGCTGGTAACTCTATTACCAGGAACCACAGGTGGCGTCACGTTATCATTCCCCATCATCATCAACCTCATCCCCGCCACTGAGGGTCCAGGGCACGGAACCGGGAACCGACCAGCCGTGATCCCCCACAGAAGCAACCACCTGTCCTGGTATCGGAGTACCTTCCCCCCCCCCCTGTCGACCGACTCATAAGCACGGAAGTGAGGATAATAGGGTCGTTGGTGCCCTGGAAGTACAATGGCTTTTGCTTGAATAACAGCCAACACGTGCTGCCCCCCTTTATGGCTGTCTGGCCTGGTGCTAGATGTCAGACAGCTGGGGAGATCACAGTACTTGTGAATCACAATGTACTAGCACTCCACCTGACTCCTACTGGATTGTTACTTTTGTGATTTAAATAAAGCTGTGACCATTTGACATCCAAAATAATGTGTGGAGTGTATTTATTATAGTATCTGATTTACTGTAGATATGATTGCTTTAAAGAGGAGTGGGGAGTCCATCCCCAAGTCCAAACATCAAGTGCAGATTGTAAAATTCCACATTGTATAGAAGTTCCTTGAATTGAATCACTGAAGGATTATTAGGCTACGTTCACACGTCGTGTATTTGCAGTATTTATGCAGTGGCGCTTTTTATGCATGCGTACGATGCAAAAAGGCACAACTGCATTTACACGCCGCGCCAAAAAAGGCACAAAGAATAGACTTAGTCATTCTTTTGCGGATGCGCTTTGCAGTGAAAGACTCTCTGCAAAAAGATGCAAAAATATGCAGCGTCTGAACGTATTTCAGCAAGTATTGCTGGGATGCTCTTCCAGTGATGTGTTTCACTGCATTTAAGTAAGCGCAAAAAAGCTCTGCGTAGACTAATAAAGACCCCACCCATATTCCATGCCGAGTAATAACACAACAACATTAGTCGATTTTCAATAACTTTATTTGGGAGGCACCAACGTAATACCAGCCCAACATTCTTTTCAAAACTTCTTTGGTGGAATTTTTATTTATTGGCCGCAGCGAATGGTAGGCACAAACCCGCCTATAATTGTGAGTGAAGAGGGCACCCTACCACTGGCCGCCCAGTGCAGGCTTGCCCTCACCAGGCCACTCCTTCCAGCGCTGTGACAATGGAAATTCCTGAAAACAGTGACGGAGGGTGGGTGATAACAGCTCCGGGTGCTGACAAGAGGGAAAGTGAAAATGGCCCCCAAAGCAGCCCCATAAATACCTAAAGGGCGTGTACAACTAATGGAAGGGAGACAAACCAATAGAGGTTCCCGTGGGTAGGCTAAGACAAAGGGGGGGGGGGGTTATTACTTGGCACACAATTTAACCATTTCAGGGGCTTGTGAGTCAGGGGGCAGTGGAGGCAACGCCGCAGTGCCCCACAAAATGCAGAAATACTCAGCGTGTGAACGCAGCCTAAGACTATGTCCTCACAATCCGGAGATGCTGTCTCTCCACTCATGCGAGGAAGGCGGTAATCTCTGCAGGAGAACGCAGCTGCCCATTGCTAACGGCAGGGCATGGCATTTTTTTCTGCATTCACCCGCCAAGATCCCCTCTGATTGTGTGGCAATAAATTGACATGCTGCAGACACCCGAAGGGCACAGAAAACCGCCCCACATGTCTGTTAACGCTGCAGAGAAAACAACACAGTGGACACAGGATTTTTCTAAATCACATCCATTGTGCTTGTACTGTACAATACAATATTTTGGACGTAACGATAACAGACTACGTTCCAAACACTGCAAATACTGTTCATGGGAATGTGCCCTTAGAATTCTGCATTTATCAGACGGCAGATAGAAGTAAATTCTGTTTTGTGCAGCAAACTTTTTAAGGGATTAAAATGTCTTCTAACAGCAGCGCCATACCTATCCACAGGTTGAGTCTGGTATTGCACCTCCATTTAAGTGAATGGACCTGAGCTGTAATAGACCTGAGCTTGTGGACAGAGGTGTCACTGTTTTTTGGAAAAAAATGAAATAAATAGCATCTGCCATGCGTTTCTATTCATTTACAGCATCTTTAACGTGCACAGTCAGAAAACACAGTCTGCTGTGAATTAAAAAGAATATATCGGCACCATTTTAGGCCTTATTCATGTGTCCTTGTCTCTGGTTATGTGTGCAGTCTGCGTAGCCACATGTGTGACACTCCAGGGTTCAGTTGCCACAGATACACCTAGGACAGAGAAGGATCTCCACATCAGGTAAGCCTGCACACAACCCCTTCCACTCCAGACCTGAAGGGAGAGCTCTACAAGCAGAGTTCAGGTGAGGTCCACTATAAATTCAGGCTTAAAGGCGGAGTTAGATAGTGCAGTTCCAGAGCGGACTGTGAAGACATCCTGGTGACGGAGCTGTGCTAAGCCCATACCAGTGAGCACTACTAACCTGCGTGAGGGACCCTAGAGCGAGGGTCGGAGGCAAGGAGTAGTAGTAGCAGGGGGAGTTGAGCCATACCGGTTTGCCCCAGAGGAACAGCATGCAGAAACCAGAAACAGGAGTCCGTGACTGCAAGGGATCTGTTAGCCCAGCAGTATAGACTGGGGGCCAGGGAGACTTCAGATCACATGGCCAGCGTAGCTAGGGACCACAGTGGATACAGCAGTGCCCTGCAGCAGATCTCTTACCGCCTGCCATACAAGTAAGGACTACAAGAGAGGGTCAGGGCTTAGCTTCAGACAGCCTGGGACCAAAACACACATAGACCAGCAGGGAGGCCTCATAACTCGCTGGGAGTGGAGATCCTGAACTGTTAACAGACCACCCGGACCCGTACCATCAGAGACTGTACCCTGGACTATACCTGAATCATCAGTAAAAGGTACGGAAACATCAACCCTATGTGCGACTGTTATTGCGGACCCTGATCCCGCTCCCTCCATAGACTGTCCTTCAATTCCCATATACCACAACTGCCCTGGGGATCCCGCTCCACCTACCGGGAGCGTAACCACCTTGCTGCCCAAACATCACCCTGGAGGTCTGATCTGCAGCACCAGTAACCATACCGGAACCGTAGGTGGTGTCCCAAACTATTTTTATTGACTTTTCAGCGACCACCAGGGCCACGGGACTGGGCGCAGGCCCCAGTGGCATCCCTTGTGAAGCAACGCCCGAACCTGAGAACCTCACAGCCCTGGGGCGAGTCAACTTCTGACATCACGAACAGGATCCCGTGCCTGTTACCGGTGAGTACTGTGTGCTGTGTTGACTGTGTTGAACTGTAAATTGGGCCGCCATAACTGCGCCACATGGTGAGCGGGAAGAAGGGGGACGTAACTCATGAAAGAGCGCGAAGATAAGCCCTGCGCTCTGCCATCAGCCGACGAAGCGCAGTGGCCTGATCCGGAAATACCTGAGAGCGCTCAACTTCCTGCCTGAGGAGCCGGAGACTACTTTTTCTTTTAAGAGACTGGATGAAGTTAACTAGGGGTGAGCGAGGATGGATGCGCAAGGGGATACCGATGCAGAGGTTTCAAACCTGAAATTAAGTGCCGGCTGGCTATTCAGCCACTGGAGCAGCCGCAGCACCTCAAACTGTAGCACCGATCATGCAGCTTGCTCTGCCGTATGTCCTGAGAGCGGCATGGCTACCACAATATACTGGGGAACCAGGTACTCTGGCTGAATTCAGACAAAAGATGCGCAATGTCCTGAATATGTATTCAATGACTGATACGCAAAAAGTGTTTGTCTTGCTGGGGCAGCTCACAGGTACAGCCAAACGTGAGGTCAAATCCTGTCTGGACACAGATAAAAGGACAGTAACCCAGATATTTGCAAAGCTAAAAATTGCATTTAAAACCCGTACCATAGCTGAGTTAAGGATGAGGTTCTACAACTGCAATCAGAGGCCGCAGGACAGTATACGGGACTATGCATTGAACCTACCAGAGTCGCTGAGGGCCGTAAAGCAGGTAGACTCTGAAAGTGGGCAGGAGGAGAATAAAATGCTGATTAAACAGTAACTTGAGAGGCTACATTCACCAATTCATCACACGCAGCTGCGTCTATGGAGAACCCAGATCTAGACTTTGCAACCCTGAAAGACAGAGCCATTAGAGTGCTCTCAAACCCCTGTGACCATAGACTCCGCACCTTAGCCGCGGTCAGCCATCACTTATCCCTTTCTTAACCATGGCAGAAACCAGTGGACAAACTGTGTAACACCTGGTGCCTCTGATGACTTGCGCTCCCAGGTGCTGCAGCTAACCAAGGAAGTGGCCATGCTCTTAAAGGCCATGCAACTTCAGCAGGAACTCAAGAAGTCGGGGAGGATCCAGCTGGCCGACTGCCCCGAGGATGCCCGTGGATGCGAGGGGAAAAGGAACCCATCGTCCAGAAGAAGACCCAATGACCGCTACGACTCGTCATGACAACCCATCTGCCGCCATTGCAATGAGGCGGGCTACTTTGCCAGGTCATGTACTTTAAACCAGTGACCCATAGGGCAGAGAGCAACCCCCAGGAATAAGACGACCAGGCACATCAGACAGGTGTGATAGGTAGGTGGGAGGATGCCCGGTCCTATGTATCGTGCTGGATGGCATTCCCACATCTGCTCTATTGGACACCAGCTCGCAGGTGACAACTATCGTGAATATCCTTTACTAAAGATTTTGGGCCAATTCTGAGCTCACCCGCCCAGATCTGGACCTCACTATATATGCTATTAATGGACAGCTGATACCGCAAGTGGGGTTCAAAGACGTGATCACAAAGGTGGGGAGGATGGAGCTAAAGGGCCAAAGACTTATTGTAGTGGATACTGATCACTGCGAAAGAAACCCAATGATGATACTGGGCACTAAAGTTATTGAAAATTGTCTAGGCGAAGTTCTTTTCTTGCTCCAACAGGTCGCAGAAACTGCCAGCACCAGGCAGCAAAGGGTCTTACAGAAAGAGATAAGAGCCCTCCTGAGGAGACAACAAGGTAGAGTTATCCGGTGGTGAAATCGGCAGTGTACGTGTAAGTGACCCACATTATGTTGCCCTCAAGAAGTGAAATGATCTGATCTCGGGCAGCAATAGGCTTCAGAGGGCAGGATTATCAGGCAATGGTCGAGCCCATATACTTAGATAGTAGTCCCACAGTCCTGACAGCCAGGGTTGATGAGGGTGGTTGATGTACACAAAGAGAGGGTACTCGTACAAGTTCTAAATTGTGGAGAGGAGGAGGTCAAACTGCCCAAATATGCTACCGTTGCCAAGCTGCTCACTGTCAACAACTCAATCCAGGTAGTGGAACCCTTGACCCCATCCAAGCAGGTGGAGGACAACAGTTCCAAGAGACAGCTAGAGGACTGGTGTCAGAAGCTGCATGTAGGCATTGATTCCACCCCTTCTCACCAAAAGCATGGTGTTTATCAGGTAGTGCAAGAGTATGAACAGGTCTTTAGTAAGGATCCTCTAGACTTTGGGCGGATAAAAGGGGTACACCATCATGAGGCACCCCCAGGCAGTGGGGTACTCGGGGCCGAGTCGGTGCTGTCTCTCTGGGATCACAGTAGTCGTGAACCAGTCCCGTGGCCTGGGCTCAGTCCAAAAAGGAAGGGGTTATTTACAGGGGATTTTGTCATGACGCCACCCGGGGTATGTGATCAGTGGGGACCACCACTGCAGTATTCCTGCTGGGGATGGTGGTGAGGGGCAGCGTGGATGGTAAGCCCTCCTCGGGTAGGGCTGAGGGTCCCCAGAGCAGGTGAAGTGGTGATGGAGGGGCCTGGTTAGGGATTGTACTTTGTACGCTGCACTTACTTTGCTGCTGCAGCTTCTCCAGCCAGTATGTGGAAATAGCAGTCTGTGGCTCCGCAGGTGGCACTCTGTTGTAGCGCTGAAAGGAAGCAGTCTCAGGCAATGGTGAGCTTAGCGGGTACTTTTCTGAAGTTTTACACAGAGTCACTCCCGCGGTTTAACACCTGGGTGGTTTATGCAGCACAGGCAGCTCCTCTGCGTTGCTTCCCTCAAGTTCTTTCAGGCCTTTCCTCTCTGTCTCCTCACTCACAGGTTTGATCTGGCTGTCGCGGGCTTTCATGTGATGGGTCCCTCTCTCTCTCAGGGTCACTAGCCCTAGTTTGATGGCTGTGTTCCTAAACCGTGGTGGTAGGTAAGCTGCAGGTCATGGAGTACCTGCCCCACGCCAATGTGTCTCGTGATTGGGGTATTGGAGTCTCCCGGTCACCTCTACAGAGCCGGCTCTCTGGCTGTCCTTTGGCCTAGCCCTCCAGTGTAACAGGTTGGCTGTGGGATCACCAAGCTCCCTCTTTCTCACTGGCTCTCAGGTGTCTCTGTTGCAACTGTCTTTTCCCTCGCCTCTGGCTATGGAGCGAGCTTTTTCTCTTGGGTATTCTGCCTCCAAGATTCTGCATCCTCCAGGGAACCTCTCCTCCTGGGAATTAACTGCCTGCAACTAGGTGTTCTTCTGTATGACCCAGACTCTTCTCCTGACTGCCTTTAACTGAGTGTTCCCATGTTTTATATCGGGTCCTCCACCCACTTGGTCAGTGCTGCTCTACTCTCCACCCATACTACTCTTAACCCCTGCTACCCTAACCTAGAGTCCTAGGCGTAGGGTCGGTGTGTATCTGTGTGGGTGTTCCTAAGTCAACTGTCTCTACCTTACCTGGCTGCAGTTCACCCTATAGCCTCCCTGGTCGCAGGGGCGCCACCATCACATACCCACAGGAGACCATCCACCAATAAAAGAGAGATACAGGCCAGTACCAAAAGCTCACTATCAGCGTACCAAAGACATGTTACGGGAAATGAAGGAGGCTGGGGTTATTAGATGTTGTAGCCCCTGGGCAGCTTCACTGGTCCTAGTAAGAAAGAAAGATGGCACAATGAGGATGTGTGTTGACTATAGGCAAATAAACCGCATAACACACAAAGATGCTTACCCGTTAGTCCGCATTGAGGAATTACTTGCTGCACTGAAAGCTGCTAACTACTTTTCCACCTTAGAGCTTACCAGTGGGTATTGACAGGTTTCCGTGGCAGAAGACCAGGAGAAACCCCGTTCATGACGCCGATGGGTCTGTGTGAGTTCAATAGCATGCCATTTGGAATCTGCAATGCATCGACAACGTTCCATAGGCTGATTAGAGTGTTGGCTGGGGCACCGAAACTTCAAGACCATGCTGCTGTACCTTGATGACTCCTTTTACTCGAAGACGTATGATGACCATCTGGAGCACCTAGCTGAGGTGTTTGAAGCATTGTCGAAGTTTGGTATGAAGCTGAAGCCATTAAAGTGCCACTTGCTGAAGCCGAAGGTTCAGTATCTGGGAATGTGGTCAGCGCAGAAGGTGTGGCACCAGACCCCAAAAAGGTCACAGTCATCAAAGATTGTCCAAGACCAACAATCATCAGAGAGGTACGTCAGTTCTTGGGGCTGGTAGGATACTTCAAAAGGTTCATAATGGGCTTTACGAAGATGGCAGCGCCTTTGCAAGATCTCCTGGTAGGTGAGACCAAGAAGGGCAAGACCTCTGGCCCTCCGTTTGAATTGGGTGAGAAAAAGAAAACTTCTTCAAGCAGATAAAGTGGGCCCTGACCGGTAAAGAAATCCTGGCCTGCCCTGACTACAATCTACCGTTTGTGCTGTACACAGATGCCAGCAATGTGATTGGGACTGTGTTGTCACAGGTGCAGTAGGGCAAAGAAAGTGTGATTGCCTATGCAAGCAGGAAGCTACGTCCTACAGAGAGGAACCCAGAAAACTACAGCTCGTTCAAGCTGGAGTTCCTAGCCTCAGTCTGGGCTGTTACCAAACAGTTCAAGCACTACCTGGCGGCTGAGAAATTTACAGTCTTCACAGATAACAACCCTTTTACACATCTGGACTCTGCAAAGCTAGGAGCACTGGAGCAGTGATGGATGGCTCGGTGTCAAACTATGACTTCATTATCAAATACCGGGCAGGCTGCAAGAACGCCAATGCTGATGCACTGTCAAGAATGCCTCAGAGAAGACTTGGATGAGCTAGAAGAGATAGAGCTGCCGGCTTTTCATCGCAACAGTGTATCCCAGTGTAACCAATGTGCTAAAGACAAACGCCAAGAGGTGACGCTGAACCCATTGCCTCATCACAGGTGGAAGGAAACGAAAGACAGCAATATGGCTGTTCACCTAGTTAAAGAGCTGTTGACCCAACTGGATTCACATCTTGGCTAAGATGCACCACGGTGTTGATGAAATAAAGAACTTTTGATGGTAATAACCTCCTTGTGGATTCCTTGGATAAAGAGCAGCAGCGCGGACCGTGGATACCGTTCCAGTTTTATCTCCTGATTTCCTGCAGTTTTGTGGCATTGGTGGAGGTTCTGCAGCAGCTGTCTCATGCTTTTAAACTGGTTGTGGGTCTCACAACCATAAAAGGTGAGTGGATACACTTATAATCCACATAAGAACTATAGTGTCTGTTTGATAGGGCACAATCTGCGCCTCTTGTATCTCCCTTTTTTTCTAGAAGATGCCCCACCTAGACGCAGCACCTCTGGAAGGAAGAAAGTAGGTTGTTCATCTACGGGGGTAGGTGATGCAAAGGTTTCATCAATCCCCGAACCCATGAGATGGTGTGGCAGATAGTGGTACTGAAGAAAGATGTCCCGATGGTGCTTGAAGAGTACCACAATGGAGCAGGACACTTCGGGTGGAAGAAGCTTGAGGTACTGTTACGTGAGAGATTCTATTGGGTTGGCATGAGAACCCATTGAGAACTGGTGCAGAAACTCTGGCCCATGCAATCCTAAGAAGAAAGGATCGTGACAGTCAAAGAGCTCCACTACAGCTAATTGTCACAAAACAGCCACTGGAACTAGTAGCCTTAGATCATGTGAAGCTGACACCCAGCAGGTTAGGCTTTATGTATGCCCTCACTATGGTGGACGACTATTCTCGGTTTCTGGTGGTAGTTCCCCTAAAGGACTTCACAGCAAGAACTGCAGTGAAAACCCATAGAGACAGAGACAGTAGGCAACCATGGGCGGACTCACAGGAGGGAAGGTCCAGTCCCAAGGCAGGAAGGGGATGGAAGTTGGGGTGGTAGAAAAAGGAAGTTAGTCTGAGTCAGGGCAGAGAGCGCGAAGGAAGCAAGTGCTAGTGTGGCGCCCCTGTGGACCGGTCGCCACTAGAAGGTGCAGCAGCCTGGATCGGTAAATTCAATTACCCCAAACACACACCCAACACAGTCCCTAGTCTTGGGATTGGGATTATGTCTAGCAATGGGATGGCGGGGGCAGAAGTTGGGACAGGACATGGTCAGGGGAGGAAACAAAAACAAGAAAACACCAAGTTGAGTAGTCAGTCAGCCAAGTAAAGTCAAGTTCAGTCAGAAGGAGAGGTGATAACACCATCACACGGACTGAAAGGACACAGACCCGGCGGACTGTACTACCATGAGGCTTGTCCAGGTCCCGGGCTGCAGACAGTAGCAAGAGACAGAAGGACATGGATAGTGAACAATCCATCTGTGTACCCGAATTGGCAGGAAAGCTGAGGGACTGGGGCAGAAACCAGGATGGCGATTCTGCTGAAGTGGCCAGGAAGCTCTATGCTCCAACCACGAAAACCCACGGGGTGCGGGGTCTTTATGTCCCGCGACTCAACCTCCAGTGCAGCGAAGAGAAGGCTGCCGTACTGGGGTAGGGGACCAGGCAGGTCGCCCACCAAAAGCCCATGGCAGCTGAATCATAGCTCACTGCAGAAGACATAGACCGAGAGGCCCATGAAAGGAACACGAAAGGGGATGATATGGACGAGCCATCCCAGCTGCTATGAACCAGAACCGCCATTGCACTGTTTTGTAACCATCTGCCGACACAGTGCAGTAAACGGGTTGAAGCTCAGCACTGTGTGAGACTGTGATTTCTGTGCCTGAGGAGAGGTAGACTGGTTCGTCGAGCTGGCAGCAGCCTGCCTGAGTGACTTTGAAAGCCTGTCAGCAGCACAGCCCTTGCTGGCCTAGCATTGCCCTTATCATCTCCATAGACTTTATAATTGCCTTGGGGTCCTGCTCTTCCCATGGAGAGCTGAACCGTCCTCGCTTCTACTCCCATCAGCCCCAGAGGTCCCGACTGCAGCAGCGGCTATACCGGCCGCATTCCATGGGTGACGTCACGACAAAAACTTTTATTTTTGCTTTTATTTTATTTTTATCCATTTTTCAATTCTCCTTTTTAACTGATCACCCGACGATGGAACCATGGACCGGGTCACGCCACCGTGACATCCTGCAGCCCAGACGACGATGAGAGGGTCCGGTTCTGAGCACCTCACGGTCCCCGCCAGGGGCGAGTCACCAGCACTTGTAGTTGTTGTGAGCGGAGGAGAAGGAGAGTAGCAGCACGATGTAGCAGCAAGAGCAGGGGACTTGAGCAGAAGGAGAGCTCATCCTGGGAACAGTGCAGAAGGAATCCTAGGGCCTTTGGCAGAGCTGAAGCAGCCCGTGTGCCTGAATCCGGGACTAGTGATACCAGACGGAGGGGTTGGTCAAGAGAAGCAGAGACCGGTCCTGATCGTGGCTATGAGATCTTTAGGAGCTGTGGCCCACCTCCCGATGAATCTGCTGAGAAGGCAGCCAAACTAGGGTCAGGGGACAAGCATCGGTCGTCCGACATGATCCATGGCTGCTGGATCGGGGCTTTGCATGTGGAGGCGCTGGCACAGGAGATGATTAGGCAGTGCTCAGGAAAGGACCAAGGAAAGGAAAAGAAAGGCCTATGTAGCACCCTAGGGCCCCGATGTTATGCCTGGAAGCAAAAATGGGGTTCCCCATTCAAGTGGCACAGCATCCAACACTTTCCTGTCTCCAGACCAGAAGGGGGAGCTCTAGAACCTGGTTTAAGGGCAGCTTTCCTGTGTAAAGTTCTGGCTGGAGGAGGAGTTAGTTTGAACAGCCATGGAGTGAATCTGAGGAGAAAGGAGAGGAGAAACCTGGGGGAGCAGATGAGTCGTGCTCGCCTCAGAGGAAAGCGCAGAGAACGGACACCGGGTCCGAGGATGTACAGGGTCACACATCCCGGCAGTCAAGAACGGAAGGTTGGAAATTCCAGGTTTCCCAGCCACACAGTGTGAGGAGGCAAAGCAGCATACTAGAGCCCGGGGTCTCCACCAAGGAGCAACCCCTGAAACAGGACTCAAGCTGCCTGTCTTACGGCACATGTAGGGAGAGAGAGGGCAAGCAGGAGCCTACAAGTGAAAAGTGCAGAAGGGAGGCCTCCAACCCACCCGGCTAGGTGGATTCCCCAATTGCTTCCAGGCCACCCGGGTCCCCAGTAACATCTAAATGGGTGCCCTGGACTGTACCCGTAATGGACAAGTAACGGTAAAAGAAACGTTTATTGCTGTGGACTCCAGTTATTTCTGCGCACCCTTCATCCTACATCCCTCACATAGTCTATACACACTGCCCTGGGAATTGGCTTTACCCATGGAAAGCCGTTCCATCTCAGCTGCTATCCACCATCCCCGGAGGTTCTGCAGCAGCGGTGGTCCCCACTGACAACATACCACAGGTGGTGTCACGACAGCCTCCCCTGTACATATCCCCTTTTTTAACTGACGCCCAGGCAACTGGACCGGGTCACGACCTCGTGACTGCCCAGCGACCGTAGCAGCGATCCGGTTCCTGAGTACCCCATGGCCTGGGGTGCCTCACATACCACCGAGGGTCTTGTACTTGTTGTTCCGGTTTCTTGAAGACTCTCCAGGCTGGAGTTCAACTGAGAGTGAAACCCTGTAAGAGCTGGTGAGACTTTCTGTGAGCAAACCAGGTACAGAATTCCAGAACTGTGTGAGACTGTGTTATTCCTGCAGCAACGGGCTGTAAAGGCCACTGAGCAAGGTAACGAGGTCTAAAGTTAACCCTGCATGCCAGAGACTACAACTTACCATTAATGCCCTGGGGACCCGCTCCACCCATGGGGAGCCACATCATCCCAGCTGCCCATCCATCATCCCCAGAGGTTATGCAGCAGCGGCCACTCATACACTCATACCACGGGTGGCGTCATGGATATTAATGCCTAAACAATCTCCACATTTTTAAGTGACTCCGCAGGGCCACGGAGACAGGTCTCAGCCCCCGTGATCCCGAGATTGAATAGCCAGTTTCCGAGTACCCCACGGGCCTGGGGGCAAGTCATTTTCTCTGAAATGCTACAGCACTACATATACCACTGTATATTCATACTGCCTGTGGCTCAGGCAACATGAATCTGATTAAAGGTTCTCTTTAAAATCGCTATCCATAAGTGAAGTTCTCACGCCTCTCAGCATATTTGAGAGATTCTATTTCTAAATCGTTTTCTTTCTATGATTGATTTTCAGGCGGTGAACTGACCTCTTCACACCGGAAGTTTGTATTTGAGGCTGAAGATGATTACTTGGTACATTTGCTGGCATTATGGACGGTAAGATGTGACAGCCATATTGTATAGAGAAACCTAGTGATATATATGTCCTAGTCAGCTTACTTTGACGTCTAACATTAATTCCAGAAATCTACTCAGGTTGCAGCCTCCACTTTCTCAAGATATTGTCCTCAGCATTGAGGACATCATTAAACCAGACTAAATAATGGACTCCAGATGCAGCCCCAGTCTTCAAGGACCTTCCACCATACTGCACTATTATCTGCAAACACTCATTATTCTACTGCTCTGTAGTCCTGCGGAGAACAAACTGCCTTCTGTTGCAGCCAAATATTTCACATTGCGACCCCTCAGTCCAGAGCACCTGCTGCTATTTTTCTTCACCCTAGTTCCTGTTTTCATGCTGGCTTTCTTTCCATGTGGAAGGTTAGGCTTTGGCCACAATTGGTGATGAGCAAGCATCAAAATATTTGCTATAATCGTAATGACTAGTTTTCAATACTCTTGTACTCGTCCGAATAGTGAGTCCAATGTTAGTCAATTAGTGATCGGCTCCGTTCACACACATCCGACTATAAATCGAGTCTTACCGGGATATCTTTTTTGAGTTTTCACTGCATACAACACTTAGCCTAATCTGCTCTCACTGGGGTGCCAGCTCCCATTATTTACTGAAGCAAGCTTTCAATTTGTTTCAGATCGATACATCGCTCAAGCTCCAGCGATACTTGCCGAGTAATGCGAATACTGTACTCTCCGTGTGAGTAGCGAATAGAATGATTAGACTAGCCATTATTATTATTTATTTATAGGGCACCTTTGATTCCATGGTGAATTATATGAAAAAGGGTTACATACAAACAAGTTAAAAATACGACGAGCAAAATAAGTGACAAACTGATACAGAGGGAAGAGAGAGGACCCTGCCCTTGCGGGCTTACATTCTACAGGGCAGTGGGGAGCGATACAGTAGGTGGGGTCTGCTCTGGTGGTGGTGGAGCGCCGGGTACAGTGGTGGTGAGGTGGCACCGTGGTCATTGCAGGCTGTAAGCTGTTCTGAAGAGATGGGTTTTCAAGTTCCGCTTGAAGGTTACGAGTGTAGGGGACAGTCGGACGTTTTGGGGTGCAGAATTCCAGAGGATGGGGGATGCTCGGGTGAAGTCTTGCAGGTGTTAGATGAGGAACGTACAAGTGTGGAGGAAAGGAGGAGGTTCTGGGAAGATTGGAGGTTACAAGTTGGATGATATCAGGAGGTTAGTTCAGAGATATATGGGGGGGAAAGATTGTGGACGGCTTTGCAAGTCAATGTTAGAAGTTTGAATTGGATACGCTGGTGAAATGGGGGCCAGTGGAGGAATTTGCAGAGGGGTGAAGTGGAGGAATAGCGAGGAGAGAGGCGGAGTAGTCAGGCAGCAGAGTTAAGGACAGATTGGAGAGGTGCAAGAGTGTTGGCAGAGAGGACACAGAAGAGGAGGTTGCAGTAGTCGAGAAGGGAGATGATGAGGACATGCACTAGTAATTTAGTAGATTGAGGATTGAGGAAGGGATGGATTCTGGAAATATTTTTGAATTCGAGGCGGCAGGGGTGGCAAGGACTTGGATATGCAGTTTGAAAGATAAGGCAGAGTCAAGGTTGACTCCGAGGCAGCGGACTTCAGGTACAGGGCAAAGTGTGATTTCATTTATTGTGATAGATCAGGCAAGGAAGGTGTATGAGATGGAGGAAAGGTGATGAAGACAACTTCAGACTTCTCTGAACAGTAAATGGGTGTAGCTGGGTCACGCATGTTGCTGCTAGATAGTGATGAGAGAGTTTTATGTTTACTATTCGTTACTAGCATGGATAGTATGGTATCCGCGATACTCATTACTTGGTGAGTATCGCTGATGATCGTGAGTGGTGTGTCGATTTGATCTGATACAAATTATCAGCTCCCTTAAGTACACAATGGTAGCTGGTACCCCAGTGAAAGCAGATTGAATGTTGGGATCTCTCTGAGGGGCAAAGCAATGTGTATTAAATAACAAACTTTTCTTGGCTTTCCACTGTCTACACTCCTCAACATCGCTTTTTTTTTCCCATCAAATTAAAGAGAACCTGTCACCAGATTTTTCCTTATAAACTTCAGCCACCACAAGTAAAGCCTCATATAGAGTATTCTATAATGCTGTATTAGTCTCCATGCTGATCTGTATAAAATAAAAAAATACATTTTATTATACTTTCCTTGAGTACGGTATGGTCTGATGGGTGACGCGCCCCAGGGTTATGAGGACTCTGGTGGTCAGCTTTAAGAAAGGGGAAAATTGAAATAGGAATAGTTTGTCATGACGCCACCTGCAGATTCTGGTGATGTGACACCAGCACCGCTTCAGACCTCCGGAGAGTGATGGTACAGCAGCTTTGATGGAACAGCTCCCTGCAGGTGGAGCTGGGCCTCCGGGGCAGGAGTGCACCGATGATGTAGATGTAGTCTGTAAAAGTAGATTATCAGACCTGTTGAGGGTGCTGATAAGTTTCCGGCTTCCCAGCTCTTAAGAAGGGGGATCTCGACCTGTAGGTGGGCAATCCTGGTGTGGCGGTGCTGTATTAACAGGGTGTCGGGGCAGGTAGACTCACCCGCGACAGCCGGTATTGGCGCTCAGGGAATAGACTCCCTGCACCGTGTCCTTGGAGCCGGTTCCCCATGGTGGACCAGTGTTCTCCCCCAGAGTATTGGTGCTCTGGTGTGGGGGTTTCCTCTCTCTTTTCCTGGGCTGATTTTTCTTCTCTCAGGCCCCCTCTCTCAGAGACCGCTTTCTTCTCTCAGGGCTCTTTTTCCTTCTCAGGGCAAACTAGAACTCCCTGTTTTTCTACCTCCCTCCTCCCCTAACTCGCCCCACAGGGCCAGGGCTCCAAACATTTGCCTAGGCTCGAGTGTGGGAGTGCCAGGGCGGGAGCCTCCTACAAACCTTGCATTCCCACTGTGACATTGATAACCGCACACTCTTTTATGGATGCTGTACCCCAACTGTGACACCTGACCAGTGGGGTGCCACATTCCTCCTTCTTGGATTACACTCGTCCGCGAGTGTGTTTACCTGGTGCATTGGTAGAGGAAAATTTTCTCTTTTTCAATAAACATTATTAACAGGTAACATATTTACAAAGGTTACGCATTCTTATTCTTCTCTTGTATGGGAGGCACCAAACTTAGAACGTTGCAAAAAAACAAAAAAAAAAAACATTATTTAACTGTTTCATCGGCCACATGGGGACCTGTAACTGTGCGGACCAGCAGTAATTACTGTCCTTTACAGTCCAGTGTGCTTTATCACCGCTGGGCCACTTTGGATAAACACATGATATCACACAAGAGTCTCTGGCTTAACGGGGACAGTCCAGGCTCAAACATAATTAATGGGGTTAGAGTTCTCATGAAAGCCTATGAGGCTCAAAAGGCAAAATGGGGTCAGTACACATTATTCAAAAAAGGGAAAGGCAAAAATAGAACTATGTACAGTTCCGGGTAACAGTCAATGCTCTGTTGCTTGGAGGCCGGATACCCTTATGGCGAACCATCCCATGGGTCCCGGATGCCGCTCATAGGTGACCTGGTGTCCCCGGTAAAGGTCCCCGGACCAGGTGACTGCGGCGTAAATGAGGTTCAACATCTAGTCGTCCCACAAATCTCTCCTCTTTTAGTTCAGGTTCTCTGATGATCCCCCATCCATCCGCATAGTAAAAGGATAACACAGTACCTTGTTTGTGAAGTTCCAGGTGTAACGGAGGTTGTCGGCGGGCGTCGTCACAGGCATGGCGGCTCTCCATTTCACGGTGCCACCACTCCTCGCAGCGGCATTGTCGGACCGCTTGGTCTGCCTCGCTGCTTGGGGGAAGTATTCCGGGGGTGGTGAGCTGGTTGCCGGGGCATCCGAAACAGCGCTCACCTCAGCACGGAACCCATGCATTGTCCCACACTGGTACTCCACCATGCTGCTTCTGGGGTGTCGCCTCCGGTGGCTCCTGGAACATAGTCCGAGTCATCCAGGTCGGAGTCCTCCTCCACGGAAGCGGTCTGATCGGCGTTGTCCCCTCCTTTGGCCTCGACGATGACATCTGGCTCCAGGTCAGATTCTCCGAAGTTCTGGACCTGTAGAGTGTTGGTAGGGCCTGCAGGCGGGTCCACGGAATAATCAGTCTGGACCCCGGCTTCCTGGATCTGCACAGGTGGCGTTGCTGCTAGGACTTCTGCTACAGCCTGAGCAGCGGCTGCTGCCTCTCGTGCTTCCCGGTCCATGACCCGGACAATCAGCTCCACAGCCCGTTCTGCACTCCAGCTGCGGACCACCCACTCCATTACTTCAGCCAGGTTGTTCCGCAGCTCTCCAAAGGTGTCCTTCCAGTAGTCCACATCTTCCTCATTGGTCAAGAGGGAGAATGACCCTGGACCTCCATGGGCAACGCGGGCCTGCTGCTCTACCTCCCTCATCAGATCTGCCCAATGGGTCGCTGACATTGCACTGGGTACCAGAGTCTTTTCATTGTGTCCTTCTCTTCCAGTTGGTGTTATATTGGCTTTTGGCGGCTCCCCTCGGATCACTTCCTTTGGCCCGCCCCCTTCATTGATTAATGGCCATTAGGGCAGGCAAACAGTTTCGCGCCTCTGGCTCGGCCCTCCCAAGACAAGGGGCTGAGGCACACCTCGGGTCTGCACATTGTCCTTCACATGGTTAAACCGCCATCTTGAGATTCCCGGTAAAATGGCGGGAACCAGTTCTCGCTGCCGGTATTGACGGCTCATGGGATAAACTCCCTGCACCATGTCCTCGGAGCCTGTTCCCCATTTTGGACCAGGGTTCTCCCCAAGAGTATTGGGCTCTGGTATGGGGGTTCCCTCTCTCTTTTCCTGGGCTGCCTTTTCTTCTCTCAGGCCCCCTCTTTGAGACCCCTTTCCTCTGTCAGGGTTCCCTTTCCTTCTCCTCAGGGGAAACTAGAACTCCCCATTTTTCTACCTCCTTTCTCCCCTAAATCTCCCCCCAGGGACTGGGCTCCAACCATTTGCCTAGGCTCAAGTGTGGGAGTGCTGGGGTGGGAACCTCTAGAAACCTTGCATTCCCACTGTGACAAGGATAACCGCACACTCTTTTACCAGTTACTCAGTACCCCAACTGTGATGCCTGACCAGTGGGGCACCACATGGGCATCGCTGATCTTGATCCGGTGCCTCTTCTCTGCTTGTGATCACTATTCTTCTCTGCTTCGTGTGAATGACGTGTCATCTACACAAAGCAGAGAAGAAGGATAAAATCGCAAGCAGATAGGAGGAGCTGGATTAAGACCAGCGATGTCCTTAGGACAGGACCGATTCATAGGTGAGTATAATATAAGGTATATTTATGCAGATCGGCCTGGGGAATTATATACAGTATTTCAGGGCTTAATGGTGGTGGTGGTCAGAGTTTATAAGGAAATATTTGATGTCAGGTTCTCTGTCATTGGCATGTCTTGAAACCCCAGTCTGCTTAGAAATCTTTGCCTGGTAGAGGCCTGGCTGATGCAGCATAACTACCTTGTGCATTGTTGTTGTGCTCAATCTTTCCATGATGAATAAATTGCCTGTGATGTGTCTTTTCACAACCTCACCTTTTATACTGTAATAAAATGCATGTATTTATAATCCATTATTATTGTGCTGGGTTTTTCACCTATCTTGCCAGGACTGTTTTCATTAACCATCCTGGTAATCACACTCATGCTTTATTTGGAAAGAGATAGGATTTACTTAAAGGGAATGTGTCAGGTAAAAAATCCATATGTAACTGATATATTTTTCTAATTTCTGTCTCTAAGCTCTGTTCATTTATTTCTATTATTTTATACTTCTCTCCTATCCTTTGTAAACTTTAAAATAAAGAAATTCCTTCCATCTGTCAATCACAGTGAATGATCACTTTCTTCCCTGTTGCCCACTTCCCAGGAATGAATATTTATGCATCACTGCCCTGCCTTCCTCTGGTCTGAATGCTGTGTGACTGTGGTTGGCTCTCTAAGCGCAGGGACTCATTGAAGAAAGGAGAGTGGAGGAGGTGTGTGCTCTTAGCAGATGCAGCTCTGAGATCTTTGTGTTTATCTGAGGCATGTGTGTAGTGGGTGCTTTATATGAACATTTGCTCATTTGCTCAGCAGATAAACGCATTTCAGTATGCGGGAAAACCAAAGTTCATAGAAATTAGAAATCTCTCACAGGCAGCACAGGCTAGTGATTTTACTATATGTTCTAGCACAAACACCTCCCCCTTCAACCTCCTCCCCTGCAGCCTACAGAAGCCAGAGATTCAGTGTAACTGCAGCAGAGAGGAGGGACAGAACACCAGCTTGGATAGACGTGGATGTTTTAAATAACCTTTACATATTGTGACTCTTAGGAGTCAGGACAATTTCTTTTACAACTGCCTGCTGGGTGTGCAGATGCTTATAGCAAGAGAACTACAAATAGTACGGTAATGGTTTTTACATATTCTGAAAGGTCTACCCGAGCACTATTCAGGGGTACTATTAGTATGATTCTGAAAAATGACCTGACAGTTACTCTAGTTCTAAGACAACATGATAAGGTAAAAAATGTTTGTACCGTGTTAGCCAGTAGATAGAAAAATATTGGAATTTGAGAGTCCTCAGTGGTTGATACCTTTTTAAAGGCTAACTTAGCAAGACTTCGGGACACTGTGGTCCCTCCGTCAGGCTGATAATGACACAAATTCTGAAGACACATACATATATACATAAACAAATGGAAAAAAAAAAGAAAAAAAAAGTGTTAGATGCTGTAGTAAATACGACAGGTGATGTAAATTGAGTCCTGAATTGATGCGCAATCTCTGTAATTTCTTTTCCTTGTTACAAATCAGACAAGTTTGTAATTTATGGTAGTGTTGAAATTTCTACTCCATGGCTTCTGTAAGTGTGTTCCTCTGTTTCCAATTCCCCTTGGATGTTACTTTAGATGCTGTAGTAGACATGCAAAAGGTGGTTCCTCAGTCTCAGAGGTCCTGTGACAAAGGTTTTGTGCATAATGAGTGTTATAGGTATGCAGAAGTGGATTTGTAATCATGAGTCCTTTGGGAATCAGATTCTCCTTCTTGCATTTGGAAAGGAAAAATATGTCACTGTCCAATTGTGCATGTTTCTTCAGAAGTCTTTGAATCCAATAAGCGGAACACATTGCATTATTTTTATCTTAAAATTGTGGTTTCTCTTTCCCAGCTCTTCTACCCCTCCCCAGCCTGATTCTGCTTTACATCACCCATCGTATTTACTACAGCATCTAACAGTTTTTTTTTCTCTTTTGCTTATGTATAAATGTATGTGTCTTCAGAATCTGTGTCATTATCAGCCTGAAGAAGGGGCCACAGCGTTCCGAAAGCTTGCTATGTTTACCTTCTTTTCAGTTAGCCATTAAAGGGTATTAACCACTAAGACAACATGGGCATTCTGGCTGCTTTTTGATACCCAAAATATTAAGATTGGTTTGGTTTTATGCTTTTTACCCCAAGTAGACTGTTTCTCAAAGTAGGAGCTACTGAGCTATTGTTTCAGTGGCCCCTCCATATCTTTGAGTTGATGACATCCGGAAACTCTAGTCCTGGAGTCATACTGCAGACATCAGTCAGAAGTGGCTACTTTGGCCGCTTCACACTGCGGCATGATCTGGTCCGGGGTTGTCCGGGATGAGCCTGACAGCCGCGGACCGAATCAGCACACAGGACTGGGGGCTAATATGCCCCCCGGTCCGGTGTGCAGTGCACGCAGCTGCAGCTGCTGACAGGTCAGCAGCGGGAACTGCGTGCGCTGAACACCGGACCGGAGGGCACATTGGCCCCCAGTCCTGTGTGCTGATTCGGTCCGCGGCTGTCAGGCTCATCCCGGACAACCCCGGACCAGATCACGCCACAGTGTGAAGGGCCCTAACCCGGTGCTTGCAAGGCCTGGATGTTATGGTATGATGAGATGCTTGTAGGTGGAGGCTGAGCTACTTGAACACTACTTGAGTCACAGGTTGCGCTGATAACTATAATTGTTTCTGCATAGAATCTAAACGTATTCCATTCTTCTTCTTCTACTTCATTAAAGGCATATTATATTTGGACATACAGATATCAATATAGTATGTGTACAAATAAAGATCAGATTTTTTTTTTTCAAATATAACAAAAAAAATTACAAGCAAGTGCAATAATCAATTTTTTACACTTTTTAAAAATATACGTCACAAGTCAGTAAATTAGATGGACATGTGTGGTAACCTTAATTGTTACGACCTGGAACATAAAGTGAACAAAACTATTTATGGTATTGGTAAAAAGTGTAAAAAAAAATTATAAGTTGTGGTTGGCAAAATGGCACCGGCCAAAAAAACTACAGCTCGTCTTGCAATAAAACAAGATTTTGAATACTGAAGCTTGCAGAAAAATAATAAAGTCCTGAAGGAATGTGGGGAAAAAAATCAGTTTGCGATATGCTGGTTTGTCTGTACTATCTGTAATGTGTAACGTGATGACTATCCCAAACCAGTCCTCACTACATAAAGTTGTGTAACTGATTTTCACAAACTTGTACAACTTACCCCATCCTTGCACTCAACTAAAGTGCAATGATAGACTGGCTTGTTGGCACCATTTACACAAGGATTTGTTTCTGCAGATTCAGCTGATCTGTCACATAGGAACTAGTGATGAGGTAGCACTAGAGTGCTCGTGTGCGCAATACTCGAATTGAGCAGGTCGGGAGCTCAGACTTAAAATTTGGCACAAATGAGGATGAGCAAGTATGCTCGTTACTATTCACAGAATAGTACAGGTATTCGGATACTCGGTACTCGCAAGTTTTACTTATATTACTCGCGAGTCCAATGTAAGTCAATGGGATATGTGAGCAATTGTCTGCTGAACCCAAAAAAGCGGTCTGGGGGCTGAGGTAAAGGCTTTGGGGGAAGAGGAGCGGGTGGCGTGACACAGTTTAGTGTTAAAAAGCCGACGGCGGCTTTTAAACAATCATGCAGCCGTTTCAGCCTTTTCCTCAGCCCCCAGACCACTTTTTTGGATCCAGCAGACAATTACTTGCATTTCCCCATTGACTTGCCTTGGACTCACTACTTGTAACAAGTACTCAAGTATTAAGACCTACTCCTTACAAGTATAGTGAGTCCGAATGTTTCACTACTCTCTCATCCCTAGGCACGAACATGGCCGACTCTGTTTGGTGTCACAAATTAAAACACTTTCTTCAAAAGTCGGCCAACGCGGATTTGTTCGGGTAAAAGTTTGGAATTTAAAATAATCCTGACACTTAACCTGTTTATTTGGGGCCAAAATGCTTGCTGGAAAACCTGTTAGCAGGGGAATACACCTAACCTACGGTTAGGATTGTCCCCAGCCATCGAGTCTACCAGCTTGTGTTAAGCTGTAGAATTTTGGGCAATTTTTCTAAGCTTCCTGGAGTTTTGTCCTAGCATTCTGCAGTGCCCAGTAGCCTTATTCAGCATTTCAGATGAATTTGTGGTGAATGGTGACCTGAATAAGCTTATTTAATTAACTAGATGGTGGCCCGATTCTAATGCATAGGGTATTCTAGAATATTCATGTAGTTTATTTATGAAGATTTAAGAATAATGTAATGGGGGTTAAATTCCGTGCCAATATCACAGATTGGTCACGACCGACCAGGCGCGAGTAATCCACGAAGCGTAGTTCAATTCCCGCGCCAATTCGCGGCCGGACTGCGCCTGTCGCTGATTGGTCGCACCAGCCAGCCGCACCAATGAGCAACGCAGTATTTCCGTTACAGACAGACAAAGACGATTATATAGTAGATATGTTTACTACAAAGATGTCTCTCTTTAATAATTATTGCAACTAAGGCTGGTTTCACAATGCAGCTTTTTCCCTGATCAGGTTCCATCTAGTTTGTGTCAAAACCAGGAGAGGAACCAAGAGAGGAACTTGCAGAGAAAAACTATAATTGAAAGATTGACACCTGTTCTGACTTTTGGAGATACTCCTGGTTTGACACACAAACCTGATCGAACCTGATCAGGGAAAAAACTGCAGTGTGAAACCAGCCTAAGTGTGCAATCCAGTTTATATACATTGTGGCCTGACACAGTTATTAATTAGCAGCTAGGCATTGGACAACAAAGGTGTGCAAACATTTGACTCCAGTGCTGATTGTTTGGGTCTGAATCGTGGCACCCAATGCAACAGGTAGGACCCTTAGAGACAGCAAACCAACACACCAAAAGCCACGGAACTCACTCAGCATCTCCCGTCCTGCCATCCTACCTGTGCATTCCCAGTGGCATGCAATGCAGGTACACTGTCTGCATTACACACTGCAGTCATTTGTTCATGGATCCACTGCAAGGCGTGGCTGACCTGGACTCGGAGGATATAGTCTACCTAACCACACCTGAGGCAGAAGGTGGGTTGGCAGAACCAGACTCATGGGTCTCAGTCTCCATGATGCCACTCTCTCAGCTAGAGCGCCACTGCACTTCCCAATTTGGGCATCATCTGCTGTAAGTTGTGGCTCAAATCCTGAGTTCTGGTACAAGCTGCAGACCTGATGAGGGAGTCCCAGTAGTCAGGTCACACTTACGGCATACTGGACCAGGATCAGCACATGTCAGACTGCAGATGATCTGGCAGTATGTCTGGCTACATTTCATCTACAGCCAGTGTCGCAGTAACAGCTTTTGGGATCCCATTCCCCAGGACAAGGACCTTTATGGAAAGCTTGATGAAGAGGAGCACCTAGAAGACAATGTGTCCCAGCTCTGTGGATCACCCTCACCACCTCCGGAGGCATTCAACTGGTTCAATTGAGGCGCCCCACCTGGTCAGGCATCACAGATGGGGTACTGCACCCATATAAGAGGTTTAATTGTATATTTAATTGCCTTAAGGGCACATCAGATAAAACACTATAAACACCATGGATATGCAGATGGTGGTCATGTGCAAATACAGATAGATGGTGGTACAAGAGAGGTAGAAGCAGATGAAATCAGTTACCATTGGTATATACGCCTTGATGCTGACACCCACATGGGGGGCGTTTGATGCTAGTTGATCCCTGGGTCCTTCCAACATAATGTAACGCCGTGACCTCCCCTCTGAAGATGACACTGCGTTGCACTGGTAAATAACTCCTTGATCGATCACTCCCTTTCCCACCTCTGAGATGGTCCTAATTTCCCTCACTTGGGTATTCAGTCTTAAAACTCCAAAACCCATGATGGATCAGGACTTCTCAAGGGAAGGTCATAGGGAGGTGGTTCTAGTGCCATTTCATCTGACCAGGCCCCCGTTACACTTTGCAACCAAACACTGCTACTTTACCTGTTCTACTCGAGCCCCCCCATCCTGTGATGCTAGTAAGAATCGATACCCGGTGACGTGTACAGCCTGTCCCCTCAGTCCCAGAACTATGATAAATGTAATATTAATTATTAAGATTTATTCATTTATACAGCACTATTAATTCCATAGCGCTTTACATACATTTGCAACCCTGTCCCCATTGAGGCTCAGAAGGATATACGGCAATTCCATAATTCCTTATGAAAGTACAACTCCTGTCTGTCTGAAGAGTTTCTGTGAAGCTTGGACCCCCAGCAGGGGCTTATCCTGATACAACGAAACGTTTTTTTTTTTTGTTTTTTTTTGTGTGGTTGCAATTATTATTTTGTTACTCAAATAAAATTATCTCAGGATCCTGATTAGTTCAGTTGTCTGATTGACGACTGCACTAAAATGTTTCATTTATATTTTCATTTTGTGTACTTAGTGTCTTGTACCAACATAACCTGGGCAGCCTCCACTAATAAATAGAATCGGTGCTGCTGAACTGTTATCCTTTCCCTTCAACGATGTGTTGGATAAACATGTTCATCAAATTGGCCTAAACATACCTTACAAGCCTCCCATCTTCCCTAGCTACTCATAGTGATCTGTATTCCTGACTAGTTAGGAGAACTTCCGTATTTAAATCACCATTCTTTATCTTCTTCTGATGTACACCTACTATGTAACAGGGCAGCTTATACACCATGCGCGGCCGCCATGTTGGTAATCCTTTTTGTTGCCTTCAGCACTCACGCGTGCGCTCTAGTGGCCACGCAGGGAATTATGGGTGATAACGCGCAGCACACCGGCTTCCGGTCTAGCGAACCCGGAACTGCGGGAGCGCACACAGCGCAGCCCGCGATTAACACATACAGATGTATGGAATTTACTCATTTACAAATCAGGTATAAATGGATGATGACAATACCCTGAGGTGACTCACCCCTGACGAAGTCACTTCTGGTGACGATACGCGTGGGGTCTTGCTTGAGTCCTCTCCACCATTCACTCCAGGGTATGCTGGCAGATTAAGTGCTTATGTTTGCTCCTGATTTTCTAAGTTGGGTATCCTTAGCTTAGTTCTTTTACTGGTTGTGTGAGCACTGATTATTATGTCCTGTGCCTTTCCCTCTTAATATTAACTATCAGTAAGTGTGATGGCACTTGCTCTAAAATAGTAACTGAATGGGCGCATTTTGTGATTATTTCCAAGTGCTTTTTCACAACTAGGGAACCCTTTCTATTTTCTGAACTAATTGAGCTTGCACTTTCATGCATATGTTTTGTACAGTGGTGATGCCTTGTGGAGAGGGTTGTTTTTAATGTAGGGGCCACTGAGTGGTCTTTTTATGTTTTTTATTGTCCTTTTGTGTATTGTTGTGTCCAATAAAATTTACTGTTAATATTTTGTAAAGAATTTTGAGTGATCGCCCATTTGTTTACATGTCAGCTTTCCTTCTCTTACTACAAGGAAACTTATCCCAACTATTATTGGAGATGCAAAGTTTTTCCTTTGAGGCTGGTGACACCGGACCACATGCTGGGTCCGCTGTCCTCTAAGCTTCACATTTTAGGGTAGTAGGTCTATAATCTCAGACCACATATGATTACGTTGATTGGCATTACATTTATATATCCCATATTTTTTACAGGACCGTACTTTGTCTAATACATGGTTTATCAGAGTCCTTCTTCCTTATAATTTTTGGCAATTCTTGCATTGTCTGCTTAAGTTTGTGAGTTTTGGAGTGCCACCTTCATAAATTAAACAGGATGTGTCTGACCATGTAGCACACAACACATGCCCACATATAATTACACTTACTGGTGACTACCGGCAGGACTACTTTTATTTTCCTCCCTACTATGTCACCTACAGTAGTCCTAGGTGATGGGGAATACGTTGAGAGATGGCACAGCTATTAAGGGATGGAGGACGTGTGTGGTGTGTATTTTTCTCCCTCTTCTTAATGTTGCCTTATATACAAGTCATTATACAGGAAAGCAAGTTTCCTAACATTTTTTCCTGTAAAATCTCTTCTGTTCCTTTATGTGTGCTTTATAGTCACTTTGTGAAATTGAAGTAAGGCAATGGACCCTACCTATATGCTTCTGATGCAAAACTATCCCTGCTCCACCAGCTATCCCTGTGCTGATTATAGATGCCAGTGGTTTTGCTAGAATAAAGGACTGTATTTAGCCCCGAAAAGGACTGATGGTTTTAGGTTGTAGCAGAAGTATACCTATAGAAGGACTGTAAGGTAACCCTGCCTATAAGCCTACTCCCCTCTTAGATCAACTCTTCCTCATCTACATTGTGATGAGCATCGTGCCCCCGGGTATTATACCTGAGTATGTGATGCAGCCGGTCAATCAGAGCATTGCCAGTATTCAACATTTCTACAGCATTACTATGTATGGCAGCCAATCCCTGCATGTTGATTGGCTATCCAACAGCCACAAAACAGTCAGAGCGGGGACTTGAGCATGGCACTAAAGCACCTGGGACACTCAATCGAGTAACTAGTGTGCCCGAGCACCCCCGAAGCATTGTCAAGTATGGGCAGTAGTGGGCACACTAATGGGAACGAACCCTGGAGATGTCTGCAGACTTCCCAAATCTCAGATGTCTATGAAATGGTCATTACCGTGCTAAAGACTGATGGAGATTAAAGGGTTTATCTGGGCACAGCCCATTGCTGATCCAACCGCAGAGCGATGGTAGCCTATAGCTACATTCAGTTTGTTGTGGCTGCTGCCGGATACTGAAGAACAGCTCCTATTCAAAGGATGAGGCTCTTCTGTAGGACCTGGCACCACATTGACTGGAGCTGTGGAAGATTTGCAGCTCTGCTCGAAGTGTTTTACATCAATTAGCTTCCGGAGTATATAATAGCTAGCTAATTTAGAGAAATTGACTGCAGCACTTCAAGAATGAGGTAGTCAATGCATTTTATTGGGCCTTCAGGACAACTCTGCGATGTTTCAGCCTCAACCAGGCTTTCTTCTAGTCTACAGTCATGGCTAAAAGTTTTGAGAATGACACCAAAATGATATTTTCCCATGATCTGCTGCCTCTGGTTTTTATTTGTGTTTGTCTGGTGTTTATATCACATACAGAAATATAATTGCAATCATATTATGAGGACCAAAAGGTTATACTGACAGTTAGAATGAGTTAATGCAGCAAGTCAATATTTGCAGTGTTGACCCTTCTTCTTCAGGACCTCTGCAATTCTCCCTGGCTGCTCTCAATCAACTTCTGGACCAAATCCTGACTGATAGCCGTCCATTCTTCCATTCTTCCATTCTTCCATTCTAGCATAATCAATGCTTGCATTTTGGCAGAATTTGTTGGTTTTTCTTTGTCCACCCGTCTTTGATGATTGACCACAAGTTCTCAATGGGATTAAGATCTGGGGAGTTTCCAGGCCATGGACCCAAAATCTCTATGTTTTTGTTCCCTGAGCCATTTAGTTATCACCTTTGCTTTATGGCAAGGTGCTCCATCATGCTGGAAAAGGCATTGTTGGGCGCCAAACTGCTCTTGGACGGTTGGGAGAAGTTGCTCTTGGAGGACATTCTGGTACCATTCTTTATTCATGGCTGTGTTTTTAGGCAAGACTGTGAGTGAGCCGATTCCCTTGGCTGAGAAGCAACCCCCCACATGAATGGTTTCAGGATGCTTTACAGTTGGCATGAGACAAGACTGGTGGTAGCGCTCACCTCTTCTTCTCCGAATAAGCTGTTTTCCAGATGTCCCAAACAATCGAAAAGGGGATTCATCAGAGAAAATGACTTTCCCCCAGTCCTCAGCAGTCCACTCCCTGTACCTTTTGCAAAATATCAGTCGGTCCCTGATGTTTTTTCTGGAGAGAAGTGGCTTCTTTGCTGCCCTCCTTGAAACCAGGCCTTGCTCAAAGAGTCTCCGCCTCACAGTGCGTGCAGAAGCAGTCACACCAGCCTGCTGCCATTCCTGAGCAAGCTCAGCACTGCTGGTAGTCCGATCCCGCAGCTGAAACAGTTTTAAGATACGGTCCTGGCGCTTGCTGGTCTTTCTTGGGCGCCCTGGAGCCTTTTTGACAACAATGGAAGCTCTCTCCTTGAAGTTCTGATAATGCAATAGATTGTTGACTGAGGTGCAATCTTTGTAGCTGCGATACTCTTCCCTGTTAGGCCATTTTTGTGCAGTGCAATGATGGCTGCATGTGTTTCTTTAGAGATAACCATGGTTTACTGAAGAGAAACAATGATACCAAGCACCAGCCTCCTTTTAAAGTGTCCAGTGGTGTCATTCTTACTTAATCATGACTGATTGATCGCCAGCCCTGTCCTCATCAACACCCACACCTGTGTTAATGGAACAATCACTAAAACGCTCTTAGCTGCTCCTTTTAAGGCAGGACTGCAATGATGTTAAAATGTATTTTGGGGGTTATAGTTAATTTTCTAGGCAAATATTGACTTAGCAAGTAATTGCTGTTAAGCTGATCACTCTTTGACATTCTGGAGTATATACAAATTGCCATTAGAAAAACTGAAGCAGTAGACTTTGTAAAAATGTAATATTTGTATCATTCCCAAAACTTTTGGCCATGACTGTAGGCTAGAAGAAAGCCTGTTGAGGCTGAAACGTCGCAGACTTGTTCTCAAGAACCAATAAAAGGTATTAACTACCTCATTCTTGGAGTGCTGCAGCCAATTTTTGGATTTATTTGACAGAGCAAGGGAAAGGTTTGCAGGACTGATTTTACACCCATTTATCAGTTGTGCTGCTCAATTTTTTGATACAGCTAATTTAGAGGGTATCCGGTGTCAGACCCCCACTGTTCTGATATGGATGACCTATCCCACAGCATGACTCAATATGTTGCACCTGAAAATCTACTTTAGGATGTTTTAAATTGGTCTCATTCCCATTCCCTGTTATCTTGGGTTACTATAACACAACTAACTAATAACTATCATTGGCTTCAAGGCCCGAATGTAAATCTGGTCAACAACACGTTCTGCCTTCATCTGTTTGCATTTTTTTTTCTAAAATCTTTTTTGTACTCTTAGATATGTCTTGGAGATGCAAAAGATGAACTCCATGTGATTGCAGTGGAGAATGAGGAAACACAAGGGCATCCAGTGACCATTGCCGCACTTCAGCCTTCTCTACTACCAATGGTACACGTGATTGTCTGACAACTTTTCTACCTGGGTTTTATGAATGTGTACAGTGGAATCCTCCCTCTTCCATGTACCGACTTGATTATGATTGACACTTTTTTTTTTTTTTTTTTTTTTTTTTTTATCCCCAGATTAATTTACACGGCTTTGAGATTGGATCACCTGCTACATTCCTCCTGACTTCAGGCTCAGGCCCAGTATATATTTCTGGAAAACATATAATACGTAAGTGCTACTTGTGTACATAAAATGACAGCATCACAGTATGGAGACTATTAAGCCGAAAGAACAATCTTTCAGGGTTGTAACTGTAATGGGCCTT
This sequence comes from Allobates femoralis, assembly GCA_033576535.1. Lineage (NCBI taxonomy): Eukaryota > Metazoa > Chordata > Amphibia > Anura > Aromobatidae > Allobates > Allobates femoralis. The sequence continues at coordinate 39,034,131 of JARQOC010000004.1, read as the reverse complement.
AAGGGCCGGGGGGTACTCTGCAGCTAGGCCGGTTGACTGTCTTGGGGAGGTCACGGTGGCTGTGGCCCAGCTCCGTGGCCGTGCATTGAAGGGGTTATTTACAGGGGATATTGATAGACTTTTGTGATGCCACCTGTGGTATTTGACCAGGGATGGCTGATGCTGCGGATTTGGGCCACTGGGGCAGATGGTGCGGCATCCGGGAAGGTAACGCTCCTCACGGGTGGAGAGGGGCCCCAGGGTCGGTGTGGTAGTTTATGGGGTTGAAGGTAATGGTCGTTGGGGTGCAGGTGACTCACCCAGGGGTCTTTGGGAACTCGGAACCCGGGCATTAGTGCTGGGGGATGATGCCTCGGTGGCCGGTGCCTGGGCCCTTAACCCTGGGGGTCACTGGGTAAAAAGAAAAATTAATAATAATAATGTCTCATGATGTCACCTGCAGTTTCTGGTGATCTCACCAGCGCCGCTGTAAGATCGCCAGGAATGGTGGTATTGCAGCCAATACAATGCTCTCTGCAGGCGTAACGGGGTCCCCAGGGCAGTGATGCTGCTGAGCTAATCTTGGTGGTAGCAGCTACTTCTTAACGGAACAAGACACCGGAGGCTTGCTGACTCTGTACGGGTACTTTACTGGCAAAAGTTCACAGCAGTTCAGGTACACAGTTACTCAGTCTTTGCAGATAGCTGGCCTGGTAGTCACCAGAGGGTACAAAGTCTTTCTGAGGCTACCCAAGTGTTCCTTCAACTTTTCGTCACTGTCCTCTGTGTCTTTCTTGCGCCTCCTTTCTATCCTTGCGCTGCTTTGTACAGACCCACTTCCTACCAGGCCCGTCGGGTGTGATGAGGTTACCCTTCTTCTCTCAGGGGCTCAACCCAGTTTGGTGGGGCTGCACGTTGTGGACGAGGTCGGGGACTGCTTGGCAGACCTATGATGCACCAGTATTGGTGGCTCAGGGTTGGACTCACCTGCACCGCGACTCGGAGCCGGTACTCTGTTTTGGACCAGGATTTCCCCAGACCGTTTTCTCTAACAGTCCGGCATTGGGTCTCCCCCCTTCTGTCTGGGTCACCACTCCTTTTCGGGCGCCCTCCCTGTGGTGTCCCTCTAGAACTTGTTCTTGCTTTGTCCCTCAGACTAGAATCTCTGTCTCTGTGATTCCCGCTCCTTCTACTGGGTTCTTCTAAGGTTTGCTGATTGGTCCCTTAGTCAAGGTGTAGGGATGCTGGGATGAGAGCCTCAGTTCGACATTATCCCCTCCAATGACTGAGATACCACTGTGTTTTGGGTGCAGTACCACTACTTTGGCGCACTGACCAGTGGGGCACCACACAGGACAGAGGGCATGGGAAATAATCAGAGGACATAGAAGGGTGCAGTTTCCTTTACCTTTTCTTGGCAGATGGCAGTGCAGTCTAGTGCACTGGTTACCAGGTTTGGGAAGGGTCCGGTCAGCTTGAACCAGGTGGGTTTGGAGGCCTTCCTCCTACACTTACCCTTTGGGTCCCTGCTGCTTGTAGCTATGCTGCTGCCCTCTCCCTGCGTGGTTGCTCCTAGCCTGTATGGCAGGAAGCACAAGACTTTTATGGGCACAGTCTTGCTGGTGGCAGCTCCGGTATCTCGGTACTCTGTGGTGCCGCCGGGTCTTCGATGTGGCCAGGAGACTTGCAGCTTCCTGTCCTCCAGATTCGGTTGCCAGGTCTTAAAGTGCCCGCACAACCAAGGACTCTGGCGCCCTCTCTATCGCCACTCCGGGTTGAGCTCTCTCACAGCTCCGCTCCCCAGATCTCTCTCCTACACATTCTCTCTTCTCCCTTTCCTCAGACGTTCTGTTTTTCTCCCCTTTCCACACTTTCCTGCTCCTAAACCCCTCCTCCCTTCTAGAACCAGGGCAGCTCCCCTGAAACTGGGTGTAGATTTCCCTCTTCTGGCCTGGAGTCAGGAATGGTGTGTGTATGTGTGGTTAACTAGCATGGGGATCTTCTCCTGCCTCCAGGCATGACGTCACACCTGGTGAAAGAGTCAACGTCACTGTGGCAACCGGACCACTGGGGTGCCACATTTCCCCCTAGTTAAACTCAATATGTCCTGGACTGTGGAAACATAACAAACAAGTTATTACAACAACAAGCAAATAATTAATTTACAATATCAATAGAAAAAGTAGAAAAATATATGTGGTGCCCCTCCGGGTAAACCGCAACCAGAGGTACTGCACTTCTGCAGTTAGAAAGTGTAGTGCCCCTATTCTCCAGGTGTTGGGATGGTATGGCTGAGCCACAACACAACACACACGCACAGTGACGTGTTATGAACCGATGACTCAGGAGTAACATTCAGATTCCATAGAAGTCGCTGGTAACTGTACTGACCGCGATCCCTGACTACACACTGCAATTAGAATTAGCCGTGGAATGTAAATAACCAGACCTAGACACCTCTGCACAGCCGTTGAACTAATTGCTCCTAAAGCTGGATGTAGGAAAAGCTATCTTGCCTCAAAGCAGAACCCCAAAAGAATAGCAAGCCCCTAACATATATTAACTGGGAAACAAGAGAAAGAAAAACAAACACAGGCAGAGTAAAATGTTTAGCAAAAGAGGCCAAACTAGCTATATAGAAAAGACAGGATAGTATAAAACACTATAAAAAAAAACACCAACAGCAGATTCGGTGCCCTCTATGTCTGCAGACTTCTATAAATCAAATGCCAGCAGAACTGGAAATAACAGATAATAGTGAATGGTAAAATTCCTTTGGGACCTTCGCAGCGCTTTCTGTGACTTCTTAGATTCACCATAAGCACGACAGATTCACCGCTATCAGGGAGTAGATTCTCTTGTTCCACTGCGGGTGTAGCATCTGTTTTGGGAGCAGACTGGTCTTCAGGTTGGTCTAGAGCACTGGTTCCTAAACTCCAGTCCTCACAGCCCCCAAGAGATCATGTTTGCAGGATTTCTTTAGTATTGCGCAGGTTATGCCTTGATGATGATTCCTTCACTTGTGCAATTCTAAAAAAAATCCTAAAAACATGACCGGTTGGGGGCCGTGAGGACTGGAGTTTGGGAAACACTGGTGTAGAGTCTCTGCTGCTGCTGGTGCAGTAAACTGGGGAAAGGTCAAGATGGGTACCACGATCGCTTGATTCACTTGAGTCTAAGGGTGCTTTCACATCTGCGTTTTTCGTAATTCGCGGCAGATGCGGTGAAAAAACCGCATCTGCCGCGATTACCGCATACCGGCTGCACTTGCGGCGCGGTTGCGGTTTTTTTCTATGCAATGTATAGGCATACTTGCGGCAGGTGCGGCAAGTGCGGTTTTGCACTTGCGGCAGGTGCGGCCGCACGCACAAGCCGCGGTTTTTTTCGCGGCCGCACCTGCCGCAAGTGCAAAACTGCACTTGCCGCACCTGCCGCAAGTCCCCCTATACATTGCATAGAAAAAAACGCAACCGCGCCGCAAGTGGAACGGTTATGCGGTAAACGCGGCAGATGCGGTTTTTTCACCGCATCTGCCGCGAATTACGAAAAACGCAGATGTGAAAGCACCCTAAGACTGGGGGAACTCTCTAAGGACGGTACGGATCTTCTCTTCAACCTCTTCTGTCTGTTGAGGAGCATCTGAATGTTCCTTTTCCCTCAGTTGTTCTGGTCATAACTTTTAAGTGGTCTCTTGATACTGCCGCTGAGGTTTTTTCCACCATCTTTGTTGATGAGGCAGACTTTGCTGTTATCGAAGTTGGAGGGCAAGATGGTGTATGGTTCAGCTTCCCACTGATCATTCAGTTTGTGCATCCTCCTTTTTCACTTCAACAAGTGCTCTTCTGGTGCTAAGGGAGAAGCTGGGGCATGCTGGTTGTAACCCCTCTTGCTTCTGTCTGGCCTGAGACAGACTTCTCTCTACACACTCTTGGACATTGCAGTATTGATGTTGCCACTCGGTCTTCCATTCTGCGTCTGGTGGTACCGTCTCGGGTGTTAAGACTCCCATGTCCTGGTCGATGGGTAACTTGGCAGGTCTTGCCCGCATCAGGTAGGCTGGGATACTGTTGGTTGAGTTCACTGTTATGTGGTTGTAAAATTTCTCTGGCCACAGGTTTCACTCTTCTAGAGGTAGAGTCTTCAGCAGGTAGATCACTACCTGATTCATTTTCTCGCACATACTGTTGGTTTGAGGATGGTACGGCATTGTTATATCATTGATTGCTATCACGCTTCACTTTGGCCAAATAACACACCCCACACATCATGAGCTCTTTTGTTAGATGGGGACCAGCCACTTCTTTAATTTAAAATTCAACCAGTTAATGTGTCCTGTTAATTATCACCAAGGTTCAGGGGCGAACAGTCAGAAGAAGGCTCCTGTATAAGAATGGTATATGGGCTCTATGTAATGCAATAGCTCGTGTTTTCTTGGGGATTTCTTGGGTTGGTTTTGGTTTCTTAATGTCTAATAATGATGATCTATTTCTATTAGTTTGATTTAGACATCTGAAAACCAAGACTGTCACCTGAACTAACTCCCAACGCTGCCAGCTATGTCCCTGCTGGAATTAACCTGAAGATCACACACCGAGAAAGATACGGACCCCTGTCCTGGGAGCTAAGCATTATATTCAATAAATTGGTATTAATAAATTCATGTTTCAATATGTCTTAAGAGTGCCGCCTTCTGTGCAAAGTATTCTGATGTAGAATGTATTTTAGTTCCAATTCCCTTTTATAGTATGTTTTCAGTATAAAGTATAATTGGCCAAAAATGAACATATTACTTACCCCCAAACTCTTCTGGATGTGAGGATTATGTACAAAACAAAGCCAATAAAGGCGTTGTCCATCCATGAGTGGGTTTCTTTTTTGCGCCAAGCACGGCATTAAAAACACTCAAAAAAAAATCTTGACTCACTGATCCGTTCATCCATAAAGTGCTGTAGTCCATACAATTATTACTACTTCAATTAATGATTGATCACATGCTGCGTCTTCACCATGAGAGCCTCGGGCAGCACCATGGAGGAGCAGTCACGATAATTTATTAAAAAATTTTATTTTTCATTATACTGAGTTTTAAACTTTTTAAAGGGTAGCTGTCAGGACTTTCCTTTTTTTACATGTAACAGTATGGACAATTGTCCCCCATTACAAATGTATACCTTTCTTATTTTTGTAGGTTTAATAAGCCAGTTATAAGATGATGTATTGTAGAATTCAGACATAAATTGGCTGGAAGTGCAGTGAGGGTGTTTCAGTGCACTTGGAATAAGTGGTTTTAGTGCATTTACACATCCCCAGTGCTCTTTGGAAAGCATAAAAAATATTAGGATTGTGACCCTTTACTCTTAGACTTTCCAGATAAGGTAGATATGAAGATATTTTTCAAGCATGTTTTCATTTCAGGTTGTTTTTTAATTTGCGGCCAATAACACAAATGGAATTTAATCATTAAAGGGGTTTTCTCTGCTTAAATAGGTAAAATCAGGGTTGTGGAGTCGGAGTTGGTGTCCATTTTGGTGGAGTTTGGATTCTGGGAAACTTAGAGAGGTCATATGTTTTGGCTTACCGACTTCACAGCCCTGGGACGAATTGCAAAGTGCATGTTTAAAACAAATACATTTTTCAATTTATTATTATTTCATGACCTATAGCTTGATCTCGAGCCATGGCGAGTTGGATGAACGCTCTCTAGGAAATTTGATCCTGTGCAGCCTAGATAGGGCCACCAGGGTCTTCTCCAAGCCTAGACACGTCCACCAAGGTCTTGTTATGGCAACAAACTATGAGAAGTGGTCAGCCCCTCAAGCAAGGAGCATGTGCTTGCAAGCTGTTAGCTTAGGAGGTTGCAACTGGAGCAATGATGCCACAGAGGCAAAATTACTGGTGCTAGCAGCATGGGAGAGCACACAGTTCAGACCAGTGGTGTGACCATTCTGCACGTCTGACTTGGAAACAGTGGTGTAACATGAAGCTCATGGGACCCGATGCAAAAGCTCCAAAGGGGTCCCCAATGATTGGAGATCTTCAATAGCATTAGTCTTTTTCTATAGGCCAAAAAGACTTCTGAGGCTCCCTAGGCTTCAGGGCCCGGGTGCGATTGCAACCCCTTCACCTATTATCGTTATGCCCTTGCCTGTAAACCTTCAGCAGTACACCTCTGCCAACCAGCCAGCGGGGAAGACATAAGGCAAAGAAGTGGTGTTGTCCTGAAGATAGAAGAGCAGATAATGTTAACAACCATCACGCGGAGAGGTCAGTGGCCAAAGATGACAAAAAATGTAAGAAATGCAGTACAAAATCATAGATCTACAAATAACTAAAGTTAATCTAAAATGCTCTATTACTGTGGTTTAATAAAAAAAAAAAAAGTTTAATAAGGGGTGAGAATGGTTAAAAAAAAGAATCAATAGTCACAAGTTATGCAGTACTGGGTGGAGCAAGGGGTTCGCCTACTTGTAAAGACAGGGGCAGACACAGACTGTAGTGGGCCCCTGTGCAACAAATTTTTTGGGCCCCCCTCCTTCATAGTAAAACAAGGTTATGTAAATATATAGATTGTAATATTTGTAAATGCTGCATATTTTAGTGCAGGAAAATCTGCACATATCAATTATTGGTGTGGGTTTTCCCACACCAAACGGGCTGTGTATATAATACTAAAGATATGCAGGGCTGCATTTATTATCTGGAGGCCAGTTGCAGCATCCAAATAATATATATAGCCCAGCCACAGCCTCTATCCCCCTGCTCCCTCCATCCTCCATCCCCTAGTCTCTCCATTCTCCATACCCCTGATCTCTCTACCCCCCCTGCATACTTCATCCCCCTGCATAGCCTGATACCCTCTGCACCCCCACTCCTCTTGTCCATATTCTCCAACTTCTTTCCCGCTGGCTCTGCCCACCCGAGTCATGTGTGCATGATGTCATTGCAGGTCCTGCAGCTCCAGTAGCTGCTCTGCTTGTGCCTCCGCTCCACACATGGCTAATTTGTTCAGTTTACAAATTAACCATGTGGACAGAGCCAAAGGAGCTGGAGCCTTGGGGGCCCTCTACCAGCTCGGGGCCCCGGTTCATTGAACCGGCTGCATGAGTGGTAGGTATGCCCCTGTGTAGAGATCAGAACAATTTATTGGTCAGATTAGGTCTACCAACCTCTGTGGGCTCCAATATCTGCCCCAGCTACATTGGCGCAGAAAAATATAAACATTTCACATCCTTTAGGCTGGTAGAAAAATAATTGGTCTGATTCTCATCTGGAAAGTTGAACAATTTCTTTTAAAGGCTGTGTGCACATCTTGTGTTTTTTTACTTTTTTATTTATTTATTTATTTTTTTGCATTTGAGTGCAGATTTGTCATAAAACCTAATGGGTTCCTGATGCAAAGTCAATGAGAATCCTAAAGTCTCATTCACTTGAGTATTTTCTCCTTACAGATTTGGTGCAGAGATACAGGAGCATCTCAATGAATTAGAATATCATCAAAAAGTTAAATTTTTTAAGTACCGTATATATTCGTGTATAAGTGCGACCCGTGTATAAGCCGACCCCCCTACTTTTGCCCCCAAAATCTGGAAAAACCTATTGACTCGTGTATAAGGCGAGGGTGGACCCCAGCACAGGTATACAGCCCCCAGCAGTGTGGTATACAGCCCCAGCAGTGTGGTATACAGGCCTCCCCAGTGGTAGTATACAGCAGCCCCAGTGGTAGTATACAGCATCCCAGCAGCCCCAGTGGTAGTATATAGCATCCCCAGCAGCCCCAGTGGTAGTATATAGCAGCCTCAGTGGTAGTATATAGCAGCCCCAGTGGTAGTATATAGCAGCCCCAGCAGTCCCAGTGGTAGTATATAGCAGCCCCAGTGGTAGTATATAGCAGCCCCAGCAGTTCCAGTGGTAGTATATAGCAGCCCCAGCAGCCCCAGTGGTAGTATATAGCAGCCCCAGTGGTAGTATATAGCAGCCCCAGCAGCCCCAGTGGTAGTATATAGCAGCCCAGCAGTCCCAGTGGTAGTATATAGCAGCCCCAGTGGTAGTATATAGCAGCCCCAGCGGTAGTATATAGCAGCCCTAGCAGTCCCAGTGGTAGTATATAGCAGCCCCAGCAGTAGTATACAGCAGCCCCAGTGGTATACAGGCCCCAGCAGTATATACAGCAGCCCCCTGGGGGTACCCAGCAGCCCCCTGGGGGTACCCAGCAGCCCCCAGGGGGTACCCAGCAGCCCCCAGGGGGTACCCAGCTGCCCCCAAATGCTGGCACTCACCCCCCACCTGCTTATCTTACCATCCAGGTCTTCTGATCAGCGCCGCTCCTCGGTGCTCCGTTCTTCATGCTCCGTCCTCCGTCCTCGCTGCATCCGGGATCTCCGGCCGTCGCACGATGACGTCATATGCCTGCGACGGCCGGGGATCCCGGATGTAGCTGGATGGATGGAGCACCGAGGAGCGGCGCTGATCAGAAGACCGGGATGGTAATATAACCAGCGGGGGGGGCCCTTACAGGGGGGGGAGAGTGCCAGCATTTGGGGGCATATATGAACTGCTTCCCCCTGCCGCTGATTGACAGGGGGAAGCAGTGCATATGTAATGAGCGGCCCCACGTGACGGGGCCGCTCATACAGCAGCTCCCCCCCCGCCTCCTTTAGCCTCCACAGCCCCCACCGTATTGACTCGTGTATAAGCCGAGGGGGAGACTTTTCAGCCCAAATTTTGGGCTGAAAAACTCGGCTTATACACGAGTATATACGGTAATTCAATGCAAAAAGTGAAGCACATATATTATATAGTCATTACAAACAGAGGGATCTATTTCATGTGTTTATTTCTGTAAATGTTGATGATTATAGCTTGCAGCCAATAAAAAACCAGAGGTGAAGGGTTAAAAACTGTGCGATCATATTTCAAAACATATCAAAGGTTGAATATAATATTGATTTATTACTCAACCAGTTCCAGGCCTCTTAGAAACTCCCTGAAACATGGCAATATATTGATTTGTCCTGAAGAAGGGGCCAGGAGGCCTGAAACGTGTTGACTAATAAAGCAAGATTATATTCACCCTTTGTTTCGTGGAATACGGCAGCGTGGATTTTATCCCTCCATCCTCCCTACTGTTTATGGACCACGCTGGGGACTGCAGCAGCCGTAATCTGCTTTTATAGTGGTTGTATATAGAACAAAAAGATCAAATACACACTCCTTTTTGAATGCAAAAAAGTCAACGTTTTCAAGTGCAGAAACAAAAGCAACTCTTCAATCTAAACGCGTTTCAACCAAGATTATGGCTTTGTTCAGGACAGTTGCACTACAGGTATTGTCTTTTGTTGTCCCTGGGTGCAGATGTTAGATCTCGAAGGTATTGTTCATACCATATCCTTGTGGTGCTGGATGAGCCTGATGAGCCTTTTTTTTTTTCAGATATCCCGGACTGGGTTGTTGCTTTTTTTTTTTTTGCTGAATACACTTGTAAATGATAGCAACAACTCAGTCCAGAATATCTTAACTATCATTTACAAGCGGATTCAGCAAAATAAGGTACCCAACTGGATGCATCAGGATGCTCACCCATTAGTATTATCAGTGATCTGTGAGACAGATCAGTGATGATACCGGTGCGGGTGCGTGCAGCCTGTTGCATCAGGTTTTACAATAACGGGGGGATGCAGGTTTTACCCTGAATCTATAAACTGGTAGCGTGAGTCCAGCCATAGACTATGTAAATAGTCATAATACGTCGGCACGTCTGTAGCTACTTTTCATCATTGTGTTTTTCATGGGTGCCTGACCTAATGTCGCTATTTTCTAAAATGGCGGAATAAAGAAAGCAAAATTTGATATACCGTACTTGATCTCCTCAATCATCTTTTCCTTGGCATCGCCGAATCCTCTTTCTGGTTGTCTCATGCAGTGCAAGGAACCAGCACACAGGCGGAAGAAGGTGAGCTGACACTTAAGTTTATTTATTTACTCTCACTATTCAGTATCTTTAAAATAGACACAAATACAAATCTGTGAAAGCCCTAAGTTGCAAAAGAACTTTTTTTTTGTAGCCTAGAAATAGACTAAACACACAGCGTATTTGTGAAGACGCGCTTCTGGTGTGAAACTGCAGTAAGAGCGCGTCCTCACAGAGCGCAGCGTTCTGTGTGCGACCGACCTGCGCTTTATACTTACCTCACAGCACTCCCTCGGTGACCACCGGTGTCTTCTGAGTCCCCAACGGCCGGCAGTGAGTGGCGGGTTCTAGGAACCGGAAGCACCATGTGACTGGTGACGTCGCCCGGTCCCATGGTGCTGTTTAAGGTCCTGCGCCAGCTCCTACATTGCCGGTGTGAGGACCGATCATCGTGGGAGTGCGGCTAGGTAAGTAAAAAGCGAGCTGAAAAAAGCGCAAACAATTCACTTGTTCAGACTTTTTACTCATGCACTTCTGAAAACAAACGGAACATGTGAACAGAGCTGTGTTCACAGCATTTATGCAGCGCTAACAAGTACTGTGCTTACTAGCGCTGTGTAAATGCAAAAAAATACACTGTGTGAACGCAGCCTAACATCAATTATGTGAGTGCATGTGTAAATCTCTGGTGGTTAAGGGGTTACATTTTTCTTTTTTATGCTCATTAATCCCTCACGTATAGTTTTTGAAACTCTGTCTAGCAATAATCGATCTTCAACAGTATAATTACGAGTCGTCTTACAAGTCCCCGCGGCATTGTGTTGACCGATTTCCTTGGTGACTATTGTCAATCACAAGCTGTAACCAACGACAGAAAGAAGCAGAAACACAGACGGTAGACTCAGGGCTGAGGAAGTGACAGGTGCCCAGGGGCTGTGTGCAGGGGGCCACGTGATAACACTGTGTACACTGGGGAGGGGTCTTCATCGGGGTGTGTTCATAGGAATGTAAGGATCCATTCGTCACAGGAATCCACATTCTAGTGCAAAAAGGTAAGGATCTAATATAATTGCTTCATCATAGCGCCAACCTATTCCACAGCGGTGTACAACATTTGTCTGACTTTCTGCATTCTAATCTATTCGTGACATTTAGCATCTCTGCTTTCTGTTAGTTATTAGTCACTGACAGCCAAAGTCTCAACAATGTATGAGAAGCCAAATAGTTTGCGTCAAAAATGTACAAAGGATAGCGCATGCAATATTTGGGTGCAAATGTGGGACTTTTTACTACTTAAAGCTGCTCTCACCAACTTTGTGAACATTGGTGGCACTTAGCGTGAAGCGGGGTCTTTTGCAACCCAACACATTTGCTGTAACTTATAGGAGTAATTTATGGAAATTGTATCATAATGAAGACTGGCCTCCAGCACACAGACCGCTGAAGAAGGGCATCTTGGCTGACTGGCTTATGTAATAGGGTTTTTACACCTTTGAAAAATCTAGCCACAATGGGCTTTATACATATAACATAGGAATTACAGCAGTTTAACGATGTTCAACACACACGTTTTTTTTTTTTTTTTGGGGTGCCGATTGCATTCGTGATTGGTTTACACTATGTTTGTAATGAAGTTTGCATTGTTATTATTAATTATTATAGCGCCATATATCCCAAGGCACTTTACATGTGCAAAGGGGCATACATAGACAAGTACAATAAACATGAACAATAGAAAGCACACACAAGTACTGAAGGAGAGAGGACCCTGCCTGCAAGAGCTCACAGTCTACAAGGGCTGGGTGAGGCCACACTAGGAGAGGGTAGAGCTGGTCGTGCCGCTGTTCAGTAGACTGAGTATCACTGCAGGTTATAGGCTTGTTGGAAGAGGTGGGTCTTCAGGTTGAAGGTTTCCATGGTGGGCGAGAGTCTGATGTGTTGGGGTTTAGAGTGCTAGAATATGGGGGAAGCACAGGAGCAATCTTGTATGCGGTTGTGGGAAGAAGAGATAAGAAAGGAGTAGAGAAGGAGATCTTGAGAGGATCGAAGGTTGCCGGTAGGTAAGTACCGGGAGACCATGTCACAGATGCATGGAAGAGACCGCTTGTAGAAGGCTTTGTATGTCATAGTTAAGGTTTGAACTGGAGTCTCTGGACGATAGGAAGTCAGTGAAGGGATTGGCAAAGAGGAGAGGTTGGGGAATAGCGGGGAGACAAGTGGATTAGTCAGGCAGCAGAGTTTAGGATAGATTGGAGTGGTGTAGTGCTGTAGGGGAGGCCAGAGAGTAGGAGGTTGCAATAGTCGAGGCAGGAGATGATTAGGACGTGCACAAGTGTTTTTGCAGTTTCTTGTTCTAGGAATAGATGGATCAGGGAAATATTTTTGAGTTGGAGTCAGCAGGAGGAAGCAAGGGTTTGGATATGTGACTTGAATAAGAGAGCTGAGTCAAGGATCACCCCCAGACACCAAGCATGCAGGACTGGGGAATGTGAGCACCAAAACCACAGCAAAACCGGTTTGCTGTTGCTTATTTGCACTATTCCACTGCATTCTAAGGTTTAAAAAATTGACACGCTGAAAATTTATAAAACAGCAGCTCTAAAATAGAGTTATGAATAAAAGTGTACATTGGATTTCTGAAATCTCACAGCTTTTGCTGTTGCTGTAAAATGAAGCTTATTTGCATAAAATGCTACAGAAATGATGCATGTGAATATGGCCTTACTCACCTGCTCTAGTTCCAGTGCCTGCTCCGGTCTCTATTCACCAGCTGCTGTGGTGACCTCACTGCTGCAGCCAATCACTGAGCGCCGCGGTTCTGATGATGTAGACCACACAATGCCCTAAATTCACTGATTTGTTAGGCTGGCTTCACACCATGGTTCTTCACTGTCAGGTTCTGTCCTGTGTTTTGCAGGATGCGTTGGACAGAACCTGACAGCCCCGGGCAAAACAGAACTGGAGGGCAAATATACTGTTGGTGCTGCTGCTGTCCAGTGCTGAAATTTCAGCATAGCATCTGCAGGGGAGCTCTCCAGGTGCGGTAATTTTAGCCGCCTCTCTTCAGCTGCGCTGTCCAGGTGCTAAACGAGTGCGGCTTGAAATTCAGAGCCGCCGCTCGTTCAGCACCCGGTGTCCGGGAACCGGGTTGTTTTTCTGCCGGATATGGTGCGATCCGGTTCCCATAGACTCCCACGTTATAGGCGTTTGATCGCTCCAGATCCCGGAGGATACTGCATGCTGAGATTTTGTGTCCGGGGCAAAAAATTAAATCTCCCGGATACAGCCAGAGACACACCAAATCAGATGGCAAATAGCTGCCGTTCGGCACCAAAGGATTACAATAGGGGCCAAATTGGATCCGTGGCTGTCCTGTCCACGCTAGACAGCCCCGCATCCAAAAAATCATGGTGCGAAGTCGGCCTTAGATGCAGCCGTGATCTGCACTGTTGTTGGGCTGTCACCTCTACAGCCAGTAAACATACAGCTGACAAGGCAATTGTGGTGCCCCACTGGTCTGGATACCACAGAGGGGTAGTACACCCATAAGAGTGTGTAGTATTCCTGTGGCTGAGGAATTGAGATGCTGCATAAGGGACCCTCAAAACACCCATTCACACACATGCACACACCCTAGAGCAGGGGACCGTGGGTGGACCCGCAGAAGGAAGGACCCAGTCCCTGGGAGGAGCTCAGACAGGGGGTAGAAGTGTGTGGGTTGGTAGAACGTTAGGTCAGTGGGAGTAGGAAGAGCTCCAGTGGGGAGTGAGGAGTAGATGGCGGAGGTGCTGTCAGGACTTAAGGGGGCCATAGGGGCACCAGGTGTTGCGGTGAGCCCGAATCCGGACGTGGTACATCTACCGGCCGGAGGGGTTCAGTCCCGAAACTAAGGACCGGCTCCAAGAGTGGTGCGGGTGTTGATCCCTGAGCCGCTGACCCGGAGGCCCGAGCTTCTTTAGGAAGCCGTAGATGACATCCTGCACATCCAGGAAAAGTCCCCACGTAGGATTCCGAGGGCTCGGTGAGGAGACCCTCAGTTAGAGGGGATCCAGACAGAACAGAACCGGACAGCAAATATGCCCTCCGGACCTGTTTTCTGCCGGAATAGGCACTATGTGGCTGTTGCCGCTGTCCGGTTCTCAAATTTCGGCCGGGAGCTCTCCAGGTGCTGAAGTGCAGCGGCGGCCGGCAGCCGGATCTAATTTTCTATCGGTTCAGGGGCGATCCGGCGCCCATAGCCTCCCATGTTATGGGGCGCTGGATCGCACAGCATACGGGAGGATCTGACAGAATCAGATTGTCAGATTTTTGCCCCGGACACAAATGCTGCAAGCAGCGATTTTGTGTCTGGGGAAAAAACTAATTCTGCCGGATCCTACCTGACAGCAGAGAACCAGATGGCAAATCACTGCCAGCCAACCCCATACGGTCCCATAAGAATGCAGCCCCGGATCCCTAAAACAACGGTGTGAAGCCAGCCTTACCTGACCGCAGCAGTCAGTCACAGGCTGCTCCGGTCCTTTTACTTCCAAACGGAGCAGACATTGTCCTTGGACCAAAGAGACAATGGAAGGTGACTGTGGCTCTACTTTTTATATTAAATTAAAGTAATTTATTTCAGTGTCGGATGAGTCCTTTTAAAGTATAGAAGAATGGAGATGACTTTAATATCCTCTATAGTAGTTCCTATCACTAGTGAATTACTTGCCTATGTATTCTCCTTATAAGACAATCTTTAAAAAGCCCTTTATTCAAGCTTGGGTTCACACATCTTTTCGAGATTTGAGATTATGCTAATCAGTCTGATTAGAAGTTGATCTGAATGTGATCCATTTTTATCGGATGTAGAGAATAAAAAACTAAAACCTGACCCATAGACTTGAAAAGCTGGGTTTTCCGCGATTTGACTTTGGTAGGCTCATTGCTTATCAGCACATTCATCTTTGGTGTGATCATTCTCAGGTCAGGAATCAGCCAAGTGGAGTCAGAAAAAGTGTAGGAAACTTTTCGGTTCGACTGTCAGAATGAACTCACTGACACATTCTCAATGAACTCATTCTGCAGCCAGCAATAAACAGTGCGACACCGAGTCTATAGATGGCAACTGGTGCAATCTCTTTAATAAAGCAAAGCCTTTTAGCTGTTGTTTTTCTCAAGCAGAAGACCTCCTCCTTTAGTCCGTCCTCGATGAAGAAATGGTGACATCAAGATGACAACTCTCTCCGTGTTTCTTGACGTCCCAAGGTGTAGAAAGGATAAAGATGAGCAGCAGGAAGAGGCTTATCTTAAAGACAGAGATAGAAGAAAAGTTTTCCTTGGGCACAAAGGTAACATTATAAGAAAGATTAAATTTTACTGTAAAAACAAATTTTGCTTTAGGTAAAAATTAATTTGAAGACTCCAATGTAGGAGGCTGGTATTCCTTTTCTTCAAGATGAAGCCTATATTTTTTTCACTGGTCTTTAAACCTCCAAAGCTCGTCCTGCTTAAAGGGACTCTAACAGGTCATTTTTCAGTATGATACTATTATTACCTTTGAATAGTGCTTGGGCAGCTCTTTCAGAATATGTAACAATCATTACTGTACCCTTTGTAGTTCTCTTGCTATAAGCATCTTCACACCCAGCAGGCAGCTGCTTCACTAGTCTGGCTCAATACTTTTACTGCTGAGTAGTCCACAGTATGTAAATGTTCATTTATTGTTCACTCCTTCCCTGGCTGACATTCCCTCCTCCTGTGCTCTGCCTCACTGTTTGATTCATTTTCATGTATGCTGCTTCTGATGGGGAGGGTGAGGGAGAGATGCAAGGCACATATCTGAAAGCTCAGCTAGGTAAGGCAATCTCTCCTCAATTTGTAGCTCTGAGCAGAAGCCATGCTGTCTGTGAGAGATTCTATGTGTTTATTTTGCTGCATGCAAGGTAAGTAGACAGAAGAATACAGCTCCCACATGTAACTGATTTCCAATGAACTTTCCTCGTTATGTCACTACATGAATATTCATTCCTTGGGGAGTGGGCAGCAGAGAACTAAGTGATCACTCGCTGTGATTGACAGATGGAAAGAATCTCTTTATTTGCAGTTTACAGAGGATAGGGGGTGAGCATAAATAAACGGAAATACATGAATGGAAAGAGCTTCACCCGAGGAATTAGAAAATGATATCAGTTACATAAGGATTTTTGATCTGACAGATTCCCTTTAAGAGAAGCATATTAAAGGGATAGAATTCTCTGTACCCTTAACCAAAATGACGCAAATCATATATATGAGGAAATTTGGCTCACTGGAGCAATAAAGGATTCATAAAGGCAACTCGCTCCTCATTGGTAACTTATGGATCAGCCTCCATCACATATATATCCGGTCAGCATTGCTACCAGACAAACCTTTTTGGTGCCTTTTAGATACAGTGGGATTTTGCCTATAATGTGGTAACAATGTATATTTCTTCAGATCCATCACACAACCTATTTTGGTTTTACATGGGAATATGCTGAGAAACTGTGTGAAAATCTGTATCTTATTTGCCATAAAATTTTGTAAAACAGGGAAATATTCCAAGTGAGGTCAAAAGGAGAAAAGAAGTTCTGATGTTGTTTTTGGGTTTCGTTTTTATGGCATTCATTGGGATAAAAATGACCTGGAATCACAACCATTCCTTTCAGTGCCATTACGAGGATTCTGTACTTTAGTTGAGAAATAATATTTATAATTAAAAAAAAATAAGGTGACCTATAACTTTTTTATTTTTCCCTCAATGGACCTGATTGAATGCTGAGCTGTAGTTTTTAGTGGTACAATTTGTGGGTAAATACAATGTTTAATCACTGCACCCTTTAAATGGTGATCCTCATGTTAATGGAGCATTTTGTTTTTTTCCCCATACTGCTACCAAAGGGCTCTAATAAGTTGTGTTCAGGCAAACCCATGCTTATTTGGTCTATAGGGGCAATACACTTTTTAAATTGTTAATTTAGCAGCGCAGAGCCATGCAGTCTCCTTACATCTGGGCTTCTGGGGGTTCACTCTCCTCCTTCTTGAGTGACAGCTCTGATTAGTAGCTGAGCTGTAGCATTAGTAAAACTATAAAGCTCAGCACAAGTTCTGCTGTAACACATTCAGGCATCATTGCAAATGAATGGCACATAGCTCTAGTGAGAGGCAAGATACATAATTAGAATACATGCTCTGAAAGCTGGGGTTGGAGATTTTGGAAGATTTATAAAAGCAGCTTGTCAGGAGCAGAGAATGAGAGAAGAACATGAGCATATGACTACAATATAGAAATCAAAGGGTAGGAGAGAGCTGACCCATTTCCTTGTAAATAACTACTGCACACACTCGGCCAGGCTCTAGTGGCTAAGCTCTAGGGAAACCTGCTGTACATCATAAAAGATAAAAGCTGTCATTGCAAGAGAATGATGAGCTGAAAGAAGAGACCGCACAATAGGGTTTTACCCTGATATATATCAGAGTAAACAAACATATATGCTCACCATTAAGCTGATAAAAAAAGGCATAAAGAGTATGTTAGGCTAGTTTCACGCCAGCATTTCGGGCGCATCTGAGAGAGAGAGATGGCAATGCACCACCATTCTTCTGTCAGCGCATCAGACTACATGCAATAGTACATTATTTCATGCAGCCTCAAGGGCCCCAGAATCACAAGATGATAAATTCTGCATTCACATAAAAGAAAACCCGGCGGGTCGCAAGCACATCCAAACAGATATCTGTGCATGCACCCTGCATCCCCATGTTAAATATAGGGATGCGGGGCAAATCTGTAGGCTGGCACACTGCAGTGCATGCCTACGCAACGCACCCAAACGCCAGTGTGCAACCAGCTTTACCTGTTGCCTGTAATGCCATGGGCTGATCAAGCCGGTAGATGTTACATAGGAAAAAATGTGGTTTTATCTCAAGGCCCTGTCACACAGAACAAGATCGCTAACGAGATCACTGTTGCATCACACATTTTGTGACGCAACAGTGATCCCGTTAGCGATCTCGTTCTGCGTGACACACACCAACGATCTGGCCTCTGCTGTGAGATCGTTGATCGTTACACACTGCTCTGGGTCATTTCAACGTCTTTGCGCTCCCACTGGGAACACTATATCGTTGTGTTTGACAGAGATAATTAGCAACGATCTCAATGCTACGCTATGGAGAGAAAATTCACAACGACCTCGGTATAATTCTGGATCACTGGTGTGTCGTTTTTCACATTGCTGGTGAGATACCTGTTTGACATCTTACCAGCGATGTGAAAAACGACGCACCAGTGATCTCTGCACATAGTTATCGTTATTGGGATCGCTGGTGCATCGTTATGTGTGACTGGGCCTTAACTCTGCTCACAATAATTCAGAAGATAAGCAATATGTGTAACATTCACTTTGTCAGGATAGGTGCATTTGAACACAAATTAAATACAAAATAGTAAATAGCATCCTATACAGGTATATAAACATAGGTTGAAAACATTTATGTAGGGACTCAGTTATTGGGTCTTTTAGGTAGTGTAGGTGCTGGGATGCAAAATCCATAGAAACAACAGTCCTTTTGAGGACTAATCTAGCTGTAGGCAGGGTATATAGCACACTTCAATGTATCACAAGAGGCTATATACCAGTCAGCATATCTGAGGCTGGTGTACAGGCTTTTAAGATTGATCTATCGATCTATCAATCTATCAATCTATCGATCTATCGATCTATTGAAACAACAGTCCTTCTAAAAATTTATCTGTATACAGGCAGGAGGGGTATATAGCACACTTCGGTGTATATTCCTTTTCAGGATTAATGCAGCTGTATACAGGCAGGGTATATAGCAGACTGTGTTATGTACACTCCTTTTCAGGATTAATGTAGCTGTATACAGGCAGGGTATATAGCAGACTGCAGTGTGTCTATTCCTTTTCAGGATTAATGTAGCTGTATACAGGCAGGGTATATAGCAGACTGCAGTGTGTATATTCCTTTTCAGGATTAATGTACCTGTATACAGGCAGGGTTTAGTATATAGCAGACTGCTGTGTGTATATTCCTTTTCAGGAAACTATTAAACCCAAATCAGTGTCAAAAGGTTGTTGGCTGGATAGCGGATAATGCTTCCAGTCAGTTTGCCACCACCACAACCACCCTGTCTTCCACATGGTCAAGTCTCAGTAGCCGTGAGTCTGGACCGCATATTCCTCACCCACCCAATGCTGGGCTGCCAAAAATTCTAAGCAGAGCCAAAGTCAATTTCATAACCAGACAAATCATAAATATCATCAATATCTAGTCCCTATTAGGAGGTCTTCTAAGACTTACTCTTGGTGACTCTTAAAGCTGATGTGTAACTAGGGTTCCTTTGTTCTGCAACTGACAATACGAGAGATCCTCTTTTTTCTGTTCCAATAGTCCTCCTATCTGAGGATGGTCAGCCATGGATTCCACTGCCAGTGAAAAAAGTCTATCTTCAGATAATCAGTGACCCAACAAGGAATTATGTGCACCTGCCAGTGGCCGGAGCACCAGAGTTCACTCGTGGGGCTACAGAGTTTGCTCTTGGGAAGAACAGCGATGCTATCTTACAAAACAGGGTAAGTAGAAATTTAATTACACTTTCCACTTTCATATCTCTCTCAGTTCTTTCGGTCGACAGCAATCCTTCCTTATTCCTCTCTTGCCTGGGGCGGAGGACTGAGCCCATCGCCCATGAAACCGCCCCGGGCCACCCTCACACACAGAGAGACATTGGTTGACTCCTCTGATAGCAGAACATCTCCTACAGCATCAAAGGTTGTTGGAAATCTTTCTTTTCCCCAGCATTAGACTGTTGGCTTTAAATTACAGATTAGATAATTTCCTTTGAAGATGGATTAGAGGACTAAGGGGGAGTATTATTTTTACACTTTCATTTTTTCTGAAATTCTTCATAACCCCATTGCTTTATGATTGCAAACTAAGGCAAGAAATGTCTTGTGATGGCAGCTAATGTTTCTTTTCTTTGTCAGGCAAGTGGTGTGCAAACCCCAGGAAGCACCGGGGCTTTCAAAATAGGAGCAAAATTCCTCCGTCGTTGGTATAATATCAATCAGAAAACCTCAGTCTGTATCGCTCTACTTGCTTATGGTAGGTCCATGTTGTATGTATGTAAGACACAAGAGCTGTAGGTCAACCAAGAACCTTCCTCAAGTCTATTGAGAAATGAGCTATCTGTTACAGATCTTGCTACCCTTCTTAAAGCCCATTTTGTTTATTTAGTGGAAGGATGTTTGGAGATTAACATTAGAGTTATTATGCATAGTTTTTATGTTAGCCTTTGTCCAGAATGAAATGTCCATGGATTTATGTAAGTCTTGGGGCAAATAAGAGTTTGGAAGTTGGATACAAGAGCTGTAGGTCAACCAAGAACTTTCCTCAAGCATATCGAGGAGTGAGCTATCTCTTATGGTACATTTACACGCGGCCACAGGAAGGTAGGAACAGGCAGGCATCGGACACAAATTGTGCCTGTTGCCTTGAAAAGACCACGATGTGGCTGCGTGTAATTCAGGACTTTCCTTCCTGTGTCTTCCCTGGAGGAAGGAAAGTCCTGAATTACACGCAGCCACATCGTGGTCTTTTCAAGGCAACAGGCACAATTTGTGTCCGATGTCTGCCTGTTCCTACCTTCCTGTGGCCGCGTGTAAATGTACCATTACAGTTTTGCAAGCCCATTTTAACATGGTAACATAGTTTTTAAGATTGAAGGAAGACATTAAGTCCATCTAGTTCAACCCATAGCCTAACATGTTGATCCAGAAGAAGGCAAAAAAAAACCCATGTGGCAACACTAAGCTCCACATTGGGGAACAAAAAGTCCTTTGTGACTTCACATACGGCAATCAGACTAGTTCCCTGGATCAAAGCCCTATGTAGTATATATAACCGGTAATCAGGGCCGCACCTTCCATTGGACAGTATGAGCCATGAAGCTCAGGCGGCAAGTAGGCAGGGGGAGCAGCTGTGCAGAAGGGGGCAGTGCCAGCACCACACAGCGGCTCCCTGTGTGATGGGTGCTGCCAGTAAGACACAGCCTCTCCCCCTGCCACCATCATCAGTAGCGCCGCTGTCATCAGCGAAAATTCCCCCCCCGCTCCTCACCTGCGGCGGACAAGAGCTGCTAGCACCCTCACCCCCTTCCCCCTCCTCAACCAGGGCTCAGGCGGTAGGGGAACTTGATGAATCCCTGCCGGTAATATTATATTTTTCAAGAAAGGCATCTAGGCCCTTCTTAAATGTTAGTAGTGACTCACTCATTACAACATCATGTGGCAGAACAGAGTTCCATAGTCTCACTGCTCTTACAGTAAAGAATCCGCGTCTGTGATTATGATTAAACCTTCTTTCCTCCAGACGTAGAGGATTTCCCCTTGTCCCCATCTCAGACCTAAGAGTAAAAAGATCATTAGAAAAGTCTCTGTACTGTCCCCTCATAAATGTATACATTATTATAAGATCACCCCTAAGCCTTTTTTTTCCAAACTAAATAGCCCCAAGCTTAATAACCTGTCTTGGTATTGCAGACCCCTTAGTCCTCTAATGACTTTGGTCGCTCTTCTCTGCACCCGCTCTAGGTCAGTAATGTCTTTCTTATACACCGGAGACCAGAATTGTACATAGTATTCTAAGTCTGGCCGCACTAGTGACTTGTATAGAGGTAAAATTATGTTCTCCTCATGAGCATCTATGCCTCTTTTAATACATCCCATTATTTTATTTGCCTTTGTAGCAGCTGCCTGACACTGGCCACTAAATGTGAGTTTGTCATCTACCCATACACCCAGGTCTTTTTCAGTGATAGTTTTGCCCAGTGTTTTACAATTAAGCACATAATTATACCTTTTATTTCCTCTGCCCAAGTGCATGACTTTACATTTATCCCCATTAAAGCTCATTTGCCATTTATCAGCCCAAGCTCCTAGATTACATAAATCCTCTTGTAATATAAAATTGTCCTCCTCTGTATTGATTACCCTGCAGAGTTTAGTGTCATCTGCAAATATTGAGATTCTACTCTGTATGCCCCCTACAAGGTCATTAGTAAATATGTTAAACCAAGTATGTTCCCCATTTGGTGGAAAGATCCTTGGGGCTAACATTAGTGTTATTATGCTTAGTTTTCATTTTATCCTTCATCCAAAATGCAATATCCCATGGATTTTTGTAAGTTTTGGGGCAAATGAGAATATGGAAGGTTGATAAGAGCTGTAGGTCAACCAAGAACCTTCCTCAAGCCTATCGAGAAATGAGCTATCTCTTACGGCTCTTGCTACCCTTCTTGAAGTCAATTTTCACCATTTGGTGGAGGGCCCTTTGGAGAATAACATCAGTGTTATTATGCATAGTTTTCATGTTATCCTTCATCTAGAATGTGATGTCTCATGGATTTTTGAAAGTCTTTAGGAAATAGAGAGTTTGGAAGATGGATACAAGAGCCCTGGGTCAGCCAAGAACCTTCCTCAAACCTATCGAGGAATGAGCTACCTCTCGCTATCTTTCTTCAAGCCCATTTTGACTATTTAGTGGAAGTGTCTTTGGAGATTAACATCAGTGTAATAAAAAGCTTAAGCAGCCATTGATGCCCTTCCAATATCAGGATCACAGGGTATGAGGATGAGTGAAATTTTTTAGATTTTCTTACGACCTTTTACAGACTTTCAATTGCAAGTTTTACTTTTACAGAGTTACTGTGAGTCTGAAAAATCCTCAAGTTGCTTTCTAATAATAACACTTCTCAAAAGATAATTAGACATTTCATCAAGAAATGATCCATTAGTGTCAAGTGGCTGGATCTCTATGTTTAGGAGGAACTGTTTAAAGGGGGTTTCCAGTCTATTTAGACATTTCATCATGGTAGGATCCATCGAAAAGATTTGTTATTAGAATGCAACTTTTTTTTAAATAAGAATAGCGCCACAGTTGTCTACAGGTTGGGTGTAGTACTGCAGCTCTGTCCCTAAATAAATAGTCACCAGAAAAATTCACGAATTCATAAACCCTACATGACCGGACCTCTTATACCAGGGGTAGGGAACCACTTTTCTGCCGGGGCCATTTGGAAATTTCTACAATCCTTCGGGGACCACACAAAATGATCGACTTGAAAATTACCTGCAATATTTGGTTAAACAATCAACTCACCCCTACTATGGGTGAGGGCTGGGGCTGCTTCTATTTCGTGTGGCTGTGATGTTAGGTGATATAGGTCATGTTGCTTGTCAACTGCTTTCCCAGGTTTTCTAGAGCCCTGCACATCACATGATAGGCTGGGAGCATATACGTCGCTATGGGGGCTGAGGCTGGGGCTTATACATCACTGGGGAGCAGGAAGTTGGCAAAACGTGTCTGCCAGCCTGAGCACTGCAGTCCCCAGGATTCTGACCGGGGGCCACATAGAAGGTCATCGAGGGCAGCATGCGGCCCTGGTGCCTGGGGTTCCCCGCCCCAGCTGTATACAAACACAGACCCACCCTAAAAAGCAGACCCTGAAACAACCTAAAAACTGTACTCAGACCCTCTAAGCATTATTAGATTGTGACTAAATCTTAAATATATACTGTATTACGGTATATGGTGATCAGACACAAAAAAGACCAGACCAGATCCTATAAACAAATTCAGACCCCAGACCAGATATGCAGACACTATGTATTTTGAGGTTTAAGCTTCTTAGCAAAATAAACATAAATACGATGAACAAAAATGATACAAAAAAAGGCAAAAATGCATATTTCCTTTATTTGCATTAAAAAAGAAAGCTGCATAGTAGTTTATATAAATGCTGAAAGAATGCTGAAGGGAATTACATTTTTTTCCTCAATTGGTCTCGCTGGTGAAAAGAAACAAAAGAGTTATAACTGCTGAAGTGCGGAAAAGCAAAAATGATTTTACCCCTTTACCCCAAAGCGATTTTCCATTTTTCAATTACTGTTTTTCCCTCCCCTTCTTCCAAGAGCCATATCTTTTACATTTTTTTGTCAATATATTCATATGACGGCTTGTTTTTTGCAGAACGAGTTGTACTTTCAAAAGAAATAATTTATTTTATCATACAGTGTACAGGAAAATGGGAAACAAACTGCAAAATGTGGTGAAATTACAAAAAAAAAAGAGCAATTACACGTTTGTTTATTGGGTTTCTTATTCCCCATGGTCACTATATGGTAAAACTGATGTCGGTGCGAAGCCTCGGGTCAGTACGAGTTCATAGATACCAAAGATGTATACTTTTACTGTTATCTAAGTGGTGAAAAAAAAAAGTACTTTTTGCGCCAAGTTCCATGACCCGTAGAATCCTCATTTTTTGGGATCTGGGGCTGTGTGACGGCTTATTTTTTGCGCCTTGAGCTGAAGTTTCTAATAATACCATGTTTGGGTGGATGCGGTGTTTTGATCGCCTGTTATTGCATTTTATTGCAATGTTGTGGTGACCAAAAAAATGTAATTTTGGCGTTTGGACTTGTTTTTCCATTACGCAGTTTACAGATCTGATTTACTTATTTTATATTTTAATACATTCGGAATTTCTGAATGCGGTAATACCAAATATATGTATTTTTTAAATTTATTTATTACTTTTATTTATAACGGGGCGTTATTTGAACTTGTGTTTTTTTTATTTCATATTTTTACAAACTTTATTTTTATTTTTACTCTATTTTACAGTGCCCCATAAGGGCGCCACAGTGCTGCAGTGGCCGATCGCTTATGCTATGTCCTGATGAGCTGCAGCACATTGGAACATAGCACAAATGATCACTTTCTGCTGTTGGCAGCGCTTGTCAACCATCCACAGGAAGTGAACCACAGGTGACACAAAGAGAATTCACGATCTTATTGGGGGATCTCTAAACTCAGTGGGGAACTCCGCGATCCCCACCATAAGGCTTTGAATCCCGCTATCCGTGAATGACGATATCAGCTGGGAAGTGGGGTAAAGATGTGAGCTCATCGCTGGAGCTTAGATCAAGGGTGGGCGCCTAACATACGACATACCCAGTACGTCATATGTCAGGAAGTGTTTAAAATATGAAAAACCAAATTGAAAGAGTTTTGCGTAGTGGAGAAGTCCTTTAAATTTAAAGGGAATTCTTCATCAGTGATACCATGGGCCCCTGATTCATTTGTGTTTTTTTTTTTTTTTGTCAGTCCCTTTATTTTCCGAGGTATGTGCAGACATTTTTTGGATCTAATACTTGAAAGCGGCAAAAAGGGTTCATGAATTTTGTGCAAAATCAAAAAATCTCTTTACATTTGTTTTTAACCTTTTTTGTTACATTTTTGCACAAAAATGTTAGCTAAAAAGTTGCAAATTTTGAGCAAAAAAAATGTCAGAAGTCATAAATTCCCTCCTAGGGGGTGGGTGGGTCAACAATTGCACAAAAATGTAGCGACTTTTTAAAAAGTCACAATAGGGGCTTGTTCACACTGTGCATTTTTAATCCATTTTTTTTATGATTTTATGGTTTTTGCATGGAAAACGGGTCAGGGTCAATGGGTTTTCAGAAATGATGCTCTGAAGCGGCGTTTTTTACTGCTCCGTTTTTGGGGCAGAAAACGGACCAGAGAGAGAATGAGCGTCAATTAGTGATCAGTTGTTTCTCCATTGACTGAAATGAAAATGAAGCAGCAACATACCATCAAAAACACCATACGTTATGGGTCCGTTTTTTAAAACCGGATCCAGTTTTGCTGCTGATAATTGAACAGAAATGCAGCATCAAAACGCACAGTGTGAACATAGCCCAGATGAATCGGCCAACAAGATCTGTAAACTTCAAACCTCGGCCGGAATGACAAACTCAAAAATCAACAATCAAACATATAAAATAGACTTTAAAATGGCGCAAAATGAAATAATAAAAAGGTAATTAATAAAAATCACGCAAAAAACACCAAAAAAATAGCCCCAAAAAAAAGAGCAATAATGAATCTGGTTCTAAATTTGCGTTTGACCTGAGATCAATAAGACTCTTTGATGGCAACGGAGTGACGGATTATAGTACTCGGAAGTCCACTATCTATTCTCAGACAGTTTCTCACAAAAAATATGAAAAGGGACGGTCTCTGAGGACCAATTTCTGCTCTTGTCACTGGATTGCTGTCATCATTGCCATTGTCTCAGGACTTGAGGACTTGTCCTAGGATGTAACCTAGGAAATCCTACTGCAAAGAGAAACATTCTTCTGTATGGACACAAGTACAGTATTACAAGTCAAACGTTGTCCATGATTGAAGAAAATAGTGCAAGGGCGGGTGGGGGACCTAAAGGGTTTTCCTAAGTTTCTTTAATTTAATACAGCCCTATCTAATATATAAGTATTACAGGTTCTCCTCCCTCTTGTTAGTGTTGACTTTCTCATATACTGTACAACTTCCCATAAATGGCTGCAAGTGGAGCCAAATGTTACCTCTCTTACCCACCATCCTCCTCCAATTGAAGCAGCTTTACCCATAAGAGATGTTTTGTGATTGATTGAAGGAGGGTTGAAAGCCAAATGCCAAGAGATTTGTATCAGGATACAGCATATCATGGATCAGAAACAAGACCAGTTTCGAAGAAATGGGTTGTTTTACTAAAGGGCGTTGGAGAGGGATCTCCGACAATGCAGCTAGAAAAAAACCGCCAAAATAAAGTAACATACGCCCAGTCAGGATTGCCTGAGACCCTTGACCTGCCCCAATGTAACTGACCTGAGAAGTTATAGGAAATGAGCAGTAAAAGTGCAAAGTATTCTGATGATGCAGTGTAAATTACTGGGTACCTTAAGTTGCCTGTTCACAAACTTATACAAAACTGTATATCTTCTCCCTGAACCCATATACAGTGTCATGCCACCACAGGCGGAGCGGAATAGTGAACCCACTAGACCACGGAAGATACCGTGGAAGCTGATACCAGAAACAAACCAGACAAGAACAACAGATGAAGGAACAGAGTTTATAGACCAAAAAGGCAAGAATAAACCCCCAAGGGAAGTCCACAGGGCCAGCAAGGATCCAATCATCCAGCAAACCAGTGTGACTGAACCAAGATAGAGATTCCAAGTGGAACAGGGCATGGAAACCAAGGACCCGGGGAGGGAAGCAAGGAAGGGGCTCAGTGTTGCTGGAGGGATCCAAGAAACTGCCAGGGATCAGCGGGTGCGGTATGGATCAACGGGTGAGTTAGGCAGGAGAAAAAGTTCAGCACTGAAAGCAAAGATAAGGCACGTTAGAATGTCAGAGTATGCAAGTAAACATCAAGCACTGCTTAGGGACCTAAGCTACCAACTACGCTAAGAATGAGGTTGACCAGGCACCCTCCATAGGAAGTGAGGACCTTAAGTACTCACCAGCTTCTCAGCGATTGGCTGAGAGGTGTTATCAGAAAAGGGTGTATTGGCCCTTTAAATTTACTGTGAGCAACGCACGCTTTCCCTATGCATGTTTCCCCCACAACCAGAAAGTGCAGAGGCAGAGGAGAGACACCGAGGAGCTGCTGCAGCTAGAAAAGGACGTTGTGGGAGTGCAGGCCCGGTAAGTATGCCAGCAAGGCACAGGAGGATACTGGTGGCTGGATGGGACTCAATCCCCCTGCACCCCAAAAGGAGGTGCTGCCGGCCACAGGGTTACATACAGCATTACTACCTGGGTACCAATTAAGAACACTGACCACTGTCTGAGTCAGTTAAAGATTTAGTTTTTTTTCACAATGGCAGCAGGCTATCTAACCTTGTTTGGCGTCAAACACTATCTTTGCTAGCACGCTTCCCGCCAAAGATGGCCACGACGGGGCCTGAGCTCGGGAGTTACATGGGAAAGTGTTCAGCAGGTCCTTTGCTCATTGAGTAGAGCTGGGTCAGATTATATAACTTGTCACATGTGGAGAGGGTCGTCTCTCAGGCTTCTAATGATTTCTCTGGCTGTGTTAATGCAGAAGCTTTAGGGGAAATCTCTCACCACAGGAAATGCTCCACAAACAGTTCTGGCTTCACTAATGATCGACACACCACATGATAGGTCAGTCTTTATACTTTAGGGTACAAAGAATTTCATGGAGATCTCTCTCACACATTTTAGGCATTGCTTGCCTCCCGGGGTCTGCCTATCTCGCCATCCCTTTCAAATTTTCCCAGCCAGTCTTAACAGAGACCCCTGGTGCATAGATGCTGACACTGCCGGCGTAACCTCCACCACCTCACAGTCTGATGAACTGATCTAATCACGTTTCTCCATCAGGAGCCATTTTGTGGACAGAATAGCTGCAGTTTGTGAAGAAGACCTCACTAACAAACATAGGCGGAGAACTTGTAATACTTTTTTACTAGTGCCACTACATTATTTGTTGGCAACTTATAACTCATATCTTACAAGCTATAGAATAGTAAGAAACATATAAGCAGAAAACATGTAAGCTGTCACTGCCCACCAGATGCCATGCAAATAGTTCAACAATGGCCAATCCTTTTAACTCTTAAAGGGAATCTGTCAGCAGATTTTGGTAGTGGTGTACCACTTACTAGGTTGTATATTATAGTTTCAACATAATCAGCATTTTCTCAGCAGGAGATTATTCCCACAAGACTATGTCTCGTGCAGCAAAGCCCAGCCCAGCAAAACTGTGTAACCCTGCCTCCACCACTGATTTGCAGCTTGTTCACAATGCATAGCATACACAGAAAGGCAGAAGCGGAACTACCGTGGTGCAGCTGGTTCAGCTGCACCAGGGCCCCAACCGGCTAGGGGGCCCCTTCAAGCCTGCAGGGGGGCCCCCAGCCGACCCCCTTAAGCCGTTGTTAGAGGATGGGCGGGTCAGGCAAGGGAAGCAGAAAGCTTCCTGCTTCCCTTGCCTGATCCCTCCTCTCCTCTGCCCTCCGGCTCCCAGGAGCGCACTCAGCGTGGCTCAGAAGGTAGGAGAGCCACCGGAAACACCTTTCCGACAGCCACCAGCACCCCCCCCCTTCCCGCTCCTCACCTCACCATGGCTGCACCAGGGCCCCCGGGAGTCAAAGTCCGCCACTGCAGAAAGTTACCACTTAGGTGTGGTGGTTATACATAGCTCAAAAGAGTTAACTCTGCTATGTTTATTTCAGACAAAAAAGGGATTTTATGAAAACTGCACCAAACAGTCCAGTTAGTGATACATCCCTAGAATCAGGCTTTCTTGCCTATATAGTAATGCTCTCAAATTATTTAGCAATAACCTGCTGATAGAATCCCTTTAAGGGTGGATGCACACTGTCATGCATCAAAAACACCACTGGCCTTTGAAAGTCTGTACTTTTCATGGTGCTGAAGTTTTAACTTCAGCCCCATGGAAAGCATTTACCAGCCGATTTACCGAATCGGCATTTACCACTGCCGTCACAGCGGTGAAAGCTGATTGGTTGCTGTGCCGGTAACCCAGCAATATCAAACACCGCTGTGACAGCACTCGCACCGCATAATGGCTGACTTGCAGCTCCGATCCAGCAAGCCCCATTCACTCAAAATGGAACTTGCGGTCAGGTGCGGCAAGTGCAGTTTTACTGGATCCGGTAGATCCGGCACTTGCTGCTGCGCAAAAAAATGAAAACTCTGCTAGCAGCGGTTTATTGTGGTGCTGCAAGTGCCGGATCTGAGGGATCCAGTAAAACTGCACTTGACACACCTGACCGCAAGTTCCATAGAGAATAAATTGAGCTTGTCGCATCGGTGCTGCAAGTCGGTAGATCAGGCAGGTGCGGTAACATCTGCCGAATCTACCGCAAATTACAAACTACTGCTGATGTGAAATCAGCCTTAAAGAAAGACAGAAAAGAATAAATTACCACTACAATCCCCAGCCTCTTCTGCGCTGTCATTGTGTATTCTTGGCACCAGGAATTATGTCTAAATGGATTTCTTGAGATGCAAGATCCCTTGGTCATGTCAGTGGTCAGGTGACAGGTGGTTGAGATGCCGCTTCCCAATCAATATTTACCCTTTCAAAAGTAACAAAAATCGCTTTAAACATTTTAGAAAATAGATTTTCTGCAAACTAAAATAAAATAATTTAAAAAAAAGTATGGTAATACAAGTGAGGATATCAAAATAATGAGTAAATATTAAATTTAAGCAGTTACTCAATATCAAGAAGCAGCTGCAAATGCAAATAAATATTAATGTGAGACATTACGATCTTTAAATGCCCTGTCTAGTCTGTGCCTGTCCTGTACATGTACCTGAACCCATCTTATCTGTGATCCTGCCTGTACCAAAACCTGAACCTGTGCTGTCTGTACCAGAACCTATTCCAATCCTGCCTGAACCTGTCCAGACTGTGGCTGTGACTCCGTCTCACCTGATGCCAGTCCTGACTCCATCCTGTGACTCTGACTCTGTCCTGCCTTCTGTTTTTTGGGTTAGTAACTGCCTTGGAGTGGTATCTGGCAGCTACCTGTAGGATTAACCTAACCTCTCCATTAGAGGCTCTAGAGAAAATCAGTTAGCCGCTTAGTCACACCCCTCCAGGGTAAGCTCGAGCTCCATGGTCCGGTTGGTTCGCACTCCTGTCTTGGTGGTAATGGTCACTGCCGCTCTGGCCGTAACACATATATTTATTGTGCTCTGGGGTTTAGAACCTCATTTGAGCACAATAATATATACCGTATGTTTCGGACATTAAGACGGATTTTTGTTTCCCCCAAATTGGGGAGATACTGGGGTGGATTTGGGGGACTGTGGCCATGGAGCAGGGGTGCTGGAGGCAGGTTTCATAGGGTGAAGGCACAGCTGCAGGATTGGAGCTGTGGGGGATTAGCGGTGGTGCGGTGCGGTGGGTGCCACCTTGTTCTGTGTGCCTCGTTGCATTCGTTGTCAGTGCAACTGGATGATAGAGGTTATGACTTCTAGTAAATGGCCCCAGGTGTCCATCCGCGGATAATTTGTAGAAGTCTCAACCTCTACCAACCAGCTGCACACTGTTAGTGAATGTAGCTAGGCACACAGAACATGGCACCACCGCTAATCTCCCGCAGCTCCCGTCGGCAGCACTCCAAATTAAATGTGAAAAGAGTGGATACTTTTAGTGGCCACCTGACGATCAGTAAAGTATTCACTCTTTCACATTTAATTTGGAGTGCTGACTATTTTTCTTGATTTATTATTCGGTAGTGCTATCTATCTATCTATCTATCTATCTATCTATCTATCTATCTATCTATCTATCTATCTACATATATACAGTGTTGGCCAAAAGTATTGACACCCCTGCAATTCTGTCAGATAATACTCAGTTTCTTCCTGAAAATGATTGCAATCACAAATTCTTTGGTATTATTATCTTCATTTAATTTGTCTTCAATGAAAAAACACAAAAGAGAATAAAGCAAAACATTGATCATTTCACACAAAACTCCAAAAATGGGCCGGACAAAAGTATTGGCACCCTCAGCCTAGTACTTGGTTGCACAACCTTTAGCCACAATAACTGCGATCAACCGCTTCCGGTAACCATCAGTGAGTTTCTTACAATACTCTGCTGGAATTTTAGACCATTCTTCTTTGGCAAACTGCTCTAGGTCCCTGATATTTGAAGGGTGCCTTCTCCAAACTGCCATTTTTAGATCTCTCCACAGGTGTTCTATGGGATTCAGGTCTGGACTCATTGCTGGCCACCTTAGAAGTCTCCAGTGCTTTCTCTCAAACCATTTTCTAGTGCTTTTTGAAGTGTGTTTTGGGTCATTGTCCTGCTGGAAGACCCATGACCTCTGAGGGAGATCCAGCTTTCTCACACTGGGCCCTACATTATGCTGCAAAATTTGTTGGTAGTCTTCAGACTTCATAATGCCATGCACACAGTCAAGCAGTCCAGTGCCAGAGGCAGCAAAGCAACCCCAAAACATCAGGGAACCTCCGCCATGTTTGACTGTAGGGACCATGTTCTTTTCTTTGAATGCCTCTTTTTTTTTCTCCTGTAAACTATATGTTGATGCCTTTGCCCAAAAAGCTCTACTTTTGTCTCATCTGACAAGAGAACATTCTTCCAAAACGTTTTAGGCTTCCTCAGGTTAGTTTTGGCAAACTCCAGCCTGGCTTTTTTATGTCTCGGGGTAAGAAATGGGGTCTTCCTGGGTCTCCTACCATACAGTCCCTTTTCATTCAGACGCCGACGGATAGTACAGGTTGACACTGTTGTACCCTCGGACTGCAGGGCAGCTTGAACTTGTTTGGATGTTAGTCGAGGTTCTTTATCCTCCATCCGCACAATCTTGCGTTGAAATCTCTTGTCAATTTTTCTTTTCCGTCCACATCTAGGGAGGTTAGCCACAGTGCCTTGGGCTTTAAACTTCTAGATGACACTGCGCACGGTAGACACAGGAACATTTAGGTCTTTGGAGATGGACTTGTAGCCTTGAGATTGCTCATGCTTCCTCACAATTTGGTTTCTCAAGTCCTCAGACAGTTCTTTGGTCTTCTTTTTTTCTCCATGCTCAATGTGGTACACACAAGGACACAGGACAGAGGTTGAGTGAACTTTAATCCATGTCAACTGGCTGCAAGTGTGATTTACTTATTGCCAACACCTGTTAGGTGCCACAGGTAAGTTACAGGTGCTGTTAATTACACAAATTAGAGAAGCATCACATGATTTTTCTAACAGTTCCAATACTTTTGTCCACCCCCTTTTTTATGTCTGGTGTGGAATTAGATCCACTTTGGCTTTAGGACAATTCTTTTTATGTTTTTTCATTGAAGACAAATTAAATGAAGATAATAATACCAAAGAATTTGTGATTGCAATCATTTTCAGGAAGAAACTGAGTATTGTCTGACAGAATTGCAGGGGTGTCAATACTTTTGGCCAACACTGTATATACTGTATAAAAACATATACAATGCCTTGTGAAAGTATTCGGCCCCCTTGAACTTTTCAACCTTTTGCCACATTCAGGCTTCAAACATTAAAGATATAAATTCTAATATTTTTGTGAAGAATCAACAACAAGTGGGACACAATCGTGAAGTGGAATGAAATTTATTGGGTATTTTAAACTTTTTTAACAAATAAAAACTGAAAAGTGGGGCGTTCAATATTATTCGGCCCCTTCAATTTCAGTGCAGCAAACTCTCTCCAGAAGATCAGTGAGGATCTCTGAATGATCCAATGTTGTCCTAAATCAGGGGTCTCAAACTTGGCTGGTAGGTGGGCCGCACATAGAAAAAAATTTACATCGGGGGGCCACAGCCCTCGTAGGACTAAGTGATATTTTTAGCTATACCAGAATTTTTTGCTCAATTTAGTAAAGTACAAATCCTGATCCCCTTCTTGTAGTAATGTCCCCATCCTGGTCATCATCATGTAGTACTGTCCTTATCCTGATCCTCTTGTAGTGATGTCCTCATCCGATCTCGTTTTCTAGTGATGTTCCCCATCCTGATCCCCTTTTCACAAACGCTCTCCATTCAACCTCACTGAGCTCCAGCTGTTTTGAAAGGAAGAATGGGCAAGAATTTCAGTCTTTCCATGTGCAAAACTGTAATCGCAGCAAAAGGTGGCGCTACAAAGTATTAACTCAAAGGGGCCGAATAATATTGCATGCCCTACTTTAAACTTTAACAAATAAAAAACTGAAAAGTATATAAACTTTGTTCCACTTCACGATTGTGTCCCAAGGGGGACCTATATACAGGACCAGGATGGGGGGACATATATATCAGGATGGGGATCATATATATAGGATGGGGGCCATATATACCAGGATGGGGGGCAAGTATACCAGGATGGGAAATTTATACCAGGATGAGGGATATATATATATATATAATATATATATATATATATAATATATATATATAAACCAAATTGTAAAGACCGGGCACTACTGGGATTTTGTGTTGGGAGTTTCCCGTGTATCAGTCGTCTTAGATGAGGCAGCTATGCATCTGGGTGTGCTCACTCAAGTGTATGTTAAATAAAACAGTCCAGAAAAAAGAGGGCACTCACCCATTTGGTGCTTCTTAGGAATTCATTCCTTTTCAGGGTTTCCTTAAGGATTCCGTACAGCACAATGGAGGGAGGGGGGACGTGGAGGGATGCCGGACAACGGCCCGTTTCGTGCCCTGAATGGCACTTCTGCTTCTATCTATCTATCTATCTATCTATCTATCTATCTATCTATCTATCTAATCTATATCAGGATAGGGGGCATACACTCTCTGGCAGAAGTTATGTCACTTATCCATGTTATGTAAATAAAAGCTTATAACCTGATGTTAAATTCATCCATTGGTTGTATAAATTATTCTTTTGAAAGCTGAAACCCTCCCAAATATTTGGGACTTTGAAATAACCAGTAAAACCTCAAGACAACCATGTAAAATTGCATTGAGAAGGGAGATTGTTTTCTCAAAGGAGAGTGAGGCGATTAGTCATGAGAACACTTTACAAACATTTGTCAGTTCACTTGAATTTGGTCAGGAAATTTGATTTACAGTGAATGACTTTGATGCAAATTGATTACCAGGCTTTTCGCTTTATATAATGCACCCCGAATTTGGTGAAGGAAAAGAGAAAAAAAAAAATCAAATGGGATCCATCTTATAATGCCAATGTTTGTCTTACAATCAGTATATAGGTCTCCCCACCATGCAATATGTCCTCTATCCTGGTATCTGGGTATATACACTCCCTGACAGAAGTTGTCGCTTATCCATGTTATGTAAATAAAAGCTTATAACATGACGTTAAATTCATACATTGGTTGTATAAATTACTCTTTTGAAAGCTGAAACCCTCCCAAATATGGTTTAGGTTAAAAAAATAAATTGGCATCAATGCTGAAATATTGATCATTTCATGAACACAGAATGGTCAGATTTTGGCAAGACAAAAGTTTTGTTGCCCACAGAAAGTAATGTGATTTTAAAACAAAAAAATTACTTAAAATACAAATACATGTTACATAACATTGGTGAATGTATTTGTGGTTCTATTAGTTATATTTAATATTTTGTGTGTCTTCCATGAGCTTGAAGGACTGCATCCATGAAGTTCAACAATGATTCATACAATTTATTAATGAAGTCATCAGGAATAGCAAAGAATGCAGTCTTACATGCCTCTCAGAGTTCATCTAGATTCTTTGGTTTTGTCTTCCAAGCTTCCTCTTTCATCCTACCCCACACATGCTCAATGATGTTCATGTCTGGTGACTGGGCTGGCCAGTCCTTAAGCACCTTGATATTTTTTGCCTGTAGGAACTTTGTTGTAGAGATGGATGTATGAGATGGAGCACAATCCTGCTGCAGAATTTGACCCCTTTTATGATTTAAAATATGAGAGGTAGTTAATACTTCTTGATATTTTAGGCTATTGATATTGCCTTCCACCTTGCAAATGTATTGCACACCCGCATACTGAATGTAACCCCAGACTATGATCTTTCCACCACCAAATGTAACTGCTTTCTGTGTGTATGTTGGATCCATACAGGCTCCAGTAGGCCTCAGTATTTGCGCCGGCTGTGGTGCAATTTTACTGAAGAGTCATCTGAGAAATCCACCTTCTGCCACTTTTCCAGCATCCATCTGTTTAGCAGGCTGTAGGACTTTGCAAATGCCACACGTTTTTTTTATTCGCCTTTTGTTTAGTGCTGGCTTCTGGGCACTGATTCGACCATGGAGGCCATTTCAAGACAG
This sequence comes from Allobates femoralis, assembly GCA_033576535.1. Taxonomy (NCBI): domain Eukaryota; kingdom Metazoa; phylum Chordata; class Amphibia; order Anura; family Aromobatidae; genus Allobates; species Allobates femoralis. Next base: position 38,998,560 of record JARQOC010000004.1, on the reverse strand, counting down.
AATCGTACAAACTGTTCTAGTTGACACAGGGACTTGAGGTGACCAGGCCTGTTGGAGCTCTGCTGCAGGGGAAGAGGGGCCAAACACATCTCCAGTCTCTTCAAATCTTTTTTTAATTCTTTATACTTGACGCTGAGACACACTAAAGGTGCCAGCCACCTCTACAGTGGTTCTGGTCTTCAGCCTCTTGATAATCAAGGGTTTGGTCACAGGGTGGATTTTTGCCATGTTGTCAGAGCCCAAGTTGCAGTTCAAGTGAAGGTCTGGGGTGCTGTTTCTTTTTAGACACAGTAATTAACCGATCATTTACTGAGCACAGGTGAGGATGTAAACAAGGTTTGGGTGCATTATATGACCAGGCGACAAAACTTTTGTCTTGCTAAAATCTGACCATACTGTGTTCATTAAATGATCAATATTTCAGCTTTGATGCCAATTTATTTTCTTAACCTAAACCACATTTGGGAGGGTTTCAGCTTTCAAAAGAGTAATTTATACAACCGATGGATTAATTTAACGTTAGGTTATAAGCTGTTATTTACATAACATCAATAAGCGACATAACTTCTGTCAGGGAGTGTATATATCCGGATTCCAGGATAGCGGACATATATTGCATGATGGGGAAACCTATATACTGATTGTAAGACAAACACTGGCATTATAAGATGGATCCTATTTGATATTTTTTATCTCTTTTCCTTCACCATATTTGGGGTGTGTCTTATAATTCGGTGCGTCCTATAAAGCGAAAAACATGGTAGTCAATTTGCATCAAAGTCGTTCACTGTAAATCAAATTTCCTGGCCAAATTCAAGTGAACTGACAAATGTTTGGAAAGTTTTCTCATGACTAATTGCCTCACTCTCCTTTGAGAAAACAACCTCCCTTCTCAATGCAATTTTACATGGTTGTCTTGAGGTGTTACTGGTTATTTCAAAGTCTGCGGTGTAGCTGGAAACAGACTTCAGTGGTGACATTGAAATAGGAGCATTGGGTTATCATTTAGGAAATAAATGCTTATCTCCAAGATAAAAGCTCCCACCCACTGCTGGTTTTTTTGGGTAAGGGAATGGTGAGTGCCTTTTGAAGAGGATGGTTAAAGCGGCCAGGAGCTGCTTTGACATCTACCTCAGTGACACAGGTTCAGATGCAGAGCACAGCAGTTGAGATGAGTTTGTCTTTGGCTGGTGTGCTCTGCATAGGCAGCAACTAAGATAACAAAGCTCACGCCATCATACATAAAGATTTCTCATTACAATATAAGGAAATCAAAGTGCTGCTCACAATCCATTGAAAACAATGTTGTTTTGCAATGTAATGCACCATTTTAAATGTGTTTGACGGTTGATATGTATTTAGTCTGACACAGGTAGAGTTAAGCATGAGACTGAATCAGACAGGGAGGAGATATATGGGAAGACAAGAGAGTTGATTCCTGGAAAGTGACAGGTAGTCAGCCTAAGGTTTGAGAGCTAGAAGACTGATGTGAGATTGGTGTGCATTGTAGGGATGAGACTACAACAGGCAGTAAGATCTGAGAACCGATGAACTGGAGTAGTATTGTGAAAGATTGGAGAAAGTGATGGACCAGAACTCAGTCCAGGGAGGTGAACAAAATGGAGAGAGACCCAAGTGACATGCACCATAAGAGACTTTTACCAGAAGGACGTTAGCGGAAGGTACCCTATTTGTAAATATTGGAAGTGAATAACGGTTGCCATAATGGACCACGAGTTCCTCTACAGGGGATTGAGGATGCATCACAGCTCGGAGACTGTAACCCTCTTAGAATGCACTTTGTATTGTATATACCAATGAGGAGTTATACCAATGCAACTTCTACAGAGGAGATCTCTCAGAATTGTTGACTGGACAGTAGTGAGATACAAGTGTATGGGAACAGGAAAAGGAATGGTTGTGTAATAAAATGAAGAAGTGCCCATGCCTGCTTTTAGCAATTAGATAGTTCCACCTGCTGTGGCGAGACACAAAGTAGTGAACCCACTTTACCACGGATAACACCATGGAAACTGATACCAGAAACCAGTCAGACAAGAAAGAATACAGTTTATTGAAATCACAGACAGGGAAAGGACCCCAATGGAAGTCCTCTGGGCCAGACCATCAGAGGTCTCCATGGGAGCACCGAAAAGCGAACCCCCTATACAGGGATTATCCAGGTACAGCCAAGGAGGCTCCTATGAACCAGCGATCCAGAGGGTCTGACCGTTGAGAACCAAAAGTATCAGAGAGAGAAGGAAAGAAGGAACAAGTGCAACTCCCATTAGGGCCGGGGGGTACTTGGTAGCCAGGCCAGTCGGTTCTGTGGGAGGTCACGGTGATTGTGACCCTGCTCCGTTGCCCTGGGCGTACAGAAAAAGGGGGAATATTTATAGGGAAAGTTCGTGATGCCGCCTTTGGTACTCGGCCAGGGGTGGCCGACGCTGCAAGATATGACAACTGGGGCAGATGGTAGTGCAGCCGAGATGGGATAGCTCCCATAGGTGGAGCTGGGCCCCAGCGATAGTAAACAGTCTGTTGCAGGATAGGGTTGTGACGGTGTAGCTCGTGTGTAAAGCCACAGGGTGAGAGAAAGAAGCAGACACACAGTTTGTGAAGTCCTTTACCTTTTACTTGCTGATCGGGCAAGGTCACACAGCCTGTGCTCCTCCAACATGCAGTCAGATTATCTCCCATTCGTGGCCTACCCAGGTGGCTTTCTCCCTGTACTGGATTCTCACCTCGCCTGCCCTGCACCTTTGTGAACAGGGTCCCAGGCTGATGGCTGCGGGCCTTGTTGGGTGACACATTCCCTGACCCTAGTTCTATACACCGTCCTGTGGATTATTCACAGGTAGCAGCCACTGCTCCTGCAGACGCAGTGGCCACCGGTTTTCCTGGTCGGGACCTGGAGTACCCACACCAGATCGGGGCTGGTCCCCTCTGGCAACAAGTCCCTCCACCCGACTCTGGCTGGGACCAGATTCAGGCCACACGGGCGGATCCCCCACTCCTGTGTCCCATAGGACTCTGTCTGTTCTGCATCCGCTCTGGATGCCTTCCTCTTTTTGACTCTCTCTGTTCTCTCTAACATTCTGCTAACCCCTCCTCCTGGCCAGAGGGATAGGGTCCTCCCTAATCAGGGTCCGCCCGAATCCCCTAACCCGGATTTGGGATGGTGTTGTGTGCAAACTGTGTCTTATTGACAATCCCTCTCACCTGGGAACGGTGATACCACACCTGTGGAGTAGGTGCAGCATCACTGTGGTGACCAGTCTGCAGGGGCTCCACACAAGTGCTGTTATGAGGGATCTGAGAAGCGATCAGGGTTCAGCGGGTGCCGTCTAGCTGTTCAGGTGGACAAGGCAGATGGGGAGTCGAGCACTGTAAGCAGGAAACAAGGCACGTTAGAAAAATGTGGAAATACAAGTCAAATGCAAGCGCTGCTTTGGGGCCTGAAGCTGGCTACTACACATGGAATGAAGATGCCCAGGCACCTCCCAAGGGAAGTTAGGGCCTTATGTTTGCCCAAGCCTCTCAGCGATTGGCTGAGAGGTAATTAGCCAAAAGGTGCACTGGCCCTCTAAATGCTATGTGTAACAGGGCCTTTAGAGTTAGGTTTAGGACTAGGGTAGGGTTATAGTCAGGAAAAAGGTTAAGTGCAGGATTAGGGCTAGTGATAGAGTGATAGTGATAGAGTGATAAGGCTGGAATAATAATTTAATCACATAATAATAATTTTATTTATAAAGCACCAACATATTCCACAGCACTTTACAATTCAGAGGGGACATGTACAGACAAAACATAGCAAAAAGCTTACAATCCATGAGAAAATAGTGGACACACAAAAGGAAAATGGTAAATCGTGCCATCATATATGGTCCAGCCATCAGTATGATAAATATGGGATTCATTTAATGCTGCATGAGCCTGTCACCAGCCAGGATCTGTACAAGTACAGATAAAGTTCTATAATATGCATGGGGGGTGCACACAGGTGATACAAGAGGCCAGATTTGGGAAAGGGAAGATAGGAATAATTAGGCCATGTGCACACGTTGAGTATTTGATGAGTTTTGTACCTTAGGATTTGTAGCCAAAACCAGGAGTGGATAACACAGGCCTGCGATGAAAAAAATACAAGAGACGTTTTCACAGATTTTTATGTAATTTGGTGGCTGATTACGAAAATGGCCTCAATTTTTTCCATCACGTAAGGATTTTTTGTAAAACCAAGATCGATATCTTTGCTAAAATCCTATTTAAAAGGAATTCTGTTGAACATTTGTACATGTAACATCTGGCAACAGTGGTTTTTATCCATTTAAATTTACGTATAAATATACAGAGGCCCCTCTGCTGGTACACGGCCTCCCCATCGGTATACAGAGGCCCCCCTGCTGGCACACGGCCCCCCCATCGGTATACAGGGGCCCCCCCAGCTGGCACACGGCCCCCCTTCGGTATACAGAGGCCCCTGCCTCCGCATTGATCTCACCCTCCGATGTCCGTAGGCACCCGGGGTCCTCTGTCCACTCTTCTTGCTGTATGCCGGTGGGTTCTACATGTGACCGCCGGGCGCAGTGATGATGTCATCCCTGCTGCGCCGCTCTCAGCAAACCCGGCATACAGCGAGGAGAGTGGACGGAGGACCCCGGGTGACTGCGGACATCGAAGGGTGAGCTCAATGCGGAGGCAGGGGCCTCTGTATACCGAAGGGGGGCCGTGTGCCAGCAGGGGGGCCTCTGTATACCGATGGGGGGGGCGTGTGCCAGCAGGGGGGCCTCTGTATACTGATAGGGGGCCGTGTGCCAGCAGGGGGCCTCTGTATACCGATGGGGGGGCCGTGTGCCAGCAGGGGTGCTCTGTATACCGAAGGGGGGCCGTGTGCCAGCAGGAGGCCTCTGTATACCGATGGGGGGGCTGTGTACCAGCAGGAGGGGCCTCTGTATATTTATACATAAATTTAAATGGATAAAAACCACTGTTGCCAGATATTACATGTACAATTGTTCGACAGAGTTCCTTTTTAAATAGGATTTTAGCAAAAATATCGATCTTGGTTTTATAAAAAATCCTTACGTGATGGAAAAAAATGGAGGTCATTTTCGTAATCAGCCACCAAATTACATAAAAATCAGGGAAAACTTCTCTTGTATTTTTCTAAAAATTCAATTTTGCAGGGTTGTGTAATTAAATACAGAAGTGGTGATGTGTTTCTATTAGACTTTTCCTCTGATTGCACCACTCCTGGTTTTGTCTACAAATCCTGAGGTAAAAAACTCATCAAATACTCAATGTGGGCACATGGCCTTAGAAAAATGAGGTGAGGTGGTAGGCCAATCTAAAGAGATGCATTTTTAAGGCTCGCTTAAAGCTATAGGTGTTGGGAATCAATTGAATTGTTTTTGGTAAACCGTTCCAGAGAATTTGTGCAGCTTTTGAGAAGTCTTGGAGAGGGTATTGGGGGGGTTCGGATTGTAGAAGATGTCAGTCTTGGGTCACTTGCGGAATGGAGGGCACGTGTAGGGCGATAGACCTAGATGGGGGGGGTGTAGGGTGGTGCATAACTGTGGTGGGCTTTGTGGGTGAGAGTGGTCATTTTATATTGTACTCTATAGTGGATTGGCAACCAGTGCAATGGCTGGCACAGGATAAAGGCATCGGTGAAGCGGTTGGAGAAGAATATGATCCTGGCTGCAGCATTCAGGATGGATTGGTTGAGAGTTTAGTAAGGAAACCAATTAGTAGAGAATTGCAGTAATCCAGGCGAGAATGAATAAGGGCAATAGTTAGAGTTTTAGAGTCAACAGTAAGAAAAGGTTGAATTCTAGAGATGTTTTTGAGGTGTAGGCTACATGAGTGAGCAAGTGATCAGATGTATGGAGAGAAGGAGAGATCCGAGTCAAATATAACCCCAAGACAGCGGGCGTACTGCTGAGGACTGATGGTAGAACCACACACAGAAATGGCAATATTAGGTTTCGGAAGATTAGGAGAGGAAGGAAAAATAAAAACCCACAAAATAATAAATAAAATTAAAAAAACATGACACTATATTTTTATTTTAAACATTTATGTCTAATGGGTCCACAACTTAAGGGTGGAAGGGGCCAAAATTGCCTTGCCCTTGGAGCTTGCACTGGCAAACCATGCAACGCCACAGTCCTACACTATCTTTTTAAACAATATTATCCTATGTACTTGACCTGAGAAATGTTGAACTTGGACATCTTGTCTACCAAACATATTCACAGTGATGCCGGTTACATTGTATGTGGCGTCAAAACTGTGGCTCTGTTACATAACCTTAATGACCAAGCCCCGCTCCTCTCTTTGTTATCAGGGTTGGCTTAGTAGTTATCTAACATGGCATTATTGAGGTCAGGAAGGCTCCAGAATGTAAAGACTTTGTAGTGATGACACTGGAACTTCCTTTTTCCCAAAATTCCCAATGAGGCCTTTATACTTGGCATTTGTAAACAAATTATCCTTGGCACGCTAATAACAATCCCAGCCGCTCCCGGGAGAGGTTTCACTCAGTGCCATACATACAGCTGACTTCCCTCCCCTGCTGTCTCGAATTGTATTTTCTTAGTCCTGCGGGGAGCCCTGCCCACCCTCACAATCAATCACTATTTGTCTATTTTAATTCATTTCCTCTTTGTAGTTAAAGCTGCCCCTTCTTCAATTTCTTTCCTTTTAACTTGTCCTATTTCACGACAGGAAGAGTGGGGAGGCTACAGCAGCCGGAGGAAAAAACAGGAGCCGAGCGGTGTATAGCTTACTGGGGGCTCTGGGCCCATGGTATTCAGACTAAATATAAATATGCTGCCATTCGGCCCTGTGCTCGGCAGGATGACACGCTATGTTATTGTATAGGATGGCACCTCTATTGTCTACTTACGTAATCTCTGTTTAGTGCAGTAGATGGCCACAGATAAAGCGGCGCAATATTTTATTGCAATGCCAAGTGCATCCGAATATACAGTATGGAACAGCGGAAGCTTCAATATACTTTCTGTCCTGAGACTTTTTAAAGTCAATAGTTCAAGAATCTTAAGAAAATCATGTTACATTAATACTATCGGTGTCGTTATATCCAGAAAGGACAGCTGGTCAGAGATGATTGAAAGATGGATGGAGCTAAATACAGGAGAATTCTGGAGGAAAACCTGCAAAAGACTTGAGACTTAGGTATGCAGTTGTGGCCAAACGTATTGACCCCCCTGCAATTCTGTCAGATAATACTCAGTTTCCTCCTGAAAATGATTGCAATCACAAATTCTTTGGTATTATTATCTTCATTTAATTTGTCTTCAATGAAAAAACACAAAAAGAATTGTCCTAAAGCCAAATTGGATCATCTAATTCCACACCAAACATAAAAAGGGGGTGGACAAAAGTATTGGCACTGTTAGAAAAATCATGTGATGCTTCTCTAATTTGTGTAATTAACAGCACTTGTAACTTACCTGTGGCATCTAACAGGTGTTGGCAATAACTAAATCACACTTGCAGCCAGTTGACATGGATTAAAGTTGACTCAACCTCTGTCCTGTGTCCTTGTGTGTACCACATTGAGCATGGAGAAAAGAAAGAAGACCAAAGAACTGTCTGAGGACTAGAGAAACCAAATTGTAAGGAAGCATGAGCAATCTCAAGGCTACAAGTCCATCTCCAAAGACCTGAATGTTCCTGTGTCTACCGTGCGCAGTGTCATCAAGAAGTTTAAAGCCCATGGCACTGTGGCTAACCTCCCTAGATGTGGACGGAAAAGTAAAGTTGACGAGAGATTTCAATGCAAGGTTGTGCGGATGGTGGATAAAGAACCTCGACTAACATCCAAACAAGTTCAAGCTGCCCTGCAGTCCGAGGGTACAACAGTGTCAACCCGTACAATCCGTTGGCGTCTGAAAGAAAAGGGGCTGTATGGTAGGAGACCCAGGAAGACCCCACTTCTTACCCCGAGACATAAAAAAGCCAGGCTGGAGTTTGCCAAAACTTACCTGAGAAAGCCTACAATGTTTTGGAAGAATGTTCTCTGGTCAGATGGGACAAAAGTAGAGCTTTTTGGGCAAAGGCATCAACATAGAGTTTACAGGAGAAAGAAAGAGGCAGTCAAAGAAAAGAACACGGTCCCTACAGTCAAACATGGTGGAGGTTCCCTGATGTTTTGGGGTTGCTTTGCTGCCTCTGGCACTGGACTGCTTGACCGTGTGCATGGCATTATGAAGTCTGAAGACTACCAACAAATGTTGCAGCATAATGTAGGGCCCAGTGTGAGAAAGCTGGGTCTCCCTCAGAGGTCATGGGTCTTCCAGCAGGACAATGACCCAAAACACACTTCAAAAAGCACTAGAAAATGGTTTGAGAGAAAGCACTGGAGACTTCTAAGGTGGCCAGCAATGAGTCCAGACCTGAATCCCATACAACACCTGTGGAGAGATCTAAAAATGGCAGTTTGGAGAAGGCACCCTTCAAATATCAGGGACCTGGAGCAGTTTGCCAAAGAAGAATGGTCTAAAATTCCAGCAGAGCATTGTAAGAAACTCATTGATGGTTACCGGAAGCGGTTGATCACAGTTATTTTGGCTAAAGGTGGTGCAACCAAGTATTAGGCTGAGGGTGCCAATACTTTTGTCTGGCCCATTTTTGGAGTTTTGTGCGAAATGATCAATGTTTTGCTTTTTGCTTCATTCTATTTTGTGTTTCTTCATTGAAGACAAATTAAATGAAGATAATAATACCAAAGAATTTGTGATTGCAATCATTTTCAGGAAGAAACTGAGTATTTTCTGACAGAATTGCAGGGGTGTCAATACTTTTGGCCACAACTGTAGGTTCTCCTATCAGCAGGTCAGCAACTCTAAACAAACTACCAGAGCTACAATGGAGGGTTTATATCAAAGCACATTCATGTGGGAGAATAACCCAGTCACAGTCCAGACCTCAACCCCATTGAGCATCTGTGACAAGACTTGAAAATTGCTGATTGCAGACGTCTCCATCCAATCTCACTGAGCGAGATCTATTCTGCAAAGAGGAATGGACAAAAATGTCACCTCTAGTTGTGCAAAGCTGATAGACATTCTCCAAAAGACTTGCAGCAGTAACTGCAGCGAAAGGTGATCATAAACATGATTGAAGTTAATGTCTTGGCCAAATTGAAGAAACCTGACCACAAATAAACTTCTGGAGGTTCTCTCACCTCTGCTTGTGCCCCCAATGAAAAATTTACAGTAACGGTGCGTCCACTTAAAATGTTATGATCAGGTTGAATAAGCACAAGAGTCCAACAAGGCAGCAGGAGAAAAGGTGCAAATTAAATGTAGTATCTAAGGTTAAGGAACAAAGTGAGATGTGTACTGCTCACCTTTTAGCATTGTGCAATGAGTGACTACAACTGTACTCGAGGCGTGTTACCAGGAAGCGGTGAGGATCCCGAAGCTTTGCGCCATTAAGGTCCAATTGCCAGAATTGTCCATCTTTACCCCCATTACAAGTGTAATATTATAAATATTATAGAATAAAGAGAGTAAAGATTCTCAGCCATCTTCTTTCCTCACTCAACTAGAGTATATAAACCCCTATGGGTGCCTTATTGTAGATGATGAAGTCTCACCTATTACACCTGTCTAGTATGTGTTTTTTTCACATTTAGAGCCTACCTACCTTTCTCCATGGAATCTCGCACACAAATGCTCCTTCCTTTTCCATAGTATTCCCACATACAGTGTGCCATCTATTGTGGTAAAGGGATCTTTATGCTCCCTCAATCACCCAAGTCTGGGTACAGCTGTTACCTCTGCCCCCATATTAGCCAAGTCACTGACCGCAGCCCGAGTGTATACACAACGGTGGATTCTATTGACAGCAATCATGAATCATTGAACATATTAATGATTTCAAGCCTTCACCCTGGTTTCCTTGTGTTTTGTAGACAGATACTGCGGGATATTTGAATCCGTGGGATTAACGGATATACGACCGTACCGGTTTTGGGATAACAACAAGAGGAGCCTGGCATTAAATGAAATGCTGGAAGACCTGGAGGTAACATGACTACAATCTAATATTTTCTAATATGTTTCTAATAGTTTCTAATATGCATTTTTTAGCACTAATATTTTACCACTGATATTTCAGTCATAAGTGATCCCAAACAATGGGCGGCTTTCCTAGTTTAATGTCTTGAACACAAAACATTATGGTTTTTTCAAGTAGTTTTTCAGCATAAGCCATCCTGTGTGCATATGTGGCGCCCCTACGGCTCGGTTGCAACAGGGTTGTTGCCTCCCTCACCGGAGGTGGTGGTATGCTTGGAAGCAGGAGTAGCGCCCCACGTTGGGTAGCCCCGCATGCAAACCAAAACCTGATCCCTGACCAGAAGGAGGAGCCCATAACCCGAGTTTCTAGGGTCCTGCCTTTTCTGGCTAGGGGGATGAGTTAGAGAGAGTAGTGTGAGAGAGAAAGGGTAGGGAGAGGAAGCAGAAGGTGAAGAGAGACCTCTGGGAGTGGAGCGCTGAAAATCTCGCCCCAGGGAAATGCAGCTGAGGATGCCAGGGTCCTGGGTTACTCAGGGACTGCATGCCCTGTGAACCGAATCTGGAGGACAGGAGATTGCAAGTTTCCTGGCCGGAAGCAGGGATTCGACAGCACAACAGTTTAACGAGAGCCCAAATCTGCAAGCAACACAGCAGTACCCGTTACAGGTTCGCACTGTCTGCTAGTCAGGGGTTTACCACAAAAGTGAAGGAAAAGTGTCATAAAATAGCTCACAGGCAGCTGAGGATCCAAAACTGAAAAGAGCAGCAGGTAGGCCCCCAGTCCCACCTGGCAAGGTAGACTCTGACTGCTTCCAGGCCGACCGGACCCTCCTGGACCTGGTGACTGGAGCCTCGAACCCAACAACTTTCACACCAGTAAAGGTAAAAACACTGAACTCCGCTGTCTTCCTGCTTCTTTTCCGCACTTCCTGCACCAAAGCTACCACCACCATCATCCACACAGACTCTCATATTAAATCCAAGTGCCCTGCTCTGCCTGGGGAAGTGTTCCATACAAGCTGCCTATCCAGCTACTGTAAATATCCCCTTAATTTGCTCGGTCAGGGCCATGGGACCGGGCAACCGCCACCGTGACTCCCCAAAAGACTGTCAGCCTGGCTACCGAGTGCCCCAGCTCTTGCGACTGTTGCATATATGAAGAATAACAATAAATTCTGCCATTATATGACTGATGTCCTGCATTCACCATTAGTTTTCCTGGCTTCAGCCTCTATTTCTTATGTTCAGTTGTCTCTGAGCTGGTGGGTGGAAAATAGCTGATATAAAGTTTCCCATACACAACACGCAAAGTCATAAAGGATTCTTCCTCTCCTTGCTCTTTTTGCTACAAATTATTAAGGCCTCAAGGGCTGCAAAGGTTTTCAGGATTTCCTTAGCATTGCAGAAGATGATCATATAAACAGTACGAAGGAAATCCTGAAAACCTGCGCTGTTTGCAGCCCTTCAGGCCTGGAGTTTGTGATCCCTGCCTTAGATAGTACTTGTTGAAATGCTGCATATACCAGAGGTCCCCAAATCCATGCCTCAGGGGCTGCCAACAGCGCAGGTTTTCAGGATTTCCTTAGTATTGCACAGGTGATAATTGAATCAGCTGCACTGATGATGATTCCAACCCCTGTGCAACACTAAGGAAATCCTGAAAACCTGCACTGTTGGCGGCCCCTGAGGCCTGGATTTGGGGACCTCTGGTATATACATTTCAAGCCCTCCACTGAGAGAGAGGGAGTCCTTATCTATTAACTAAAAACTCTCTAATGGGTTTTCCCAACCTGGCAATTCCCTTTTGTGCCCATAAATGTTTTTTTTTTCCTAGATGTCCCCTGATTTTTCTATTGTCGTGCTACCAACATCCTGCAACCCAACTGGAATACAGCTCAGCAGCAGCGGCTGGAGGCAGATAGCGGATGTCATGAGGGTGAGAGGGACGGTATTGCTTTTCCTTCAACTGAAATGGTTAAGCACAATAGTTTAATGTTGAGCAATGATATCCGTGTCCAGGTTGATTATGTTCCTGTATTAGTGAATGGGATACATAACTGTGCAGATGAGATTATCACTCTGCTGCAGTACTGCATTACAGTACAGGAAGCAGAGCCATGCCTGTCACCACTGCGATCGGTGCCTTTTTCTGTATTTTGGCTAAGTCTCCTTATATTCATTTTAGAGAAAGAACATGTTCCCATTCTTCCACCTTAAAGATCAGGGCCTGGGCTCCGGGGACGTGGACGCGGATGCTTGGCCCGTGCGTTACTTTGTATCTGAAGACTTTGAGCTCTTTTGTGCCCAGTCGTTCTCCGCCAGTTTTGGATTATATGGTGGGTATGGATTATATAGGGTGTGTACATTATGGAGTATATGTTTTGGGGACAATTAAGACAATAGAGTACACAGTTGAAACCAGAAGGCTGGTGGGGGGGGCCCAATAACCATGTACTTTCCCAGTTAAAAAATGACAACCCTCAGCTGTGTGTTTTATTTGCACTAGTTATCAAAAAAAAGGGGGGAGACCCCACATGCTTTTTAAATGATGGGATCCTCTGTATTTTTGATAAACAGCCTTGGTAAAGCTCACCACTGGGGATTGCAGCCTGTAATTGCTGTTTTACCCGCGCTTATTAACAAAAATATGGCAGGAGCCCACGCCAATTTAAAAAAAAAAATTATTATGTTTTTAATTTTTTACACTACCATACAGCAAACGTGTCTGCAACCAATCACAGACACTAAAACCAGTATTGGGGAGGGGGGGCGTGTATAGCAGTTTGCATCCAATCACAGATGCTGACATAGAGGGTGGGCAGGAGAAACAGTGAATATTCATGAGGCTTAATGAGCGGGCCTTGAAAAAAAGTTTGACTGCATCGTTATCTTTGCAGAAACACTGTAAGTATACCTACCCTGCTCTTACCCCCATTTGGCTTGCTTTTGTGGCCTTTTTGCCCTTACTATCACTATTTTACAGCCCAGTACTTCTCATCTCCATTGAATTGTATGGGGTTCGATACCCATCATCAAGGCCGGGTGAAGTTCAATTCCCGAACCCAATTTTTTTTTAATGTATTGAGTGGATTTAGCATAACTGGATATCCACGAGTCCGCTCATCACTAATAGTTAATATATTTGTGTATGCATAGGGTGCACATAGATTTTATGACGTGTATATTTTAGTTAATGGTGTCCCTTATGTTGTAATTATAACTACAGGATGGATTTTCTATTTTCACTTACATGCTGCTATTCTTTTCATTCAGACTTCTGATGAAAATGATTTGGAGAACTTATAGCTCCATTCACTGCCCTTATAGCGGATGAGGAAAACAGTTTCTGCCAGCTTGAGTTACATCGCTGCCATCTGGTGGCAGAAACATAAACTGCATTCTTTATGATGCCATCTGGTGGCAGAACTACCAACTTCAATCCTTATCTTTCATGTCCCATTGACAAAAACCTTTAAGAGAATGTGTGCACTCGGAGTATTTGGATGCAGAAATTTCTGTACCAAATCTGCTTCTCAGTAAGAAAAAATGTTTGTATTTTACGGGTTTTTGTTTAATATTGTCCGTGCGTTTTTGCCATACCGTCTCCATGCATTCTGGGGTGGAGAAAAGCTGCAAAAACACTGAGAACATTGACATCCTGCACCAAGGAAAAAATACTCAACATCTGCACAAGACTTCACGATTCTCATTGAGTTTGCTGGCATCAGGATTTGCATGCAGATTTTTGACAAAATTGCTCTGAAAAACGCAATAAAAAACGCAATAAATAATGCAACCTTGTGCACCAAAAATATAAATTATCCCCTATAAACGACTGCTGGAGTTATGACCACGTGGATCCCAGCAATTGTTTGAAGGGGGCTCCGGAACCCCGAGAATGGTGCTCTGCAGCCCCATTGTTTATTCCAGCACTCCCATAGACAACCAATGTAGCGGAAGCTGAACATAGGCACCTTTGCTCCATTCACGGAGAGAGCTGCAGATCCCGAAGATCTCAAAGTTCCAGTACCAGGATCACTAGCTTTCCCAACGATCAGCAAGTTCTGCCCTATCCCATAAGGTTAAGAATAAATGAATGAAATGTTATCAGATTATCAGTAAACATTTCCATTTTGTGATCTGCAGGTGAAAGAGTCGGGAATCTGTTAATGGTTATGAAGAGTAATGAAGCCGTTATCAGTGTCCGCTCCAGCTGGAAAGTCTCGCTGGTGAAATATGGTCAACGCCTCCATGTGTGGGTTCACGGGTTGTGGCAACGCTGCTCAATAATCCATCGCTGTACATAGAATGGTAAAATGTTTGGTTACGATCATAGTATCTTGTTGAAGCAAAAATACATAGTTGGCAACGTTCCTGGAGTGTTTATATTGGGCTGCACTATTGCTCCTGGACCTCCGTCTTCACACCCACTCTTGGGGGGGTTCGTCATTTCCGGGAAAGTCGGCAACTATTATTATTGGAGCCCTTATAATACCAGAAGATAAGCCCCAACAGAATTGTCTGTAATGGTGCTGTCGGGAAACAGATATCATGTGACTCTCATTCATTTAATAGGACGACAGTGCCTATCCGTAGGTGCCGGCCAGTGGAGTTACTTGAAGCTCATGGACCCCGATGCCAAAGCTCCAACTATTGAAAATCATGAACAGCTTTAGTCTTTTTCTATAGGCCAAAGGGACGTTTGTGGCCCCCTAGACTCCAGGGCCCAGATACAATTGCAACCCCTGCACCTATCGTAGTAACCCTCCTGGTGATGGCCATCCTTGACTGAAATCAGAACAGTGAAATCCTTCTCCTCCAGGATAAGACGATAGACGTACAGAGGATTTCTCCTGTCAAATACGATTTGACTCTGTGCTATATTTCAGATCTAGGATGTACATAATGCTCCGAGTTTTTCTTCTATTTAACACTTTTATTTCACTCCTATAGGAAGGAGAGTCTGAAAATGACCGTAAGGCGCCTCATGATTATCAGAGAAAAAATAAGAGAGAAGCTCCGACTTTTGGAAACCCTAAAATCTTGGGATCATCTCACCGACCAAGCTGGGGTCTTTGCTTTTACAGGGTTAACGTGTAAGTAGCTGTATGACTGCTTTGTGGATTTTCTTGAATTGGAGTGACACTTGCCATTATTAGTAGCCATTTATAAAAATTCGATCTGTGGGGAGTCTTGGCACCATCATCTGTATGAAGACGTTGCGGCTCTCCAGGGAGAGCCACCTCCACTTTACTGTGTAACAGACACAGCTCTAAGACAATCAGACAGATGGTGCTTGAATGATCCGCGCTGCTGTCGTGATGAATAAAAGGACCACACAACTTCTTAAGGATGCTACCACTTTCTCATGGGTACAGCTGGGACAGCACTGAAACGCATAGGGAATAAAGTAGTAGCATCCTTAAGAAATTGTGTGGTCCTTTTAGTCATCACGATAGCAGCGCGGATCATTCATGCACCATCTGTATGGCTGTCTCTGATACAATACACCGCCATTTTGCATGTGGAGATGCGGATCCAGCAACAGCTGTCCATGCGAGCATACCGGTTGTGGGTCAACGCAACCTGACCAGGTGAGCATGTATAGCTTCGGGCAGACGATCTCACCCAAAAGATAAGACCCATTTGTGCCTCTTTTCTCTCCTTTGTTCCTAGACAGACACTGCTCTGTCCTATAAGTAGTGATGGTGCCTGAAACCCAAGCTTAGCCCCATTTTGTGGAAAATGTGAGAATCTGTAATACTAGGACTAAGCACTATAGGAAGTACAAAACTGTGTAAGGTAAACAATGAGGAATGAAGTAGTGATTGTTGGAGTGCCATGGCCGCCCAAAAAGGTGATTGATGGAGTAGTCAAGGGTTAGCTCCCACTTATCTTATATTAGGATTGCCCTTTTAGAATTCAGGAAAGTAGGAACTGGTGGGATGTCCCATACACATCCCTTCAGCCAAGTTATTGGCGTCTATGAGCTGTCATGGCAATCTTTGGATCTCACAAGACCTTTGTGTCCACCAGAGGCTGGCTGGCAAATTTTGGCCTGGGGGGCAAGCACACAGCAGTGGCCCATGAGCAGTGAGCTTCAAGGGCAGAGCGGTCTCCCAGACCAACATGACAGATGGCCTGGCAGCCCCAAAACTGCTGCTTAACAACTGGCCTGAAGGGCATCTGCCCCTTTGCCCCCTGGGCCATCCAGCTCCTGGTGTCCACCATGTTATTACTCATATGAATCCAACAGAGACCTGCAATTATACAATATACTACAATATTAGAGCACTGCAATGTATTGTATGAGTTGGTTAAGCCTTACTTTGGCAAAAAGTTGCCAGAGAAACAAGCAGGATTCAGAAAACACAGAGGAATAAGAGATGTAATTGCTTACATGAGATTGATAATGCAAATGGCCAAAGAATACAACAAGGAGATCTATGTTTGCTTCATCCACTAAAGCAAAACCTTCGACTGTCCTAATCACTGAAAACTTTGGAGTACCATGAAGGATATGGGTGTGCCAAACCATCTGATTAGCTTAATTAAGAACCTTTATATTGACCAAGAAGCAACAGTCCAAACGAAATACGGTAACACATCATAGTTCAAAGAAGAGCAAGGCATCAGACAAGGCAGCATCCGATCACCATTTCTCTTCACCTTATATACAGAAGCTATTTTCAGGAAGGCTGGACTTGCCCAAAAAAAAAGAAGGGATCAAAATTTGTGAAGAATCCTCAACAATCTAAGATACACAGACAATACATCACTGATAACAACAAGCGTAGATGGAATGAAGGACTTAATACGGAGTGTCAAGATGGAAAGCTCCATCATGGGACTGCTACATACCACAAAGGAAGACAAAGATATGGACTACTGCCAAGTATGACCGGGGCACTTGTAGGATGAACGGCGACAAACTAGAAGTGGTAAAGGACTTCAACCTACTCAGATCGATGATCACTCAAGATCAGTGACGACACCAGAAGTCCATAGGAGAAAAGCTATGGGGGAATCCCCAATGAAGTCTCTGGATAAGGTCTTCACATCAAGGAACATTTCACTGGTGATGAAGACACGGCTCATACACAGTCTGGTCTATTTTGTAGTAACATATGGAAGGGAAATCTGGATGATGAAGGAACAAGACGGAAGAAGCATCAAGGCCTTCGAGATGTGGAGCTGGAGAAGGATATTATCAATACCATGGATGGCAAGAAGAACAAACAAGTCAGTTTTGGAACAAATGAAAACAGACATGTCATTGGAAGCAAGAATCACCAAGCTACTACTTGTCTACTTGGAAACATTGTATGAAGAGAGAAATCACTAGAGAAAGATATTATGGCAGAATAGAAGGTACAAGGTGTAGAGGTAGACCAGCAACCCAATGGCTGATACTGTCAAGATAACCAACCAATCAAGAAGACCCTGGTAAGACCCTGGTGGACCTATCTAGGCTCACAGAAGACCATGGTGGACCTAATTAGGCTTGGAGAAGACCCTGGTGGACCTATAGACCCTGGGGAATCCATTTAGGCTACTTTCACATCAGTGGATTGTAGCAATTCCGGCAGATCAGGGAAAGTTGAAATTTTGAACTCAATTAGCCTGATCGGCCGTAATCCAAGGACACTTGTGGCAGGATCGCGGCAAGACTACGTTTTGCCTAATTCATTCCCTATGGGACTTGTGTACATGTGCGGCACTTGCGGCGAGTTTAAAAGCCTCTGCTAGCTGTATTTATTAGATATAAATAAAATACAAATGAAATAATGAGTAAAGGATTGTCAATAAATAGCCACAAGGTGGCGCCACACTACAAATATATATTTCTATATATCTGGTATAAATATGAAATATATATTACATAATAAATCTACAGTGGCACCACGCTCTGTAGGCTGGTATTGTGGCACCCCAGGGTCTCAGTGCCATTGTGTCATCCCTGCCCCTTGATGGTGGTGTCATGCTGAGAGTAGTGATGGGCGAATCCTAAATTACTCGGAATCGCTTGACTCTAGCGAGTCCGAGCCCGGGACTCGCTACTCGTTGCGAGTCTAGCGAGTCCAATGTTAATGAATGGGGAAGCGAGTAATAGCGAGTAGTGTGCGATTTACAAATCACAGATGTGTCTCGGAAGCTTCAGCCTGAAACAATCCTAGTTTTGCCATTGATTTGCATTGGACTCGTTTACTGTGCAAGTAATCGCTGGGAAACTCGCACAGATAAGAGTCCTGTCTGCTCTGTGTGCTGGCTGCCGCAGCTCCAGGGTCCTAGAGCCCGCCTGCTGCCTGATGTAGCAGAGCTGAGATTGTTCTCAGTCTGCTCATCCCTGTGCATAGACATCTATATCTGTGCAAAGACATCTATATCTGTGCATAGACATCTATATCTGTGCATAGACATCTATATCTGTGCATAGACATCTATATCTATACACAGGGATGAGCAGAGAGGACATCGCGTTTTGGACTGCGTCGGACGGAAGAGGATTTTTTTAATTAAAGATGGAGTCCCTAATGGCTTTTTTTTTTATTTCTAATAAAAATTTTTCTCTGTGTTGTGTTTTTTTTAAAACAATTTAATAGAAATTCATGGCGGTCATGTCTAATATTGGCATGACCGCCATAAATTTCGGGCTTAGGGCCAGCTGATAATACAAAGCTGGCCCTAACCTCTTTATTACCCAGCGTGCCACCGCCACCAGGGCCGCTGGAAGAGCGGGGTTCAGCGCCAGAGGATGGCGCTTCAATGAACGCGCCATCTTCTGGGGCGGCTGCGGGCTGCAATTTGCAGCGGGGGGTGCCCAGAAAGCTTGGGCATCCCTGCGCTGCGGATTCCAGCCCCCAGCTGCTTAGCTGTACCTGGCTAGACATAGAAATTGCGCGGAGCCCCACGCATTTTTTTTTTTATTATTTCATGAAATTCATGAAATAATAAAAAAAAAAGGGCTCCCCTATATTCTTGTGTCCGGCCAGGTACAAATAGGCACCTGGGGGTTGGGGGCAGCCCGTCGCTGCCTGCTGGATCCGGCTGGTTCCAGAAATACGGCGAAGCCCATGTAATTTTTTTTCTGAAAAATCAATAAAACAATCCTAAAAAAGGGACTGCATCTTTATTAACCCCTCGCCCATGGTCCAGGGGTTAATAAAGATGCAGTCCCTTTTATTTACATTGTGTTATGGATTTGTCAGAAAAAAATTTCACGTGGGCTTCGCCGTATTTCTGGAACCAGCCGGATCCAGCTGGCAGCGACGGGCTGCCCCCAACCCCAGGTGCCTATTTGTACCTGGCCGGACACAAGAATATAGGGGAGCCCTTTTTTTTAATTATTTCATGAATTTCATGAAATAATAAAAAAAAAATGCGTGGGGCTCCGCGCAATTTCTATGTCTAGCCAGGTACAGCTAAGCAGCTGGGGGCTGGAATCCGCAGCGCAGGGATGCCCAAGCTTTCTGGGCACCCCCCGCTGCAAATTGCAGCCCGCAGCCGCCCCAGAAGATGGCGCGTTCATTGAAGCGCCATCCTCTGGCACTGAACCCCGCTCTTCCAGCGGCCCTGGTGGCGGTGGCACGCTGGGTAATAAAGGGGTTAATACCAGCTTTGTTATACAAGCTGGTATTAAGCCCGAGATTCTTAATGTCAGGCCACGTTTGACCCAGCCACTAAGAATCTCCAATAAAGGGTTAAAAAAGCACAACACAGAGAACATTTTTTATTTGAAATAAAAAAAAAAAAACCATTAGGGACTCCATCTTTAATTAAAAAAATCCTCTTCTGTCCGACGCAGTCCAAAACACGATGTCCTCTCTGCTACATCCCCTGTGCATAGATATAGATGTCTATGCACAGGGAATGAGCAGACTGAGAACAATCCCAGCTCTGCTACATCATCTCTGTGAGCAGGCGGGCTCTAGGACCCTGGAGCTGCGGCAGCCTGCACAGAGAAGACAGCTGGACTCGGCTCGCAAAGTAACAGCAGTTACTTTGCGAGTTTCCCTGCTATCACTGGCACAGTAGCCGAGTCTAATGAAAGACAATGGCAATCCTAGTTTTGTCAGCGTTTGCCATTGATTTGCATTGGACTCGTGCGAGTAAACGCTGGGAAACACGCAGAGTACCGAGTCCTGCGAGTCCCTTACTACTCGCCGAGTAACGAGTCCTAGCGAGTAGATTTGCCCATCCCTAGCTGAGAGCAACAAAATGGTCTTCTCATCAGGCAGGTTAACCACACACAACACCTTCTGCCTCGAGGCTAGAAGGGGGAGACCAAGCCTGGGTTCAGGGTGAGCTCCCCTATAAATTCTGGTCTGGGTTGGGGCCAGTTAGTTCAGTTCCTAGGAGGACTGAGGCTGTAGAGCTTGTCCCAGGATCGCTGACTTGGTGCCAGGACTAAGGCTAGGGTCTGTGGAGAGTCACAGGAACACCTGGGGAGCTGAGCGACACTGTGCTCACCCCAGAGGAAAGCACAGAGAATGGACCTGGGTCCAAGATTGTGCAGGGTCTAACGACCCTGCAGGCAACACCGGGAGGTGGGGAATTCCAGGTTCCCAGCCACACCGTGCCCAGAGACACAGCAATGGAGAGCGTTCAGGAACTGACACCCGAGACGATAGTTAGGCAACTCGAGTCCTTTCTGTCATACCGGCACCTTGCAGGAAGAGACAGGGCCAGGAGCTTAGCTGATGCAGCCGAAGGAGCCAACACACAGAGTACAGTAAGGGAGCCAAAGACCCGGCCGGGTGAGAAGGAACCCTGAGTTGCTCTCAGCCAAGACTCCGTGGACAGCTGCTCCAAACCATCGTTACAAGTAAAAGACTGAGTGAAGAACAAAACAGCGAGTCTGCCTATTGTTTGTGCCCATCGTCCTGCTCCCTTCACCTAAATCCCTTTCACTGCCCCAGGGAACCGCTCTGCCTGTGAAGAGCCACTCCATCCCAGGTGCCAGTCCATCACCCCGGAGGTTCTGCAGCAGCGGTGGCCCACTATAGCCACATATCACGGGTGGCGCCACGAAAATCTCCCTTTCATAATTAACTCCCCTATTAAGCCAAAATTCCTTTCAGCTGCACACAGGGTCACAGAATTCGGGTCTCGATCCCCGTGGCTCCCCAGGACAGTATCGCCCGTTTCTGAGTACCCCATTCCCTGGGGCCCGTCAGTATGAATGATTACTATTTATTTATTGAAAAGTACACCTTGTATTTGTATAACTGTTTATTATTCTACTAGCTGTGAGCCCGATGCAAATGCATCGGGTGTCTAGAATATATATTAATTTTTTTTTAAAGATTTTTAAATAATAATCGCATCATCAATAGCAATAATATTAGCAATAGCATTATTATTAACAGTAATAGCAGTATTAATAGCAGTAATAGCATTATTATTAGCATTAATAGCATTATTAATAGCATTAATAGCATTAATAATACAATTAATGGCATTAATATTAGCATTAATAGTATTATTAATAGCATTAATAGCATTATTAATAGCATTAATAGCATTATTAATAGCATTAATAATACAATTAATAGCATTAATAGCATTATTAATAGCATTAATAGCATTATTAATAGAATTAATAGCATTAATAGTATTATTAATAGCATTAATAGCATAATAAATAGCATTAATAGTATTATTAATAGCATTTATAGCATAATTATTAGCATTAATATCAATATTATTTGCATTAATAGCATTATTATTACCATTAAAAGCATAAATATTAGCATTAATAGCATAAATATTAGCATTAATAGCATAATTATTAGCATTAATAACATTAATAATAGAATTAATAGCAATATTATTTGCTTTAATAGCATTATTACCATTAATAGCATAATTATTAGCATTAATAGCATAATTATTAACATTAATAGCATTAATAATAGCATTAATAGCAATATTATTTGCATTCATAGCATTGTTATTACCATTAATAGCATAATTATTAGCATTAATAGCATTATTATTAGCATTAACAGCATAATTATTAGCATTAATATCAATATTATTTGCATTAATAGCATTATTATTATTACCATTAATAGCATAAATATTAGCATTAATAGCATAATTATTAGCATTAATATCAATATTATTTGCATTAATAGCATTATTATTATTACCATTAATAGCATAAATATTAGCATTAATAGCATAATTATTTGCATTAATAGCATTAATAATAGAATTAATAGCAATATTATTTGCATTAATAGCATTATTATTACCATTAATACCATAATTATTAGCATTAATAACATAAATATTAGCATTAATAGCATAATTATTAGCATTAATAGCATTATTATTAGCATTAATAGCATAATTATTAGCATTAATAGCATTATTATTAGCAGTAATATCATTATTATTAGCATTTTTTTTTATTATTATTTTTTATGTTATTATGTATAATTTTTTATTTATTTTTTTATTATTTTTTAATTATTTTTTAATTATTTTTTTTATTATTAAATTTATTAGTTATTTTAAGTGAGCCTGAGGCTGAAACACAGTTCTCCTTCAGGTCCGCTCAAAGGGCTCATATTAGCATATTTGTATTTTTTTATTATTATTTTTATTGAATTATTTATTATTTTTTATTTATTTTTTTATTATTTTTTAATTATTTTTTTATTATTTTTTTTATTATTAAATTTATTATTTATTTAAAGTGAGCCTGAGGCTGAGACCCAGTTCTCCTTCAGGTCCGCTGAAAGGGCTGATATTATTAGCATATATTTAATTTTTTTATTATTATTTTTATTGAATTATTTATTATTTTTTATTTATTTTTTTTATTATTTTTTTTACTATTAAATTTATTTGTTGAGGCGCTCTTCTGATTGGTCGGTGTCTACTGCCCTCAGCCAATCAGAAGAGCCCTTCATTTCCCATTGACATAAATTAGCGGTGTGTCGGCGATTTTATGGCCGGCCACCACGTTCTATTTGTCGGCCCTAAAATCGCGGACACACCGCTAATGCATGTCTATGGGCAGTCATCCTGATTTCTGATTGGTCGCTCTTTGGTGACGCCGACCAATCAGAATTCGAGCTCACTGCCCATAGACATGCATTAGCGGTGTGTCCGCGATTTTAGGGCCGACAAATAGAACCAGGTGGCCGGCCATAAAATCGCCGACACACCGCTAATGTATTTCAATGGGAAATGAGGAGCTCTTCTGATTGGCTGAGGGCAGTAGACAGCGACCAATCAGAAGAGCCCCTCACATCTCATTGAGGTAGAATGGTGGATTTGTCGTCCATTCTATCTTAATGATAAGTGAAGAGGATGTCGGAGCTGGAAGTTGGCGGAAAGAAGACAGAAGATCCCCGGGGCCGGACGAAGAGGCGGAGATGGCGGAAAGAAGAGAGAAGACCCCCGGGGCCGGAGGAAGAGGACGCCTGGCCGGACGGAGGACTTGTGGATCGGACGGACGATCAGATGACTAAGAAGGCATGTATGTAATCGACGGGGACGTTAGGTTAGGGGACGGCGGGGGCTTCAGGTGTAGGGCTTTAGGTGTTAGCGACAGCGGCGGGGGAAAGCGGCGGGAGCTTAGAAGGCGTCGGGGCTTAGGGGGTAGGGGCTTAGGTGCGGCGATGCGGCGGCGGACGGTAGGGGCTTAGGTGCGGCGGGGCTTAGGGGGTAGGGGATTAGGTGCGTCTGGTCGGGGCTTAGGTGCGGCGGGGCTTAGGGTGTAGGGGCTTAGGTGCGGCGGTGCTTAGGGGGTAGGGGCTTAGGTGCGGTGGGTCGGGGCTTAGGATGCGACGGGGCTTAGAGGGTAGGGACTTAGGGGCGGCGGAGTTAGGGGGTAGGAGCTTAGGTGTGGGGTGGCTGTGCGGACATTGCGGGGTGGGTGTGCGGACATGGGGTGGCTGTGCTGACATGGGGTGGCTGTGCTGACATGGGGGGGCTGTGTGGACATGGGGGTGGCTGTATGGACATGGGGGGGGCTGTGCGGACATGGGGGGGGCTGTGCGGACATGGGGGGGGGCTGTGCGGACATGGGGGGGGCTGTGCGGACATGGGGGGGCTGTGCGGACATGGGGGTGGCTGCATGGACATGGGGGTGGCTGCGCGGACATGGGGGGGGCTGTGCGGACATGGGGGGGGCTGTGCGGACATGGGGGGGGGCTGTGCGGACATGGGGGGGGGCTGTGCGGACATGGGGGTGGCTGTGCGGACATGGGGGTGGCTGTCCGGACATGGGGGTGGCTGTGCGGACATGGGGGTGTCTGTGCGGACATGGGGGGGGGGGCGAATTGTGGGTAGCGCTCCATGGTCCCCGGGGAGCGAGTTGCGGCTCAGGCAGCGACTCGCAATGGCCTCGCGGCCATTGCTCGCGCTACCTGAGCGGTAAATCGCTAAGGTTGTGGCCGAGCCTCTGGTTCGATTTTCGGCCAGCGACTCGCAATGGCCGCTTAGCGGCCATTGCTCGCACTCAGCCAGCGACTCGCAATGGCCTCGCGGCCATTGCTCGCGCAGCATTGGGCGCTTTGCGCCCAATGTTAAATTCGTATCTACATGACCACGCCGGAAGTAGCGCGCGGAGGGGCGCTTTTCCGATTCGCGATTATATAATAGGTGCCCCTTATCCTGGTTCTTGCAGGTGGTACGACACATAGCACAAAGATGCACAATGGATCTAAGTGCACTTTATTTGCTTGCCAACTCCTTGCCCTTTACTTATAAAACCTTATATATTTGAATGATACTTTGCACTTTCTTTTTGACTGTATAAAATCATATATTTCTTTGCAATTTTTTGAAGATTATGTGTGCAATTTCCTATTCACCTCTACTAATTTAATTAATATTAGAAGTGCAATATTGTACCAGGTATTTTTTGCTATTATAATTTTAATCTTTATTCCATATCATCATGTTCATATAGTGACATTATGTAATATATTCATATTTATACCAGGATATATAAATATATATTTGTAGTGTGGCGCCACCTTGTGGTTATTTGTTGACAATGATTCTTTACACACTTCATTTGTGGAGCCATAACTTTTTTATTTTTCCGTCAATATAGACATATGACGGCTTGTTTTTTGCGGGACGAGTTGTACTTTCAGATGCAATCATTTATTTTACCAA